>OU342745.1:171996852-172689056 GCA_910589775.1 Avena eriantha | reverse complement strand
AATGATGCAAGCTTTCTTTCTAATTTGAACTAATGCAAAACTAAAATAGTAATGTAAAACTTATAAGATATATTACAAGGTCTTAAAGATCTCCCCAAACTTGGAATCAAGCCATGCCGGATCAAATAATTCCTTGCGATTATTTGATACCGTGATTATTGTAGATCAGTATGGCACCATGGCACGCAGTATCTTCTCTTCACGGGCCAGCCTGAGACGAAGGGATTAATTGACAACCTCTAATTCTTTAACATGTAGCTTGTAGAAAAGATTATTCCTCTCCAACACTTTCACTTGTTCTTTAATGAGGTCATTGTTATCTTGAAGGGTTGTATCACCTTAAGACTCCTAGAAAAACCTGATTTGGTTGTCTACTTAATATCTTCATCAAGTTTATCAAGATAAAGTCACAGCAACCAAAGATGTTTGGGTGTCCCTGGTGTTTTCTTGTCCATCTCTTCAATCTTCAGCTCGAGGGCTTACAACTCCCTCTTCCAGCATTCTTCGAGGAACTACAGAGGGACGATCTTGATCTCCTTGCCTTGCTCACTATTGCTTCCGATCTCCATAGGAACTTCTCTCCTTGGCTTCTGTCCCTTGGTTTGCATGTCCTCTCATATGAATAAGAGGTAGATTGGTTTCTAGAGATTATGTTTAGAGAGAGACACAATGGAAATATATAAGGGGGGTCAGAGGTCGGTAAAACTCGCGAGAAAAACCAAATTCACGCCCAAGAAAAGAATCTTAACGAAACAGGGAAAGAAAACACGGACATGGAAATGTCCTGCAGCGTAACGACCAACTATACGGGTGTGACCCGTATAGCTCTAGGCATATAGTTGGTTCCGGGCAGACATTTCCAAATATCTCGAGTCCAGGTCGATTAAGTTACCGACTTGGAACCAACAAAACCATTTTTTTCATAAACTTTAAAACAAAAAGGGAAATCGAAAATGTTAGAGAGTTTAACGACCAACTATATGGCGGGAGGATTTTCTCTGGCCATAGTTGCGATTGTATAGTTCCTAGATATCAAAAACAATTTTGCGAAGAAGGTACTAAAGGTTTAATGACCAACTATACGGCCTGAGATTTTTCTCCGGGCGTATAGTTGGTAAAAACCTTCAGAAACTTCAGAAAAACACGAGGAATTCAAAGGAAAAAATTTCAGAAGTAAAATTTGTGAAAACAAATCACTTATTTGAGTAAGAACACTTACCTTGCACTTACCGTTTACTTAATCGGGGATGACAAGCTCCTCCAACAACAAATACTTCTTCTCTTTTGGAGGAATTGACCTTAGTTCATTTAATAATTCTCATAAACGAAAATCACCAGGACTAAGTTCCTCTCAATAAGATTGGTGTCATGCTGGGCGAATATGGACACGGCATCCAACATCTTTATTTCTTGCCTCTGCATAATGTGCAACTCAAATTCTTGAAGTAAAAGGATCCAAAGGATCAGTCTTGGCTTATGATTTTTCCTCTCAAGGAGTTCTTTTAAACCATCACGATCTGTATGCACTCTTTCTTTTGCATCAACTATATAAGAACGAAATTTATCGCAAGAGAAAAATACAGCAAAAAGTTCCCTTTCTTCCTTAGGATAATTATCTTGAGCACTATTAAGAGCTCTACTAGCATGATGTATAATATTAAATCTGTGACCTATATATTGTCCCAGAGTTACTCCTACAACATCATCACTAGCTTCACATATTAAGTCAAAATTCATATCCCAGATAGGTGGTTTAATGATAGGACAATGGGATAAATCATATTTAAGTTTATCAAAGGCTACAAGAAATTTATCATCAAAATTAAATCTTACTCCCTTTTGGAGAAGGTTAGTCAAAGTTTTAGATATTCTAGAGAAATTCCTAATGAACCTTCTATAAAAACCCACATGACCAAGGAAACTTCTTATACCTTTTATATCCCTAGGTTGTGGAATTCTCTCTATGGCCTCAACCTTAGATCTATCGACTTCAAACACCTTACCTGATACCTTATGTCCAAGGACTATACCTTCTTTGACCATAAAATGGCACTTATCCCAGTTTAGAACAATATTGGTTTCTTCGCAACGTTGCAAAACTCTTTTGAGATTATCCAAGCAACTAGTAAACGAAGTTCCATAGACAGAAAAGTCATCCATAAATACTTCCATTATCAGTTTTTTAGGGCAAACCTCTAGGGTGGCCCGATCTTTCACGATTCCCTTTCAAATCGAGGATGGAGTGCGGGGAGAGGAGGGGAGGATAAACACAACGAACACACGCACGAAGAATGCGGTGAACACACACATGCAAAACCACGGTACACACCAGTAGCTCATGCTGGCAGTGACCGGTCCGACGCAATCCCTAGGATCGGCGTCAGGCGGAGGACTGTCTCTTGAACCGGCACGGCGAGATGGGTGACTCGGTGAGATCTTGTTGGGGGGATACCCCCGAGTAGGGTCACGCCGGGGTATAAAGGCCGAGTTAGCCGAGGTACGGCAAGGTCAAAGCAAGTGCTGGCCAAGTCACCTCAAGGCAGGCCGAATCACGGAGTAACCCAGACCAGGGGATATCCACCTAACTGGGTCTCAACCGAGTTATGCCGTATGTCGATAAGATGTATCAAACTTATATGCAGGTACAGGTGTGGCCGGATCAACTAGGTACGATTCCGGTTATATCAAGCTTGTAAGAGAAGAAAGGTATCTCGCTGGTCAAAGGGTGACCACTGTGTGTAGAGCGTGAGCGAAGCAGACAGAGGCCAGGACCACCGAGGCGTGGCCGACAAAGGTGACGATGACTGTGTCGGATGAAGCGGGCGTCGCATCGGCTCACGTAGCCTCTGCATGGATGACGCTGGACAAAAGTGACCCGGTCGGCCACGTATGCCCTAACTGGAGACCTGGCTACCCCTATATAAGGAGGGCTAGGGCCTCTGTAGAAAGGGTTGATCTCTAGTGGGTTGTGGTTTACTAGTGTGTTGCCGAGGGCCAGCTAGTGGTGAGAGTATGAGAGTTCTTCTTCCTCCTCTCCCCAATACAGCTCAAGGAGCACTTGTAAACTGTGGAAGTGAATCAAATACAAAGCAACTGTGTGTGGAATCACCACACTATCCTCCCTGGATTCCTCTAGTGCATCTAGTCCCCACCTTTAGCCTATCCATGGCATCTGCCGTGACACCACCACGACAGTTGGCGCCCACCGTGGGGCTAGCGGTGCTAGCAGGGGTGAAGATCCGGACGGGAAACTTCATCGGCACCGGCGAACACATCGTCTCTGGGCTCGTTCAGCGCTTTGGAGCGCTGAATTTCGCCAGCGACAACGCTGGCTACTTCGGCAAGCGTCCTCTTCCGCACAACGGCCTCTTCGTCAAGCTCGGCGCGCACAAGATCTATGTTGCTGTCGATGTGTCGTGCGTTCATTAGCGGAACATCGTCGAAGGAGGCGAGCCACCCCTTAGTGCGGCACGCGGGGCGCGTATCACTCGCTCCCCTGACCACGCCAAGGTGATGATGACTACACTAGGCGCTGGCACAAGCAAGGATCCAACACCAGATCCGGAGGTAACGCCTAAGGCACCGAGGAAAAGTAGAGGTCCTCCTCTAGAGAGGCCAGAGAATGTGCTACAGCAGGCGATGGATAGCCTGGCAAACCCAGTAGCGGTAGCAGTAGATCCGGATCAGGCGCAGGCCGAGCTAGAGGAGACTAGGCAAAAAATACTAGAGGGTGCCCAAAAGATAGTCGCGGCTCAGCAGTCGTTGAACATGACACTGTGTGAGTACGCAAAGGCAAAAAAGGTAGATACTGTAAAAGTGAAGGGGAGAAACCTCATGAGTGAAATGAACAAAGAGGGTGATACTAGGATTGAGGAATCAGAAAACTGTCTGTCTGTGGGGCTGCCGAAGTATAGTAACCCGGCAAAGAACCTCAGGGCAGCAGATGCAGCTGCATCTGAGTTGGAAGGTCTGACGGGTGAAGCCCGTCAGAGACAGCAATATAGGGTTAATGAGTTGGTTCGGATCGCGAACAGGCAAAATGAAGAATTGCTTAGGGCTAACCTAGAGAGAGTCGGGGTCTCCAAAATCATTCATTCGGTGGTGGGTAACCCGGAGAAATCCGCTGGAGCTGCATCGTCTCCTCATGGTGGTCCTAGGAGAGAAGAGGTAGTAACCTTGGCCAGGAGGAATAAGCAGATAGTCCCATATGACCCGGCAAGGGCAGGGAAAGGAAAAGAAGTACAGAGAAATGAGGATCGACGAAGTGTGAGCCGAGGTGAAGCTGGCCGAGGTAACCGCGACCAAGGCAATGCCGGTCAAGGGAACGCTGTAAACGGCAATGCCGGACAGCGTAATTCGGTAGGTGCAGGGCAACCGCAGCAGCGGAATATACCACGGCAAGAGCGTAGTGCCGGCCAAGGTATGCAATAGAGAGCAGCTCCACAGCATCAGGATAGATACAATGATGGTGATTTGGAAATGGTGAATGCTGGGTATCCCAGGCCGGACTATCACGTGATAGGGTCAAGATTGGGAAGCAGGAATTTGATGCCTGACGATGCCATGTTGAAACTGGATCGGCTGTATAGGTCGGAGCAAATTGAATGTCAAGGTCCTCCGGGTCTAGCATGTTTTGGGCCCCGGATCATGAAGGAACCTCCGGTACCTAACTTTCAGTTACCTAGAGGCACAAAGACATATGACGACAGCACAAAGCCAGAAGATTGGTTGATTAACTACGCAACAACTGTAAAAATTGCTACAGGCAACTTGAGATGGGCTGTGAGGTATGTGCCCTAGATGTTGGAGGGGCCAGCGAGGGTATGGCTAAACAATTTGCCGCCCGGAAGCATTAACTGTTGGACAGATTTTGAAGAAATTTGTCAGCAATTTCTCAAGCACGTATCAGAGGCCCAACAATCCACAGACCCTAGCGATGTGCAAGCAAAGACCGAACGAGACAGACCGGGAGTTCTTAACCCGTTGGTGCACTGTGCGAAACTCTTGTGAAGATGTAATTGAGTCACAGGCCATAGCTTAGTTTGCTTAGGGGTGCAGATATACAAGCATGCTATGGCAAAGGTTGCAAAGAGATATGCCAACTACCTTGGCAGAAACAATCTGAATCGCTGATTCATATGCCTTGGGTGATCCGACTCATCCTAGGCTCGAGTCAAGCGAAGAGTACTACCAGCGAGATGGAGCCGGATCATCCTGGAGAAATGATTACCGGGGTAAAATAAGAGACGACTGACCGGATTACCGGTACACTTCGCAACAAGTTGCTGCTGTGAATCAAGATCAACCTGGTGTAGGAAGCAACCAACGTTAGAAAACCGGAGGACATCAATGGACTCCAAGAAATGATGGCAAGAAAACTTGGACGCTAGAGCAGAAGAAACAGTGGCAAGAAAAGAAGGACCGTCGGAGGTATACTTCTGAGGCAATGCTAGATCAGCGATGTTAATTTCACACGCCAAATCCGAGTAACCCAGCGGGTCACACAACCAGGCAGTGTGAATGGATGCGAAAGATAGAACAAGGTGGTTCGGGGAATGCTCAGGCACCTCGGAATGATCAACCTCGGCAGGAGTTACCCCGACAGCAATTGCTCTCCGGAGCGAACACGCAACAGTTAATGTTGCCACCCCATCCGCCGAGGTATGACAACCATGAGAGAAGGGATTCTGAGCATCAAGAGGAAGACCAGCGTCAACCGGATTAGAGGTACCCCGGAAACGAGGGGAGGAATGAGTATAGAGAGCATCATCAGAGTTACTGTGTGTTCACCACAGAAGAGACAGACAAAAAGAGTTTGCAGAGCTGACACATGGAAGTAAATGCGGTAATGCCAGCAGTGACGAGGTATATCCCTTGGTCGGACCAGTAAATTACCTGGAGCATCAAAGATCATCCCAAGCTTATGCCAAGTCCTAGTTCATATGCGCTAGTGTTGGACCCAACATTCATTGGGCCAAGCATCAATGTGAGGTTCTCAAAGGTACTGATCGACAATGGCAGCAGCATAAATATCATGTACTTGGACACGATGCGCAAGTTGGGTATCTCGGAGAACATGCTCCAAGCTACAAGGACAACTTTCCATGGCATTGTGCTAGGCATTTCTTGTGAACCCATTGGCAAGGTCCGGGTTGACGTGTTGTTCGGTACGAGAGATAACTGCCGGACGGAGAACTTGGAATTCGAAGTTGTCAATTTGGAAAGTGCGTACCACGCGTTACTCGGCAGGCCCGCCCTAAACAAATTCATGGAAAGTTGCCACATTAGTTACCTAAAGATGAAGTTGCCCGGGCCAAATGGTGTAATTACCATAGCTGGGGATTTCCGATGTTCCATTGAGTGTGCGTCTGCCGGGTCTAACCTGGCCGACTCACTCGTGATCGCGCAAGAGAAGAGAAAAATCCAGGAGGTGGCGACATTGGCTCAATCCGCGTAGCATTATATGTCGGCGCTGAGTAACCCGCTGGTAGCGTCTCATTCTAAGCGACAAAGGATACCAAGAAAGTGCCTGTTGATGATATGTTCCCAGAGCGCACCGTAACAATTGGTGCCAGGTTAAATGAAAAATAGGAAAGCAAGCTCGTCAACTTCCTCTGTGAGAATCGGGATATTTTTGCTTGGTCCACACAGGACTTGCAAGGTGTTCCGAGGGAGTTGGCCGAGCACTCTTTGAATGTGAGACCCGGAGCAAAGCCGGTGAAGCAACCTCTCCGCCGCTTCGCCGAAGACAGGAGAAAGGTCATAGGAGATGAGATAGCTCGACTGCTAGCAGCTGGATTTATCATGGAAGTGCTTTACCCGGATTGGCTATCTAATCCGATGCTAGTAGAGAAGAAGAAGGACGATCCGAATGTGGCAGTGGTTTGGCGTATGTGTATCGATTACACGAACCTAAATAAGGCGTGTCCAAAAGATCCATTCCCACTGCCAAGGATAGACCAAGTCATAGATTCTACTGCTGGGTGTGAGTTGTTGTCGTTCATTGATGCATATTCTGGTTTCCACCAGATACCTCTGAACCCAAGTGATCAAATAAAGACTGCGTTTATCACCCCGTATGGGGCTTATTGCTATCGCACCATGCCTTTTGGTTTAGGTAATGCAGGGGAAACATACCAAAGATGTATGCAGAAATGTTTGCATGACCAAATTCGTCAAAATGTGCAGGTATATGTGGATGATGTTGTTATCAAGACCAAGGAAAGCAAAACGCTCCTTGACGATATCAAGCAGACATTCACGAACCTAAGGAGGTTCCGAATGGAGCTTAATCCGGAGAAATGTACCTTCGGTGTCCCAGCTGGAAAATTACTCGGATTTCTTGTCTCTAGCCGAGGTATCGAAGACAATCCAACTAAAATCCGGGCCATAGAGCAAATGGAACTGCCGAAGTGCCTTAACGATGTCCAGAAGTTCAGTGGTTGCCTGGCATCCTTAAGTCGGTTGGGAGAAAAGGCACTGCCTCTCTATCAACTCATGAAAAAGTCGAACAAGTTCATTTGGACGCCGTAGGCTAATGAAGCCTTTGTCCAATTAAAAAAGATGTTAGCCACTGCACCAGTGTCAGCCTATCCACTATCAAAGGACCCAATGTTGCTCTATATAGCCGCAACCAACCGAGTTGTAAGTGCAGTAATTGTGGTAGAGCACGATGAAGAGGGTAAGTCAGTGCAAAGGCCAGTATATTACTAAGCGAGGTATTATCCGCATTAAAGCAGAACTATCCTCATTATCAGAAGGTGGCATATGGTGTGTATATGGCAGCTAAGAAGCTGAAGCACTATTTCGAAGAGCACCCAATCAAGGTAATATGTGAAGCCCCCATATCCGAGATAATGAGCAACAAGGATGCAAGTGGTAGGATTGCAAAATGAGCAATTGAGCTAGCTCCTTATGCGCCACAATATGACAGAAGAGAAGCAATCAAATCTCAGGTTGTGGCAGACTTTTTTGTGGATTGGGCGGAGGTGCAATATGAGCCACCATTGCCAGATCCGAACTACTAGAGAATGCACTTTGACGGGTCAAAAACAAAAACCGGGTTAGGCGCCGGAGTTGTGCTTTCCTCGCCCAAGAAGGACCAGCTGGAATATGTGCTGCAGATCCACTTCGCAGCATCAAACAATGTCGCTGAATATGAGGCACTTGTACATGGACTCAAAGTGGCAAAAGAAATTGGGATACGTTGGATCCAATGCTTTGGCGACTCGGATTTGGTAGTTCAGCAAGTTTTAGGGCTGCGGGACGCTCTTGATCCAAACATGGAAATATAAAGATTCCATGTGCAGAAGATATATGGTTACTTTGAGGGATGCGAATTTCACCATGTACCCCGGGTGGAGAATGAGGGTGCCGACGTATTGTTGAAGCTCGTATCAACCCAATAAGAAATTCCACCGGGTGTAGCATTAGAACACCTCAGAAAACCATCTATCATGCCGTCCCCAGAAACCGACTCAATCTACGTCCCGGAAGATCTGGAGTCCGGAGCCATACCCATGGACATTGACGTGGGAGGTGGTGCGCAAAACCCGGGGACTACTTCGCAAGACCGGGGGACTGCTCAGCGCGATCCGGCTGAGGTTATGCCGGTGGAACAGATGGAAATCGATGAGGATGTGTTCCCAGTGCGATCTGTACTAGCTTGGGCACTTCCCATATTTCAATTCCTGAAAGATGGAACTTTACCCGCTGAGGAGGTGCTTTCCAGGCAAACTCAGAGGAGAGCAAAATCATACATGATCATCAATTCCGAGCTATACAAAAGGAGTGTGACTAAAGTCCTCCAGCGATGTGTTGACCCGGAGGAAGGACTGGACATCCTCCCAGATATAAATCAACGGGAATGTGGGCATCATGCCTCGTCCAGAGCCTTGGTGGCAAAAGCTTTCCTTCATGGGTTTTACTGGCCAAGTGCCTTGGAACAAGCAGAAGATCTGGTAAGAAAGTGCAATGGCTGTCAAAGATATGCGACAAAGACACATATGCCAATGCCGGAGCTCAAGACCATACCAATTACCTGGCCGTTTGCCGTATGGTGTTTGGATATGGTTGGCCCCTTCAAACCAGCAAGAGGGAACATGACCCACATCTTGTTCATGGTTGACAAATTTAGAAAATGGATTGAGGTGAAGCCAATAAGAAAATGTGATGGAGCTACCTCCGTGACATTCCTCAAGGATATCATCTTGAGATACGGTTATCCTCACAGTATCATAACAGATAATGGCACAAATTTTGCTGAAGGAGCATTTGCATGCTTCTGCCGAGATAAGAAGATCCGGCTAGACGTAGCCTCGGTAGCTCACCCCACATCGAACGGACAAGTGGAAAGATCCAACGGATTGGTATTATCCGAGATAAAACCCCGGCTCATTGAGCCGCTGCAAAGATCAGCGGGGTGCTAGATAGAAGAACTACCAGCGGTACTATGGAGTTTAAGAACAACTCCGAATCGATCGACAGGCTATATGCCATTTTTCTGGTATATGGGGCAGAAGCTGTATTACCAGCCGACATAGAGCAGGAATCGCCTAGGGTCACCCAATACACAGAAGCCGAAGTGAAAGAAGCCCGGCAAAATGATGTTGATCTGCTGGAAGAAGTGAGAGAATTGGCATTGTCCAGATCCGCCATATATCAGCAAAATCTCCGACGCTATCATAGCCGGAAAGTAAACCCCCGAATTTTACGGGAAGGTGATCTGGTACTCCCGTTGGTACAACGTACTGCTGGCATGCATAATTATCCCCCCCATGGGAAGGGCCATTCATTATGAGCAAAGCATTGCACAATGACTGATACTATATCATAGATGCAAAACCGCAGGAGAAGAACAAGGCGGACAGGTCTGGCGAGGAATCTAACGTCCATGGAATGTAGCTCTACTTCGTCCTTTCTACACTTAGCAAAGAAGTGTATGTGTCCGAGTCTCTCATATGTTGGTATGTATGCCGGCAATGAGCTTATCAATGAAATGTTGGCACCTCGAGCAATAACTCGGGCACTGCCTTAATAATATTTGTCGTCTTCTGTATTTATTATTTATATGTCGGCTGGCGTAAGTTGCTTCTACCTAAGCCGGATTAGTAGTGTGTGAGCACCAAAAACCCCAACTCTTCGACTTGCTTCTGTCCAACGAGATTTGGCTTCATGGCAAGTAAGAGAACAAGTTTGGAATTGCGTAGCACATGAAAAACGACTAAGGAAAGAAACTTAATCGAGCCGACGTTTGTTATTCGGACTAACCCTGTGTTTACCTTATATTTACCATGCTGAATTATTTTGAGCTAATCCTAAAGTTTCCAAGTATTGTTAAGTCAATTTTTGAAACTCGGACTCGTAAGTCATAAACCCGAACCAAGGTGGACACGAGCCGAGCCAAGAAATTGGAGAAACAAGAAAATGAAACTCGAGGACTACGCCCAAGTTAATTCGGCACAAAAACTTAGTAGCAAAATATCACTTATGTGCTTAATACAATTGCACCTGGCATACCGGGGATCTAATAAACTTTAAAGTGTTTTCACTCAAGGAGCAGCAAGAGGAGGTAATTCGACGCCAGTGGGTGCAGCTCCAGCTTCGGCTTCAGCGTCATCTTAACTTTCCTCGACGTCCGAAGCCCCGTCCCCTTCGTCCTCACCCGAATCATCTTCGGCATTTTCATCGTCGGCGGCGCCAAGAAAGCTTGGACCCTCATTCCATTGATGAATGGGGGCATATTTAATGAGGCTATGGGCGCAAGCCTTGCGCCGAGCTATCCACTCCAGGTCGTTGGACCACCTGGATCCGGTGCACATGCGCGCAAGGAGATTGAGGTCGATCTTCTCATACCATGTAAGCACGTAGTGGAGAACGATTTCAGCCCCGATGCGTCTAGCAGATTCCCTCCAAAGGTCAAGTTGGGTCTCGCAGTCCATTAACTTGGTGACGAGAGCTGCGGTCCCTTCCGGAGTATCTTCATCAGGCCAAAAGTCATTGAAGATCCGGATCGCCACATCAAGAATGTCCTTGCCATAATTCTTCACAATTTCGACGCGAGAAGACAAGCTAACCAGCAGGTCCTCCATGTCATAAGGAATTTCTCCAACGCCAGGAGCAATTGGGGTACCCCTCTGCTGGCGGAACTTGGCAACAACAGTGGTTGCAATGGCATTGCCCTCCAGAAATTTGTCTGAAAACAAGACAAGTGAAGCAAGTAAGGAAAAGACAAGTGAAGCAACCCGAAGAGATTCATGCTGGCTGAAGGAAAAGAACTTACGAGAAATGTGGCTGTGGATCCGGGTCAGCTCCTTGGTACAGTCATCACGCCTTTTCCGGAGTTGCGCAAGTTCAGTATTCACCGACTCAAGCTTGACGTCGGCCTCCTTAAGAAGTTCTTGGTCCTTGGAGATCTGGAGATTGAGGCGCTCTCGTTCTTCAGTAAAGTCGTGGCCTGCTTTCTCTAGTTCAGACTTGTGATGTGCCTTGAGTTTCTTCATGTATGCCTTAAGCTTGGAAATTTCTTCGTCTTTGGTCCGGAGGAGGGCAAGCTCGTCGTCCTTCTTCTTGAGTTCGGCTTGGTGCTGCCCTGCTTGTTCGAGAAAATGCAGCATCATGTCAGACACGGGCACACTATCTTCAAGAGAGGCTGAAATAGTTTGTTGACCCGGCAAAGCCGAGGTATGAATATTTGCCGAGCCAAGGAGAAAAGGAGATAGAAAGCACAGCAAGGTTGAGCAAGAATAATTTACCCTTTATCTGGTCGAAATTTTTCCACATAAGAATGTTCTCAGCCTCCACTCCAGCTACGAAATCCGAACGATGGATCAGCTCGGCGGGAAAAGACAAAGATAAATGGAAAAATGCCAAGGAAAAAACTTACCCCTTTTCTCGTGTTCGGCGAAAAGTGCACTATGTTTCGCGCGCAGCATCTTGTGAGTATCCAAGAGACGCTGAAACTCAGCGCTCCGGCGATTGGTGGTCACCTGAAAAAAGTACAAAAAGATAGCTTAGGTGTGTGCATATTCGAAGTGTACAAAATCCGGGCCAAGTGGAACTTAACCCGGCTCTAGGTGTGTGCATATTCGAAGTGTACAAAATCTGGGCCAAGTGGAACTTAACCCGGCTCTAGGTGTGTGCATATTCGAAGTGTACAAAATCCGGGCCAAGTGGAACTTAACCTGGCTCTAGGTGTGTGCATATTCGAAGTGTACAAAATCCGGGCCAAGTGGAACTTAACCCGGCTCTAGGTGTGTGCATATTCGAAGTGTACAAAATCCGGGCCAAGTGGAACTTAACCCGGCTCTAGGTGTGTGCATATTCAAAGTGTACAAGATCCGGGCCAAGTGGAACTTAACCCGGCTCTAGGTGTGTGCATATTCGAAGTTATTAAGGAGCTACGTTAGTTCTCTAAGGAGCATTCGGCCGAGTAACAAGTTACTCCCCCGGAGGCTCGGGGACTAATGGCTATATCACTAATACCTACTAAATGCTAAGGAAAGGGCGAAGTAACGTACCTCCATCATCCGACCTGCAAGGTTAATTGCCTTAGCAGCGGTATTCATTTGGGTAGCAAACTCGGCAGGCCCAAATTTGTCTGGGAGATCATCATTGTGGACGAACTCCGCCTTGTTCCAGTTGTTTACAAACTCGATCAAGGTTGGAGGATAGCGTTCGCGGCTGAGCATGTGGGGTGCAACTGGACCCTTAGCATGAGCTTCCCTCCTCTCAACCTGGGCAACGGCGGGGCTGGTGTGCAAAACGAGTTGCGCATCAGCTAGCTCGGCAGGGGCGTCCTTCGGTGGTGGAGTCTTTTTCGGGAGCATGGACGCAAGTGTACGCTGTCCAGCCTCGATTGACGCTGCCCTGGTGGCGTCAGGAGCCTTTTTTCCCTTGGGTTGCTGTTGTGAGGTGGAAATTGCTGCGGCAGATTTTCCCTTGGGAGCGGCCTTACTGCTTGCCTTGGTTCTGCTGGTGCCTTCTCGCCGAGTCTTGGAAGACTCGGACGAGGCGGAGGGTCTTGGCGTTGTTGCTGGTGCCTTTGCTGTTGCTGCTGGTGCTGGAGCTGATGCGAGTACTGATTTCCATTTCGATGGGGGTGCTGAAGGAACCTCGGTGGTGGCTGGTTGCGGCTGTGCCGAAGAAAGAGCAGCTGCAGCCTCGGCAGAACCGCTTCCCCCCGTTCCGAGGTTGCCCTCCTCTTGACGAGGTGGGCTAGAACCCGGAGCAGCCGCTGAGCCCTCCTGAATGGGGCTCAACGGGCGTGAATCGTCACCATGAAGGGGAGAAGGGCTATGTCGGAGCAGCGAGGCAATGCCGGATCCACTCTGAGGGACCTCCACCGTGGCCCTACCGAATCAGATCATGAATGATGAGAAACTATAACAAAGCAAGAACAAGCGAATAACAAAGGGATAAGTGACTTACTCATCCGAGGTCAAAGGCTCCTTGGGCTTCCGAGCCCTCCGGGTTATGGCCTTGGTTGTAGGTTTGGTGGCAGCTTTGTCTGCGGACTTCTTTTGCCTTTTAGCTGGCTGAGAAGGTCCGAAAGAAGAAGTAGATGCGGCTCCCCTCTTCTTCGGTACGACCGGGACAGGCTCACCCGTGGCAAGGGGAGGATCTTCATGGATCTGCCCACCAGGGTTAGCTGATGCCGGAAAAGCGTAGGAAAGGGGGACAACGTCAAATGCCTCCATCACCTCAACGTCCGAATCATCTTCATCGTCAGGCCAATCTCTAATGGAAGAGTGTTTATCGGTGTGTCGCTTGGTCGCATCAGCCATCGGCAGGAACATCTCCTGATCCGGCTCCTCCTCGTCCAAGGCATCTGGATTAGGTACCCATTTGAGAGAAGGCTCGGTGCCATCCTCAATAGTTTGCTGAAGAAACATCTAAGGGAAAGAAAAGGCAAAGGGATTAAACCCTATAACAAAGTCCGAAATATAATTTAACTCGGAGAGCGTTTGGAGCACGAGACTTACCGCGGGAGGAAGCCTATCTCGGCAGAAGTATTCGATCCCCCATGTCCACTTAGCAGAGAAGTGCTTGTTAGTGGTGAAGAGGGCCTTGACCTGGCGGTAGATCTCGGTGTTGCTCAACTCGAATGAGGAGGTCCGGTTGGGGTCACGGCCCCAACTCATGTGACAAAGTTTGTGCGTGCGTTTGTGAAGGGGGAGATCCGGTTGCAGATGAAGGTGATCACTGTGTACTCATTGCGCAATCACTGATCCTTCAGCTCCTGGAACCGTTTATTGACTTGGTTCACCAGGGCAGTGGGCTTCTTGGGGACCTTGTCCCACAGATCCAGACTAGGAGGACCCGGAGCGTAGGGGCGCAGCCGGATCAGATCTTTAGTTGTGCCATTTCTGACATAAAAGAAAGTTCGGGCCCAGCCCTTGCAAGAGTCAAGCCCCGTGACTCGGGGGAAAATAGACTATTTCCTAGGAGAAATGGAAGCTGTGCCAAACTACGTGAGCTGCTTGTCCTCCGGGTTAAGATCTATATTCGGAATCACATTCCGGCGGAGACCAAAGAACCGGATCCAGAGCTCCTTCGTGGGCCACAGTCTAGCGTAGCCCTCGATGGTGGAAGCGAAGGCGGAGAGAGAGGTGATGGCGTTAGCCAGAAGATGATGCGGCTGAAGCTCATACGTGTTGAGCCAGTCGTGGAAAAAATCTCAAACAGGAAGACCGAACGCATGTTGGAAGTGGGAGAGGAATACCACATACTCACCCGGATTGGGTGAGGGGGCAAGCTCCGTAGTGGCGAGGCGTGCGATGACGCCCTCCGGGATACGCCGGGTGCGGTACAACCAATCGAGGTCGTCCTAGCACACCCAGGACCTAGCACAGGCGCCGCGGTCGGCGTTCCTCGCGTCCTCCTCCATTTCCTGCTCCGCGACGGCGAGCTCCTCCTCTGTCATCTCAAGGTCACTATCCTCACTGGCGCTAGCAGCGGTGGGAGGCAGTGGCCTGGACTAGCGAGGACCCATGGCGGAGGAGATGCGTGGAGGTGGCGGCGACGCTGGTGCGCGTGGAAGCGGTGCAGCGACGGCGCAACTGCGCAAGTGCAGTGGCGGCGGCGCTGTCGCGGGGAAGAAGAAGGAGAAGAAGAGGCAGAGGGGCGCGAGAATGGGGAAAAGACCCAAGGGGCGCGCCCCTCCCCTATTTAACCACGCCCTAGAGAGGTAGTGGGATCGCGCTATGCGGACGGGCCACACGGTGTGGCCGTGTATGACTCGGATCGACCAATCAGCGACGAGCCACAGGAAGGGCCACAGGGCGTAGCGGATCCCACGATGCGACGTTATGATACACTTAACGAGGAGGCAGGCACGATGTGACGTGTGCTACAGTAAATTCTGACAATAACTGCGGCGGTTACTGTCGCAGGCCCTTAAAATGAGGCAAAGTAATGATTAGCCTCCACGTGGGAAAGCGTACAAGAGAAGGAAGAATAACTCGGATAAGTGTAGGGTGACCCGGCCAGCGAGTGAAAACTCTGAATGTTCCAAGGGAAAGCAAACCAAGGGAATCCAAACCATGAGGGAACTCGGAAAAGGAGCAAGAGGCTTGGTAAAATTGAACTTGTTGTGGCCTTAGCGGCTAAGGCAGCTAAGACCGCACCAGCTACGGGGACTAATGTTGGGGGGATACCCCCGGGTAGGGTCACGCCGGGGTATAAAGGCCGAGTTAGCTGAGGTACGGCAAGGTCAAAGCAAGTGCTGGCCGAGTCACCTCAAGGCAGGCCGATTCACGGAGTAACCCGGACCAGGGGATGTCCACCTAACTGGGTCTCAACCGAGTTATGCCGTATGTCGGTAAGATGTATCTAACTTATATGTAGGTACAGGTGTGGCCGGATCAACTAGGTACGATCCGGGTTATATCAAGCTTGTAAGAGAAGGAAGGTATCTCGCTGGTCAAAGGGTGACCACTGTGTGCAGAGCGTGAGCAAAGCAGACAGAGGCCGGGACCACCGAGGCGTGGCCGACAAAGGTGACGATGCCTGTGTCGGATGACGAGGGCGTCGCAGCGGCTCACGTAGCCTCTGCATGGATGACGCTGGGCAAAAGTGACCTGAATATGCCTCCATGTATGCCTTAACTGGAGACCTGGCTGCCCCTATATAAGGAGGGCTAGGGCCTCTGTAGAAAGGGTTGATCTCTAGTGGGTTGTGGTTTACTAGTGTGTTCCTGAGGGCTAGCTAGTGGTGAGAGTAAGAGAGTTCTTCTTCCTCCTCTCCCCAATACAGCTCAAGGAGAACTTGTAAACTGTGGAAGTGAATCGAATACAAAGAAACTGTGTGTGGAATCACCACACTATCCCTCCCTGGATTCCCCTAGTGCATTTAGTCCCCACCTTTAGCCTATCCATGGCATCTGCCGTGACACCACCACGACAGATCTTGACGTCTAGGCAAAGGGACTCCGATGCCTAGGCCTTGTACAACGCAGAGGCACGATGCAAACTCCAACGAGGTTTGGGATATTTGGTGCTCCTTTGTCAAAGGAGCGTGAGGTAAGAACTAGATAGATCCACAAGGGGTTTCCACTAATTCCAAATATCATGCCTAGGGTTTACAATAGAGGCGGGGGACTATATATAGGCCAGCCACACAGTCAGGGGTACTTTAGGAATAAAAGACAAGTTCTGGGCGGACTAAGGGGTACATGGGCCAAAGGCCCAAAGGGCTTTTACATGCCTGGATACGGTCGGTTCGGAGACTCCCATGTGGTGGACCGGAGACACCGGTCTGGGCCGGAGATTCTGGTCGGTCTCCGGACCAGCCTCCGGAGGGGCAGACAGATTGTCCTCGAGCTCGATTCTGGGGGCAGACCTGAGGTGGGGCCGGAGACTCTTGTGTCTTCAGGCCAGAGACTTTGGTGGACCGGAGACTCCGTGTGCGCAGACTGGAGACTCCGGTCTGAGCAGCTCCAGCGGCTTCTGCTTCACGCCCTGCTCCTTGTTCTCCATCCTTGGGTGCTTGGTGATGTGTTGGAGCTTCATACCTAATGATGCATAGAGTAGTTGCATGAAGTATCACACCATCCAAGGATGTATCAAATTGGCACGAGGAGAGGAGCGAGTTCACCTTAGCTTGTAGGAGTTTGGCTCGGGCACGAGTCATGGGTCCACTTGGGGGACTTGTTGGTGAGATGTAGGAGCGTCCGTAGGATGGGCTGCATTAGCTCCCCCCTTGGGAAAGAGTCGTCCTCGACTCTTCATGGATATCATCTTGAACATCTCCATGGTAGGGTGAAAGGTCCTTGACATTGAATGTATTGCTTCCAAGGTACTTGCAGGTCGGTATGTCGATGATGTAGGTGTTGTTGTTGATTCTTTTGAGGACCTTGAAGGGACCATCTCCTCTTGGCTTGAGCTTGGAGTCACGTTCCTTGGGGAAGCGGTCTTTGCTTAGGTGTATCCACACAAGATCACCTTCTTCAAAGATCATCTCCTTCTTGTCCTTGTTTAACCTTGCAGCTTGGCAAAGGACTTGTTGTTCGATACTAGCTCCTATTTCTTCATGAAGCTTCTTCATAGCTTGTGCGTGCTTCTCAACGTCCATGTTTGTGTGCTCATGGATAGGTAGCGGTAGTATGTTGAGCGCCGCGAGGGGCTCAAAACCATAGACGATCATGAAGGGACTCATCTTGGTTGTTGAGTGCTTGGCACGTTTGTAGGCGAACTCGGCGTGTGGAATGCATTCCTCCCAATCCTTGAAGTTCTTATTGATCAACACACATAGAAGAGTTCCAAGGCTTTAGTTGACAACCTCGGTTTGTCCATCGGTTTGTGGATGCGACGCGGATCAAAAGAGGAGCTTGACGCCTAGCTTGGCCATGAGTGTCTTCCATAAGTAGCTCATGAATTTGATGTCGCGGTCGGAGACGATCGTTCTTGGCACACCGTGAAGATGGACGATTTCCCTGAAAAATAGATTTGCAACATGTGAAGCATCATCGGTCTTATGGCATGGTATGAAGTGTGCCATTTTGGAAAAGCGATCCACAACAACAAATATAGAATCATGACCATGCTTATATTTAGGCAATCCTAACACAAAATCCATGCTAACGTCGGACCAAGGTGTATGAGGAATAGGCAATGGCATATAAAGACCATATGGGTTAGCTTGCGACTTAGCTTGAACACATGTCGTGCATCGTTGAACGTAGCGCTCCACGTCACGCTTCATCTTGGGCCAAAAGTAGTGATTGGAGAGCATGTCCAACGTCTTGTCAGGGCCAAAGTGACCCATGAGGCCTCCACCATGAGATTCTTGGAGAAGCAAAAGTTGAAGCGATGACTTCAGAATGCATAGCTTGTTTTGTTTAAATAGAAATCCCTTATGCAAATAGAAATCATCAACTCCTTTATCATTGGAGCACTTTGCGAAAATTAGTTCAAAGCACGGGTCGGAAGCATACAAAGATTTTATTTCCTCAAGACCCAACATGTTGATTTCAAGTCTCGTAAGAAGGCTTGTGTTTTTGCGAGACAAAGCGTCTGCAACTACAATATATTTGCCCTTCTTATACTTGACAATGTATGGAAAAGACTCCATAAACTCAACCCACTTAGCGTGTCTCTTACTCAAGTTGGCTTGGCCTTTGAGATATTTCAACGACTCATGGTCGGAATGTATGATAAATTCTTTGGGACATAGATAGTGTTGCCAAACTTGAAGGACACGAACTAAGGCAAAAAGCTCTTTGTCATAAATCAGATAGTTAAGGCAATCACCATCAATTTTCTCGCTATGGTAGGCTATAGTATGTTCGTTCTGCATAAGGACTCGTCCAATGCCAATACCACTAGCATCACACTCTATCTCAAAAGTTTTAGTGAAATCTTGTAACGCAAGAAGAGGTGCTTCGGTGAGTATCTTTTTAAGTTTTTCAAAAGCTTTTTTGTTGTGCCTTGCCCCACACGAAGGTGACATTCTTTTTGGTCAATTCATTGAGGGGACAAGCAATGGTCGAAAAGTCTTTCACAAAGCGACGATAGAAACTGGCCAACCCATGAAAACTTCGGAGTTCACTCACATTTGTTGGGATGGGCCAATCTCATATGTCCTTTACCTTGGAAACATCAACTTCAATTCCCTTCGAAGAAATGACAAATCCAAGAAAAATCAACTTGTCTTTAGCAAAAGTGCACTTGGGAAGATTAGCATAAAGCTTTTCATCTCGAAGGATTTGCAAAACTTCCTTGACATGTGTTATATGGTCCTCAAGTGATTTGCTATAAACAAGAATATCATCGAAATAGACAACACTTTTTCCAATGAGAGAATGCAAGATGTGATTCATAAGGCGCATAAAGGTGGATGGGGCATTAGGTAAGCCAAAGGGCATAACCAACCAGTCATAGAGACCAAGTTTGGTATTGAAGGAGGTTTTCCACTCATCACCCTCAGCCACGCGTATTTGATGGTAACCACTACGAAGATCAATTTTTGAAAAAATAGTGGCTCCACATAACTCATCAAGCATGTCATCGAGACGTGGTATGGGATGTTGATAATGCACGGTGATAGCATTGATTGGACGTCAGTCCATGCATAACCGTAACGTATCATCCGTCTTTGGAACAAGAATCATGGCTACGGCACTTGGACTAATGCTAACTTGGATCAAACCTATAGAGACGAGTTGGTTGATTTGATGCTCAATCTCCTTTGTCTCCTCCGGGTTCATGTGGTAAGCAGCGCGGTTTGGAAGTGGTGCGCCGGGGATGAGGTTAATGCGATGTTCGATGCCATGAAGAGGAGATAGACCATGTGGGAGCTCTTAGGGGAACATGTCCTTGAATTCCTGCAAAACATTCATCAAATATGGAGGAACATTGGTTAATTCATTAGTTCCTTGCGCTACTCCCTTGCAAAGGAGGACATAGTGCAAGGTGGATGGGTTGTTCCGAACATCTCTCATCTCACGTTTGGTGGCAAGGAGAACACTCTTAGTTTTTCCACTCGAGTTTGGCTTGTGGCTCTCACTCACTATGATGTGGTTCTCTCTCTCACCGCTCTTCTCACAAGTAGGTGTTGTGCTTTGCACCCTCGCTAAAGCCTTTGCACTATCCGCAATTATTTGGCTAGGAGTCATTGGTTGCAAAACACATGTTTTATTGAGCCATTTGAATGTGTATACATTGGTGCGACCATCATGTAGAGCAGCCTTATTAAATTGCCATGGTCGACCAAGAAGTATGTAGCAAACTTTCATAGGAATGACATCACACTCCACCATGTCTTTGTAGGGACCAATGGCGAAGGAGACCAATACGGTATGCTTGATCTTTACGGAACCTTGGTCACTTAGCCATTGCACGTGGTAGGGGTGCTTGTGCGGATGGAGGGTGAGGTTGAGCTTCTCACACAACTTGGTGCTAGCAAGGTTGTGGCAACTCCCTCCGTCAATGATCACCTTGATAGATTTTCCATTGATGCCGGCTCGTGTTTGGAAGATATTGGAGCGTTGGTCTTCATGCTCTTGTGCTTGTGTGGTCAAGATCCTTGTGATGACAAGCGATGGACTTGCGTCATGTTCACACATTAGGAGTTCTTGGTAATATTCCACTCGTTGCCTTGCCATTGCTTCCTTGACACGGGCATCAAATTCATCTTCACTCAAGTACTCTTCGTCGCCATTGTCATGGATGAACAATACCTTCTTGTTTCCACATTCGGCCGACTTGTGTCCTTTGCCTCCACACTTGTAGTATTCACCATTGAAAGGTGTATCACTCTTTGCTTGTTTGCCACTTGGGGTAGTTTTCCTTGAGGAAGTGTGGGCTTGAAGGAAGGCTTGCAGGTACTTGAGGATCTTCCATTGAAGGTTGTTGGCGTAGCGGTGGAGCTTGCTTGTAGGTGAAATACGTCTTGGGCTTGTTGTACTTGATATCCTCTTGCACTTAACGTTCAGCCTTTGTTGCGATGTGCACAAGATCAACCATGTCGTTGTATGTTTGGAACTCGACGATGCGCTTCATGGGGTGGTTCAACCCAATAAGGAAGCGTGCCATAGTTTGCTCCATGCGCTCATCAATATTTGCGTGAATCAAGTTGAGTTCCATTTCCTTGAAGTACTCTTCCATGGTCTTTGTTCCTTGACAAAGCGATTGGAGGGTTGTTGAAGAGGTTATGCTTGTAGTGCGTGGGGACGAACCAGGATCTCATGTGAGCCTTCATGTCATGCCAAGTTGTGATTGGCTGTTCTTGTCTTGTGTCACGAGCAACTTGAACTTGTTCCCACCAAAGGTTGGCGTACTCATCAAACTCAAGCAAGGCCATGGCTACCATCTTCTCGTTGCTATAATTGTGCATGCGGAAGATCTTGTCGACTTTGAGTGCCCATGAGAGGTATTCTTCGGGGTCACTGGATCTGGTAAACTTGGGAATTGTGAACTTGAGCTTGCCGAAAGTTTCTTCATCATTGCGGTCATTGCGACGATCTTGGTGACCTTGTTGATGATCTTGTTGTTAATGCGGTGGAACTTGGTTCTCGCAACCTTGGTGAGGAGCTTTCTCTTGATGTTGTTACTGTGGAGCTTGCTCTTGCTCTTGGCACGATTGTGGACGATGTTGAGGCACTTGGGCCTCATGAGGGTGTTGAGGATATGGAGCCTCATGAAGCGGTTGATGACGAAGAGGAGGCTCGTTCCTCGGTTGGTGATGTTGATTAGGCACATGGGCCTCACGGCGAATATCATGGTGTTGAGCCTCTTGACGTGGTGGGCGTCACTCTACTTGTACCACGTGACGCCCCATGTTTTGGTGTTGTGGAGGAGGCGCCTTGTGATGACCATGGTGTCGGTGTGGACGTTCGTGTCGATGATGATGAGGAGGAGGATCTTGAAGAGCTTCACGTCGATGACGAGCTTGAATCTCCAAATTGGAGTCATCACTTGGTGTGTCAAGTATGTGTCGGGGTCGGTGGTGGTAGACTTGCGGCTGCACTTGTGGTTGTGCTTGTTGGATCACTAGTGCCCTTGCGTGATGACGGTGTGCTTCTTTCCTTGCTTGTGGCCTTGAAGAGAAATCACCATCATAGCTTGACGTTGCGGCGTGCCGTGGGGAAGGTACATACTTCAAAGAAGTTCCATCTTCAACCACAGGGGCGTCATTGCGTCTTGGGGCACTTGATGTAGATCTTGTTGAAGAGGAGCATGACGACGCGAAAAACTTGAAGATCTTGATGCACGTGAGCACGGTCTTGCCATTCCATCGATGAGGCGTCGAAGATTGTCATTTGTTTTGGCGACAGAGCGTTGGAGCGCTTCATTTTGATGGCCGAAGTGGTGATGCATTGCTTGCATTTGTCTTTCGAGGCCATCGAAGCGGTTGTCGATGTTTTTGAACTCGGCTTGCGTCTCACCAAATTGTTCATCTTGTCGCGTCTCGAGCGCTTGGCAACGATCACGGAACTCTTGTCGGACGATGAAGTGACTTGCGTGCGTCATGTACGGTCCTTGTTCTTTTCCTTGGGGAGGTGGTTGGCTCGACTCACCGTGCCTATCCATCATGCAAAGCACACAAGTATTGTATATGGAAGGGGAATATGGTGGTGTTAGCCTTGTACCTCACCTTGGGGATTGCACCGAACTAGAAACCACAAGTGAGAGCTATAAGCGTGCAAAGTGGAATCGCAAAGAAAACTCACACTAAAGAAAGAACTAACTCTCAAAAGCTTGTTGGTGGTAGGTTAGGATTGTGGAAAGCCAAAGAACCAACCAAAAGAAAAGGGATAGTCACATGTGGGTAAAATCCAAACAACACTCAAGTCAAAGGAGAAGGTCAACAACTCAAAAGGGTGACAGGAACCTACGACTATATACACACACATGGAGATTGTTGGGATTGACACGACTATGAAAATGAGCAAACAAAATGCCCTAACGAAGACTAAGCTCGTTGTCGTGCCAATGCAAGGAGAGACTGTGGCTCGTTTGCAAAGAAGAAAAATGAGCAATGGATTTGTGCACTTGCCTTGTGTGCTCTTCTTTTCTCTCTTGCATACAAGCTTTGAGACTCTCTTTTGCCTATGGGAGACTATTTTTCTTTTTCTTTTGCTTTGTATGTTTTTCTTTCTTTCTCTTTTTTTTGCTCTCCCTTGATGCTACCAAGTCACTCTTGCTATTGCTCTTGCATTCTCACTATCCAAGGACAAGTGCACAATGCTCAAGCAAACACAAGATGAGCCACTCTCGTCGGATAGGTACACGCAAAGGAAGATAGGGGTTAACAAGGTGACACAAGTTATACCTTCGTTGGTGATGATGACCTTGGCGTCGATGGTACGGGATGATGTTCGTGGGCCGTGGTGTCGATGAGCGTGGGGGATGTCGATGTGAAAGCTTGTTGTTAGTTCACGACACGCACACGGGCACAAACAAACAAGAGGAAATTAGCCAATGCAAGATTAGAGGCAAAACTATCAAAATCAGGCGTCACGGCCGGAGACTCCAGGGTCTCAGGCCGGAGACTCCGATGTGGTTGGGCCGGATACTCTGGTGTAGGCCGGTGACTTTGGTCTGTGGGCCGGAGACTCCAGTCTAGAGTCAGATCGCGAATATCTCGTGTTCTTGAGCGGAAATCCATGCCTTGGGTCCTCAAATCCGTGAAAAATTGGCCAAATTGGGCTGGGAAAACGTACGATAAAGCTGGACCAACTCCTAAGACAAGGTTTGGTCAGATCAAAACCACAAACAACACTCCAAATCAAGAGATTGATCTAAAGGCAAATTTGGGGCTCTTTTTTGGGGATTTTCGAATTTTTGGTGGATAGAAGAAATATTTGTGGGGGAATTCATGAGCAACGAAGCTCTTGATACCAATATGTTGAGGGAAAACCTCTAGGGTGGCCCGATCATTCACGATTCCCTTTCAAATCGAGGATGGAGTGCGGGGAGAGGATGGGTGGATGAACACGATGAACACACGCACGAAGAACGCGATGAACACACACATGCAAAACCACGATACACACCAATAGCTCATGCTGGCAGTGACCGGTCCGGCGCAATCCCTAGGATCAGTGTCGGGCGAAGGACTCTCTCTCGAACCGGCACCGCGAGATGGGAGACTCGGTGAGACCTTGATGTCTAGGCAAAGGGACTCTGATGCCTAGGCCTTGTACAACACGGAGGCACGATGCAAACTCCAACGAGGTTTGGGATATTTGGCGCTCCTTTGTCAAAGGAGCATGAGGCAAGAACTAGATAGATCCACAAGGGGTTTCAACTAATTCCAAATATCATGCCTAGGGTTTACAATAGAGGTGGGGGACTATATATAGGCCAACCACATAGTCAGCGGTACTTTAGGAATAAAATACAAGTTCTGGGCGGACTAAGGGGTACATGGGCCGAAGGCCCAAAGGCCTTTTACATGCCTGGCGATGGTCGGTCCGGAGACTCTGGTGTGGTGGACCGGAGACTCCGGTCTTGGCCAGAGATTTTGGCCAGTCTCCGGACCAGCCTCCGGAGGGGTAGACAGATTGTCCTCGCTTCTAGGGGCAGATCGGAGGTGGGGTCGGAGACTCCGATGTCTTCAAGCCAGAGACTTTGGTGGACAGAAGACTCCGGTGTGCGCAGATCGGAGACTCTGGTCTGAGCAGCTATAGCGGCTTCTGCTTCATGCCCTGCTCCTTGTTCTCCATCCTTGGGTGCTTGGTGATGTGTTGGAGCTTTGTACCTGATGATGCATAGAATAGTTGCATGAAGTAGCACACCATCCAAGGATGTATCAAAATGGCACGAGGAGAGGAGTGAGTTCACCTTAGCTTGTAGGAGTTTGGCTCGGGCACGAGTCATGGGTCCACTTGGGGGACTTGTTGGTGTAAATGTAGGAGCGTCCATAGGATGGGCTGGATCATCAGTTCTATAAAATCCACAAAAATAGGAGTCATGTATCTTCGAAAAGTAGTTGGAGCATTACATAAACCAAAAGGCATACGATGGTAAGCATGTAGTCCATAAGGACTAATGAAAGTTGTTTTAAGTTGGTCATCAGGATGAACAGCAATTTGAGAAAAAACAGAGTATCCGTCCAAGTAGAAAAAATGAGTGTGGTTTGCTAACCTCTCTAAAGTTTGATCTATGAACGGTAAAGGATAGTGATCTTTCCTAGTTTCTTTATTCAGTTCCTAAAATCTATACACATCCTATGTCCAATAATAGTTCTAGTTGGTATAAATTCATTATTTTCATTAAGAACAACAGTAAAACCATCCTTCTTAGGGACACAATGAATAGGACTTACCCATTCACTTTCTTTTACATGATAGATTATACCTGCATCCAATAGGCGCACTATTTCTTTTCTTACCACTTCCTTCATTTCGGGCTTCAGTTGTCTATTAAATTCCACAACTGGTTTAGCACCTTCCTCCATGAATATTCGATGGACAGTTATCATGAGACCAATGCCCTTCAAATCATCCATTGAGTACCCAAAGGCCTTGCGATGCTCCTTAAGTATTTTCATGAGTTCTTCTTCTTCATCTCCTGAAAGTTTAGCACTAATAATAATAGGAAATTTATTTGTATCATCTAAAAATATGTATTTAAGATTATCTGCTAGAGTCTTCAATTCTGGGGGTGGTAATTCCTCGTCCCCTCTCTTTTCCGGCTCTTCAAAAGACTCATTAGTTGGAGGCCCTATAACGGGGAGTGAATTGAATTCACCTTCTATTTCTTCTAGGGAATTGTCCTCCATAACTATTTCTTCATAATTTGAGTCTTCATTTATTTCTTCTTCTTGATCACTAAAGAAGAGAGCTGCAATTTCCTCAATCGTTTTCTCTTTCTCTTCTTCTTGTATTTGTAGAGGTCTGTCTTTAAATTTGGAAAGTGGAATTCTTTTTCCGCTTCCCCAAGCTTAAGAGACACAATCTCCTTTTTGAAACCAACTTTGGCACCTGCATCACTAGAAAAGTTTCTTCCAAATATAATTGGGCAAAGAGTGTCAGCTGGCATATCAACAGCTACAAAATCGATAGGAAAGTTTTTATTGCCAATTGTGATAGTTGCATCTTCAACTACTCCCATTGGAATTCTAAGAGTTTTATTGGCTAGCATGATTGTCATATCAGTATTTTCAATTGTAGCCGGTTCTATTTCTTATTTTTATTTCTAAATAAAAATCATAAGATATAACATTAACTTTGGTGCCAAGATTGCGTAAACCATAATGCAAGGGTTCCTCATAATTCAAGGGTTCCTTAAATATGCAGGGAAGAATAGGCTTACCCACATCTTTTAACTTTGTTTTACCTTCAAGCAATACGGAAGTCTCTTTATCAAGTTCAACTGTGTTACAATGTGCATGCATAGCCATAATTGCTTCCTTAGGTACCTCTTCATCTTTGGTTTCTTCCAGATGTTCCTCAACTTCTGGCATACTTTCCTCTTCCTTCTTCTCCTGTACTGCTTTGACCTATTCATATTCAAAAATATGCTTTTCTGCTTTGTTCAGGAAAGGTATCTCATATATTGGTTCTAGGGAGGCCAGTGTTGCTTTAACTTCTCGTTTCTTCTCAGGTTTGGGTGGTGGATCATACTTGACCAAACCCTCTTTTGGAGCTTTGATGTGTTCTGTAAAAGCTTTAATAACATGCAACACAAGATCTAAATCCAAATAAAGTTCTTTAGATAATTCGTTAACATGGCCCTTTTTATTATAGTCATGAGTACAACCATAATCTATTTCTATGCCTCCTTTGCTTCCTAGACCAAAATTCCATGAAACTCTATGATCGCGAATTCTATTAAGTAAACCCCAAGCTTTAGTTATTGGAAGATTCATATTTCAGAAAGCATACAATGCATATAATAGACATCTTGCCTCCTATGAGACTTGATTGGGCATTACAACATCATACATAGACCGTAATCCAACTGCATCTATGACTAACAGTCCACCTTCAGGTTATCATCCGAACCCCCTCTAGTATTAAGTTGTAAGCAATAGATAATTGCATTAAGCAAAGTTTGTAAACTAAACAATACGATTGTTCCATGGACAAAGGATTGTTGTTTTCTCTCTAGTAGCAACAGCACACCTACAACCTTAGAGATTCCTGTCACTTCCCCAAATTACTAGAGGCATGAACCCACTATCGAGCATAAATACTCCCTCTTGGAGTTGCTAGCATCTACTTGGCCAAGATAGGTATTAACAACGGAAAGCATGCAAGATCACAAATAGCATAGACATGATAGAATCAATAATCAATCTGAAATAGCATCTCAATATCCATCGGATCCCCGTAAACACAACATGTAAGATTACAAATAGATGATCTTGATCATGAACGAAGCTCACAAGATCTAAACATGATAGCACAAAAGAGGAGAACCAACCATCTAGCTACTACATGGACCCATAGTCCAAGGATGAACTACTCACGCATCACACCAGAGGCAGTCATGGTGATGAAGAAGGCATGATCTCTCCCCTCCGACAGGGTGCCTAGAAGAGCTTTGGATCCCCCCGATCTGGATATGGAGATGGTGGCGGCTACAGACTCTTCCGTGGATCTCTTATTGGGTTTTTGATCGGGTCCTTACGGTTTTCATCCTGGGAGGCTTTTATAGGCGAAGGGGCAAGGTCGGTGGAGCACTAGGGGGGCCACACCCCTTGGTGGTGCGCCCCCCTAGGCCGCTCCACCACCAGGTATGGCCGCCCTGGTGCGCCACTTTGTCTCCCCTCCGGACTCCGTGTTGCTTCAGGTAAAATATTGACTTTGGCTTCTGTCCAGTCCAATTCCGAGAATATTTCCTTACTAGCTTTTCTGAAACCAAAAACAGCAGAAAACAGGCAACTGGCAGTGTGGCATCTTATTATTAGGTTAGTTTCATAAAATGTAGAAAAATACCTCAAAGTGTGAACAGAACATAAGAAAGTAGATATAAAACAAGCATGGAACATCAAAAATTATAGATACGTTTATGACGTATCAAGCATCCCCAAGCTTAACTCCTGCTCGTCCTCGAGTAGGTAAGTGGTAAAAAGAATAATTTTTGAGGTGACATGCCCCATCACAATCTTGATCAAGGTATTTGTAAAACATTGATAGCTGGGATCATAGTACTCTAACATAAACATGAAAGACATAGTTCTAACAGTAGACATAACAACTATGTTGTAACATGAAAAGGTACAAGCAAAGATTCATGAATAACAATGCTTTGAAAGACATTTGTTTGTTTCACATATATAAAACATAATAAGAATTGTATTCAGCTTGTCCCTCATGGTATAGCAAAACATAAATGCATAGGACACCTTCAAAATTCATAAGGGTGACTAGATACAAATAATTTAAGAGCAAGCAATATCAAATTATGAATCAATCAACAAGTTTTGGGACAATGCACATTAAACTAAGAATGACCACTATGCTCTCTCAATTGGTGCATAAAGATAGAAGATGGAGACTTGACATAAAAGTAAAAGAAAGGCCCTTCATAGAGGAAAGCAGGGATTCAAGTCTCATAAAGAGCTTCCAAAAATTATGGTACTTATTAGCTTTCAGCTCTCATTGCCCCTATCATAAGCATCTTTAGGTGATTAAGGTTAAAGTAACACAAATATGAGGATATTCTTCACAAGTTATAAGTTGAAAATCTCATGCCCCTTGCTTACGAGTACCGAATCTCATGCTACTCAACTTTAGTCACGAGTAAGTTCTTTTCATTGTAAATACATGCGTATCATAGAGAACCGCCAACAGGTTACCCCTTGCCCCATGATACATGAGCTATCCCATATCAAAATGACAAGGCAACAGACAATAAGCAACTCAGCGATCTTTTATTTGCTATTTGCATAGGTTTTTATTGAGGATGCTTCACAAATTTCTCACTATGGTATTGCTGCAGGTTTCCACCATGATTAGGCATGGCTTAGGCTAGCCGCCCATGCATTGTTTCACACCATGAGCTTACAAGCTCCCCATTTATTTCACACCATCGGGATCCATAAACAAAAGAACATGATATCAACTGAATAAAGTGCAATGTTGAAAGCGTTCCGCATGGTAACATGGTTCTGCTAATTCACAACTTATAAAGCGCAAGCATATACGCAACATAGATGGACATAATGGTTCAAGTTTATTAAGTGCAAGAAAGTAAAGTGTGCCATCAAGTTTGTGAGAGCTTTAATCACTAATTTTCACATAACAAGTTTAATTCAGAAGGTAGATAAAAACATGAATATACTTGGAATAGTAACAATGCTAATAGGTAGGTATGGTGGACTCTTTGGACTAACTTGGTTTTATTTGGAGTTGGATGCATGAGTGGAACTCATACTTGGTACATGTGGAGGCTAGCAAAAGACTGAGAGCGACCAACTAAGAGAGCAATAATGGTCATAATCATGCAAAGCGACAAAACATTATTAATTAAAGCATAAAGTGATATTACAAGTCGAAAACTAAATGATCATAGAGGCTATGGTGACTGGTATAGTCTTAACATGATGTAAGCATGCGCCAAGTCGACCCAAATAAAGCATCAAAGGAGAATACCACAATATTATGCTTTTATATGCTAAAACAATGCATGATTATTTCAAGGCACATTAAGCAATCTCAATTGTTTGGAACAAGTCATGCTATAGCAATAATTACTAAGCATAAAGTCAAAGCAATATCAAACATGACATGATAAAGTCTAGGCCACAATCAAAACAAAACTCCTTTTATACCACTTATAAGCATGAACTTTCCTACTATTTTCCAATCCAAATCAACTTATTTGAAACTATGTATGAATGCGGGGGTCCAACCAATTTATTTAAGAAAACCAAACTAAAGAAAACTAAAAACAAAAATGAAGAGGCTCCAAGAACAACACAATTGTTCATGAAACAATAAAAATGAAGTGTTTGGAAGGAAACCTGAGATTTTTATTGATGAAGAAGGGGATGCCTTGGGCATCCCCAAGATTTGACGCTTGTACTTCTTGAATATTTCTTGGGGTGACACGGGTGGCATCCCCAAGCTTGAGAATTTGTACATACTTCATCTCATCACATTATTTATTCTTACACTTTAAAATTTCCTTCATACAAAACTTCACACAATCTTCATTAGCAACATTAGTGTACTTAAGATAATAAGTCTTTGGGTTCAGTTTCAACACAGATAAAACTTCCATTAAAATACAAACTACTATACCAATTCCTTTAATAATTTCAAGTAATTGGCAAAAACTCAAAGAGAAAGAGATTAAGAGGCAAATGCAAATAATGGCAGAAATCTGTCAAAACAGACCAGCAGGTAAAAACCGATTTTTTAGAAGACCTTCTGTTGATCAAATCAAAAAGTGTTAAACTAACGAAAGTTAGATAAGAACTTGGGGCAGAAGCACAAAAAATTATAGCTCAATACGACGTACATAGATTATTCATGATTTTTTACAATGAAGAACAAAAATCTGATTCGGGATAGCAACTTTCCCAAGTCTTACTTCTCTCTCAATAGAGGTTATTCTCGGCAGAAAAACCGTACAAAAAGTATAAGGAGAGGTTATTACTGAGGCAATAACTTCCAAGACTCAACAAAAAAACATACTAAATAAAAATTTGGGTTATCTCTCAATAGTGCTTTTCTTTAACTCCTTTGAACTAGACATAGGAAGCAATATTCAAGTATTTTTGAAGGAAGAAGCATTAAGATCAATACCAGAAATATCTTCAACGAGGCAAGGTATCTCATCCAAATAAGTTCTATAGGATCCTCTCTCAATACTCTTGGGTTTACTATTTTCATCAAACGGGTTTTCAGGAACAATCCAATCAAAATTCTTTTCTAAGGCTTCATGCATTCCTACAAGTTTAAAAGATATTGGTATCTTAATTTCCTCTCCATTGGGTTTGCTTTTGTCCATTTTTTCTATTGTACCAATAACATCTACACATGAGCCTAGCATATTAAAACGATCAAAGACCTTTCTAGCTTCCTTCACAACATCATAGAATTCTTTTAGCAAAGTCTCTAGGATAAAATTTCTCTTTTCAGTATCCTCAATATCTTTAAGTTTAAGAAACATTACTTGCATCATGGGGTTAAGGTTAACAAACCTAGCCTCCAACATGTGAACTAAAAAATCTGCAGCAATTTCATAATTTGGAGCAAGTTCTGCTAAGGATCCATCCTCAATATCCTCATGCTTGCTAACATGATTAAAGAATTCTTCAATATTATCTTTCCCAATTATAGAGCCACTACCTATTGAAAGGTCTTTCAGAGTGAACTTAGGGATCAACATGGTGAGCTAAGAACAAGGTGAAAACTTACAAAAAGAACTAATTTTTTTGTGGTTTTGATAAAAGAAGCAAACCAGTACAACTATCTTTTTTGTTTTTGATAGAAAAGAACAAGCAAACAAAACAAAATAAACTAAGAAAAACAAAAAACAAAGTAAACAGATTGGTTGTGAGGGACTCCCCTTGTGAAGCTGTCCTTAACTCCCCGGCAACGGCGCCAGAAAAAGGCTTGATGGCTCAAGATATCTCGAGCTCGTTGGGAACCCCAAGAGGAAGATATGATGAGCACAACAGCAAGTTTCCCTCAGTTATGAAACCAAGGTTATCGAACCAGTAGGAGCTAGGAAACAACCCCAAGGTGTTACTACCAACTTGAAATCCTGCACAACATAACCACAGAACTTTTCCCCAAATTACAGTGAGGTTGTCAATCTCACCGGTTTTGCTAAAAACAAAGGATTAAACGTATAGTGTGGAAGATACTAATTGCTTGGAGAAAGTAAACAGTAAATAGTAATTAGTGGATGGTCTATCAATGGTAAAAAGAATGGACCGGGGTCCATAGTCCACTAGAGGTGATTCTCCTTAAGATAAATAGCATGTTGGGTGAACAAATTACAGCGGGGCAATTGGCAGATTTGAGAAAGAATACAATGCATATACTAGATATCTTGAATCCTATGAGATTTGATTGGGTATTACAACATTATACATAGACCGTAATCCAACTTCATCTATGACTAATAATCCACCTTCAGGTTATCATCCGAACACCCTCCAGTATTAAGTTGCAAGCAATAGATAATTGCATTAAGCAAAGTGTGTAAAGTAAACAATATGATTGTCCCATGGACAAAGGATTGTTGTTTTCTCCCTAGTAACAACAACACATAGATGACCCACAAGTATAGGGGGTGTATCGCAGTATTTTCGAGGGAAGTGAAACCCAATTTATTGATTCGACACAAGGGGAGCCAAAGAATATTTATAATCCTTCACAACTGAGTTCTCAATTCAGCTGCACCTGAAAACAATCTTGCTCACATCATTTTATTAGTAGCAACAGTTTTATGGTAGAAATAGTGAAGTAACAACAGAGTAATAACAGTAGTAAAAGTAAATAGTAGTGACAGTAGCAGTACACAGTAGGATTCGAGCGCGGTAGGCATAGGGATGGATGGACAGGCGTTGCATGGACAAGACAATTCACATGGAAAACAGACATAGGGCAATTACAGATAAATAAGATAAAGCATTCAAGTACTAGATAATCATAGGCATGTGTTCCATATATAGTCATACGTGATCGCAATGAGAACTTGCACAACATCTTTTGTCTTGCCAGCCCGTTTGCTGCGGGGCCTCAAGGGAACTATTGGCAATTAAGGTGCTCCTTTTAATAGAGCACCTGAGCAAAGCATTAACACTCCGTGAACACATGTGATCCTCACATCAAAGCCATTCGCTCCGATTATCCCGATTGCTGTCACTTCGGGGCCATTGGTTCCGGACAACAATGTGTGTATACAACTTGCAAGTAAGACCAAAAACAATACTATCATAATGAATCAATAACATGTTCAGATATGAAATCATGGCACCTAGGCCCTAGTGACAAGAATTAAGCATAACAAGTTGCGACAGAGTCGAAAAGCACTAATAAGAGATACTAGTCACCATGCCCTAACAATCCGATGCCATTACATGAACGATCTCATCCAATCCCTACCATCCCCATAGCCTACATCGGGGGATTACTCACAAATAGATGGGGGAAACATGGATAGTCGATGGAGAAGCGATGATAGCGATGATCTCCTCCAATTCCTCGTCCCGGCAGGGTGCCAGAACAGAGTTTCTGGTGTTGTTTCATGGAATCTGGTGGTGGCGGTGGAGCGGAACTCTTTCTGGAAAAACTTCGAACCCCCTTGAGTTTTTAGGTCAAAAGGCAACTTATAGGCGAAGAGGGAGACCGAGAGGGTGTCTGGGGTGGCTAGACCACCCCCTACCGTGGCCAGGCCCAGCCCGCATGGGCAGGTGGTGTGGCCAGGCCCCAGCACCACTCCGTCTCGTATTCTGGCTCCGTCAGTCTTCTAGTGGATTTTTGGCATATTTTCCGGGATTTTTCCCGATAGTTGATTTTCTGCACAAAAACTAGACACCAAGGCAATTCTGCTGAAAACAGTGTCAGTCCGTGTTAGTTGCATCCAAATCACACAAGTTTAGAGGAAAAACAATAGAAAAAGTGTTCGAGAAAGTAGATACATTTTGGACGTATCAACCCCCCCAAGCTTAGCTTATTGCTTGTCCTCAAGCAATTCAGTTGAAAACTGAGTGCGATAAAAGAAACTTTCACGAACACATTTGCTTCATATGATGTATATATTCTCAGCATGTGATCAACTACTTAGACAATTCATAATAAGGAGTATGCAACTAAGTTTACTTAATAGGCATTGCAAGCTATGAAGAGATTCCAACTCAAAAATAATAAGTAGCAAGAAATGTAAACATAAGCAACATTACAGTGCTCATAACAAGGTATGATAGAGTGGTATCTCGCTTGCCTTTGATTGTGAATTCCAAGGTACCTCTAAAGTTCAGGTGAAGACTAGAAGTAAAGATATCAAAGATACAAGCATCAAAGTCATAAAGCAAATAATCAAGTTTTGAGACAAGCACATTATACTAAGAATCACAACTATGCTCTCAAGAAAGTGCTCAAATAATATGTGGAGACTCAACAAAGAAATGAAGAAGGTTTTGAATAATTTGAAAGGCTTCCAAATGCTGAAAGTATGGTACTCATTAGCTTTGAGCTCTCATTTCCCCTATCATAAGCATCTTTAATATGGTTAAGGTGAAAGTGAGGTCCAATCTGAGTTATATGCTTGACAGACTATAAACTGGAAATCTCATGTCCCTTGAGTACGAGGGCCGCTCCTCATGCTACTCAACTTTAGTTACCGGTAAGTTCTTTTCACAGTAAATATGTGCGTATCATAGAGAACCGCCAATGGGGTACCCCTTGCCCGATGATACGGAAGAGTCCCCATATCAAAATGACAAGGCAAGCAGACAATGAGTATCTCAACAATCTTCTTATTTACCATGGGAAAATGGTGCTTTTTTCTCTCTTTCCTCTTTTCTCATAACTCTTTTTTTCTTTTCTCAATAGCTATCTCTCTTTTTTATAAGAAGAATGCTTCATAGATACTCATTATGGTTACGCTACAGGTTTCCACCATGACGACATGGATTAGACCGGCGTCCTAGGCGTTTCTCTAACACACATACATAACTCCATGGACTTACAAGCTCCCCTTGTATTTCACACCGACGACATCCGCAAACAAAAGAGCATGATATCAACTATGTACAAAATACAAGTGCAGTGTTGAAAGTGTTCCCCATGACAGCATGGTTCTACTAATCCCCAGCCTATAATTTGCAAGCATATAACTTTCGTGGACAGTCACAATGGTTCAGGTTTATTAAGTGCAGAAAATAAAGCGTGCCATCAAGTTCGTGAGAGCTTTACTAACTAACTTTCTCATAACAAACAAACATTTTATTCGGAAAAAACAAGGCATACTTAATATGCACGGAAAAGCAAATGATGCTAATAGGTAGGTATGGTGGACACTATTGGCAATATTTGGTTATAGGGAGTTGGAAACACGAGTAGAGCATACTCAGCATAAGTGGAGGCTAGCAATAGAGAGGGAGCGACAAACGAGAGAGCAATAACTGTCATAATCATGCTTGCAACAAAACAAGACTAATCATGGGATGAAAGTGATTCAAGGCCCTCAAGGCAAAATAATTCATCGAGGCTTAACTGATTATTTCAGTCATATGCATTCGTGAGCATGTGCCAAGTCATTTCAAGTGAAACATTCAGAGGAGGATACCACGGTGTCATACCAAGTTATGAATAGAGCAATGTAAGCAAACATTCATATAACATGCTACAAACTATTAGCGAGTTGGAGCTGATCATAAGAAAGCAAGAACTACTAAGCGTCCATAAATAACATACACCCTACATGAACAGACTAAGCATGCCCACAATGATGAGTATATGTACAAAAATGAAAACAAATAGAGTTCATTACCAGCCTCTTACCACACCTCAAGTTGTCATCAATCCTCATTATCGCCCTTCACTTGTGTGGCTTGAATAATAATATGAAACCAAATTCCACGGAGAACTGCTGAACCCTTCAACAAACTCACAAAACCAAAGAAGAACAACAAATATTTTTGGTGTTTTCGATTTTTTTTAAAAACAACCAAAAAGGCAGAACAAGCAAAGCAAAATCTTTTTGGGTTTTTCGAATAATTAAGACAAAGCCGAAAGGAAGAAGCAAACCAAGGCGAAAATAAGAAGAAGCAAACAAAAAGAAACAACAGAAATATTTTTGATCTTTTTGTGTTTTAGAATGCAAAAACCAAGCAAGAACGAAAACTAAAAAGAGAACAAAAAATGGATATACAAAGTACCGACGAAACATGATATGGAGATGAGTGTGATGTTGGCGTACCTCCCCCCAAGCTTAGGCTTTTGGCCTAAGTGGGTATCAATCCCTAGCTGGCCAAGATGAAGTGTCTCCGTGGTACGACGAGGAGGTGCCCTCGTCCTGGTACGAGCTAGAAGAAGCTCCACCATAGTGCGCAGAGTAGTCGTAAGAAGGCACATCCTCCTGGTGCTGCCTGTGGAAACCAAGCAAGCGGAGCTGCTCGTCCACCTCCTCCTTGGAGCACGACCACGGCCTCTTGTGAACACCGAACAAAGTAGATTGCGGCAAAGGAATCTCCCTTTCATCACCGTTAGTAAACAGCATCCTGTATATTAGATTATCCATATCAGAATCAGCAGTGACGAAGTGATGTGTTTTCATGGCAGCAAGGTCAACCTTTGTGGTGCTAATATAGTATCATTTGGATCCACAGAAAGCTCTAATGCATTGACCATACACGAAGCGATGATGCCTCCATAAATAGGCCCCCTAGCAGCTAGGCGGCGAGCAATAAGAGAGCCAAGATTGTACCGAGTATCATTGTTAAGCGCAACAGCGAGGAAGGCTAAATGATAATTGGATATATTACTCGTATTTTCCCTACCAAGAACTCTAGTAGCAAGATAATAGGCAAAGTATCTAAGAGCAGCGAGTTGGATGTTTCTTATCTTCCGGCGTTGAGCTACGCGGTCGTCTTCATTGGTCACACCCCGATAGAGCTCCAGCAAATCAGCGGGTCACCCTTGAATCTTCTTCACGGTCCCTGACATGCCTACACCTATAATACTGCAAAATCTATCCAGTGGCATGGTAAAGGGTAGATTATAATTCTGAAAGAGACAGTTGACTGATAGGGGGTGTTAGTAAAAACGAAACTCTCAACAAAAATTTTGGTGAGCATAGCGTATTGCTCACTCTCATCTTGCATGGATGAGGTCAAACCAACCCTCTGAATCAGTAGCAAGAAATCATCAAGAATCCATGCAGCTTGTAAGAAAGTAAAACAAGGTAAAGTAGATGGGTGAGTTTCCCCATCATCTCCTTCATTACCAATGAGTGGTGCAATGAGATCTTCGTTGTATGATGGCCTAAACTAAGAGGCTGATCTTGAGGGCCTTGACCTCCTAGGTGTATCCCTCTCAAATATTTCTCCAAAGGTATGGTTGTTCATCTTTGATATTCTGAAATTTAAACATCTATTAAACAAGTAGTTGCAAAGTGAATACATAATGAAGGGCATTACTCATAGGGACTTGTAAGAGGCCTAAACATGCATCAAAACTATATCTCTAAGCAATGAACAAGCTTACAAGCACTCAAAACCTATCACCTATAGCAGCAAAATACTCAAGATATAAACCGCTAAACACAAATCTACTTGGACAAGTGGAGGAGTCACATACCGGAGAACAAATGCTCCAAATTTCAGCAGCAAAGATGGGTTGAGCAAGGAGATCAAAAAATCGAGGGCAAGCATAGCAAGACCGCGATTTCGAGCCATGAACTGGTGTTTTCTCGGGGGAGAGAGAGCAGTGACAAGTGAGAGAGTGAGTGGAGGCCCAGGGGTGGCCCACACCATGGCCAGGCGCGCCCCTAGGCAGGCCGTGCCACCAGGTGGTGTGCGTGCCTGGTGGCCCCCCTGGATCACTCCAGGCACTTCTCTGCCCCTTTTTCACGTAAAAAATTAATATGAATTTTCTGGGATTTTTCGAGACACTTTATTTTTTGTGCAATTTTCAGGTATGTATGAATTATTTTTCTGTAGAAAAGTGATTTTGAAATGATGCAAAGACAAAACAAAGCAAAAAGCTACAAAAGTTCTAAGACACTCTAAAATGCAAGCAACTAGTATAAGAAAGGTAAACTAAACGAAAGCAAAAACTAAAATGGATAGAAAAGAAGTAGGCAGAGATAATCATGGTGAAAACATTGTTTTTTCCTATAAAATCCTTTTGTTAACAAGGTTGATCAGGTCTTGTTACCAAAACAATTTCATATGAAACAAAACATTGTATTCCACTAATGATTATGTTACCTCAACTTTGATAGCAATGGTCCCGATCATAATAGTTTTAAATTTTTCTCTTGGTATGGGACAATATATTTTCCAACTTGAATGCCCTCAACATGTTCAATTGAATTTAAACCATAAGTCCTCTCAATATTCTTGGGGAAATAGACAGTATGCTCCTTGTCATTAACATTGAAAGTCACCTTTCCTTGATTACAATTAATAATAGCTCCTGCAGTGTTAAGAAAAGATCTCCCAAGAATAATAGACATATTATCATCTACAGGCATTTCAAGCACAACAAAATCAGTTAATATCAAGAAATTATGAGCCACTTGAATAGGCACATCCTCACATATACCAACAGGAATTGTAGTAGACTTATCAGCCATTTGCAAAGATATATCAATTGGTATTAGTTTTTCCAGTTGAAGTCTCTTATAGAGAGAAGAGGCATAACACTAACTCCTTCTCCGAAATCACACAAAGCAGTTCTAACATAACTATTCTTAATAGATCAAGGAATAGTTGGAATCCCTGGGTCTCCAAGTTTCTTTGGAACCTTACCATTAAAGGAATAATTAGCAAGCAAAGTAGAAATTTCTTCATTAGGGATCTTCCTTTTATTAGAGACGATATCCTTCATATACTTACCATTAAAGGAATAATTTGCAAGAATAAAGGTTTCATTCACTCACAAAACTTGTTGTAGTGTTCATCTTCCTTTGACTTGTGTTTCTTATCAGGGAAAGACATAGGTTTTTGGACCCAAGGCTCTCTTTCACTACCATGTTTCTTAGCCACAAAATCTTCTTTAGTGCATTTAGTATTCTTTGTGTGTTTTTCAGGTTCTTCTTCAACTTTTTTATTTAGCAGGAACAACATTTTCTTCATTACCACTTTCAGTTTCGGCATCAGAGATAGATATACTATTAGGATCTATAGCAGGTTCAGAGGGTTCTACAATAGTTTTATGTTTCTTTTTTCCTTTTCTTACGAGTAGTACCACTATTTTCAACTTGTTGAGAATCCTGCTCAATTATTTTAGGATGTCCTTCAAGATATAGAGGATCCTAGGTAGCAGCACCACTTCTAGTTCTAATTTCATAAGCATGTTTTTATTTAGCAGCATTTACTTGCAAGTCTTTTGCACTTTCATAAGTTGATCTATTTGAGTCTGAACCATTTGAAAATGTTTAACAAGCAGTTTAACATCATTAGAAGTTCTTTCCACAATATCCTTCAACTCAAAAATATCTCTAGAGTTTTCCATTAGATGATTTTGCACCCATTTATTAAAATTATCTTGCTTAATAATAAAAATATCAAATTCTTCTAAGCATTGATCAGGAGGTTTAGAGTAAGGAATATCACCTTCATCAAAGTGTTGGAGAGAGTGCACCTCAATAGCAGATGAGTGGGGATTGGCTTACATAATTCTTCTATAGGAGGTAACTTCTTCATGTGTTCAGCTTTAATACCCTTTTCCTTAAGACATTTCTTAGCTTCCTTCATCACTTCATCATTTAGTTCAATAACTCCCCTCTTCTGTGATGCTGATATAGGCATAGGAATAGTTGGTTCAGGTATAGTTGTCTCAGGTATAGCTGGTTCAGGAGGAGTCCAATCTTCATAATTCTTGCTTATCTTAGCCATTAATTCCTCAGCTTCCTTGAGAGTCCTATTCTTGAAAACACAATCAACACAACTATCCAGGTATGTCCTAGATTCTTCAGTTAGTCCATTATAAAATATATCAAGAAGCGCATTCTTAGGTAATGGACATCCAGCCTGTGCATGAATCAAAGCACAAAACCTTTCCCATGATTCAGGCAATATCTATTTTTCTCCCTGTTTAAAATTAAAAAGTTCCTACAAAATAGCATGTCTAGCACTAGAAGGAAAATATTTCTGCAGGAAAGTACTAATCAAGCAATCAGGGCTATCAATAGATCCAGGAGGTAAATTACTAAACGAAGTTTTAGCTTCTCCTTTTAGTGAAAAGGGTAAAATCTTAGCAACAAAGTAGGTACGCATCTTAATATCATCAGAAAACAGGCCACTCATGGTAGAAAGCTCAGTCATATGTGCTACCGCGCTTTCATTTTTAGTCCCACAAAAAGGTTCTTTCTCAACAATAGCTATATAAGATAGATCAAGAGAGAAATCATAATTCTTATCTTTAATGTTTATGGGAGACACAACAAACTTAGCATTAGGAGACAACTTGGGTTTTATAGTACGCATGTCAAGGAGACTTAGCAGCACTCCTATCATGGGTGTTTTGACATTCTTCAATAAATTCATCGGTCATCTCTATATAACCGTCTTCAATATCATAGCTTTCTGTAGACTCAAGTGAACTAATAGGTGTGGTAGTGTCTTCATTAGGAGTTTCAGGATTTCCAGCCATAGTTCTAGCAATCGTAGCATCTTGGAAACGACCTAATGAACCACTCTTATCAAGCACAGTAGAAGCAGCATCATAAGCATCAGAAGTTTCAGATTCACAAGTAGTAGCAGTGTGTGTAGCATATGTATGTGGTGGTGTAACAAGCTTACTCATAACAGATGGTGAATCAAGAGCAATAGAGGTGTTCAGAACCGTACCTCTTCTTGTAGTGGGTGGTAAAATAGGAACCTTGCCATCATGATACTTACCCATGATGGATGGATGGCAGCGAACAATAGTGATTCCAAGTGAATTTGATAAATAAAGCTATGCTCCCCGGCATGGCGCTAGAAAATTGTTTTGATGACCCACAAGTATAGGGGGTGTATCACAGTATTTTCGAGGGAAGTGAAACCCAATTTATTGATTCGACACAAGGGGAGCCAAAGAATATTTATAAGCCTTAGCAACTGAGTTGTCAATTCAGCTGCACCTGGAAACAATCTTGATCACAACAGTTTATCAATAGCAACCTTTTTATGGTATCAATAGTAAAGTAACAGCAGAGTAATAGCAGTAGTAAAAGTAAATAGTAGTGACAGTAGCACTAAAATGTAGGATTCGAGCGCGGTAGGCATAGGGATGGATGGACGGGCGTTGCATGGACAAGACAATTCACATGGCAAACAGACATAGGGAAATTACCAATAAATAAGATAAAGCATCCAAGTACTAGATAATCATAGGCATGTGTTCCATATATAGTCATACGTGCTCGCAATGAGAACTTGCACAACATCTTTTGTCCTGCTAGCCCGTTTGCAGCAGGGCCTCAAGGGAACTACTGGCAATTAATGTGCTCCTTTTAATAGAGCACCGGAGCAAAGCATTAATACTCCGTGAACACATGTGATCCTCACATCAAAGCCATTCCCTCTGGTTATCCTGATTGCTATTACTTCGGGGCCATTGGTTCCGGACAACAATGTGTGTATACAACTTGCAGGGAAGACCAAAATCAATACTATCATAATGAATCAATAGCATGTTCAGATCTAAAATCATGGCACTCAGGCCCTAGTGATAAGCATCAAGACAAACAAGTTGCAACAAAGTCAAAAAGCACTAATAAAAGATACTAGGAACCATGCCCTAACAATCCGATGTCATTACATGAACGATCTCATCCAATCCCTACCATACCCATATCCTACATCTGGGGATTACTCACTCATAGATAGGGGAAACATGGATGGTCGATGGACAAGCGATGGTGGCGATGATGGCGATGATCTCCTCCAATTTCTCATCCCGGCAAGGTGCCAGAACGGAGTTTCTGGTGCTGTTTCGTGGAATCTGGTGGTGGCGGCGGAGCGGAACTCTTTCTGGAAAAACGTCGAACCCCCCTGAGTTTTTAGGTCAGAAGGCAACTTATAGGCGAAGAGGGAGATTGAGGGGGTGTCTGGGGCAGCCAGACCACCCCCTGGCGTGGCCAGGACTAGCCCACGCGGCCAGGTGCTGTGGCCAGGTCCCAGCCCCACTCCGTCTCGTATTCTGGCTCCATGAGACTTCTGGTGAAATAGGATTTTTGGCATATTTTCCGGGATTTTTCTTGATAGTTGATTTTCTGCACAAAAACTAGACACCAAGGAAATTCTGCTGAAAATAGCATCAGTCCGTGTTAGTTGCATCCAAATCACACAAGTTTAGAGGAAAAACATAGCAAAAGTGTTCGGGAAAGTAGATACGTTTTGGACGTATCACACATCTACAACCTTAGAGATTCTTGTCACTTCCCCAGATTACTAGAGGCATGAACTCACTATCGAGCATAAATACTCCCTCTTGGAGTTGGTAACATCTACTTGGCAAAGATAGTTACTAACAATGGAAAGCATGCAAGATCACAAATAACATAGACATGATAGAATCAATAATCAATCTTAAATAGCATCTCAATATCCATTGGATCCTCACAAACACAACATGTAAGATTACAAATAGATGATCTTGATCATGAACGGAGCTCACAAGATCTAAACATGATAGCACAAAAGAGGAGAACCAACCATCTAGCTACTACATGGATCCATAGTCCAAGGATGAACTACTCACGCATCACACCGGAGGCAGTCGGTGATAAAGAAGGCCTCCAGGGTGATCTCTCCCCTCTGGCAGGGTGCCGGGAAGAGCTTTGGATCCCTCCTGATGTAGTGATGGAGATGGCGGCGGCTACAGACTCATCCGTGGATATCTGATGGGTTTTTGATCGGGTCCTTAGGGTTTTTCTCCTGGGAGACTTTTATAGGCGAAGGGCAAGGTCGGTGGAGCACCAGGGGGCCCACACCCCCTGAAGGTACGCCCCCTAGGCCACGCCGCCACCAGGTGTGGCCGCCCTGGTGCACCACTTCGTCTCCCCTTCAGACACCGTGTTGCTTCGGGTAAAATATTGACTTTGGCTTTTGTCCCCTCCAATTCCGAGAATATTTCCTTACTAGCTTTTCTGAAACCAAAAATAGCAGAAAACAGGCAACTGGCATGTGCCATCTTGTTAATAGGTTAGTTCCAGAAAATGTATAAAAAATACCTCAAAGTGTGAACAAAAGGTAAGAAAGTAGATATAAAACAAGCATGGAACATCAAAAATTATAGATACGTTTATGACGTATCACCGGTGCACATGGCCCAGCTCGTTGGTAGGCCGGGTGGGCCAGCGTCAACTCGTGACCCACCATGCGTGTGCGGCTTACCAGCCCGCGGCGGTAGCGGGGTCGGCACCGCTGCCCGCTAGCATGCATGGTCTGCCCGAGCAGAATCCAGCTCCCGGCCGCATGCCCGCATGGGCCGGGGGGAGGGGGGTTGAGCGGCCCGCGTCGGCAGCTCACAACTATAGTCCGCGCTGTGCGACGGCAACTAGCTGCCGCCCACGTGGGTTGTTTCTGTCTTTTTATCTGCTGTTTTTCTTGTATTTTTCCTATGGCTTTCTTCTGGGCCAATATCCTCCTGGATTTTGGCTTAATTAGAAAGTCACTTCATAAATTTGAATTTAAATATTTATTTATAATATATTAATTCATAATTAACATATAATAAATGTATATATTAAATTGCCATTTATCCGAAATAACTCTCGGCCTTCTCCTTTCCTTCTTTCTCTGAACTACTTCGGATCTCTCCGGAACGATTCTGATTTCTCTCTCTTCTATGATTCCATCTCGTAGGAGGATCTCCAAGCGTCGTATCACCCTTAAGTGTGTTTTTCTATGGTTCGGGAATGCTATAGACATGATCCATATCAATGCTCAACAGAGGGACCGGAATGCCCATGTGACCCATATGCACTCCACAAATCTCTATCGTGTGGAACCTATATCCAATTCCCTTGTTCACGATACAAGACTTGTCCAAAATTTGATCATCGATATCACGATACCTTGTTTAATCTCATTTTTAACAAGTACTATTTTACTCGTTCCCGTGAAATACCATCCCCATGACCTAGTCATGTATTGCGCAACATGGATGTAATTCACCGAGTGGACCCAGTTGTATCTTACTGTCACATAGGAGAACAATTCCCGACCTTGAAGCATACTTCCTTTACATGCTCGTTCAGATACCTAACATGCACCTCTATGGTCACCCTATCACGAGATGACCGTTGATACATTTGAAGCATCCTCCGGTAACAGTGATTGATATGATCTCACGGTCTAAGTATTAGGACAAACTGTTTCTAACAATTGCAACGTGAACTATGTGACATTATCGTGTTGCACCAATCATTAGTGGGAAGTGTTCATCACATCATTCCAGATGACATGATTTTATTGTTAGTGACTTTTGCTATGATCATGAAACCTCGATCATTGTCTGCCCAATGAACTAGTTGAATAGAGGCTACTAGGGACATGTGTTTGTTTGTATACCACACATGTATTAATGTTTCCGTTTGATTCAGTTATAGCATGATATAAAACTATTATAAACGAATAAGATATGATAATAATACCCTTTTATTGTTTGCCTCTAGGACATATCTCTTTTAGTTTTTATCCTCCTACGACAGAGCATGCCATCGACGGCCTCATCGTACCAAAGTCGGATCCCACGTGCCATTAGTTTGCTGTGTTATTTAAAAATTATGTTCACATATGAAAGAAAAAAACTTTGAGTCTCGCTGGATTTTTTATCATCTGTCGAAGATATAATGTTTTTAATGTTTTTGATTATCCCCTCTTCTCTCCTTTTTAGTTTCCAAAATGTAGTAACGATTTTAATCTCTTTGTTCGTCCTCTCTTCTTTCCTCTTTATTATTTGAGGACACTATCAAAGCTAGCAGCACTTATTACCATCAAAAAGTGTGCCTCGCCTTTTATGGACATGCACATACAAATTGTTTAATGGTTCTGTCTATATATTCACCATGTGTACATGTTTGCATTTACCTACGTGGAGAGCGTAGAGAGGAATCTAGATATTTTATTTCTCTTTCTTTTGTCTACTGTTTTACTTGCCAATGGGTGTCCAGCACATGTAGTTAAGCGCTACCACACAGTATGTTACCATCACTACACGTGTATGATTAAATTTTGCATAGTACATTATCATTCTAGTGTTGGCACGACTGCATCGCCCGATGCGGAAAGATGAATTCACCGAGTCAGCAGCTCAAACGTATTATTTGTACGCTGTGTCCTGAGGGGCGCAAAGAAAGTTCTAGATTGTATAATAATGATTCAGGAGCTGTGAATATTTTCTATCTGCAATATTCTGAAATACCATAATTGTAAAAAATTCGTGCACCAATTTCCAAAAAATCTTAAACATATTTCAAAGTCATGAACCAGAATTTTAAAAAACACGAACAATTTTGTAAAGAACATGAACATTTTTCAAAATCATGAACAATTTATCAAATTCTAAACTTAAAAAAGTTTAAATTTAAAAAACAAATAAATAAAAAGGAAACGGGAAAAGCACACAAAAAGATTACAGAAAGGAAACAAAAATCGAAAAGCAAAAAAAGAAAAACTGTGTTAGTCCATCTTAGGAAGCTCCTATGCGGCACGGAGAAACACACCGTGTTGGGCGGCATTTAGCATTTCCAGACATAGTTGGCATTGGGCAGGAGCTCCTATGTGCCGACCTGGTTGGAATATACGGAGAGGCGCATACCCTGTTTCACCCCACGGTGGTCAGATAAACCGCGGCTCAACGGATCAGATAATTTCTCTTTTTCTTTTTTTTTATATTTCCCCTCACTAGTAGAAAGAGGGCCTTTGGTCCAGCGCCCAAATTCCATTGGTCCCGGTTCATTTCCGTAATCGGGACCAATGCCAGGTACTGGTCCCGGTTCACGCCGCCAGGGCATTGGTCCCGGTTCATCTATAAGCATTGGTCCCGGTTTGTGACACGAACCGGGACCAATGACCCACCGAAGTCATTGGTCCCGGGTCGTGCCATAAACCGGGACCAATGACCTGGGTGGGGTGCGAGCTGGTGGGCCGCCACGTGTCGCGCAGGAGGGGCTTTGGTCCCGGGTCGTGGCAATAACCGGCACCAAAAATCCTCCCCTGGCTATATATAAGCCCAGCCCTGTGCCCACCAAATTTTGCTGGATTGTGTGTGAGGAGTGGGTGCTAGCTTTTTTTTCTTTGATTGCACACAAGGTGTTCAACGAAATGTCTGAGCCACACTTTAGTTCGTACAACACGGTATCCGCGGCTGAGGTTAGCAACCTTATCTTCTTTATCTGTAACTGATACAAAAATATTGCATCTGTCCATGTAGGGTGGTCATTTTACTATTCACGATGTTATTGTAATGGTTAATTATTATGACGCAGATCGATGCACGGATGTGATGGATGTATGGCGACCGACGACATTCTGATTTTATTGCAGGCCTCCATAAATTTATCGATTTGGCTAAGGCAAACAAAGTGGATAATTTTATGCCTTGTCCCTGCGTCGACTGTCGGAACGTGGCGGAGCACTCTGCCCCGAGAATCCTTCAAAGCCATCTGCTTCGGAGAGGTTTCATGCCCGGATATTATTGTTGGGCCATGCACGGAGAAAGAGGGGTTAGGCTAGAAGAATATGAAGAAGAGGAGGATGATGACAGCTATCATATGTCCCCTGAAGAACACAGTGATACTGCAATGGAAGACAATGAAGAAGAGCGAGGCAGCAATGAAGAAGAACAACGGGCATCAGATGAGCCCGCTGATGGTCTTGGTCGGGTCATTTCTGATGCAAAGCAACAATGTGATACAGAAAGGGAGAAGCTTAAGTTGGAGGCCATGCAAAAGGATCACAAAAAGTTGTTGTACCCAAATTGCAAAGATGGCAGCACAAAGCTCGGTATCACACTTGAACTGCTGAAATGGAAGGCAGAGACTGGCTTATCTGACAAGGAATTTGAGAAGTTACTGAAAATAATGAAGCCGAAGCTTCCAAAGGATAACGAGCTTCCCGAGACAACGTACGAAGCAAACAAGACTACCTTCCCTCTAGGATTAGATGTGGAGAAGATACATGCATGCATTAATGACTACATCCTGTACCACGGTGAGAAGTACGAGAATATAGATAAATGCCCGGTATGCAATGCATGTCGATACAAGATCAGACAAGATGACCCTGGTGATGTTGAGGGCGATGACGAGCCCTCCAGGAAGAGGGTTCCTGCTAAGGTTATGTGATATGCTCCTATAATACCACGGTTGAAATGTCCGTTCAGAAATAAAGAGCATGCTAGGTTGTTACGATGGCACAAAGAAGAGCGTAAGAAAGACGGGAAACTGAGACACCCTGCCGATGGCTCGCAGTGGAGAAACATCGAGAGAAAGTACTTGAACTTTGCAGGTGACGCGAGGAACTTATGGTTTGGTCTAAGTACAGACGGCATGAATCCTTTTGGGGAGCAGAGTTGTAGTCACATCACCTGGCCAGTGACTCTATGTATCTACAACCTTCCTCCTTGGTTGTGCATGAAGCGGAAGTTCATTATGATGCCAGTGCTCATCCAAGGACCGAAGCAACCCAGGAACGACATTGATGTGTACCTAAGGTCATTAGTCGATGAACTTTTGCAGTTGTGGGCAGAACCAGGTGTAAAGGTGTGGGATGAGCACAAATAGGAGCCATTTGACCTACGAGCGTTGTTGTTCATAACCATCAATGATTGGCCTGCTCTTAGTAACATTCTAGGACAGTCAAACAAGGGATACAATGCATGCACGCACTGTTTAGATAATACTAAAGGTACATAATGATAACTGTAAGAAGGTTGTGTACCTGGGGTGTCATAAATTTCTTCCGACCAATCATCAAGCAAGAAAGAAAGGCAAGAATTTCAACGGTGAGGCAGATTACCGGAAGAAGCCTAAGCTCCCTAAAGGTGCTGATGTATTTGGTATGGTGAAGGACCTATAAGTAATCTTTGGAAAGGGTCCTGGTGGTCAATCTGTTCCAAAAGACCCCATTACCGGACACACGGCCATGTGGAAAAAGAAAATCTATATTTTGGGAGCTTGAGTATTGGAAAGGACCTAGAGGTTCGTTCTTCAATCGACGTGATGCACGTGACGAAGAATCTTTGCGTGAACCTGCTAGGCTTCCTGGGCGTGTATGGGAAGACAAAAGATAAACCAGAAGCACGGGAGGACCAGCAACGTATCAAAGACCCACACAAAAAGCATACTGATAAAGGACGTAAATACTTAAGTAGCTACGCTCTTACCAAAGCAGAGAAGGAAATATTTTTTGAAGTCCTTTATAGTATGAAGGTCCCGGCTGGCTTCTCGTCAAATATAAAGGGAATAATAAATATGGCAGAGAAAAAATTTCAGAACCTGAAGTCTCATGATTGCCACGTGATTATGACACAGTTGCTTCCGGTTGCATTGAGAGGGCTTCTACCAGAAAATGTTCGATTAGCCATTGTGAAGCTATGTGCATTCCTCAATGCAATATCTCAGAAGGTAATCGATCGAGAAAGTCTCGAAAGGCTACAGAAGGATGTGGTCCAATGTCCTGTCAGTTTTGAGTTGGTGTTCCCCCATCCTTCTTCAATATTATGACGCATCTCTTAGTTCACCTAGTCGATGAGATTTACATTCTTGGTCCTATATTTCTGCACAATATGTTACCGTTCGAGAGGTTCATGGGAGTCTTAAAGAAATATGTTCGTAACCGTGCTAGGCCAGAAGGAAGCATCTCCAAGGGCTATGGAACAGAGGAGGTCATTGGGTTCTGTGTAGACTTTCTCCCTGACCTTAAGCCGATTGGTGTTCCTGAATCACGGTATGAGGGGAGACTGAGTGGAAAAGGCACGCTAGGAAAGAAATCAATGATATTTAGGGACGGACATTCTTTGAATCAAGCACACTACATAGTTCTCCAAAGTTCTACCTTCGTGGCTCCGTATATCGAGGAACACATGAATGTTGTACGCTCCAAGTTCCCAGGGAAGGATGTCTACTGGATTAAAAAAATCACATGGAGACATTTGACACTTGGTTGCAATTACATCTCATGAATGACACCACTATTGGAGATCAGCTCTACTTGTTGGTCGCGACACCACCTGCGACTGTATTGACTTTCCAAGGGTACGAGATAAATGGGAATATATTTTACACGATTTCCCAAGATAAAAAGAGCACCAACCAAAACAGTGGTGTCCGCTTTGATGCAACATGCGAGAATGAGAAAAAGGACACATACTATGGTTACATAGAGGAGATATGGGAACTTGACTATGGACCTACTTTTAAGGTCCCATTGTTTCGGTGTAGTTGGGTCAACATGAATGGAGAAGGGGTAAAGGTAGACCAGCTGTACGGAATGACAACAGTGGATCTCAAGAATCTTGGTGACAGAGACGAACCATTTGTCCTAGCCAATGATGTGGCTCAGGTTTTTTATGTGAAGGACATGTCCTCTAGACCGCAAAACAGAAAAAATAAGGAAACGAATACATCAGACGATGAGCCTCGGCGTCACATAGTTCTTTCAGGGAAAAGAAACATCGCGGGAGTCGAGGACAAGACAGACATATCAGCAGATTATGATAAGTTTGATGAAATTCCACCCTTCACCGTGAAAACTGACCCAAGCATCCCGTTAAGCAAAGAATATGCTCCATGGTTATGGCCTAAGAAGCGATCATAGGCAAGGGATCGACATACGCAACGAAGGATTCATATCCTAAACCCTAAACCCTATATAAATCTATGTAATGTATGGAAACTTTATGTGATGTATGGAAACTTTATGTGATGTATCGAAACTTTATGTAATGGAGTCTTTCACGGGCTTGCAGGGAAATTTTTCCGAGGCGGAGCTTCTGAAGATGCCGTAGGGCGTGTGCACCAACGACATCTTCGAGAAGCTCCGCCACGGGAGATTTCTCAACCCTTTCCCCAACAATGTTAGAGGAGATGGAGTCTTTCACGGGCTTGTAGGGAAATTTTTCCGAGGCGGAGCTTCCAAAGATGCCGTAGGGCGTGTGCACCAACAACATCTTCGAGAAGCTCCGCCACGGGAGATTTCTCAACCCCTTCCCCAACACTGTTAGAGGAGATGGAGTCTTTCACGGGCTTGCAGGGAAATTTTTCCGAGGCGGAGCTTCTGAAGATGCCGTAGGGTGTGTGCACCAACGACATCTTCGAGAACCTCCGCCACGGGAGATTTCTCAACCCTTTCCCCAACAATGTTAGAGGAGATGGAGTCTTTCACGGGCTTGCAGGGAAATTTTTCCGAGGCAGAGCTTTCGAAGATGCTGTAGGGCGTGTGCACCAACGACATCTTCGAGAAGCTCCGCCACGGGAGATTTCCCAACCCTCCATCCATGGGGATGAAACTCTCTCTACCTATGTTGGCTTGTTGAGCTGCTTGCCATGGCGTATCGATGGTCCTTTTATTGGCACGGCGCCGCTTCTACTTTGTCTTGTTCCTCCGACAGGGCGTCATGCGCTACATGCTTTATCTCATCGAGCAGTGCGTCCACCCACACGTCCTTATCCCGCCGACAGCTTTAGTCTCGGTTGCACCCACCAGCCGGGACTAAAGGTTACCCATGCGTCCTTATCCCGCCGACAGCTTTAGTCTCGGTTACACCCACCAGCCGGGACTAAAGGTTACCCACGCGTCCTTATCCCACCGACGGCTTTAGTCTCAGTTGCACCCACCAGCCGGGACTAAAGGTTACCCACGCGTCCTTATCCCATCGGCATCTTTAGTCTCGGTTGCACCCACCAGCCAGGACTAAAGGTTACCCACGCGTCCTTATCCCACCGGCATCTTTAGTCTCGGTTGCACCCACCAGCCGGGACTAAAGGTTACCCACGCGTCCTTATCCCACCGGCATCTTTAGTCTCGGTTGCACCCACCAGTTTTAAACTATATTCAAACCGGCGGGCATGAAGCTTCTTAGCCCGGGGCTGAGCCTCGCTGAACTTGAAGTGGATCTCTGATGAAATAGCATGTTGTGAACCTATAAATGATTTTTAAAAAAATTCACAAGCATTATATCATGTACTTGTAGTTCAAATCTTGGCAACCTCGTGTCGATTCGGCAGGAATTTGTCTTTTTCATGAGGGATGGACAGAAAGGTTCCAGATACACCAGTTGGGAAATTGTCCATATAAGGTGGTATAGTATTTTTAAAAATGGTTTGGTACCAATGCCAAACTTTAATTTGGTGGTTGCTTCGCAGAACACCCCGATTTCGGCACCTCAAAAATGGAAATTGGCTTTTTCGTGTGTCGAAAGGGAAAACTTCCTCCTGCAACATCGTAAGCCATCCCAAGATGCACATGTGTGCACAATATGGGCACATTATCACAAACTATGCCCTGATTCTATCCATAACATTGGTGGTATGACCTAAATGCCATGAAACCTAGAACATGATAGGTCATTTTGTGAAGGATTTTTTATGATGTTTGCAATTTTTCAAGTTCAATATTTTTCCTTGCAACTGTGACACATAATATGACACCACGCGAAGGTTTCACATTGTTTGGATCATTTTTGAATTTCTTATGCCCGTTTCAAACTATATTCAAAACAACGGGCATGAAGCTTCTTAGCCCGGGGCTGAGCCTCGCTGAACTTGAAGTGGATCTCGGATGAAATAGCATGTTATGAACCTATAAATTATTTTTTAAAAAAATTCACAAGCATTATATCATGTACTTGTAGTTCAAATCTTGGCAACCTCCTACTAATTCGGCAGGAATTTATATTTTTCATGAGGGATGGACAGAAAGGTTCCAGATACACCGTTTGGGAAATTGTCCATATAAGGTGATATAGTATTTTTGAAAAATGGTTTGTACCAATGCCAAACTTTAATTTGGTGGTTGCTTCACAGAATACCGCGATTTCGGCACCTCAAAAATGGAAATTGGCTTTTTCGTGTGTCGAAAGGGAAAACTTCCTCCTGCAACATCGTAAGCCATCCCAAGATGCACATGTGTGCACAATATGGGCACATTATCACAAACTATGCCCTGATTCTAGCCATAACATTGGTGGTATGACCTAAATGCCATGAAACCTCGAACATGATAGGTCATTTTGTGAAGGATTTTTTATGATGTTTGCAATTTTTCAAGTTCAATATTTTTCCTTGCAACTGTGAGACATAATATGACACCACGCGAAGGTTTCACATTTTTTGGATCATTTTTGAATTTCTTATGCCCGTTTCAAACTATATTCAAAGCGGAGGGCATGAAGCTTCTTAGCCCGGGGCTGAGCCTCGCTGAACTTGAAGTGGATCTCTGATGTAATAGCATGTTGTGAACCTATAAATGATTTTTAAAAAAATTCACAAGCATTATATCATGTACTTGTAGTTCAAATCTTGGCAACCTCCTACCGATTCAGCAGAAATTTGTCTTTTTCATGAGGGATGGACAGAAAGGTTCTAGATACACCAGTTGGAAAATTGTCCATATAAGGTGGTATAGTATTTTTGAAAAATGGTTTGGTACCAATGCCAAACTTTAATTTGGTGGTTGCTTCACAGAACACCCCGATTTCGGCACCTCAAAAATGGAAATTGGCTTTTTCGTGTGTCGAAAGGGAAAACTTCCTCCTGCAACATCGTAAGCCATCCCAAGATGCACATGTGTGCACAATATGGGCATATTATCACAAACTATGCCCTGATTCTAGCCATAACATTGGTGATTTGACCTAAATGCCATGAAACCTCGAACATGATAGGTCATTTTGTGAAGGATTTTTTATGATGTTTGCAATTTTTCTAGTTCAATATTTTTCCTTGCAACTGTGACACAAGAAGCACTTTTCCTGTTAAAAGTTTTTTAAAATTCCAAATTATGCAATAAATATTTTGTTAATGCAATTTTAATTGTAAATAGTTCAGATAAAAATATGTGAAAATAGAAAATGGTTTTTGATTAGTTATTTAAATCGAAGCACTTTTCTTGTTAAAAGTTTTTTAAAATTCCAAATAAATAATCATCTTAAATTGAAACATCTTATTAATTAAAGAAGAAACAATTTTGAAAATGGCGGGAAGACCAAAAGGTTTGCCAAAATCTGAAAAAACGGGTCAACGATCCCGGTTCGTCCCACGAACCGGGACCGATGATCCCTGGATGCGTGCACTGCCATTAACACGCCTTTGGTCCCGGTTGTTGGCACGAACCGGGACCGTTGATCCTTTGGTCCCGGGTGGTAGGACTAACCGGGACCAACGGCCGTGCACGTGGCAGCACAACAACGCTCGTGCCCCAGACCTTTGGTCCCGGTTGGTGGCACGAACCGGGACCGTTGGTCCTTTGGTCTCGGTTATTGGGATGACCCGGGACGAGTGGTCTATACAGTTAACAGCCCCGGCCTTCCTCCTCCCCAACTCTACCAATTCACAGAGCACATCGACACGCGGCTAAGGAAAATTTGCGGCGGAGCAAAATCACGCCGGCAGGCTGCCCAAATCCAGAGAGGGCACTTCACGCCATCGATGCCCGCCGCCGCCTCGCCACCACCGTCTGAGGAATCGACCGCGCACGCTGGAAATCGACGCCACGGTCACCGTCTGCTCCGACTCCGGCCGTCGCGGTTGTCGCTGCTTCCGAGCTCCTCCGGCCTCGTCGACCCGTCCATCGTCTTCGTGGTGAGCTGCTGGTCCTCTAGGACCTCTCCTTTCTCTCTCTCGCTCCAGCACCATCTGTCGCCGAGCGCCACTGTCCGCCGCCGTCGGCCGCCATCGCAGACGACGCTCCGATGGCTAATAAGGGGCGGCGCGACCACCGTTAGCTTCCTCGCGCTCGTTCGAACCCGACCTTCTGCGCGTTCCAGCAAGCACTCTAGTGCCGCTAACCACCGCTGGCCGACGTGCCCTCCGGCGAGCCCATGTGGCGCCCTGACGTGGGCGTCGAGTAAGCTCTGCCAGCGTGGCAGCCCGACGTGGCCCTGGCCCCACTAGTCAGTCACTGTGGGTAGGCAATGCATCTGTGAGAAAAGGTTTCCGTCCTTAGGTGACGTCAGCCTTTACCTATGCTGACGCAATAAAAGTTTAATAAATGTTTAAATAATTTCAGAAAAGAGTTTAATCTTATAAATTCAATAACTAATTATTTCTAAGTCAGAAAAATATGTATAATATATCAAAATGTTTAGAAAAATGAGATCTACACAATAGACTCATAATCATGAATTGTTCAACAACTTTAATTACAAGTTTAATAAGAGAATGAAACTAACCCCTCGTAGGTGATTTCGGGGTCTCTCCTATACTAGGGTTTGGACCCTTCAGATCTCACTTAAATTGCCAAGCATGCCTTAGGGTTAAATTTCAACTATGTTTAACTTGCCATGTGTTGATTGTTTAACTTGAAGATACTATGGATCCAACACATCAGGAAAACATCCTCCAAGGGATGATCTGCGAAAATGAAGATATCGATATCGATGTCACGAGTGAGTTTCTGAATGATTCCGGTCAGGGAGATGAATCTCTCAACCGAGGAGACGGCTCCAGTGAGGTAGAAGCCGAAGCCTGGGACAGGGGAGAAGCCGATAAGGAAGAAGGCGACGGCTCCAGCGGAACCTTAAATCTCGCAAACGCCGACGAGGTGTATATATGTATTTTTGTAATTAAAATGCTGCTGTCTATATATACCTGCATATATTAACACTCTTTCTTCTTTAAGCCCTCCGGATCGAGAATTTCTTCCGTAAGAACGAAACGAGGCCCAACAAAAAAGTTGGATGACACTGTGAGGTATAGGATCGACATGGTCGGTGTAGATGGCGAACCGCAAGCTCCCGTCGATGTCGCAAGAAAAGTTGGATGACACTGTGAGGTATAGGATCGACGTGGTCGGTGTAGATGGCGACAATGCCAAAGATAAGCTTTTTGACAAGCTCATGACTAATTTCCTCCTGCCGGAACCAGATGTGACTCCAGATGAGGAGGAGAGAGCAAGAAGGGAGCTTGTGCAAAGAGTCAAGAAGTTTGCTCTCAGCAAGATGGCCGATGCATTCAAGAACTGGAAGAAGAAACTGTATCATAACTTTGTCAAGGTAGAGAAGACTCTGAATTTCGATGAAGCCGGCTATGCTAAGTTAAGACACCAGTGGGAGGATTTTGTGAACTACAAGACATCGGAGAAAGCTAAGGAAAGGTCTAGGATAAATACGGAGAACGCTGCTAAGAAACTGTACCATCATAACATGGGGTCTGCTGGCTACGCCGGTTGCATGCCTAAGTGGGATGCACTTGAGGTCAATTACATAACTGCCGGGATCAGACCAGAGCCCGCAACATGGACACCACGGGCGAGAAACTGGTTTTACGGCCATGGGGGCACGTTGGACAAAGAAGGGAGGGTAATATATAATCAGAAACACAAAGATGATCCCCTACTGCCCATCGACGATATTAGAAATGCAGTAGATAATGTTGCAGCAGGACGGTTCGTTCCCGATAGAGAGAACGACAAGCTCACATGGGCCCTTAAAAAGCCTGAACACGACGAACGAGCACGAGGCACACCAGGCTCCAAGCCGTGGAAGGTTGCCTTCCCCCAGGAAATGAAGAGATAACCCAATAAAAGCCATCAGAGGAGAAAGGAAAGGGAGGCAGCTGAGAAAGCGGCCGCTGCAGACCAGCTGCATAATGTAGAAGAAGCATTAAAGCGGCACCAGGATCAACTCGACATACTTAGCCAACAAGGTACTAGCGGCCAATCTCAGCGGCACGTGGTAGAAGCTGCATTCAAGGGTACTGGCGCCCCATCGAATAAGAAAAGTAGCGTCGCTTCCACGCAGCTCCATGATGTTGATGATGATGCACCGACGACATCTCCTCCTAAACGCTACCCAGTGGATGATGTCACGGAGACAACAACTTGTGAGCTAAAGGTGCAGGTTATGAACTTAAGGGTGACGGCGGCGATCGGCATGGCGGTACCAATTGGGCCTAACCCAACTTGGCATTGCAGACCAGTTCCAAAAGGGTACGCTGTCGTCACGGTGGATGAGGTGAAGGAAGATTTTGAGGAGCTGAAGCTAGACCACCCTGCAGGGGAAGATATGGAGCTGACTCAACTAGGAGAAGCCAAAGGGGGGACTATTCTATGGCTAAAGGAGCACATCATGCTTCCAAATTATGTGCTGCCAAGGCCACCCACTCCTCAGAGCAGCAATCCACCTTCACCGCCACCTCACCATTCTCCAGCGCAACCATCGCCTTCACCGCCTCACCGCTCAGCGCAACCGTCTCCATCGCCGCCTCAGCCGTCTCCATCGCCGCGTCAGCCGTCTCCGTCCCCTGAGCCTCAGAGACAAAAGCGGAAGTATACTAAGTGGGGCAGCACCACCAGCAACAGCAAGAGCACGTTTAGATAACTGAAACGTAAGCAATCGCCCCTCCCAAGAGTACCTCATCAGAATATGAAGAAGCTACCTTGCGAGAAGACAGATGAGGAAACTGATGCCGCCGCAGCTGCCCATTATGAAAAGTGGAAGATTGACATGGCTAACAAGAAAAAGCCGATAGAGGCATTTTTGACGTTCACCACAGAAGATAAAGCCAAAGCAGTCGCGCTTAAGATTCAGCTTCACCAACCCATAGCGCTCACATCAGACTATAATCGCTCTATTACCAAGTCGGCTGAGGCAAAAGAGCGGAGAGTCGGGAAAGAAGTTGCCCAGCTCGGACAACAGAAAAATCAATCGATCAAACTGCTCAAAGTGTACGATACCAATGAGTGGATGATCCAGGAGCGGCATGATCCGAACATTGATCCGGAGTTTGTTCGACTGTACGGAGAAAAAACCCAATTATATGGACTGTCTATTACTGAGTACATGAGCCGTATGCATGAGTTAGAGGGGTACCAAGAAACAGAATACGTGTACCAGTACGGGGCTCCTCTCGTCAAACCCGAGTTAGTCAAAGATCTACCAACAAAAATGCGAAGATTGCATAAATGGTACATCCAAGCCTGTGCTGATTCCAAAAACTGGATCTATGCTGCATATAAACACTACCATTACGGTCATGGAGATGGCTTCATACTGATTGAATTTCCAGAATTATTTTAGTTTTACCAACAAGACGCCCTCGACAAAGCTATCGTCAGTGTCTATTGTTTGTAAGTATTATTAATTTCTGTAATTAAGTCTTTCTAGCTCATCTTATTCGTTGCTTGTATAATCTTACTAATCACTATACTAATTATATATGCAGAATGAAGATTCAAGAATGCAACAAAGGACAAATCTTTGACCTTGGGTTTGTTGACTGTAATTTTGTTCATGAAGTTACTCTAAAAACAAATCCCAAAGAAACAGAGGATAAATTGTTCAAAGCGTTGAAGTATTTCAGCAACAGAAGGGAAATACTATCTCCTTACAACGCTGCGTGAGTGTTACTGTCTTGTACACATTCTATTTTCGATTACTCAATGTTAAGCGTATAATTGACTCGTGTTATATTTTGTTAGTGTGTCAAGCTTCCACTATATTCTCTTAATCATTTCTGTTGACACCGGAGTAGTAAAAGTCCTGGACTCGAAACACACACCATTAGAAAAGTGGGCGGACATGCAGGAATGCCTCCAGAGGGCTTGGAAACGGTTCACCGCCAAAACTAGGGGTGTTTGGAAGCCAGAGCTTACATTTCAACCATTGACTGGAAGTACTACTTGCTAGATCCACGCATCTCTTTGATTCTAGTTTCAATACCACCATTATCATGCTTGATTATTATTTTGATTGAACTCCGTTCTCGTAAAGTGCTTGAGGCAGGAAGCCGGGAATAACTTATGTGGATACTATGTCTGCAAGTTCATTCGCCAGACGACCAAAGAGAAGGGGGCAGACCGAAACATCAAAAAAATTGAAGTACGATAAACAATAATCACAACTTTATTTTATTACCACCAATTGTGTTTAGTTTCATTCATATATATTGATCTCCTTCTTTATATTAGATCGAACGGATGCGGGACGGTCTTCTATCACAAGAACGCATGCAAGCAATTCAAGAGAAAATTGTCGGATTCTTTTTAGAACAAGTCATAGATCCGAAAGGAGAATACAATTACCCACTTCATTTGAAAGGGTGAAGTATATAAAAGAAGTGTAAATTAGATCAAATTCGTGTGCGAGTATCGTTTGTAATTATAATATGTTTCGACCAAGAAGACGGATGAGACGGTGTATATATTTGTGATCATGCATGATGTGTAATATATATATCGTGGTTTCATTATTGCTGTATATATGTAGTACCATTAAATATAAATAAAAAATCCTGCCGTGGCAGAAAAATAGCACAAAATCCTGCCGCGGCAGAAAACCCTGCCGTGGCAGAAAAATAGCCCGAAAATCCTGCCGCGACACAGAGACCAACGATCCCGGTTCGTGCCAAGAACCGGGACCAATGATCCACCCCCGTCCGTCTCTGGTGCTGCCACGTGGGGATCCATTGGTCCCGGTTTTTTTCACGAACCGGGACCAATGATCCACCCCCCTCGTAGCTCGCCCGCCCACGTGGAGACCCATTGGTACCGGTTCGTGCGTGAACTGGGACTAGCATTAGTCCCGAGTGATTGGTCCCGGTTCTGGAACCGGGACTAGAGGCCATTTTTCCACCGGTGCCTATAATTAATGTCATGTGCGCACGTGCAACTGTAGTATATAATGTGACATCAGTTCAGGCTGAAGGGAGAAGTCTAAGGCAATTTCAAGTGAAGGAAACATACCAACGGTGAGAGACTTGCAAACATACATACATACATGCCATTTTGGGGGTGCGTCTCCATCATCAGAAATAAACAAGGACAAATATTCATGTATGTGTGCAAAAGATCTCTACGAGGAACAAGAGATCGGAACAAAACGATCCTTTCTTTTGTTTTTACCACGCAAGGAAAGAAAAGACAAGTCTGGACATAGAAGATTTATACCATGGAGACTTCTCTGCCTGTGTGCAACCGGATGGGGTCCACCTGCCATGCAATTCACGACCACATGTCACATTCAAATAGACTTCACTTTGAGTGATCTTCGGTGAAGTTGTGAAGATCCTCACTAAGGATCTTACCCCCCCTCCAATTGGAATAGAGAAAGTTCTTTGTTCAATACTGCCTGTAGCCACCGGAGTGAGTCCAAGACGTGTATTGTGTTGGGTCTTGCATGTGTTTATTGTGTTCTTCGCGTGATGTGAGTTCGATTGCATCTCCTCTCACGTTTTGTTATGAATCCCCCGCTTTCGCTCTAGGGACCGTAAAAGATCGAGCCAATATGTGGCTTACCCCACAACAATAATGTTGTGCCCCTATATTTAATGTCATGTGCGCACGTGCAGCTATAGTATGTAACCTGATGTTAAGCTAAACAGAGAAGTCCAAGCCAATTTCAAGTGAAGGAAAAATACCAACGTGAGAGACTTGCAAACATACATGCATTGGCGGGGAGTCTCCATCAAAAGAAATAAACAAGTACTACATATATTCACATATGTTTGCAAAGGATCTCCACGACGAGCAAGATATTGGAACAAAACGTTTCTTGTTTTTGAAAAAAAGGCAAGTCGGAACATAGAAGATTTATACCATGGAGACTTCTGTGCGTGTGTTCAACCGGAAGGGGTCCACCTGCCATGCAATTCACGATCATATGACACATCAAAGTAGAGTTAGTTAATTTTAGTGAATCTTTCGGTCGGTCATATTGTTATTTTAGGGAAGTCCGGTACGTTTCCTTCTTGTAACGTACGTTCGTTTGTGGATTGGCTATTGTGTTATAAATAGACTGGTGCATCGTTTGTATTAGGGGAGTTGGATTTTGTTAAGGGCCACAATGAGCGTGGATCAAATCCTCCGACCCCCCTGTCAACGGCCGTCTCATGCGGCCACTGTCAATGGTCCATGCCCTTTCTCTTTGTATATCGCGTCACTCCCCGACCTCTCACTCCGCGCACGCAAAATCAATGCAGAGAGACCCGAGGCGCATCTCATTCTGCACATCAGCACCTAGCGGACCGACGGAGCACTGCCATGAGCCGAGAGAGCCAAAGTTCGTAGCACCCATGCCCCTTGCAGTAACGACAATGCCGCTTACCAAACGACGACAATGGCGATGACTTGAAGCAAAGTTGATGCTGACTCATAGCAGCGAGCGATGGTGGTGACAGCTTGAAGCAGCGCCAGAGGCCATTGTAACAGCACCGGCGGATATTTGTAGCAGGCTCGACGACCGCTCGTAGCAGTGTCGATGGCCGTCGCCAAATGCCGTGTGGCAGGGGTCGTTTGTAGCAGCCCAAGCGGCTGTATGTAGCAGGGTCAATGAGCACTTGTAGCAGCGCCGGCGGCCGCGTGTGTTAGAATATAGATACATATACATATACGTATATGAGATAGACTAGGACTTTAAGATTATCTTATACTCCAAATCTACCTACCCCTTGTAACTCTATATATACTCCGAACGAGAGTCAAATTAATACACCGAAATAGTAGGGATTCATTATTTCCGGTGTATTAATTTGACCCTCGTTGGGAGTATATATAGAGTTACAAGGGGTAGGTAGACTTGGAGTACAAGATGATCTTAGAGTCCTAATCTATCTCATATACGTATATGTATCTGTATTCTAACATCCTCCCTCAGTCGTAGCGGGAGTGAAGCGGATGCTTGCGACTGGATTTGAAACCTTGCGCTTTCATCGTCTTCACCTCCTTATCATCATCACCTGCGTGGACATGATCATGGATGGCTCCTAGGGGCGGTGACTGCGTCCCCTTCTGGTGCCTCTCTTCCCTCCCGCAGTCACAGCGGGAGTGGCGTGGATGCAAGTGACGACGCGGACGCTGTTGACTGGAGTTCTTGAGTTGTTGTAGACGTTGTTCTTGATATCGATGCCGAGGTAGCCGATCGTGATGTAGCCGTGGTCGAGGTGGGTGTGGTCGATGTCGTAGTCGTCGTATGTTGTGTGGCCACCATTGCCGGAGCGCAAAAAATTGCGTGTTTTTTGTTGTTGTTGTTGTTGTTGACGAAGCTGCAGTTGTGGACATTTTGCACCTTGTAGAGGTACCGTCGAGGGCGTCTCTTGGACGCGGTCATAAGTGAGACCACCAGTTTTGTCAGGACTGGAGGAAGTCACCGAGCACACACGGTTTTGCCAGAACCGTATGCGCGGTCGTAGGAGCATCACAATGGTGATGCCGGTTTGTTGATGCAGTCGTCGGTGTCGTGGACGCGGTCGATGCCATCGTCGGGGTCGTGGACGTGGCCATGCCGTCGTCATGCCTTGCAGTACGTGAACTGTCAGAGGGCGTCGTAATTGTATGTCCATCGTGTCGACGATGTAGTGGCGGTGACGGTGTGTGTTGACGAAGATGTTTATGAAGACCACGTTGATGTAGACCTTGGCGATGATGTTGTCGGCGATGTTGCAGTAGGCGTGACGTGATCCATCGCTTGAAGGCGTCCCTTGCGGCGATGTTGTTGATGCCATACTGCGGGAGAAGTCGACGATGTCATGTGCCGCACCGGCCTGCGTGCGGTGGATGTCGCTTCTCGTGTGGTTGTGCTCGACGATGATCTTGACTCGTTGGCTGAAGTAGTTATACAACTTGATGTAGTTGTTCAGGTCGTTGTAGTCTGGCGCGGTACGGTGCAGATCTTGGTGTCAGTTTAGTCCTACATATTTGGTGTCGGTGTAGATCACGTGCGGTGCGAAGTCGTCTTGACGGAGATCACGTCCGAGGGTGCATCCCGAAGTCGATGATGTTCCGTGGTTGGGATATGTCTTCAGCGTCGTGGATGCATCTGTACGTGTCACGAGCGTGTTGGAGTTGAAGGAAGATGGGCCTTTGTTGCTGGCTCCCACATGACTACAACGTACGCTGCTAGTTTTCCTTGCTCCTGTAGATGGCGTCGCGTGACCGTGTTTGCGCTCGCCTGCATGTGGACTCGGTTGCTCGCCTGGAGTGCTCTACGCGTAGAGCCGCCTGAGCCCGGCGACGCTGTCGAGGTAGCGATGCAGATCGGATCTGAATTTGGGTCCTGCGCGTACAGCGGTGGTCTTGCCATCGCACAGGTCGTGCCATCGTGTTCGAGTGCAATGATTCTGCACCGAATTTCACCGAAGAATTGGCTAATCGAATCTAGTCTAGAATTGGGAAATTGAATCTAGTGTAATCTAAACTAAGAACTAGAATTGATCTAAAGAACCGATCCGATCTTTGATCGAAACCGGGTGCTGTGCACCCGAGGAGAAGATTAATCTCCCCGGGGGCGGCGCGATGTGGAAGTGGTGCAAGAACCTAGGATCGGCGCCGTGAGGCAAACCGCTCTGATACCATGTAGAAAATAATGAATCCCTAATATTTTGGTGTATTGATTCGACCCTCGTTGGGAGTATATATAGAGGTACAAGGGGTAGGTAGACTTGGAGTACAAGATGATCTTAGTCCTAGTCTATCTCATATACGTATATGTATCTGTATTCTAACAGTGTGTAGTAGCCCCGACGACTGTATAGAGCAGGGTCAGGGATCACTTGTAGTAGCGATAGTGGCCGCGTGTAGCAGGGTCGGAGACCGTGCGTAGAAGTGTCGGCAACCACTTGTAGCCACGTCGGTGGCCACGTGTAGCAGGGCCGGCGACAGTATGTAGCAGGATTGGCAACCACTTGTAGCCACGGTGGCGACCGCGTGTAGCAGGGCCATCGACCGCGCGTAGCAGCTCCATCGGTATTCTGTAGCAGGGCGCCTTGCATCAAACGACAGTGAAAGGGTAAGATGGATAACCTAGAGGGGATGAATAGGTTTCTAAAAATTTCTTTATAATCTTTGTAACACCCTTAAATCGGCCCTATGCAGATTTTAGTGATTCCCGCCAAACCCGCATAGAAATGATTTAAGTATGCCCACCAGGCACTTGCGTGTGGGTGGAAAACAAAGTAATACCATTACAAAATAGTTCATGATGGAATCAACAAGAACATATATACAACAGTGACTCAACGAGTCAAGAATACAGATATTCATTACAAAGATACAAATCACATTAAAAACGATACAACATCCGAGTACAGATAAGATGCAAATTGGACTAAGAGTACTGAAGAATAACCAATGGCGTCCATAACCCTGCTCAGGCCAAGCCGGAAGAGCAACCTTGCTATCGTCGTCGAACTCATACCTATAAATTTAAAAGGCTACCGACAAAGAGCAAAAAAAAGGAAGCTGTCAGTACTAAGGCCAGTACACGACGAGTCTTAAAATTCGGCGTCTCTCGCATACATATGTATGGTTGGCTTAGTGGCAGCAAAGCATGCATTAAAACATCCTACAAAGACACGATACAACTGTCGGCTATTAGAGCGGGATAATATATACCTATTCGGAATCAACCTGATACTAACACTAAACATAACCCATCCCAGAGTTTCCCCCTCGAGACCAAACAAGAAAGTCCTTCCGAGAAACTCACACAGTTGGCAGTTTTATTAAGCATTCTATTAAAGTTGTCGTATTTACTAGTCATATATAGGTAGCATAATACATTCCAATATCACCAGCTGTTGGCACTTTTAATTATCTATTTCATTGTAGTGAAGTTGATTACTAGTCATATCAGAGTCAAATTTATAGCACTAGTTTAGTTTGAGTTGTCTATGGTCGAGACACTGTGTTTCAAGTAGTCCATAGCCACGCACACGGCTTTTCGAAAAGATTTACCCTGCAGGGGTGCACAAATAGCAACACACACACGATCAACTTCGGGAAAAACAAATAAAAGGCAACGAGGCACCACGACAAAACATTCACATGATTTGAAAATGATTTCGGGGAGCCACCTCACTAAGCTACCCATAACAAAGTCGGGCCGGCTTCGTGACGGACCAATGGTTTATGTCAATGGCTGTAAACGACTAGGACTTCGAAAGTGCGAATGGCCTAGTCGATACCGCGGAAATATTCCGCTTTCTAAAATAGTACAACAGTAAACAGCTCCTCGAGCAACAGTAGTAAATAAAGCAGTAAAGTATGGCATAAGTACATGATAGTAGTAAAGTCCTAAACTAATTATGGCCCCCCAAAAATAAGATGTGAATCAAGCTCAAGCGAAGGGGCATCCATAAAATCTCCCACATGTGGATAGTGTGATAGTCAAGGAACATGTATCAAGTACTCGGGTCTTAGGTGGGCACAAGTGGGCGTGATAAAAGCCAGATCTCAACTATTCCCCACCAGTGCCGCTTTATTAGTTATATCTACTCTCAACATTTTAATTATCAAGTTGTAATTAGAACCATGAGCATCTCCACCATTAAGCATGTGACAACCTCCCAACAATTATGGAACTCAATGACTCGAACCGACACCTCAACAAGCAACTACTACTCTAAAGGCCAGCTATCTACCAAAACATCGGGTAATAGGAAGTGACCAAGGCAATATAGGTCGCACGGAGTATAAATAGTACAGAACTAAAGTATCACAACATGGATAGAATTAGAGAAAAGTAAAGCCATAAAGCTAAAATAGGTATAACGGGATGGATGCTCGCCTGGGAACTATTGCTGAAGATACAAATCCGAAGAACTTGTTGAAACTCACAACATCTCATCGTCCTATCCGAGAAAAAGCAAAGAACTAAAAGGAACACCAGATGCAATATTTAATACTAGGACAAAGATCTGGAATGATCATGATATGATGCATGACATGGCAATATTGTTGGGTCCGCAGCATAGAAAACAAATTTTTTCCTACGATGGGAACTACACGCCAAGATCTATCTACTAGGTACAGAGCAACGGGTGGACATACATCCATCGAGAACTTACCCTCGAAGACAAAGAGTTTTGTTAACGAGTAGGAACTCGTGGTTGATGTAGTTGTACACTTGCTGATCTCAAGATCATGAGGAAGTCCGAGCACCGCAACTCAGCAGCGTATCCGTACTCGCACACACGTTCAAGCCACCGGACAACCTGCACCTCCTCGCTCCAGTGATCCAGCGGAAGCAGCAACTCTTTCCACATGAAATGCCACCGAGAACATGTATCTCGCTAATCCGAGACTATGGGGCAATGATTCTAGAGGGGGAGAGAGATCCTTCACAAGGAGGTGTGAGGAAGAAGGAGGAAGAGGGTGGCCTTTTATAGGAGGAGGGGGGTGCCCCTCCTTCATGGTCGGCTCATGGGGGTGAATCCTCACCTCCCCCATTCATGTGGTGGTAACCCCTCCACATTAAAATGCCTCTTCACATTCCCCTTTAAAGTCCCTACTTTAAATGCATTAAAATTCTCCAAGTTTAATGCTCTCTCATTTAATAAAACTCTTTTATTAAATTTATTCAGAATTTTGTTAATTACTTTAATTAACAAACATTCACATATAACCCCTTACAATATTTCAATATCACATGCAGAACCACTTTCTGCAATTTCACCCGAAACAATTTCCGATTTCTATCGAAACAATTCTTGCGCTTTGCAATTCTTTCGTCTGAAACATATGTGCTCCAAAATGGTGTCCGATAACTCTTATGTGTGTCACCCTATGGTTCGCGAATAATGTAGACATGATTGTGACTCCTCTCAGATCAATAATCAGAAGCGGGACCTGGAGATCCATACTGACTCCTGCATATTCAACGATGACTTCTGTGCTCGTGAGAACCTTTAACGCTTGTAACTAAATCCCTTTGTCTCGCGATATATTACATGTCCGAGATTCAATCATCGGTATCTCCATACCTAGTTTGATCTCGTTGCCGACATGCACTCTTTTCTCGTTCCCGTGATATAACATTTTAGTGATCACATCAGTTGCTTGCAAGCTATCTTAATGTGATATCACCGAGAGGGCCTAGAGTATATCTATCCGTCATCGGGATTGACAAATTCCACTCTTGATCCATGAGCCTCAACATAACACCTTCGTAGCACTGAACCCATCTTTATAGTCACCCTGTTATGGTGTGACGTTTGATGTTATCAAGATACTCTTCCGGTGTTAGCAATTAACATGATCTCATGGTCTAAGGATAAAGATTACTTTGTATAGTGTTATAGCAATATAAACATAATGACTTTGATCGTAATGCTATACTTCGGATGAATGTTCATCACATCATTTCACAAATGTTGTGACCTTGTTATTAACAACATCCAATGTCCATGATCAGGAAACCTTGATCATCTAGTTAATCAACAAGCTAGTCTATAAGAGAGGCATAACTAGGAACCCTTTTTGTTTATTAAACACACATGTATTGACGTTCCCGATCAATACAATTATAGCATGCAAAATAAACATTTATCATAAACATGGAATAAGATAATAACCACTTTATTATTGCCTCTCGACCATATTTCCTTCAGTCTCCCACTTGCACTAGAGTCAATAATCTAGTTTGAAAAAGTTTGTGTATTGAACACCTATGGCTTTATAGTGTTGCATATACGCGATTACTAGTGGTTAACATAATCTCCAGATCTGACAGTTTCAGGTTCGTGTGTATTTGCATGTCTTTGCGTCTCTATGCATCACTCATTCTCAAATGAGATGGCATTGTATAAATTTGGTCCTTTGGTGAGACCTTTAGTTCGTTCGGGTTAAAATATGTTGATATTATTGTCACACAATATATCTTCATAGTATTAGCCCACTTTGAACCACACCTAGTTTGATAACAAACTACTTAACACAAATGCCCTCCTTTGCTGCTACTATAGCAGTTATATACTTAGCCTTTTGTTGTAGTATCCGTCACAATGTCTCAACTTTGGAACTCATCCAAATCCATCATGGAATATCCTTTCCATTACATTGTGCCACCCATTGTTTAAATTGAGATAAATTTAATTTGTATCTTGGGAAAAAATAGTATCAATGTAACCCTTTAACTATTTGTCACTTATACATGATATATTCTTAGTTCTTCCAAAGCTCATAAGAATATCTTTACTATCGTCCAATGATCATCTTATGAATCATTCTGGTATGTGCTCATAACATTTAGAGCATAGGACATTTTGGATATATACATATCATGGTATAATCGATCAAAATCTTCATGTGATTTTACTCACCAAGTGTTGAAACACTTGAATCTTGATACAATTCTTTCCATGCAGCAAGAACCTTTCTTGTTGTTTCCATATTGAACCCTTTGAATATCTCATATATGTATGTCTGGCACAACCATATTAGCGCCTCAATCTATCCATATAGATATTGATGCCAAATATTCCGGGTTTGCCCAAGTCTTTCATCCAAATATCATTTTAATGAAATTCTTAACTTGTGTCAATACAAGATACATCATTTCCAATCAACAATATGTCCTCTACATAATGTATAGGAAATATGTCTCAGCGCTCCCACTTAATTTCTTGCAAATGCAAGCATCTTCATCATCTTCGATGAATTTAAACTCTTTTAACAGTTTCATCATGGTGAAGATTCCAACTCCGCTATGCTTACTGCAACTATTGAAGTTTGCATGCCCTTTTAGCACCCTTTGAATTAACAAAACCCTTCCGACCGTGTCATGTACACGTCCTAGGTAACCATTCTATTATAAGAACCTTGTTTTGTTTATTCAACTACCATATACCAAATTATATGTAGTGGTTGCTACATTAATCCGTCAAGACTAAATATCGCTATGAAAGATCAAATCTTGACATAGTCAACTCCTTGAACATTGCCGTAAACTTTTTTCCGACATGTCGACTATTTCATAGATGTTAAACATCCATGTCTATTTCTTTATAGATCCAAACACGACCGATAGGCTTCACGCCTTTCTAGAGGGTCTTCCAAGTTAAGAAACTTGATTTCTCGTGTATGGATACTATCACGGATTCTATGAATTCTAGTCATTTTATGGAGTCAGGGCCCATCATTGCTTCTTTGCATGTAGTCGGTTCATAATTGTCAAAACAATAACGACTTGCTTATCAAATCACACTATTTGATTCTTACCGACCCACACGGTTCAATAGGAACTCTAATCTCCGAGATCACACTCTTTGTAATCACGGGAGCCATGAGCATTATGGCCGCACCGGGACACTTTCCGGCGCTGCGATACTTAGCACATATAGCTAAGGTTCAACAACCTTATCAAAGTTGTATTGTCCTCCCACTTAACTTTTCGCGAAAACTTCCGTCTCAAGAAACTTGACGTTCCAAGTAACAAACTCTTTTGTCCTCGGTGTTATGGAGAAATTCCCAACAAATTCTTTAGGATAACCTACAAAGACGTGCTTATCTGACTTTGGTTGTAAACATTTAACTTATGCTTAGCATACCAAAATTAAAGAAAAGACAATTCGGGTTTTATCCCAAGCCATAACTTATATGGTGTCATTTCAACGGATCACGATGGTGCTCTTTTCAGTGTAAAAGCGGTAGTCTCTAAAGCTTCAATCCTTAAAATATAATGGCAGTTTTATAAATGACACCTTTGATCTTACCATGTCAAACATGGTTTGATTTCATCTCTCGAATATGCCATACTCCTATGGTTTATCGGGAAACACAAATCATGGAACAATTCCTCAAATCTTAGGTGTCTTGCTAAACATGTAACTCAAATATCTTCCTTTATGATCAAATCATAAACTCTTTTATTTTCTCGTTACAATGATTTTTCACTTCATCTTGAAAGTCTTTGAATAATTTTCAAATGTTTCATACTTCTTCCTTATTAAGTAAATATATAGATATATTCACTTAAATTTCTGGAGAAAGCATATGAAGCAAAAAGATCCATCGCATATGGCTACACATAATGGACTATATACATCTACATGCATAATATCCAATAAATTAGTCATTCGTTCCTCTTTGGCCTATGGACGGAGTTTCAATTATCTCGAGGAAAGTCTCACCAACGTCAATTGATCAAAATCAAAAGACTCCAAAAATCCATCAATATGGAGTTTCTTCATGTTCTCTTTCCAATATAATTTAAACATCGATGTCACTTCATAAGTGATCTTTCAATCATTTGTCTTGTGACATTTTAGCAATAGTGTTTATGGATGTGATTTCTCCCACTAGACTTATAAAAGTTCATCCATCCTTTATGGAATATGGTAATTATTTGAACAACCATTTTTCTCGTAATACTGGAACAAAATAACAATTATTAAAACAAATCTTGAAGGCTTGGTTTGACGATAACGAAGAACACAATAACACTTTATTTGTTTTCGATGAACATCATCACTTATTCTCTTGCTAGTTACTTAGGCCATTGCAGTTCATGAATTGTGTTGTCCTGCATGACACTTCATACCAAACAATTCGGTATCCAATACCGGTATCCAATACCTCAGAACCACATTGTTTAACAAGAAAGGAATATAGCCATAACATGTGTATCTTCTATATACCTAAGTTGGACATTTCCAACTTTTTCTTTTCTGCCAAATATTTTATAGATTCTCTTTCAGCAATTCCTTTTCCTTTTAAAAGAATCTATCAACATCAATAGTGGTGTCATTCACATGACACATAGTACAAAGCGTATATAGTCAAATACTAATACCTTCGGACTTGCACTTTGAAGTGGATCACCATCATCAAATGTTTGGTATTCTTTCAAAAATCCATTCTTTAGTAATCTATTAGTGTAGTAAACATTTTACTTACATCTTCTATTCATCCTTATCATGACAACTTTCATGATCAAGCTACTATAGCCTATAAGGAAGAATGACGAGTATAATTTTAATTCCCGAAACCTTTTGGGAGATTCGGATGCCTAGCACCTCCATCCTTCACAAATTCTCATACAATATGAGAACATGTATTTTGCTAAATTACACTCTATCATAATGCAACCAAAAACTTTGTTTCAGATATCACAATATCTTTCACACATGATGGTTTCTAAAACAATTCTTTCAGCTCCTAGATAACCTCGATATTAAAACAACTTCTGAATATCAAGAATCATGGAGGCAAACATGATACTTTATATACTAACATTGGAATTCTTACTCTTGATTTAATACTACTTATTAATCTTCACGGAGTAAATAGAGTTTGCTGAAAGTTTGTAATAGGACTTCTAAACTTGAAATTGACATTCAAAACAATATGATACCAGTTCGTAAAGTAAATATCCAAAATTCTATAGTTCTATTATCTCAATTAAAACTAAGCATAAGGTAGTGAACAGATGCCAATGACTATAACAAATTATGCAAATTCACTTCGATTTAGTTTATGACAAATTGAGTTCGACTAATCCAAATTAGAAATGAACTCCCACTAAAAAACGACATCCCTCGTGTCCTTTTGGTGATTACATGAACCAAATCCACTACACCAAGTCCTATCATCACATGAGTCGGTGTAGCTTCAAAGGCGAGCATCTATATGGGCATCATATCAACTATATGACTCATGCTTAACCTTTCGGTCTGTGTTCCGAGGCCATGTCTGTACATACTAGGCTCGCCAAGTAAAAACCTTAGTACTCGCATGTGTAAAACTGTCTTACACCCGTTGTATGAAAGCGTAGAGTCGAGTACTCCCGATCATCACGTGATGTCTCGAAACACGATCCATAGAACGGTGCATTCTCAAGGAAGAACACATTTTATCTTAATATCTAAATGAGGGATCATCTTACAATGCTACCAAAAGTGCCAAACTAGCAGTATAAGATGCTAACATCTAATGTGTAAAGTGAGATGATATGGCCCATGCATTGGATCTCTATCATTTGCATCGTGGTATGATCTCTATCATTCCTTTGTGTGTAAGGCCAAGGTCTATGGAACTTACACGTTGAATGTGTTGTAAGAGTATCTATCATACATCTACTTACAACAATACCATATCAATACACTAGCCCAGCAACGATCTGAACTAGACGCCTCTAATTTATCAATTGCAAGTTTTACGTGGCTTAGGGCTTTCGGAGATAGAACCGTTCTCACCTACGAACATGAACCACAATGAGGATAACCAAGTTATTAGCAACTCGTTGTAAATTAGATATTGACTATAGTAGGAGAGACAGACACCCGCCAGCCACTTATGCAAAACAAGTTGCATGTCAGTCGTGGAACCGGTCTCATGTACGATGACATGTAAGGTTGGTCCGGGCCGCTTCATCCCACTATGCCACCAATATCCAAAATACATAGAAGATGCAATAACATGATCATCATCGCCTACATATAAACATATGTGTACTACCCGTGTAAAGCACCTACGCATAGATCAGGCTCTGATACCACTTTTGGGTCCGCAGCATAGAAAACAAAAAAATTCCTACGATGAGAACTACAAGCCAAGATCTATCTATTAGGTACAAAGCAACAGGTGGACATACATCCATCGAGAACTTACCCTCGAAGACAATGAGTTTTGTTAACGAGTAGGAACTCGTGGTTGATGTAGTCGTACACTTGCTGATCTCAAGAACGTGAGGAAGTCCGAGCGCCGCAACTCAGCAGCGCTTCCGTACTCGCACACACGTTCAAGCCACCGGACAACCTCCACCTCCTCGCTCCAGCGATCCAGTGGAAGCAGCAACTCCTTCCAGATGAAATGCCACCGAGAACATGTATCTTGCTAATCCGAGACCATGGGGGAATAATTCTAGAGGGGGAGAGAGATCCTTCACAAGGAGGTGTGAGGAAGGAGGAAGAGGGTGGCATTTTATAGAAGGAGGGGGGGTGCCCCTCCTTCATGGCCGGCGCATGGGGGGTGACTCCTCACCTTCCCCATTCATGTGGTGGTAACCCCTCACATTCATATGCATTAAAATTCTCCAAGTTTAATGCTCCCCTTGCAATATTTCAATATCACATGCATAACCACTTTCTGCAATTTCACTTGAAACAATTTCCGGTTTCTATCGAAACAATTCCTGCGCTTTGCAATTATTTCGTCTAAAACATATGTGCTCCAAAATGGTGTCCGGTAACTCTTAAGTGTGTCACCCTACGATTCGCGAATAATGCAGACATGATTGAGACTCCTCTCAGATCAATAATCACAAGCATGACCTGGAGATCCATACTGACTCCTGCATATTCAACGATGACTTCTGTGATCATGAGAGCCTTTAACACTTGTAACTAAATCCCTTTGTCTCACGATATATTAAATGTCCGAGATTCAATCATCGGTATCTCCATACCTAGTTTGATCTCATTGCTGACATGCACTCTTTTCTCGTTCCCGTGATATTACATTCTAGTGATCACATCACTTACTTGCAAGCTATCTTAATGTGATATCACCGAGAGGGCCCAGAGTATATCTATCTGTCATCGTGATTGACAAATTCCACTCTTGATCCATGAGCCTCAACATAACACCTTCGTAGCACTGAACCCATCTTTATAGTGACCCTGTTACGGTGTGACGTTTGATGTTATCAAGATACTCTTCCGGTGTTAGCAATTAACATTATCTCATGGTCTAAGGATAAAGATTACTTCGTATAGTGTTATAGAAATATAAACATAATGACTTTGATCGTAATGCTATACTTCAGATGAATGTGATGAGGACATCCCTACAATTACACCTACCCCAATGACTACTGAAGATGCTACAACTATTGCAAGAAAGGATCAGTCCAATGAGATTAGAATTGGACCTATTACAAGAGCTCGTGCTAAGCTACTAGAACAACATGTGCATTTACTCCTAAACGAATCTGGTACTTTGATCGATGAGAAATTTATACTGCCTAAGTCTATGCATTTATGTATGATCAGGTTCGTTGGAGAAACAAGCATGGCGCGAGGAGGAGAAGGGCTACAAGAGAAGCCCAACATGATGATCGCCCAAGGATGCGCGAGGGAGGAGCGGGAAGAAGGCGCAAGAGAAGATCATCAAGACGGAGGCAAAAAGATCTGCCACGACCGGAGTGTCCGGCCAGATCCACCCGGACTGTCCGGCCTGGTTGAGAGGCAAACTGGCGTGGACATTCTATCTGCCAGTTCGGATACTACCCAGACACCACCCAGAAACTTCAAAGTTTTCGGAAGGACCGGACTGTCCGGCATACTTCACCCGGAGTGTCCGGCCTGATCGGACTGTCCGGCCGATTTCGACCGGAGTGTCCACCCGCCAACCGAATCTGGTCCGAGTCGGTTTGTATCAGTTTGAGTCGTTTGCGTTTAGTTTCGGTTTCTAGCCGCCCCAGCCACCGTTATAAGCCTTGGGACAACCCCTAGTTAGGGTTTAGACCACGTTAAAATATTTTGGAGTTGTTTCTTTCATAGAACCTGTGGAATTACCCTGTGTTCGAATCTACCAACTATAATTGAGTGTGATCTGTTGTTCCATTGGGAATTAGTAGATTGCATACTACTGTTCGTGGTCACGGCTGCGTGCTCAAGAGCGTGGTGTTGTGAATATCTTACAAGGTTCAAGAGCTGTTGCATTGGCATCAGGGATCGAGCGGGAGAGTTCATAGCTACAGGCTAGTTATCTATCATCTACCATCATCACCGCCATCCGCTTACTGAGAAGGTCGGGCCACCCCATATCATCTTGGTATCAGATTTCCAGTGTTGCCTCGGTAAGCATCCACAAATCCATCCATAGATTAGAAAGTGTTTTCGTCCTATATAGAAAAAGCCTTACAAAAAGATTTGTCATAGACTAGATTGCATCGTTTTCGAGTTTTTGTTGCTGATTGTATCTTCTCGTAGATCCGATCTGCAGGTTTTCCTCGTAGGAGTCTAGTTTCTGTTTGTGTCTAGGTTTAGGGTTTGATCTTGTTTTCTGTTGTTCCCACTGTTACCGTTTCCGCAAGTATTTATCGTTTTTTTTCCGAGTCCACATAGCGTACTTTTGTTTGCATACCATAGACACAACCTTTCTACAACATCTCTGCCTAGGAATGTACCCACGAGACTAGTTGCTTTGCTCCGACAGGCTGCTCTTTAGGTCTTTAAAGTGCAAAAAAATTTGACAGGCAAAACCGGACTATCTGGCCGAATCACACCGAACTATCCGGCCCGACCGGAGTCTCCGGCGCATATCAACCAGACTATCCGGCCCAGTTCTGTTATACGTTGCTGTACTCGTTTGCATTGAGTAATATAGTTGAAAAATCAAAAAAAGAGAAAAGAAAAGAGAATCAGTATAACAAAAAAAATAGCAAAGAGCTACAAGCCTGACAAAAAAGAGATATAGAAGTGTGCAATATTGGAGGCCTTGTTGCGTATAGCACTAGTAGATTGAGAAATCTTGTGCCTGTTTCTATTTGAGCTATTACTAGCGTCTCTCTTGTGCATTGCAATATTCCTTTTCATAAGTTTCTTTGCCACGTTTATCTCCACTGTGTGTGTTTCTTGGGTATTTGTACGATCAGCACTAGGACTTGTTTGCGGTGTAGATAGGGTACCATACCTATAGATCCACCTTAAATAACCTGTCTGCCCTGCGATCGTTCTCTATACCTTTGATATTCACTTCATCACATCAAGTGCATCAGTCTTTGATTTCGTTTGGTAGAGCATCTCTATTCACTTTGGAACGGTAAGATCTCCTTTCTTATTAGTTGTGAGTGAGTTGTGAGAGTTTCCACCATACAAATACTGATTTTTGCACTAACCTACTAATCATGTCTACTAGTGATGATGATGTTGTGTTGCAGAAAAAGAAGGATGAGGAGCTCGTCAATTGGCGTGAATATGAGGCTTTGAAATCCCACTTGACACGTGTGTTTACTAACACAACAGATTCCATTGACAAGAATCTCCAAGATATGAATATGAGATTGGATCAGCATGTTGGGACGGTTGATACTATCCAAACGCAAGTGGCTACGCTCAATGTCAATGTCACCGCTTTGCAGCAGTCCATTGAGGGTTTGACAACCGCCTTACATAGAAGGGAAGATCCTCAACATGATGATGCCTTTGATGATTTCGATGAGGGTAGCGCTGTTCATGCTACTCCACATGTTGGCAGGGGACGTGCTATTCTCCCTGTCCATGCACCTGCTCATGGTCGTGGGTTTGCCCATCTTGGGCGTGGTCAACGTGTGCCCAACCAAGCTGCTGATGATGGTTTGGGCAAGCAAAAATTCTCAATTCCTAAGTTTGATGGTTCCATTGATCCTGAAGACTACCTCACATGGGAGTTGAAGATTGAGAAACTCTGGCGCTTATTTGACTATCCAGAAGATAAGAAGGTCAAGCTTGCAGCATCTGAATTTGATGATTATGCTTTGCGTTGGTGGGATGATCTTGTGCAGCATAGAAGGGAGGAAAATGAACTTCCTGAGATGGATTGGCGCGAGATGAAGCAAATCACGAAGGCTCATTTCGTACCAACTACCTACTTGCGATTAGTTTTTGATAAATTGACGCAACTGATGGAAGGCACCATGACAGTTGATGAGTACTACATGGAGATTGAGATGCTTATGCAGCGTGCTAGAATTCGTGAGTCCATCGAGATGACCATGCAACGCTTCCTAAACAATTTGAAGTTACCGATCAAGAGCATTGTTCGTCATCACAAGTATGATACCATGAATGACTTGTTGCATCATGCTAGAGAGGCCGAAACCCAGTTGGCAGAAGAGGCGAAGTCATGTTCTCGTTTTCCATCCTCCAGCAGATTTTCGGCCAGGTCTACACCTCCTGCAGTCATGCCACCAGCTGCTGCTCCATTTACACCATCGACCAAACCAGCAAGTACACCTTCGTTTGGTTCTAATACTCGGAAACCCGCTGCTCCTGTAGCTAGCTCGGGTTCCAACATGTCTACTGCACGTACTCGTGATGTGGTGTGCCATACTTGTGGAGGTAGAGGTCACTACAAGAAGGATTGTCCAAACAGCAAGGTTATGTTTGTTAATGAACAAGGTGAAGTAGAAATGGAGATGAAGCTTCTGATGATGATATTGATGACGGCGAGGTTGGTGCTGATGCATATGCTGAGCGTGCACCCACTATTGTCGTATCTTCACGTGTACTTAGTGTGCAACCTGTTGAGGAATCCCAGTGTTGCAACTTGTTCCAAACAAAAGCTCTAGTTGGACCAAACAAAGCTTGCAAGGTAATTATTGATGGAGGTAGCTGCAGAAATCTTGCAAGTAAGGAACTATGTGCCAAACTGAATTTGACATACTTACCTCATCCCAAGCCATACTACATACAATGGTTGAGCAACAATGGTGAGATGAAGGTAAATCATATGGTACGTGTGAATTTTCAAATAGGGCCATACAAAGATTCTATTGATTTTGATGTGGTTCCTATGAATGTGTGTCATCTACTATTGGGTAGGCCTTGGCTCTACGATCACCATGTGCAACACAATGGCCGAGCCAATACATATCACTTAGAATTCAAAGGAAAGAAGATTACTATGCAACCAATGACACCACAAGAAATTGTGAATGATTCTCGCCAAAAGATAGAGGTCAACTTGAAGGAAGATACTACCACTCGGCGAGACTATGTAATAGCTGTTCCTGATGTAATTGAGCCTAAATTGAGTGATATAATGAAAAGTGAGAGTGCCTGGGTTATTGATACTAGCCACCAAGGAGGATATGAGAGAGTTTGGTGAGAATCCTACAGCCATGCCACGTGTGCTCATGTACAAGGGCGAGGTTTTGGTTTCTAACGACATGACCCCTATTTCTCTTGGTGTCTCTTATGTTTTGCAGGACTTTGGGGATGTGTTTCCAGAAGACGTACCCGCAGGTTTGCCTCCATTGCGTGGCATAGAACATCAAGTGGACTTGATTCCTAGCGGCACACTTCCCAATCGTGCACCTTATAGGACTAATCCCGAAGAAAATAAGGAAATTCAGAAGCAAGTACAAGCGTTGCTGGATAAAGGGTACATTCGTGTCTCTCTTAGCCCTTGTGCTGTTCCTGTTATTTTAGTTCCTAAGAAAGATGGTACATGGCACATGTGTGTTGATTGTAGAGCGATTAATAACATCACTATTCGATATCGTCATCATATTCCACGCTTAGAGGATATGCTAGATAAATTGAGTGGTGCTGCTGTTTTCTCTAAAATTGACTTGCGTCGTGGTTATCATCAAATTAGGATGAAAGAAGGGGATGAATGGAAAACTGCTTTCAAAACTAAATTCGGTTTGTATGAGTGGTTAGTCATGCCGTTTGGTCTTACTAATGCACCTAGTACTTTCATGCGTTTGAGGAATCATGTTTTGCGAGAGTTTATTGGTCGTTTTGTGGTTGTTTACTTTGATGATATACTTATATACAACCACACCGAATCTGAACATTGCACTCATATTAGACAAGTTTTGTAAGTGTTACGTGATAATAAACTGTATGCTAATCTTGAGAAGTGTACATTTGCAAAAGATAAGGTCATATTCCTAGGATTTGTTGTTTCTAAGCATGGATTAGAGGTAGATCAATCTAAAATTGAATCAATTCAGAATTGGCCTACTCCAATGAATGTTAGTCAAGGGCGTAGTTTCCACGGTCTCGATGGTTTCTATAGGCGCTTTGTGAAAGATTTTAGCACCATTGCTGCACCATTAAATGATTTGACAAAGAAAGGTGTTCCTTTTGATAGGGCGCGGCCCAAGACATTGCATTTGATACATTAAAATGTTTGGTTACTTCTGCACCATTACTTGCATTACCTGATTTTTAGAAGCAATTTGAAGTTGAATGTGATGCTAGTGGTATAGGCATAGGTGGCGTTTTGATGCAAGAGGGTCGGCCTATAGCTTATTTTTCTGAGAAATTGATTGGTGCTCGTTTGAATTATTCTATCGATGATAAAGAATTGTATGCACTTGTTAGAGTACTTGAGGTTTGGCAACATTATTTGTGGCCAAAGGAATTCATCATACATTCTGATCATGAAGCATTGAAATACTTGAAATCTCAATCAAACTTGCATAGAAGATTAGCTAAATGGGTTGAGTTCATTGAGTCTTTTCCTTAGCTAAATGGGAAAAGAGAACGTTGTTGCTGATGCTCTATCTAGGAAGAACATGCTATTAACCAATCTTGATGTTCAAATTCCTGGATTAGAAGCTATTTGTGCACTTTATGCAACTGACCATGATTTTGCTGAACCATATCATTTGTGTGCTCTTAGAAACGCATGGGATAAGTATCATATACATGATGGATATTTATTTCGAGCTAACAAACTATGTATTCCAGAATCGTCGTTGCGTTTGTTCTTAGTGCAGGAGTCACATGCTGGTGGTTAGATGGGTCACTTTGGGCGTGAGAAGACGTTACTCATGCTTGCTGATCACTTTTATTGGCCCAAGATGAGGCGTGATGTGTACAGATTTGTGAGCCAATGTATTACATGCCACAAGTAGAAATCTAAGCTGAAGCCTCACGGTTTGTATACACCTCTCTCTACACCGACTACTCCATGGGAAGACATTAGTATGGATTTTGTGCTAGGTCTACCTAAAACTCAGAGAGGTCATGATTCTATATTTGTGGTAGTGGATAGGTTCTCTAAGATGGTTCATTTTATTGCCTGCCACAAAAGCGACGATGCGTCGCATGTTGCTAACCTATTTTTCAGGGACATCGTGAGATTACATGGAGTACCAAAGACGATTGTTTCTGACCGTGATGTGAAGTTCATGAGCTACTTTTGGAAGACCTTATGGGGAAAGCTAGGAACGAAGCTGCTGTTCAGTACTACATGTCATCCCCAAACAGATGGTCAAACGGAGGTGGTGAATCGAACATTGTCATAGCTGCTAAGGACCATGATTAAAAATAATCTGCGGGAGTGGGAAGAGTGTTTGCCACATGTTGAGTTTGCTTACAACAGGGCTGTGCATTCAACTACTCAGCTTTGTCCTTTTGAGGTGGTGTATGGTTTCAAGCCATTGACGCCACTTGATATGTTGCCTCTGCCATTACATGAGAGAGTTGATATGGAGGCATCAAAACATGCTGATTATGTGAAGAAAATACATGAGAAGACTCGAGAGGCTATTGAGAAGAAAGGCAAGAACATTGCTGCTGCAAGGAATCAAGCAAGGAAAGAAGTGTTGTTTGAGCCTGGAGATATGGTTTAGGTGCATCTACACAAGGATAGGTTTCCACTACTTCGAAAGTCAAAATTAAAGCCACGTGGTGCCGGTCCTTACAAGGTGTTAGCCAAGATTAATGATAATGCCTACTCGGTTGATATACCTATTGAGGAGTTTGGTGGAGTTAGCAACAGCTTCAACGTTGCTGATTTCTCACCATATGCTACTTGAACTACAGGTGAATTTACTCCTAAACGAATCTGGTACTTTGATTGATGAGAACTTTATACTGCCTAAGTCTATGCATTTATGTATGATCAGGTTCGTTGGAGAAACAAGCATGTCACGAGGAGGAGAAGGGCTCCAAGAGAAGCCCAACATGATGATCGCCCAAGGATGCGCGAGGGAGGAGCGGGAGGAAGGCGCAAGAGAAGATCATCAAGACGGAGGCAAAAAGATCTGCCACGACCGGAGTGTCCGGCCAGATCCACCCGGACTGTCCGGCCTGGTCGAGAGGCAAACTGGCGTGGGCATTCTGTCTGCCAGTTCGGATACTACCCGGACAGCACCCGGAAACTTCAAAGTTTCCGGAAGGACCGGACTGTCCGGCACACTTCACCCGGAGTGTCCGGCCAATTTCGACTTTTCCGCCCGCCGACCGAATCTAGTCCGAGTCGGTTTGTATCAGTTTGAGTCGTTTGCGTTTAGTTTCGTTTTCTGGCCGCCCCAGCCGCCCTTATAAGCCTTGGGACGACCCCTAGTTAGGGGTTCGACCACGTTACTATATTTTGGAGTTGTTTCTTTCATAGAACCTCTGGAATTACCCTGTGTTCGAATCTACCAACTATAATTGAGTGTGATCTGTTGTTCCATTGGGAATTAGTAGATTGCATACTACCGTTCGTGGTCACGGCTGCGTGCGCAAGAGCGTGGTGTTGTGAATATCCTACAAGGTTCGAGAGCTATTGCATTGGCATCAGGGATCGAGCGAGAGAGTTCATAGCTACAGGCTAGTTATCTATCATCTACCATCATCACCGCCATCCGCTTACTGAGAAGATCGGGCCACCCCATATCAGAATGTTCATCACATCATTTCACAAATGCTGTGACCTTGTTATTAACAACATCCAATGTGCATGATCAGGAAACATTGATCATCTTTTTAATCAACAAGCTAGTCTATAAGAGAGGCATAACTAGGAACTCTTTTTGTTTATTAAACAAACATGTATTGACGTTTCCGATCAATACAATTATAGCATGCAAAATAAACATTTATCATAAACATGGAACAAGATAATAACCACTTTATTATTGCCTCTTGGGCGTATTCCCTTCAAATATGTGGTCTAACTTAGCAATATTAAGCAGAATCGGAATCCCGATAATTAATTAGACGGTTCAAGTTATTTATGTACCCGACAATTTAAATGTTTTTAACATGTCTAGAGCATGGTATAGATGAGCTACACAATTTAAACAGAGTTAGGATAAGACAAAATATCCCACATATATACTCCATATGTGGTTATTAGGTGAATTGACATAATATCCCCAAACGACAATATATGTATGCAAGCATGAACAATTTAATGTGCAACATTTATATGGAAATTTATAAAATAGGGACGAAAGAGGGTTCACACGATGGTTCCGAAGGTCTTGGGTTCAGAGGGGTTCGGGTTCGGTCTTCGGAGCAGGCGTCATCATCTTCAGATTCCATGAAGGAGGACTTGTATATTCATGATGGTGATCTCTGGGTCCATTTCAAAGACCTTAGGGTTTCAGCTTCATTGCCGGCGGAATTCTTGGTTTATAGTGCCGGTTGTCTTCAAGTCACGCCATGTTCATTCTTGAAATATAAACATCAAGTCGTCTTGCTGGTGAGCTTCCGTGTATGGAGTTCTTGTTGAGTAGAATTCATACTTGGTGGCAATAGAGGCATGAAGATCTTGTGGAGGCGCGGGTAGGATTCACAATGAGTATCACGACAATACTTTGGTAGCTGGGTCAGCGACTGACAAAACCTTCTATGTAGCTCAATTTTTAAAAACCTAAAAACATATAGATAACACAAGCACATGAGTGAACCAGAGAGCACAAGAATACTGCAGAAGCACCCGAAGCAAGACATCCTCACGTGAGACCGAGTGGATCAGAAGCATGGTGTGAGGAAGTAGGGGTGCGTTAGGTTGAGGATGTCCCTATGGCGGCTGACGCGGAATGGCAGGGTTGCATCGTCACTGCGAGGTGAGGGAGGCGGCGACGCGCTGACAGCGACGGTGCACACACATGTGCGGGAGGCAGGAAGGCAAGGGCTCGAGCGCGAGCTCGATTGTTGGAGAGGCTGGCGGGAGAGGAGGGGTTCGCGCAGCTGCTAGTGATGGAGGAGGAACTCACGGTGATGTAGGCTAGAGCGTGACATCACAGATCTTGGCGCAACAAAGGCGGCTAGCGGGGAACAAAGACGACGATGGGATGTAGGGCTCAAAGGAGGCGGGGCTGTGGCCGAGCAGAAGGGACCTGCGGGCGGTGGCAGAAGAGGGCAATGAAGGAGGTCACCGGCGTCGGAGGAGGCATGGGAGGCGCACACGAGGAAGGGAAGCAAGAAGACATGGCAAAAGGGAGATCGAGCGGCAGGCTCGTGAGCGCAGGCGGCAGCGGGTCCTATGTGGGGAAAATCTAGTTCAAGGAGGAGAGAGGGGTGAGGTGATCATGACCGGGAGGATTCTACACGATGGGGTCGGTGTACCGTGCACGTGGTGGTGCGCGTGTGTGGCTTGCGCTGCAGCGTGTTGGGTCTTGGTGTGGGTCGCGTCCGGTGCGTGCGTGTAGGTTAGGTGGAGGCCAGATTGATGGGTGGTTGGTGGCTTGGTCATGTTCGTGGTGTGAGTGTGAGTGTGTGCATGTCCGGTGTGTGTTGCGGTTTAGGTTAGGGTTTGATAGGGTGGAGGCTGGGATTGGTAGGGGTCATAGATGACCTAGCCCGTGGGCTGGGCTGCTCCCCCCTAGGTTTTAGGAAAAGTTTTATTTTTATTTTTAAAATAAAACATCTGCAAATAGTTTTTAGACAAACAAAAGAGTAGAAGTAGTAGAGAGACAAAAATAGGTTTTACAGAAATATTTTAAGAGACACAAATATGCTTGATGATGTCATGATGATGCATAAACTAAAATAACAAGCAATTTTCTAATAGTGGTTTTCCCAGTGTGCTACAATCTTTTGCAAGTTTTAGGCTTTGTAGAATATATGAGTTCCTAATTGCAAACAAGCTAAGAGAACCTAGATGATGATAAAATATACTTCAATTACGAAGTCTATCACAAGATAAACAACACAAGTAGAGGTTTGGTTTAGGGATAACCAAAGCACGCAGAGACAAAGATGTATTCCCGTGTTCACTTCCTTGGGGGGAAGCTATATCACGTCCAGAGAGGAGAGAGGTGTGAGATCTCATGAATGATTTCCCCAAGCCACGATGGGCACCTTATGTCCAAGCATATCCCGATGAAGGAATAACTTGCTTACTCGTGGTAGACTTGACCGTACTCTCCAAACCATCACAAACTTTCCACAGGGAAAATCACAAGCCAAAAGCTGGTGACCTTAGCCGCCTAGGGTTTCCCATGAATCGAAGAGTAACAAGAAAACTCGATGAACTCAAGGAGGATAAAATATGGCTTGATAGAAATATAGACCGGGACCTCCTCTTGCTTTCAACCAAAGTAATTTGGATTTGGTTACGTAGAATGGGAGATACTCAAGCTTTTGGTGTTTCAACAATGGAGTGAGACAGAGAGAGCTCAAAGAATGAATATGAATGGTTGACCTACCTTCTCACTGGAGAATAAAAGGGTATTTATAGACTAGGTAGAAAACTAGCCATTTTGGGGAGCCTACGATGGAAACGGCAGTAAGTTCGGCGGGGCTAGATTCTGGGCCGAAAAATTCTAGCGAGCTGGAAACATGTTCAGGAATTTTTCGGCGCTAGACCCGGCGGGCCAGAAACTTGACGGGAACTTCCAGCGGTGGCCAGAATTTCCGGCGACTCGCTGAAATAATAGTCAGAATAGTGATTCAGGAGGGGCTGAGAAATTCCGGCGGTGGGATTTCACAGAATCCCTTCTCAAGTTATTTTTTCCATATTTGACCTATGTCTCACTTAGGTGGATGTGGTGGCTATTTGGTATTAGGATGTGTATATGGTGTTTTTCATCCCCAAAAACATCATCGAGACTGCCCCTCTTAATAATATGGTGTTTCCTAATCAACTAAGTTGATAATAAGATATAAATGTAACAAAAACATCATCTCTTCTCATGATTAGCGAATGGGGGGGTCTCACACGATCTCTCATCACTTGTGGAGTATAATCTGTGTAAACACTAGTATGTGACATTATTCCACACTCTAGCTCCAGTGTCAATATTAATCAAAATAATAGATAAGGACATTTTGCCTTTATAATCTCCCCTTTTTGTTTAACGATGACAAATCGAGTTAGAGTCACAATAAGATATTATGATCAGCTTAAATGTTCCCATGTAAAATATTAGATGAGCTCCCTCATAACATATGCACTTGGTTGAATTTTCTTTTGAATACAAAGTGCAACAATACGAACTAAACTTCTCTCTGTGCTCACCGAGGCGTGGCCGGTAGGAAGAACGCTTGATGATTTAACTGCACTGCATCATGTACATATAACAGAAATGCTGGAACCAAGTGAAGACCAACACAAAATTCTTTAGGAGAATCGTCCAACAACATAGACAAAGCTACGACGAGGGCGGTTGTTACTTAGGGAAGCTATGGTGAGGATGGCTGTTACTTAATGGTACTATAGATGTCGCACACGTTCAAGAAAACACAAACATCGTGCACACATGAGCATTTTTAACATAACACATTACACAAATATAAACCGACAGTAAGTCCAATTCATGGTAACGAAAAAGCAAATGTAAAAATAAACTACGAAGAAGAAACGATGTGGTGCTCGACACTCACATACACATTGCGACTCTCTTTTCGTCTAGTACAATCAACATGTTTTTTTGCTAAAACCAGTACAACACAGATGCACTCCTATGAACGTACGCACGCACACCCTACCCCTATGAGGACCTAGGAAATACTGAGCCTGAGAGACAAGTCAACAACTATTCTTGTTCTTGTTCTTTTATGCGTCTAAACAAAATAGACGACAAGAGTGTAAGTTCATCGTAGGTGAAATAAGTCATCACTAGAAAAATAGATGCATGCATACTTAGAGTTTGACTCACCGCACAGGCATCCATAGTTCAACGATTTGAGCACACATCCATACGATCGACTCTGAATACATTCTACATCTCACTGCAATACTGCCTTAAGATCCCGCAGTACTGCCTTAAGATCTCAACTTTCCATGTATATACTTTTGATAAAGCATAGCCATCACTTTACCCGATACTTCGGAACCATGACCACGTTTAAGTAGAAACTCGACCAATTTCCTAACAACCTCCTCAGCGGTACTCCCCTTGAGAAATAATTCGGCTTCAGAACCGTCTGTGCAAATAGCATGAAGGTCGTAAACAAATTTCTACATTCGCTACGACATCTCGTACACTTCTTCGTATCAGACATGCCCGGATGGGGACAGACACAGCGACACACCGTGCACCAAGTGAACCACCACGAGCACTTGTTAAGAAGACTCGTGAAAATTAAAGGTGCACTTGTATAGCTCGTTCGATCATTTGAAGAATAACAATGATGTGTGAAAAGCAGGAGAGCACTCACCGATGGACTATGTGGAACGATAGCGTGAAGTTGCGCCAAGGTCCTGTGGTCTATCAAGCATGAAGGTATCTGCAGCGCCTGCGTGGGACACCGGTAATGTAACACCCTCGACTCGACCCTATGCAGATTTTGGAGATTCCCGCAAACCCGCATAGAAACGATTCAAAGGTGCCCACCAGGCACTTGCGTGCGGGTGGAAAACGAAATAATATCATTACACAATAGTCCACAATAGGACCCACATAACATATATATACAACAACGACTCCACAAGTCAAGAATACAGATATACAATACAAAGATCCAAATCACCTTGAAAACGATACAACATCTGAGTATGGATAAGATGAAAATGGGGCTAAGAGCCCTGAAGAATAACCAATGACGTCCATAACCCTACCTAGGCTAAGCCGGAAGGGTAACCCTGCTAACAACGACGATGTCGGGGGATGACCCCTGGGTAGGCCAAGCTAGACTCAACTGGCCGGCTCCAGGTGATCTGGCCGGATGGCCACAAGATAGAGAACCATAGCCGGGTGGAACTCTCCACCTATTCCACCTCAAGATTCCCTGGCTGGCCCATCTAGCCGGGGGCCAGGGGAGCCGGCTGGGTGGCCACCTCCACCCGGCCGCCTTGGATCCATTGGCCAAAGGTACGGGAGGGGGTGACGCTCCTTGCTGAGTGCACCCTTGACCGGACATGCTGGCATGCCGCGCTGCCGGCACTACCAGACAAGGGTGCCAAAGAGCCAAGGCTGGAGATGACGAGTAAAGCTCCGGTTGATTGATAAAGCACCAAGTTGATGGATAAAGCACAGGGTGACACCCAAAGCGGAGGCACTGATGGATAAAGCACAGGGTGACACCAAATTGTGGCGCTGTCCCCACCTATACTGGAGCTTGACCAGGTCCGGGACCATCGGCTGGACCTGGCAGCCGGCGTGCTTTGTAAACTCAAAGCCCATACAGTAAACCCTAGAGCCCACATTGTAACCTACACTTCCACTAGTATATAAGGAGGGGTAGTGCTAGGGTTCTAGGTAAGGCATTACAAGGTAGAAGTTAGCCAGAATCGCCAAGTCAAGTAGTTCATCTTCCTCTAGCTCTCGATAACAGCCAGGAAAATAGCTCAAAGAGCGCTTATATCGAGCATATGCTCCCCATATAGTAGATCCTTGCAAGAGTAGGAGTGTTACCTCGACAAGAGGGCTCCAAACCTGGGTACATCGCTGTGTCTGCAGTATCTGTGCCCAAACCGTTGCATGTAGCCACCGATAGCATCCTGATTGTCCCCTCTCATGCCATCCCCGATGGCACTACCGTGTTCCACACCACGATAGTTGGCGCCCACCATGGGGCACAATGCTTCGGTTAGGGTCATCTTTCGCACGGGACTTCCGCTTGTCATCGGTGAATGAGTCGCCTCTGACCTCGTCCTCAACTTCGGCTCCTTTGACTGCATTCTCGACAACGCATCCTGCTTCAACAGGGAAACCTTCCCATGTAATCGCTCCGTCATGCACTTCAGCGAGCATCGCGTCTACCTCACCACCATCGCCGAGGATTTCCCTTGCAAGGTCATCACCGTCTCCAGCGCGCCTCTAGGCTTCTCCGCCCCACTCCTCGCCAGCGGCATCATTGAGGTTTGATGGACAACGCAAGCGATGGACACCACCCACCTCTAGAGCGCGACGCGGGCGCCAAATACGCTGCTCCACGCAAGTATGGCGTAGACCCCTTGGCAGACTCCATCCAGAATCTCTGCATCCCCATCGCTCCTGAGCTTGATCCAGCCACCGTAACAGCCACGCTAGAGGCCACACGCTAGAATCTCCTAGAGGAGGCTAGCAAGGTTGCCGCTTGCCAGCGATGCCTGGACGCAACCATGCGTGAGTACAACACCGCACACGGCTTCTCCCTCTTACCTGGTGCCAACCGACAGGTGCCGCCCTAGGGCCGCAACTTGGGTTCGGAGCTAGACCGTGCTTCTGACTCGTGTGTCGCCGCAGCTCAGCCGGTTTACAGTACCCCGACCAAGAACATGAGGGCCGAGGAAGCTGCCGTCATGGAGCTTTGCAACCTGGAGGGCGACGAGCTACGTCGCCAATAGGCACGTGTCCAGCTCCTTGTCGCTACAGCCAACATGCAACAGGTCGAGGCAGGCGTGAGCCTCGGAGGAAACAACAAGAGCCAGCAGCCTTGCCGGGTGGGCGGTCCGGCTGCAGGTGGGAGCAAGGCCCCCTCTCCAAACATTACAATGCAGAACAACCGTCCACGTGGTGGATCAGCCGGTCGTGGGAAAAACCCACACGAAGCCACCAGAAGGAACTGTGATCTGCCTGACGAATCCGGAAGAACCAATGTGCAACCCAAGTCCCGCCTTTTAGGACGTCTAGGCCCGCTCAAGCCAGATGATCCGTGAGACGCGCGCGCACACATTGACCTGTTGGTCCAGTCACGCATAATGGAAGAGGAAAGTACGGCTGGACTGAGATGTTTCGGACCACGCATCCGGAACGAACCGTTTCCAAAGGGATTTTTGCTCCCAAGGGACACGCCAAAGTACAACGGCACGGTCAAGCCGGAAGACTAGTTGGTGGATTATACCACCGCCATGGGCATCGCAAACGGAACCGCCAGGTGGTTGTGCGCTATGTCCCGCTCATGCTCCTTGACTTAGCCAGGACATGGGTCAACAGCCTCCCCGACAACAGCATCAACGCTTGAGTCGATTTCGAGCGGGCGTTCGTCCACAAATTCAACGGCACCTATAAGCGCCCGGACCACCCTAGAGAGCTAGCCCTGTGCGTTCAAGGCAAGGATGAGACCGACTGCTCCTACATCACCCGGTGGACAAGCATGCACAACTCTTGCGAGCGAGTGCGCGAGCACCAAGCAATCGACTTCTTCATCAAAAGATGTAGGGATGGCATCATGCTGAAGCATAAGCTTTGCCGGGTGGAGCTCGATACCATGGCCAATACCATGGAGATCGCGGACAAATACGCCACCGCGGATGTGGCGATGAAAAGATCCATCCGATTGGACAACCAGGGGAAGATCATCGTGGAGGTCTCCACAGACAGGCGCCAGCCGGAAGGGAACAACCACAACTCCAGGTGGCATGACAACCACCATGGCAAGAGGAAAGACGACCAGCCGGATAACAAATATGGTTCCAGGCAGGTGGCAGCTGTCCAAGAGGACCCGGCTGCAGGAGGCAGCCGGAGGCAGAAACCCGACGACCGGTCACCTCGGCCCAAGTACACCATCGAATCAAATGCTTGATGGCCCATGCAAGTTTCATAGTGGTGGCAACAAGCCAGCTACGCACACAAATCGCCAGTGCACATGGACAAAGAAGATGGCCGAGGTTTGTGGTTTACCACCGTCACCCCTCCTCCGCCAGCCAGTGGGCAGTAGGACAACCGCGAGCGCCAAAACCGCCAGGATGAAGATGGAGGAGATTATCCTCGCCGGGTAGGGAACTACAACATCTTCACCCCCGAGCCGGAAACCAAGCACAGCAAAAGACGCCGTGAGGCAGAGCTGAACGCAATCGTCCCTCCCGTTCCCTAGTTCCTGAACTGGTGCGAGCAAGAGGTCAAGTGGAGCCATAAGGACCAACCACAAGGACCAGCCGGACATACTGCCGCATCCGGGCACATAAGCCATGGTCTTGGACCCCATCATCATCTCCAAGAAACACTCGTGCAGGTTGTGCCCTGTCTTGGTGGACGGAGGAAGCAGCATCAACCTCCTGTACCGCAACTCCCTAGATCGGCTCGGCATAATTGAGTCCCAGCTGGATCCGTCCAGCACCTCCTTCCACGAAGCCGTTCTGAGTCCATCACATTCACCCATCGGCGAGATCCGGCTGGACGTCAACTTCGGCACGGAGGAAAACTTCCACCGCGAGCCTATCCGGTTCGAGGTGGTAAACCTCTGCAGTGCTTAGCACGCCATCCTAGGACGCCCCGGGCTCACCAAGTTCATGTCGGTACTGCACTATGTGTACCTCAAGATGAAGCTCCCCGGGCCAAAGGGGGTAATCACCATCGCGGGTGATTACAGGCGGTCGGTGGAATGCGCCACAGATGGCTCCAAGATGGCCGAGGCCATGATCATCGCAGAGGAGAAGCGCGTCATCATGCAGAATGTGGCGGCCCTGCACACGGACATGCCGGCTGGCGAGCCAAAGCCAACCAGAGAGGCGCAGTCCAAGCCATCAAAAGGCACCAAGAAGATCCTACTAAACGAGGCCGAGCCAGACAAGTTCGTCTTGGTCGGAGACGGCCTTGATAGCAAATAGGAAAGCACACTCGTCGACTTCCTCCTCGAGAATCAGGATATCTTCAGATGGTCCCCCAAGGACATGCCTAGTGTTCCGAGGGAGATCGTCGAGCACTCTTTACATGTCAGGACGTATGCAAAGCTGGTAAAGCAATCACTACGCCGCTTCGCGGAAGAGAAGAGACGAACCATCGGTGAAGAAATCATCTGGTTGCTCATAGCCGGATTCATCATGGAGGTTTCCACCTAGAATCCAGAATGGATGGTAAACCCAATGCTGGTACTGAAAAAGAACAAGACTTGGCCCATGTGTGTTGACTACACCAGCCTCAACAAGGCATGCCCCAAAGATCCGTTCACCTTGCCAAGGATAAACCAAGTGATCGACTCCATGACCGGCTACAAACTATTGTCGTTTCTGGATGCGTACTCTGGCTACCACCAGATCCGGCTGAACCCCACTGATCAAATAAAGACAACATTTATCACCCCATGGGGCCTACTTCTACACCACCATGCCGTTTGGACTGAAAAATGCAGGCGCCACATACCAGCGCTGCATGCAGAAGTGCCTACCATCGCAAATCGGCAGAAACATGCACGCCTATGTTGATGACATGGTGGTCAAGACAAAGGAGAAGCATACACTCCTTGAAGACCTGAAGGAGACGTTCGCCAACCTTTGCTAGTTCCAAATGAAGCTGAACCCGGGGAAGTGCGTATTTGGTGTCCCAACCGGCCAACTCCTCGGTTTCCTTGTCTCAAAACGAGGAATCGAGGCCAACCCAGAGAAGATCAGCGCATGCAGCCGCCGTAGAATTCGTGTGACGTGCAGAAGTTCACTGGGTGCCTGGCCTCCCTTAGCTAGTTCGTCATCTGGCTAGGCGAGAAGGCATTCCCCCTGTACCATCTCACGAAGAAAACGGACAAGTTCATCTCGATGGCGCAGGCGGACGTGGCTTTCTGCAACCTCAAGCGCATGTTATCCTCTCTGCCAATACTGGCGGCACTAGCCGCAAAGGAGCCAATAATGATGTACATTGCAGCTACCAACTGGGTTGTCAGCCTCGTGCTAGTGGTAGAGATACCAGAAAAAGCAAAGGCTTAGCCGGTTCAATGCCCGGTGTACTACCTGAGTGAGGTACTCTCGTTGTCAAAGCAGAACTACCCTCACTATCAGAAGCTGGTGTATGGCGTGTACATGGCCACCAAGAATTTGAACGACTACTTCCAAGAGCACTCCATCTAGTTAGCCCCCCTGTCAGAGATCATCGGCAACAAGGATGCCACATGACGAGTGGTGAAATGGGCAATAGAGCTCACCGCGCACTGCATCCGGTACGAGCCAAGAACGACGATCAAGTCTCAGGCCCTGGTGGACTTCCTCGTCGATTGGGAAGAGACGCAGTACCTGCCTCCATGTCCAGACTCCACACACTGGAAGCTACACTTCAACAACTCCAAGATGTACGGTGGACTCGAAGCCAAGATCATCATCACCTCTCCATAGGGGGAATGGCTGGAGTACGTGTTGCAGATCCACTTCCGCTGCATCCAACAACATCTCCGAGTACGAAGTGCTCGTCCACGGCCTCAAGATGGGAAAAGAGATCGGCATCAGGCGCATCCTCTGCTTCGGCGACTTAGACCAGGTGGTGCAGCAAGTATCAGGAGATTGGGATGCCAAGGATGCAAATATGGCACTATACCTCTTCTTCATACAACAGATATGTGCCTCTTTCAAAGGATGTGAGTTCCACCACGTGCCTCGAGCGAATAATGAAGCCGCAGACGCACTCGCCCGTGTAGGGTCAAAAAGAGTAGCAATTCCTCCCGGAGTCGCCCTCGAGCATTTGCGCAAGCCCTCCATCACGTCATCTCCAGAATCTAACTCCATCATACTGTACGCGGACACAGGCACTGCTGGCTCCAAGCAACCTGGTGTCGCATAGCACCCAGAGACTGCCGCGCCGCATCCGGGGACTGCCGCGCCACACCCAGGGACTTCCACGACACACCCGGGGACTGCCGCCTCCATCCCGGGGACTGCCGGGCCAAAGGTCATGACACCCCCAGCCGGCTCCAGCAACACGGGGACTGCTGGCTCTGACCTCCCACCTGGCATACCACCTGACGAGCTCGAGCCGGCCGGGAGCGAGGAGGTCAAGCTGACCATGCAAACCGTCTGCGCCATCCAGGAAACACCTCCATGGGGCAAGCCGTTCATGGACTTTCTATCCAAAGGGGAGCTCCGGATGGAGAGGTTGAGGCAAGACAAGTGAAGCAAAGGGCAAGCGCATACACAATCATCAACAATGAGCTCTACAAATGCAATGTGGGAGGAATATACCAGCGCTGTGTGAGCCAAGAGTAAGGAATCCGGCTGCTGGTGGACATTCACCAAGGAGAATGCAGTCACCACACATCATCAAGAGCAATAGTGGCAAAGGCATTCCGCCACAGGTTTTACTGGCCCACGGCACTGGAGGACCCTGAGCAGTTGGTCAAGGCATGCAATGGATGCCAGAGGTTCGCCCAGCAAAAACACACATCGTCATCAGCGCTCAAGACGATCCCTATTAACTGGCCATTTGCCATCTGGGCTTGGACATGGTAAACCCATTAAAAATAGAGCGATCTGGCATAACACACTTGCTAGTGGTCGTGGACAAGTTCACTAAGTGGATCGATGCAAAGCCAATCAAGAAACTGGATGGACTGATAGTGGTCAAGTTCTTCACCGACATCATCACGCGTTTTGGCTACCCCAACAGCATCATCACTGATAACAACATGAACTTCACCAAGGGGGCATTCGCGTGCTTCTATAGCAAAAAGGGCATCCGCCTAGACCTGGCCTCCGTCGTGCACCCCCAATCCAATGGACAATGCGAATGAGCAAATGGTCTGATCCTAGCCGGAATCAAGCCAAGGCTAATCGAGCTGCTGATGAGGACTCCCGGATGCTGGATAGAGGAACTGCTGGCTGTGCTATGGAGCCTACGCACAACGCCCAACCGCTCCACCGGCTACACGCCATTCTTCCTCGTATATGGAGCAGAGGCAATCCTGCCAACCGCCATCGAGTTCGACACCATCAGCTCCAGGACGAACATGCTAAAAGGCAGGCTGAGCCCACGGGTGAATTGGGCGAGGAAGACGACGGCTTCCCCGGACCGGGGGTTAGGAACCCGCTCCCCTTCCGGCGCCAGGCGATGCTTCACCAGGCGCTCTAACGGGATGACTTTCCCCGTTGGTACTTCTGCACGAGCTCGTCGGTGACATAAGAGACGCACCAGCCACCCGCTTGATCAGGCAGCATCTCGGCAGGAGTGGTGGCCGTGTTTTAGAAATGGGGTCCCATCTTCGGGACGAAGGAGCGGCGACACCGGCAACCAAAGAGAGGTGGCGCAAGGAAGTAGCAAGGAGGCAAAGCGCAAAGGGCAGGGGATGTAGGGAGAAGACAAATTGGGGAAGGATCCCTCCCTAGTGCCCTTATTTATCGAGGCAGAACAACCGCGCCTTCTGCACTCCCCCATAGCAAGTGGCACAAAACTGCCCCACGCTCCCCCACGACGTTTCGGTTCCGGATCACATGCGCTAGAGCAACTCCCACAGAAGATCCCACAGGTGTTACCGTGAAGGCCAAGTGCATGCACGATCTCCAAGAAACCGATATGATGAAGGCGTGTGCGCAGTTACCAAAACTGCAACGGCATGCCAATAGGTCAAACTGACGCGACGCGCGCCAGAGGAGGCAGGCGCGGCTAACGCCAGCATTGACATCATCGACTGGGCGATTCACCTCCCCTACTGGGTGCGGCAGCCAGGATATGCAATCTCCGCTCACACCCTGTCGGTGGGCCACCGGACCGTAGCCGGTAATTCCAGCTGGGAAAGCGGGCATCTCAAGCAGGAAAACGACAACCACTACAAGACAAGCACTACAAGATAATTCGCGATACGTTCTTCATAAGCAATAATTTCAACATCAGCCAATGAGCATGCAGGAACTTCTCCGCAAACGGAAGCCCCAACGCGCTTGGGGACTAGTGTCGAGGGGATGACCCCCGGGTAGGCCAAGCCAGGCTCAACTAGCCGGCTCTAGGGAGATCTGGCCGGATGGCCACAAGATAGAGAACCACAGCCGGGTGGAACACTCCACTTGGTGCGCCTCAAGGTTCCCCGGGTGGCCCGTCTAGCCGGGGGCCAGGAGAGCCGGCTAGGTGGCCACCTCCACCCGTCCACCTCAGATCCGCTAGCCAAAGGTACAAGAGGGGGTGACGCTCCTTGTTGAGCGCATACTTGACCGGACAGGCTGTCATGCCACCCTAACAGCACTACTAGACAAGGGTGCCAAAGCGCCAAGGCTAGGAGATGACGAGTAAAGCTCCGGCTGACGAATAAATCTCTGACTGACAGATAAAGCACCAAGATGATGGATAAAGCACAGGGTGACACGGAAAGTGGAGGCACTGAGACGCTGTGGCGCTGTCCCCACCTATACTAGAGCTTGACCAGGCCCTAGACCACCGGTAACTTGCCCAAACAATAAATCCTAGAGCCCACATTGTAACCTACCCTTCCACTAGTATATAAGGAGGTGTAGTGCCAGGGTTCTAGGTAAGGAATTACAAGTTAGAAGTTAGCCAGAATCGCCAAGTCAAGTAGTTCATCTTCCTCTAGCTCTCAATAGCAGCCAGGGGAATAGCTCAAGGAGCCCTTTTATCGAGCATCTTCTCCCCATATAGTAGATCCTTTCAGTAGTAGGAGTGTTACCTCGACAAGAGGGCTCCGAACCTGGGTACATCGCCGTGTCTACAATATCTGTGCCCAAACCGCTCCGAGTAGCCACCGATAGTATCCTGATTGTCCCCTCTCATGCCATCCCTGATGGCACTGCCGTGTTCCACACCACGATAGATGATCTCAAACCTTCTAAACAAAAGGGGTGCCGACAAAGGGGAAATGAAAAAGAGAGCAGTCAGTACTGAGGCCAGTACACGGCGAGTCTAGAATTCAGTGGCTCTCGCCTACATAGGTATGGTGGACTGAAGTGGCAACGCATCATGCAGTAAACAACCTATAGAGACTCGATACCACAGTCAGCTATCAGAGAGGCATAATAAAAACCTATTCAGAACCAACCTGATACTAACACCAATCATACCCATCCTGGTATTTCCCCCTCGAGACAAAATGAGGAAGTCATGCCGAGGAAACTCACACGGTTGGTAGTTTTATTCTTTCTTTCCATGGTGGTTATCCAACTTACTAGTCATATCAGATACAAGTCCAAATATAGTAGCGAACTTTAGTTATAGTTGTCTATGATCGATAAACTGTGCTCCAAGTCATCCATAACAGCGGACACGGCTTCTCGAAAATATTTAACCCTACAGGGGTGCACCAAAGTTTCCACATGCACTTCAACCCTTTTTGCCAAATCAATTAACATACACCTATCAGTATGTCGGTGGGGCCTCGGACATGACACTTTCCCAGACCCAAAGCAAGTACATGGGGGGCCACCCAACTAAGCTACCCGTAACGAAGTCGGCCGACTCCGAAGACGGACCCAGAGGTTGCAAGATAGCCCGAGAGATCAGGGGACATAGGTATAATCCTCAACATAACGACCCACATCCTAAATAGTACAGTAGTATACGCTAATCGAGCAACATATAATAAACATGGCATACATGGGATAACATGGCATTAAAACCCCAAACTAGTTTGTGTCCCCTAGTACAGTACTTTGAAATCAGGTAATAAGCCGATAGGGGTTCCCATTTACCCCACATGTGGTTAGCGCGCTCAGTCTCAGAACAGGTGTCAAGAACTCGAGTCCTAGGTGGACACCAGTGGGCAGGTAAAAAACAAATAACATCTATTACCCACCGGTGCGTCTGCATTAGATCTACTTCTAGCATTTTTAATTGATAAGCATAATGAAAACCATGATCAAGTCCACCATTAAGCATGTGCCAACCTCCCAACAATCGTGGGACAGCAGCGACATGAAGAAGCACCTGAATAAGCATCTACGACTCGCAGGGCCGACTAACTATCAAACAACTGGCAATAGGATGTGTCCAAGGCAATATAGAGGCTACAGGGAATATAAAGGGTGCACGGAAACTAAAGCTCATCATGGATAACAATAGATCAGCAGGAGGAAGTCAAGACTATAAATGCAAAAATAGGTAGAAAGGGGGAGAATCCTCGCCTAGAAAACATTGCCAAAGGTACACCAGAGAACTTGTCGATACTCGCATCAACTCAACGACCTAATCCACACTAAAGCACTAAAAGAAACACCAGATGCACTATTTAATACTACGACAAAAGATCAGGCATGATGCATGACATGGCAAAGAAACGATGCAATTAGGCAATATTAAGCGGAACCAGGGTCCTGACAATTGATTATATGGTTCAAGTTGTTTAGGTGCCCCACAATTTAAAAGTTGTCTTAACAAGGCAAAACATGGCATCAGTTCGCTACAAAAATTTAAATGGAGCCAATATCAGACTAGAATAGCCCACATATAGTCTCCATATTTAATTATGAGTTGAATTGACAAAGTACCCCACAATCCCCAAAGTATGTATGCGACATGAATGATTTAGTGCAACAAGATATATAGATGGAAATTTATAAAATAGGGGTCTCGAAAAGGGAATCACATTAGGGTTCATCACCGATGGCCTTGGCGTTCGACGGGGCTTGGGTTCGGTCTTCTGGGTTTGTTCTTCAGACTCTGAGATCGGGTCCTTCAAGGTCTCGGCCATCGGATCTAGGAAGGAGGACTCGATGTTCCATGACAGAGTTCTTGGGTTTTCACGGTCCCGTTATCGATGGCTATCTTGTATCAGCACATGGGTCTTCGGGCGAAACTTGGCATACACCTCTTCGGGAAATCTTGGCGAGGTTCTTGGGATGTTCTTGCGTCAGACGGATGTTCATCATAGCGCGAGAAGCAATCCAAGGAGGTGAAGAAAACAAAGGTAACCACTTAGCACGGAACTACAGGAGGGCAACATCTCAGACGACGCTAGTGCTCACACAAACACACTATCACACACCTGCACAGACACACACAAGAATCTGAGCCAGGTTACTGCAGGGTTAAAAAATATCGCGTACAGAACATAGGCTGAAGAGCCGAGCGGGGCAGAGGACACATGGTCTCGCGATGGCTCCATGGGACGGTGGAGACGATGGTCGATGAGGGCGCGGCCTGCGCTGGTGGAGGACGAGCGAGTGCGGATCGAGACGCTGCAGTTGGGGATGGCGGCTGTAACATCCCAAAACTATAATCCAAGGTTATTAAGATCCAAATCATCCAAATTAGGGTTTAAAAAACTTCTCCAATTGAAATTATTAAAGCATTCATATGTGTGTGCATTTAAAATAGGAGTTGATTTGAATTGGCTTGTTTAAGTGATCCATTGCTTGTAAAATGATTCTTAGGTGAAATAAACATCATCTAGAACATTCCCAAACAAATCCCAAAGAAAAAAAATCAAAATGAATAAAAGAAGAGAATGGTCATTTGTGCCATTTTAACCAGCATGCCTACTTTGGCTATTCCTAGAACTCAAAACCTAACAGAGATAAATGTGGATCTTTGCACCCCTTGCTTGTACACATAATGATGTACCAAGGCCCACTTTGTGACCTACCAAAAACTTTCAAACACTAAATTTAAATGGCATTGGAAAATTGAATCTAGTTCATATGGGAAGATCACCCTATTTCAAAAACCACTCAAATGAGCTCAATTTTTAAAAACCCAAGCAACCACAGAGTCTCAAGCTTATGCCTAGCACACCCACAAAAAATCTTTTCAAAATTCAAAAGTAAATTTCTTGCGGCCATTTTCACAAACACTTGGCAGACAAGAATTAAAGTCTAAACCTAGCTTACTGTTTTCTATAGGGTTTTGCCCCCAATTGATCCCCATTTACTCCTTTTGTCTCCCCTTGATCCAACCAGGCCCTTAGCACCCCATTCCCTGCTCCCTAGCAACAGTGTCGAGCCACCCCGAGCACCATGTCGCCGGCCAACCTTGCCCACGCCGCAGCAGACCACCCCTCTCTCTCTCGCCATGTCTATCAGCTAGCCTAGACCTCACCGCCACTCTCTGTCCCCTCCCCAAGCAAGGCCAAGCCCTAGACCACCGAGGAACCGCCGTGCACTGAGTGCCTGCGCCATGCCGAGCACGCGCCAGAGCGCCGCGCCCGACACGCGTGCACACGCCGCCCCTCGACCGCAGCCCGCACCCACCGCGTCGCCACGACCAAGGGAACACCCCGGACATGCCTGTTCGCCGCCAATCGCACCATAGCCACCGCCCACCGTGGAGACCGCCGCCTCTGCCACTCAGAGCGTGAGAACCGCCCGACCAAACAGCACCGCCCATAAGCCCGCATTTAAGCCCTAGAGCACCGCCAGGAGACCAGCCATCATCCCCTACCTCGAGCCACGCCGCTAGCAGGCTGTGCAGCCCTCGCTGGAGTCACCTGCCCATCCCTCTCGGTCGCCTCGTTGAGCTATAAATAGAGGCCACCCCAGCACAATCCACTCACACCATTCCACTCTCCTCACCTCACTGGTCCTTCCCGACCTCTAGCCGGAGCAGCGCGAGCACTTGTTCACCGGAATTTGGCCAGAGGAGAACGCGGCAGAGGAGGAGAAGGCGACATCGATTGCGACCACCCCTAGAGCTGCCTCGACCACCCCTGAGCTCGCCGTCGTCCACCAGTTCATTTGCCCCCATCGCCATCGTCGCTGTAGCCCTGGTAGGCCCCCCTAAGCACCCCCACCGAGCCGCTAGGGTTAGACCTCGCCGGCGACCTGTCCGTCCTCGACGACGAACCCCAGCCGTAGATCCTAGTTCTAATCTAACGGCCCACATCACCCCGTACCGCTTCGCGTGTAATGAGCCTCTGACCGGTGGACCCCCTGTCAGCTATGCCTCGCGCCATGGAGTGTCACTGGGCCGGCCCGTTAGCGTTCCCGCGCAACCCATTTAATTCAAATTAGGATTTTCCTATTTAGTTTAAACTTAGTTCTGTCCCCTAGTTGAAAATTCAATTCAGAGAGATTTACAAATCCAAATGGAGTGTTTCCAATTTTGTTAGAAAGCTACTGAAAAGATCTACCCAAGCCCATTGGATTTAATTCAATTACAGTTAGAGATCTCTCCTGGTTAAAATAAAAAGACAGAAGCATTTGCACCTTGCAACATTTTTTATAAAATCAACCATGATAGCTTTTGAGTTGATTCCAACTCTCAAAAATCACATTTCACCATACCTATATGAGTACGTAATAATATTAAGGTTTACATGAAGTGACTTTGGACTAGTACCAAAATAATGCTATATAGGCATTTCTAGTCACTTTAAATCATTAAATAATGAACTTAAACCAAAGTAATTGTGATCCAACCTTTAAATCACATTCCCACATGTTAGAATATGTGGTGATGACATGTGTCCACATGATCCCATATTTTAGGTGGTGAATATTAAATCTTAGTTAATTTTTCAATAAGTAGAAATTACTTTTCTAAAATAAAAAGGATGAAACTAGTTAAAGAAACTTGTGATGCTTGTGATGATAATAGATCATCAAATGTGTGCCTTATAGTGCTAATTAGACTAGTTAAGTATTGTTTGGTGATTGTGTACTCCATATGTATTTATAGACGATAGTACTGACCAAGCTTTCGAGGAGGAGGAGTTCTATCAAGAGGAGGAAGAAAACTTCAACCACTGCACTGCACAAGGCAAGCCACCATTAACAATGCAAGCTAACCCTTCCAAGCTAAATAATCTAAGCAAATGCATTAGGCATACTTTGGTTATACCACTTTGACTATTACTTACCCCAAGTATTATTTTCCAAGCTTTATTTTCCTTTACTTTACCAAAGTTCTTTACTTGTTTTGAAGGTAGCATAAAGAGTATAAACCTTGACCTATAGAGATAACTTTAGATGTCATTCTATGGCATGAGATTGATCCCATCATTTCCACCTTAGTGAATGTTGGGGATATACTTTCCGGGTATCCTCAGAGTTCCTCACTAACCAGGGTGGGCTACTTCGGGTTAGAACTTTGCTTCACGGGCGGCCCAGTCAGGGAGAAAAGACGGAGTCCCATCCGGCTACGGGAAGGCCTAGAAGACTTACCGACTTAGGCCCATAGTGTTACTTGTAGTTCAAGATGTACTCTGTAACCGACTCTTAGTCATAGCCGGATAGATCTCTCCTGTAAACCCTAGGCTGCATATCTATATAAGCCGTCCTAGGGAGAGCCTTTAGGATACCCTCAATAGTCTACAATCTCAACTCACACAGGCGAAACCCTTGTAACCCATATTTCGGCTTTGCCGTATTACTGGATTGCTAGCAGGAGTAGGATCCGTCCAAAGCCGGTGGATTCGAACCTGGGTAAAGTTGTGTGCTCACCGTCCCAGAACACCGTACGTCTCACACCCCTCTCTTCCGCACTCCTCAAGGATCCCCTCATGGCGTACTTGTCCTCAATCTGACAGTTGGCACCCACCGTGGGGCAAGTGAGCTTCGGATCTGCATTCCAAGCGGAATCTGCAAGAACCGGAATCGGCGAAACTATCGCCGTTGGTCGTGTCCTCTATGCCAGCGACGTCCCTGTCATCGTTCTCGACGAGACCTCGATTCCGGCTAGGGAGGCTATGACTGCCTACACCATCATGTCTTTTGGCGAGATCGATGTTTACATCGGTTTTGCTGAACCAGTCCCACCCACCCCAGCGGTGATGATAGAGGCAGAAGAATCTTCTGGGTCCCCTTTGTCCGTGGTGGCGGCAGAGTTCCAGATCTTAGAAAACCCTAATCCCACCTAGCCCGCACCAGTTGCGGAGATAGTGGAGAAATCCGAGCATGAAGGAGACCTATCAGTCCAAGTCGAATCTGGAGTGGATCTCCTTGGAGAGGCCGGATCCCAGATCGACCCACCCGCGGAAGTCAAAATCTTGGAGGAACGTATCAATGACACTGATTCCGGCTCCGATGACACCGGGACAGACATACCTTTCCTAAGGTACACACTGCAACGTATGATAATGCAAGACGCAAGCACATATGCAATTCTGGAGACTATCAGGAGTTTCGACGAAGCTGATCGCGAGAGCCGCAGGTACCTCAGGAGGAACGCATTGCACTTTGTTGGATCCAGATCCGGCTGTGCCGATGCTGAATAAAACATCGACTCTATGCTGGAGGTAATTGGAACAAACGCCGACGTACCTGCATCCTCGGATGAATCGATGACGTCAGCAGATTTTCGAAAGTTCTCCGCAGAATATGAAGAGGAGTATAACTCCAAAGCTGCAGAGGAAGGAGAAGCCATGGATGAAGGATCTGGGGAACACTCTCCCAAAGCGCAGGATGACATGGAAGTCGGAGATAATCCCGAAGTCCAGATGTCCAAAAGTACCGATCAGAGCTTGACTCCGGGAAATGGACCCAAAGTCGTCTTTGCTACCGGCGCTGCCAAGAAGGCAAAGAAGAAGAACAAGAAGAACAAGACCCTAGCAAAAGACCCTCTGACAGAGGAGGTGATTTTCGAGGAATATGAGGAAGACTCAGATGGAGAACTTATCCCAGACGAGCTGAAAAAAGAAGAATTGGTGGATGGACACGTGATCACCGAAGGTGCGCGTAAACTCATTGATGCTGCATTAACCACACCTATTCCCACAGCTGCAAAACTTACTGCAGAAGAACTGGACGAGACGGCGCAGGCCCTAGAAGCGCGTCGTCAAGTACTCCTCCATGAAGCCAAAAACATTGCAGAGTAAAAGAAACGCATAGCATCTGCGGAGAAGTACAACTCCAAGCAATACCAAAAGACCAGGAAGCGTCATACCAATGACAACCAATTCCCGTAGATTCACGCCGTCCTTTTCGGAGAAGAGATGGGGAAGCCTCGGATAGTAGAGGGGATTGGGTGTATCCAAACCTAGTACAGAATACCGTGGCGGCCCGAGAAATTCTATCAGCTAATCCAGGTCCGGAGGAGATCCGGTTGGGAATCAAACTACTCAACAAGGGACTGGAGCAGCAAAAGGTCGCCATGTCCCGAAGTCAAAAACTGGTCTCTGATTCCGACCAATGTCGCACAGATTCGGCATGGGCTGACGTAAGACCCCAGCGCGTCCCGGAGCAACACTACCGCCCTGAATGCCGGGAAGACAATTATTCAAGAACCGGATCTTCGGGACAACACCACAAAGCTGCCCGTGCCTGGCGTAACGTTAACCCAGTTGCGGAGCAAGAGACAATTGCTGCACTGAATTCGAGGAACCAGCCCCGGCGAGAGTCAAAAGACCACAGGGATGATGATAAGGAGAAACGTCGGGAGGAGGACCGACAAAGGATGCCACCTCCTAGACATGAAAGCCGTCCGGATGACGGACGGAGGAACTACGGAAACCATGCCGGGACAAGCCGACAGGGGGCTCATCATAGTGAAGATCCTCCCCGGAACCGGAGTAATGACGCTCCGAACGGAGGCCGGCGAACAACTGGAAACAATCCAGCTGCCCCACCCTCTCCACCAAGCAGTCATCACAATGGCTCTCAAGGGGGATAAGGAGGACGACGTGGCGGAGGAGGTGGTGGCAGAAGCCGAAGTCCGGTTCTAGGGCACTGCAGCCATAGCCGACATTCGGGACGATCTCTATCCCTGAACGACGCAAGGCACAGGATCAAATCCAATATAGAGGCACGACGCTATGAAAATGATGATATCTACGTGGGCCCAAAGTGCTTCGGACCACGCATCAGAGCTACAAGATTCCTGGAAGGATTTTCTATCTCAAGACATATCTAAGCCTACGACGGCATTGCTCCGCCAGATACCTGGCTACAGGATTTTTTCCAAGCTTGCTGCATCGCCAAAGGCGGAAACTGCCTGGTCGCAACCCGATATCTCCCACTTATGTTGCGGAATACAACACGATCATGGCTTAATGAATTTCCGGAAAACACCATCCATAACTGGTATGACATGAAAGCGCGTTCTTTCGGAATTTTGAAGGAACATATCGGAGGCCCTGTACGGTCGGAGACCTACAACGTTGCACCTAGAAGGCCAGAGAAACTTGCCGGGATTACCTCGGACGATGGATCGACACCAAGAAGTCCTGTGAGGGAGTAAATGATCAAACTGCGATTGAAGCTTTCATTGCAGGTCTCCCAATTGGTCTACTGTGCCATCCCTTGAAGTGTGACAAAGTCACTGATTTGGGAGAGATGATAAAAACAGCGAGCAAGTATGCAGATGCCAATGACAATGCAGAGGAATTACTCAACTTGACAATGCCACAGTCGGCAAAACAACCAAAGCAACAAGCTCAGAAGCGCAAAAATACCTCAGAAGAGAAACCCAACGCGGAAACGGCAGTGGTTACTGCTACTTTCGGGTCTGGAGGACGAGGAGGACGCGACGGAGGCCGCGGGCGTGGCCGTGGAACTTCGAGAGTCCAAGGTAGAGGAGACCAACAACCAGGCAAAACCTACTCTTGGGCTGACATTGCCAATAACACATGTGTGCATCACTTAGAGGCCAATGGGGGCTCGTCCCACACCAACGCCGAATGTTTGTTTCAATGGCGACATTAAAAGAGATGACGCCGCGGGCTACAAAGCTAAGCGGAAGAAGGGAAAGAAGAATCCCGAAAAAGATAAGGAGACCAATTAAGATTCCGACATGGAGGAAGCTGATGCTTCAAATCCCAAGCTGGAAGGGAAGAAAAATTTGCCGACCAAGAAAGACACTTATGTCACCTTCCTCGGATCTCAACCAGCAAAGGTTGAGAAAGCAGTTCTACATGAGCTCAATGCAACAGTTTCGGCCGTCCCCCAATTTTTGGACTGGTCGGAAGTGGCAATCACATTTGACCGCGCTGATCATCCGCCTAAGTTGCACAGGCGAGGAAAATACGCCTTAATCATCAATCCACTTATTGACGGTTATGGTTTCTCCAAGACCCTCATGGACGGTGGTAGCAGTATCAATATTCTATATGTCGAAACGCTACGCCGGATGAAGATCTCAGAGACCCAACTGAACCATAGCTCTAGGATCTTTCACGGGGTTGTCCCAGGAAGACAAGCTAATTCCCTGGGAGAGATCACTTTGGATGTTACCTTCGGAACTCCAAAGAATTATCGGACGGAGGCACTTTCTTTCGAAGTGGTCCCGTTCAAGAGCGCGTACCACGCTATATTCGGACGTCTGGCTTACTGGGCTTTTCTGGCTCGTTCATGTTACATTTATAATATGATGAAAATTCCAGGTCCCAACGGCGTAATCACTATCAGGGGAGACCCAAAGAAAGCACGTGAGTGCGAGGATGGAAATGCCGCCTTTGCTGAAGCCGTGCTGCACGCCCAGGAGTACCAGGAGATCAAGAAGAGCATAGATCCGTCCGAGGTGCCCGCAACGAAGAAGGAGGTGACAAAGCCAAATCTGGAGTTCAAGGCATCAGAAGAGACGAAGAAGATGCCATTGAAGGATGATGACCCCTCCAAGGTGACCCAAATAGGCGTAGGCCTAGATAGCGCATAGGAAAGCACGCTCGTCAAGTTCCTCCAAGAAAATCAAGATATCTTCGCATGGCAGCCATCTGACATGACCGGAGTACCTAGGGAACTTCCCGAGCACTCTTTAAATTTAAACGCGAACGCTAAACCAGTCAAACGGTGCTTACGACGTTTCGGCGATGAAAAGCGTAAGGAAATAGCTAAGGAACTAGCACGGCTCGAGTTAGCCGGATTCATAGAAGAGGTCATCCACACTGAGTGGTCGGCCAATCCTGTAATGGTCCCTAAAAAGGACACCACTGATTTAAGGATGTGTGTTGATTATACTGCCTTGAACAAGGCTTGTCCAAAAGATCCATTCGCTCTACCTAGGATTGATCAAGTTATCGATTCTACGGTAGGCTCGGAACTCCTCTGCTTTCTCGACGCATACTCCGGTTATCACCAAATCCGGATGAAGGAATCTGACAAAGTCAAAAATGCATTCATAACCCCCTTCGGAACCTTCTGTTTTGTTACGATGCACTTGGGCTGAAGAACGCATGAGCTACCTACCAACGCACGATGCAGCGTTGCCTCCACGACCAACTCGGACGCAATGTACATGTATACGTGGATGATATTGCGGTGATGTCCAAAAAGAAGGAAACGCTGATTTCCGACTTGGAGGAAACATTTGCCAATCTACGAAAATACAACATCATGCTTAACCCAAAGAAATGCTTCTTTAGAATACCAGCCAGAAAATTGTTAGGTTTCATCGTGTCTCAAAGAGGCATAGAGGTGAACCGGGACAAAATCAAGGCTATACTCAATATTTCTAGGCCAACTTTCCTGAAGGACGTACAAAGACTAACTGGTTGCATCGCTGCGGTCAGTCGATTTGTAAGCCGGCTTGGTGAAAGAGCTGCACCATTATACACACTCCTGAAAAAGACCAAGGATTTTGTCTGGACCAACGAAGCTGAAGTTACACAATAAGACCTGAAGAAAGTACTCTCATCTGCTCCCATCCTTGCTGCGCTGGAACCACAGGAACCGATGTTGCTTTATCTTGCTGCGACAAAGAAAGTCGTTAGTATCATCATGGTGGTGGAGAGACCGGAGGAAAATTAGAAACACCTGGTGCAGCGTCCGACTTACTTTGTCAGTGAGGTCCTGACAGAATCAAAACAACGGTATCCGCACTATCAAAAGTTGGCTTATGGTGTTTTTCTAGCATCTCGTAAGTTACGACACTATTTTCAGGAGCATCCAATTACCATGGTGAGCATAGCTCCCATGAGAGATATAATCAACAAAAGTGACGCCACAGGACGCGTCGCCAAATGGGGCATAGAGCTTTCAGCTTTTGATATTGAGTATAAACCCCGGACAGCAATCAAATCCCAAATCCTTGCCGACTTTGTCGCTGATTGGACAGAGACGAAGGAGAATATGAACCTCCTTGAGTCAGAATATTGGACCCTCTACTTTGATGGGTCTAAGGCTTGACGGGGCTCGGGGGCTGGCGTGGTGCTCAAATCACCCCAAGGAGATAAACTTCTATACGTGTTGTAGATCCACTTCACAGCGACAAACAATATTGCTGAGTATGATGCACTGCTGCATGGAATCCGGATTGCTAAGGATATTGGCATCCGACGTTTGATGTGTTATGCAGATTCAAATCTTGTTGCTCAACAAGTTTCAGATATTTGTAATGCAAATAAACACATGGCAGCATATAAAGCTATCGTGGATGATCTATCTAAATCCTTCGAAGGGTTTGAGGTTCAACACATCCCTCGAGCAGAAAACGAGGAAGCAGATGCATTATCTCGGATAGGCTCTGTGCGGAAAGAGGTCCCGGATGGCGCTTTTTTAGAGCACCTCAAAGTTCCCTCAATAAAGGGAGTAGATGAGGAATATCCGACCAAATCCGACTCACCTCTAATAGCAGTTCTGGCTGTAATTTCTAGCTGGACTCAACCCTACCTAGATTATCTGGTAGATGGCAAATTACCCGAAGACGAGGTTCTGAGCTGGCAGATCATCCGACGAGCGAAAGCCTATACTATAGTTAAAGGTGAGCTCTATAAGCGGAGTGTTTCTGGGGTTTTTCAGCGCCGCGTATCTCCAGAAGAAGGAGTGGAAATCTTAAGAGAAATCCACGAAGGCGAGTGTGGTCACCACGCTGCAGCCAAATCTTTAGTGGCAAAAGCTTTTAGACACATATTTTTCTGGCTTACAACTCAGGCAGATGCTGAACGATTAGTCAAGACATGCAAAGGCTGCCAAAAGTACGCCAAACAAGCTCATGTTCCGGATGATCAGCTGCGAACAATACCTATAACATGGCCTTTTGCGGTCTGGGGGCTTGATATGGTACCACTATTTAAACGAGCTCCAGGTGGATTTACTCACCTCTTAGTGATGGTGGATAAATTCACCAAATGGATTGAGGATAAACCTGTCACTAGTTGTGATGGAGCAACAACCAAAAGATTTGTCGAGGATGTTATAATCCGGTATGGTTATCCACATAGCATTATCACGGACAATGGGAGTAACTTTTCTATGGGAGAATTGGCCGAATTCTGCAATGAGCAAAATATCCGGCTTGACATTGCGTCAGTCGCACATCCACAGGCTAACGGACAAGTCAAAAGAGCAAATGGTTTAATCTTACAAGGCCTAAAACCGAGACTCAAAGCACCACTACGACGTGTTGCGGGGGCTTGGGCAGAGGAATTACCCTCTGTAATATGGAGTTTACGAACAACTCCAAACAGGTCAACCGGATACACACCTTTTTTCTTGGTCTATGGCGCAGAAGCAGTTCTTCCTAGTGATTTAATTCATACTTCTCCTAGAGTGGCCGCGTATATTGAAGAGGATGCCGAGATTTCTTGACAAAATGATATCGACTTAGTCGAAGAAGTTCACGTCGTTGCTGAAATGAGATCAACAGCCTATCAGCAGAAGTTACGCAAGTATCATAGCTAGAGAATCCGAAACAGATCTTTCAATAAATGTGATTTGGTTCTCCAGCTTGTGCAACAAAGAAAGCACAAACTTTCCCTAGTATGGGAAGGGCCCTTTTTAGTTAGTCGAGTATTGCACAATGGATCGTACTACTTAACTGACATGAGGCTAGTCAAAGAAAGACCTGTTACTAAGAAGAGAAAGAGAGCTGGAGGCAGTACAAATCGGGATGAGTTAGACAAACCATGGAATATTGCTCAGCTACGTCCCTTTTATTCTTAGTTTATCCTTCTTTGTAATCATATATATGTACATGTTCTGTGAGAAATAAAAGTTTTGGTTGCCTCAAGTTTTTCTGAGAAGTTTTTACCATCTTATTTCCGAATGATCATGTCATAGTCAAAAATCCTAGAATGCTTGAAAGTACTTTATGCTCATGTTCGTTCTGGTTTAAATTTCCGATTCTAAAAATGCTACCTTCGGGTATAACTCTAAAGTTTCTAGTCTATACTTTGGTTCTTTGTCTGATTGCTGGATGCGGGTATTTTCTGAGTAGTGAATTGTTGGTACTAGAAGCCGGCTCTGTTTTCGAGTTTAAACTGGTTTAGCAATTGAGCTCCGTTGCTCAACAAAGTTTCCGAGCAGAAGGTTTAGCCGGCTCACGAAAGGGACGAGGCGGAAAGCCAGATAAACGATAAGCATAGACGAAAAAATACAAGTGCTTATGTAAACATTTCAGGCACACAAAAAATTTAAAGCCAAAAGTGCTGAATAGATCAAAAGCTTAGCACTAGCTAAATTATAGTACCGCATATTTACAAGCCCATCATGTTTTTCAGAATAATAGAAATGTATCTGGCAATCTATGATGCACGAGGAGAGGAAGGAGCTGCCGGCTTGCTGGATACATCGCCTTGATATCGTTCCGAGATGTCCACATCTGAAAAAGTGCGGTCATCATCGAAAACTTCTGCTGATTCTTCTAGAGGCGGAGGCGGAGTGTCCACGCGGGTAAAGAAAGGAGTTTCGTAGCTGGTCAAATCAGCCACGTGACACCCATATCTGGCGCAGGAGTCCATAATGGCCTTGATATCTTGCTCCTGGCCGTCTTCATCTACTTTGCAGTACCCTCTAGTCACTTGCCATATCTCCATGTTTCCATGATGGCTCATGACCATGGTGAGAGCGTTCTGCGCTGCGGATCGCGCGTAGGACATGTTCCAATCCTGGACAAGTTGCGGCATCTCCTTTGCCTTGTCCCGCACCTGAAAATCCGACATGCTATGCATATCCGGAATCTTGAGAGCTTCGCCAATGTCCTCAAGGGATTGGCGGAAGTCCTGAAGCAGGTCACCGACTTGGGTAAGCCGGTGGGTGCAGGGCTCAGCGGAGGTGGAGTCCGCCAAGTTCAGAGGACCTATAGACAAAAAATTTAAAGAAAATCCGACATTGAAAGAAGTCGAAGAAAATAGACAAATCAGACAGGTGGAACATACCAAAGATGACGTCGTCAACTTTGGTCTTCTCTTCCCGAAGACTTCGGAGTTCAGCCCGGAGCACCTCGGAAAGATCCTTCTCTCTGAACAACTCATTATTGAGGTCCGAGATTTTCTGATCTTGAGCAGCAATCTTACGATCACGCTCGTCAGTGGCCATGGAGGAGGACTCAAGAATTTGAGCAATGCTCTTTTCATGATCCTCTTTGAGCTGATCCAGCTCTTGGCGAAGTTCCTTGTTCTCCACCACCAAAGTTTTGAGGTTCTTAGCCTCTTCAATCATAGCGCAGGACTGTTTCACCAGCGCTGTAAGACAAAAAGAACAACAGTTCAGTAAAAATTCGACTGTGAAAAAATATGAAAGACAAGGTTTGAGTCTCGGAATGTTTACCTTCGGCCTCATCCTTGGCAACTTTAAGCTCAGCATTCTTAAGTCGGAGAGCTTTGATCTCTCTCCGCTTGTCGCAGACATTTTTCAACAAATCCTGGTTATAGGAATATACTTTTTATAAGTCAGAATACCCAAAGTTAGAAGTCTACTATAGACTCGGGTTAATATTTTTACTAACATCAGCACGAGCCTTGGGGTCTACACTAGTTCGTTCTTTGGCATCCTAAGGAAGCATAAACCCGGATTATATATCCTACTTCATGCTTGGGGGCTAGAGGATATGATATGAAATAAAGGAAAACAGGAGTTAGAATTCTGACTTACATATTGTTCGCGAGTAGGTTTATCCAAACTGGCATTCACTTCAACAGCAACCTTCTCGGCGAGAGTCAGAGGAGTCACTGGAGCAGTTGGAAGCTCACCGGTCCTTATCCTCTCGTCGTGAAGACGCACTTGTTCAAGAAGATCAGAGTGCTTGATGTCCTCTGCTTCTTGCACTTCTTCTTCGGCAGATAGATTTCTTTTCTCTAGGTACTGCCTGGCCAGCCACGGGATCTCTTCAGCAGATTTCCGGGACAGGCCAAACTTGGCAAGTCCCGGATTGCTGAGAAGCTTTTCGGCAAAGGTTTCTACCGAGGGATCATTACCCGAAGAGGGTTCACCCTTATCTATACCTGACTCACCCATGGTGACGTCAGTTTGCGATTCAAGGATCGCATGATCCGTTGAAGGAGCCGGATCTTCTACGACAACCAAAGAAGGAATGATCGCCGGTGTTGCGGAAGGTTGAGGGGCAGGAGTCGGAGGAGCCACGGCAGGAGAAGCTATGGTAAGCTTTGTCTGTCACAGGGGCTTCGAAGAAGTTCCTTTCCCCTTACCCTTGATGAGATGCTTAGCTCTGAGAGTGTAATAGAGTCGGAAAACATTACATCTCGGAAGAAAATTCTAGTAAGGAACAAAGGTGGAAGTTGTGATTGAAAGTTACCTCTTCACGACGGGCACCTCCTTTGTGCCAACAACCATTGTCGGAGCCTTGCGCTTCTTAAGCGCATTGTCCGGCAATGAGACCAGTTCTGCCCCATGAGAATACTCTGGAGGATATCCTTCGAGTGGAGCAAATTCCGACTCGGGGAGGTCAGCAAGCTGAAAAGAAGAAAACATATCAGTATTGCAATGTAACTTAAAGATTGAAACACATAAAAAGGTTTACTGTTAGAAGCTTACCGGCACTACGGGGTTTTCCGTTGTGTGCATGTCCAGAGAAACCTCCAGGATCCTCCTCTCGATCTGCTCCCTTATCAAGCATTTTATCTGGCTTATATAACCTTGCTTGGTATAGGCTCTGGGGCTGATGCGGAGGGAATCTTTCTTGGACGACGTGATGGAGTGCATCAATCAGTCTTCGTGGTACTGAAGGGGTTGGATCCGGCGTGACACCCAACATTGGACCAAGTCGGATCCCTTCAGTACTTTGTGTTTGATCAGATATTCGATCCGCCCCTTAGCGAGGATCAGATCGTCAGTGAGAGCCGGAGGAGCCTCATCCCAAGACGGTTGGGCCGTGGCAGCTCCATGGATAAAAGCCGGCAAATCAGTGGCTTTGCCGGGAGCCGAAACATCCTTGTGATAAAAGAAGGTGGCTGGCCATTGTTTGACCGAGTCACTAGCTAAGATCTTAGGATATGCGTGCTCACGTCTAAGTGAAAAGCTAATTGTACCAGTGATATAAGGAACATCGGTAGTAATAAAATTTCTCCGGACATGGAAGTAGTACCGGAAAAGAGTAAGACTTGGCCTAATGCCGATGTATCCCTCGCACAAAGCCGCATAGGTGCTCATCTCTAGGAGAGAGTTGGGAGGAAGATGGTGGAGTTGAACACTATAATGATCTATCACCTCGGAAAAGACTTCTAAGGGAGGAAACGATAAAACTCTATCGAGGTGGGTGCCGAAGTGGACCCGCTCGTCGGCGTGCGGGTTGGGGACGGTCTCCCCGGCGCCGGTCCGCCGGTCGCCGGCACGGAGGAGCCCTTCTGTCTCAACACCGTGGAGCTTCTCATCGTCAAGAACGCAGGGGATCCAGACCCCATGAATGCCTTCCTTTTCTGTCGCTGCCGCCGCCAAGCCGGAAGAGGATGAAGAAGCCATTTCTCTGGTGCGCCGGTGACCTAAGATGGGCGGCGCTGGGAGTTTTTGGGGAAAGCAGAGGAGCTCTGTGCACGGGGGAGATTTGGAGGAGGAGAAACGGCAAGGGAAGATGTGAAGAAAGGGGGAGGAGAATCCTCACCCCTTATATCCACCTAACCGCGCCAAGATTCGTGCAAATGACACTGTATAACCGCCATGCGTCATGGAAGGAACTGGGAAGGACCCACGCAATGATTACGTTGCCTCGATCTCCACATACGCATTGAAACGGCACCTCGGTTTCGCGAACTACGGACCCACCAACGGTCGTGCTGACAGGATGTTTGTCAGATGACGTCACTTGACCATGACTGGTGTTAGGTGGCGTTAGAGACCAAGTTCCGCCTTAGTTTGAAATCAAGCTGGAAACTCCGAGTAACCTGTTGATAGGTCCGACTTATTTTTAAGACCCCGATCGTATTTTTTGTTGTGAAGTTTTAGGAACCCTTCAAGATTCTGCAAGCTGAAGATCAAGCTAGACGATGATAAATCCGACTTTGGATCTTGGAGGCCTCCGGGGGCTGCTGTTGGGAATATAGTTTCCGGGTATCCTCACAGTTCCTCACTGACCAGGGTGGCCCACTTCGGGTTAGATCTTTGCTTCACGGGTGGCCCAGTCAGGGAGAAAAGACGGAGTCCCATCCGGCTACGGGAAGGCCCAGAAGACTTACCGACTTAGGCCCATAGTGTTCCTTGTAGTTCAAGATGTACTCTGTAACCGACTCTTAGTCGTAGCCGGATTGATCTCTCATGTAAACCCTAGGCCGGATATCTATATAAGCCGTCCTAGGGAGAGCCTTTAGGACACCCTCAATAGTCTGAAATCTCAACTCGCACAGGCGAAACCCTAGTAATCCATATTCTGGCTTTGCCGTATTACTGGATTGCTAGCAGGAGTAGGATCCGTCCAAAGACGGTGGATTCGAACCTGGGTAAACTTGTGTGCTCACCGTCCCAGAACACCGTACGTCTCACACCCCTCTCTTCCACATGCATCGAGGACCCCCTCATGGCGTACTTGTCCTCAATCCGACGATAGTGAACACTCTTAACTTAGTAGTTTAGAGTAGATAAAAACTTGAGTCACTTTAGATGGGAACACTTGGTGAAAATGAATTATGAAAACCTTAGAATGATGAGTCATTCTATTGAGATGTTTTGACATGTGTTGGGAAACACAAATGGTTTATGATGGTGCAAATGTTGAGGCATGAGCCTTAACCCTTTTACAAAACTGATGGTTGGATTTGGATGCGATACCATTCCAAATTTACCGTACAACCACAATACCTGAATTAGGTAAGGCTTAGCCGAAAGTTTATATGCGTTAGTATTTGTTCCCTTGCTGGAGAGGTTTGAGCCGAGGCTACCTCTCAATGTTGTCCACCTATGAAGTTCCCAAGATGACAGATGGTCATGGTTGGGAGGCCATGCTCATAGGAGAGGTGCTTATACTAGGGTGTGTAAAGGAAAGGTTATGTTTGATTATCTGCATACTAAGTATGATGATTCAGGGTTATCCCTGACAGATGTGTCGAATCTTGTGGTGAAAGTGTACCACCTCTGCAGAGTGTCAAACTATTCGAATAGCCGCGTCCGCGGTTAGGGACAGTTGGAACGGCCATACTATTTCGTTGTCAGATGTTTCCAAAATGACTTATGAAATGATGAATCTTGACTTGACCACAACAGGGTTGTGCTTATGACAATAGCTTCCCAACTTAAGTGATTCTAGAACTTTATTTTATCTTTCTTTCCTTCTGAACTCAGCTTAGGTTTCAAACTTAACTTGATAGTTAAACTTAGAGTTAGCACTTTAACTTGGAACTACTACCTGTTAGTGGTAGTTTGCGAGTACTTAAAGAGTACTCATGGCTTTTGTCCCTGGCTATTCTCATGGCCAGACTATGAAGGAGACTACCAAGATGATGGCCAGCAGGACGGCTATGATAACTAGGACTATCTGTGTCAACACCCGGATTTTTAATCCCAGATGACCATTATGCCCATACCTCGCAATCCCAGGATTACCATTTTTGCGAGACATAACGGATTGGATATCACAGTACATCATCCATTACAAACCATACATAAGGTCTTACACAAATAAGGATCTCATGATCCAGTCTTAATACAACAAGCAACGGAAATATAAGATAAGTGTAGCGGTGGGGTCCATCTTCAGGGGCACAGGCAATGCTGACGAAGGAAGATAGTCCTAGTTATCATAGCCGTCCTGTTGGCCATCATCTTGATAGTCTCCTTCATAGTCTAGCCATGAGAATATCCAGGGACAAAAGCCATGAGTACTCTTTAAGTACTCGCAAACTACCTCTAACAAATACTATAGTTCTAAGTTTAAGTGATAAATCTAAGTTTAATTAAAAGTTAAGTTTGAAACCTAAGCTGAGTTCTGAAGCAAAGAAAGATAAAATACAGTTCTAGAATCACTTAAGTTGGGAAGCTATTGTCATAAGCACAACCCTATTGTGGTCAAGTCCAAATTCATCATTCATTTCATAAGTTGTTTGGAAAACATCTGACAACGAAATAATATGGCCATTCCAACTGTCCATAACCGCGGACGCGGCTATTCGAATAGTTTGACACTCTGCAGAGGTGGTACACTTTCACCACAAGATTCGATACATCTGTCAGGGATAACCCTGAATCATCATACTTAGTATGCAGATAATCAAACATAACCTTCCCTTTACACACCCTAGTATAAGCACCTCTCCTATGAGCATGGCCTACCAACCATGACCATCAGTCATCTTGGGCACTGCATAGGTGGACAACATTGAGAGGTAGCCTCAGCTCAAACCTGTCCCACGAGGGAACTAATACTAATGCATATAAATTTCCCGCTAAGCCTTACCCAATTCAGGTAGTGTGGTTGTACGGTAAATTTGGAATGGTATCGCATCCAAATCTAACCATCAGTTTTATAAAAGGGTTAAGGCTCATGCCTCAACATTTTCATCATTGTAAACCATTTGTGTTTCTCAACACATGTCAAAACATCTCAATAGAATGACTCATCATTCCAAGGTTTTCATAATTCATTTTCACCAAGTGTTCCCATCTAAATGACTCAAGTTTTTGATCTACTCTAAACTGCTAAGTTAAGAGTGTTCACTAAGGTGTAAAAGATGGGTTCAATCTCATGCCATAGAATGATATCTAAAGGGTTTCTAAATAGGTCAAGTTTTATACTCTTTATGCTACCTTCAAAACAAGTAAAGAACTTTGTGTAAAGTAATGGAAGTAAAGCTTGTAAATAAGACTTGGGTATCTAATAGTCAAAGTAGGGTGACTCAAGCATGCCCAAAGCATCTTGGCTAAACCATCTAGTTTAATCCTAGCTTGCTAAGCATTATCTTGCAAGTGTTAGCTTGCATTGTTAATGGTGGCTTGCCTTGGTTGATGCAGTGGTTGAAGTTTTCTTCTTCTTCTTGGTAGAACTCCTGCTCTTCGAAAGCTTTGTCGGTACTATCGTCTATAAATACATAGGGAGTACACAATCACCAAACAATACTTAACTAGTCTAATTAGCACTCTAAGGTATACATTTGATGATCTATTATCATCACAAGCATCACATGTTTTATTAACTAGTTTCATTCTTTTTAATTTAGAAAAGTAATTTCTAGTCATTGAAAATTAACTAAGTTTTAATATTCACCACTTAAAATATGGGATCATGTGGACCCATGTCATCACCACATATTCTAACATGTGGGAATGGGATTTAAAGGTTGGATCAATATTACTTTGGTTTAAGTTTATCATTTAATGATTTAAAGTGACTAGAAATGCCTATATAGCATTATTTTGGTACTAGTCCAAAGTCACTGCATGTAAACCTTAATATTATTACATACTCAGATAGGTATGATGAAATGTGATTTTTGAGAGTTGGAATCATCTCAAAACCTATCATGGTTGATTTTATAAAAATGTTGCAAGGTGCAAATGCTTCTGGTTTGTAATTTTTACTAGGAGAGATCTATAACTCTAATTGAATTAAATCTAACGGGCTTAGATAGATCATTCCCATACCTTTCGGGAAAAATTAGTTTCATGCAATTTGGATTTGTCAAACTCTCTGAATTGATTTTCAAACTCAGAGACAGAACTAAGTTTAAACTAAAAAGGAAAATCCTAATTCAAACTAACTGGGTCGCGCGGGAAACTCTAACAGGCCGGCCCAGTGTCACTCCGTGGCGCGGGGCTCAACTGACAGGGGGCTCCACAACTCAGCGGCTCATAACGCGCGAAGCGGTACGGGGTGATGTGGGCCGTTAGATTAGAACTAAGATCTACGGCTGGGGATCATCGTCGACGACGAACAGGTCGCCGACGAGCTCGAACCCTAGCGGCTCGGTGGGGGTGCATAGGGGGCGTACCAAGGCTCCAGCGACGACGGTGAGGCGGGCAAACGAACTGGTGGTCGACGGCGAGCTCAGGGACGGTCGAGGCAGCTCCGGGGGTGGTCGGAATCAGTGGCGCCCTTCTCCTCCAGAGGCGGCCTGCTCCGATGCAATTCCGGCGAGCTGCTGCTCCCCTTGCTCCGGCTAGTGGTGTGGGACGGTCAGTGAGGTGAGGGGAGTGCAGTGGTGTGCTTCAACTGGCTGGGGGTGCCCTCCTTTTATAGGCTCGACAGGGAGACCGAGAGGGATGGGCCGGCGATGGTGGCGACATGGCTACGGGAGTCTAGAGGCATGGCTGAGGGTGGAGATCGATGGGCGGTCTCCTGGCGGTGCTCTAGGAAGTGAATGCGGGTGTAGGGCGGTGGTATGCGGTCGGGGTGAGCTGGCGCTCTGAGCGGCAGAGGCGGCGGTGTCCACGGCGAGCGGTGGCTGTGGTGCGTTGGGCAGCGAACGGGCGTGTCCGTTGTGCTCCCTGGGTCATGGCGGAGTGGTAGGCGCAGGGTGCGGTCGTGCGGCAGCTTGTGTACGCGTGCCGGGTGTGGCGCTCTAGCGCGTGCTCGACATGGTGCGGTGGCACTGGGCGCGTGGTTTCCTCGGTGGTCCACTGCTGCGCTTGGCTCGGGGAGGGGACAGAGGGTGGAGGTGAGGTCTTGGCTACCTCCTAGACATGGCGAGAGAGAGGGAGGTGGTCTGCTGGGGCGAGTGCATGGTCGGCCGGCGAGGGGTGGATCGGCATGGCATGGCTTTGCCAATAGGGGGTAGGGGATGGGTGCTAAAGGCATGGTTAGACCCTAGGGGGACAAAGGGATTAAATGCAGATCAATTGGGGGCAAAACCCTGTTCAAAATAGTGAGCTAGGAGTAGGGTGTAAGTCATGCATGCCAAGTGTTTGATGAAATGGCCGCATGAGATAAACTTTTGAATTTTGAAAAGATTTTTGGTGGGTTTTCTAGGAATAAGCTTAAGACTCTGTGGGTGCTTGGGTTTTGAAAATTGAGCCTGTTTGAGTGGTTTTTGAAATAGTGGGATCTTCCCATATGAATTAGATTCACTTTTAAACAGTCATTTAAAATTAGTATTTGAAAGATTTTTGCAGATAAGAAAGTGGGCCTTGGTACCTCATTATGTGTACTATCAAGGGGTGTAAATATCTACACATGTTTCTGTTAAGTTTTGAATACTAGGAAAAGCCAAAGTAGGCATGAGAGTTAATTTGGCCAAAATGACCATTCACTCCAAATATTCATTTTGAGTTATTTTTATTTCTGAAAAGCTTGGGAATGACTTAGATGATGTTTATTTCACCAAAGAAACATTTTACAAGCAAAGAATCACAGAACCATGGCAATTCAAATCAATTCCTAATTTAAATGCACAAACACATGAATGCTTTCATTTTTAATTTATAAAAGTTTTTGTTAACCCTAAATTTGATGATTTGGATCTTGATAAGCTTGGATTGAAGTTTTGGGATGTTACAAACCTTCCCCCCTTAAACAAAATGTCGTCCCGAGATTTACAAAGAAAACTAGGAACTAAAGAGATCTGGGAACTCTGTCCTAATGTAATCTTCGCGCTCCCAAGTGGCCTCCTCCTCGAAATGGTTGCTCCACTGAATCTTGAGAAACTTGATGCTCCTGGTTCTAGTGGTTCTGTAGGCTTCTTCTAAGATACGGATGGGCACTTCCCGATAGGTCAGGTCCTTGTTGATTTCTACAGCTCTGTGATCGCTGTTCTTGAAAACTTCAGTCTTCTTAGGCACTTCCAAGCATTTGTGAAGTAACGAGATATGGAACACATTGTGGATGGCTCACATCGTTCCAGTTGATACGATACTTCTCCTCGACGGTTCAGAATCTTGAAGGGCCCGATATATCGAGGGGCTAACTTTCCTTTCAGACTAAAGCGTTGAGTTCCTTTCAATGGCAAAACTTTGAGATATACAAAATCTCCGACATTGAAAGTCAGGTCTCTCCTTCTTTTGTCAACATAACTCTTTTTTCTGGATTGGGCGGTCTTGTGGTGCTCACGGACTTTGTGAACTTTCTCTTCTGCTTCTCGGAGAATGTCGGGTCCAAAGATCTGACTCTCTCCTACTTGCGACCAATTCAAAGGGGTACGGCATTTTCTTCCATATAGGAATTAAAATGGTGTCATCTGCAAACTAGCTTGATAACTGTTGTTATACGAGAATTCTGCGAAAGGCAGGCAGTCTTCCCATTTTGATCCATACTCTAACACACAAGCTCTTAACATATCCTCTAGGATCTGGTTGACTCTCTCAGTCTGTCCATCAGTTTGTAGGTGATAAGCAGTGCTGAAGTAAACTTGGTTCCCAATCCTTCTTGAACTTTTTGCCAAAATCTCGAGGTAAACTGGGTTCCTCGATCTGATACTATGGTCTTGGGGTTCCATGCAGACTAACAATCCTAGCAATATACAGTTCTGCTAGCTTCGTACTCTGGTAGGTTGTCTTGACTGGGATAAACTGAGCTACCTTGGACAATTTATCAACTATGACCCAGATTGAGTCATTTCCCCTACTAGAAGTAGGTAAACCAGTGATAAAGTCCATTCCGACAGAATCCCATTTCCATTCTGGAATCTACAGTGGTTGCAATAGTCCTGCGGGTCTCTAATGCTCTACTTTGACTCTTTGACAGATGTCACACCTGGCGATGTAGCTTCCGATCTCTCTCTTCATCTTGTGCCACCAAAATTGCTCTTTCAAATCTTGATACATCTTCGTTCCTCTGGGGTGGATAGAATAGAGAGTATCATGAGCTTCTTGCATGATAACTTGCTTCATCTCCGAATCTGCTGGCACACAGATACGTCCTTTGTACCACAAAACTCCTTCTCCGTCTTCCGTGAATCCAGGTACCTTTCCTGTACCAATATGACGTTTGATTCCGTCGATACTTTCATTTCCCTTCTGGGCATCGTTGATTTGGCTAATCAAAGTGGGTTGAAGTTCAATGCTAGCTAAGAATCCTTTGCTAACTAATTCAGTTACGAACTGCTCCAACTCCTCATAGAAATTTGGCTGCTTCTGCTTGATCATGGTTTTAAGCCTACACGGCAGTCTGCTAAGAGCATCCGCTACCACATTAGCCTTGCCAGGGTGATAGTGAATGTCAAGGTCATAATTCTTGATTAACTCTATCCATCTCCTTTGCCTCATATTCATCTCCTTCTGAGTGAAAATATACTTTAAGCTCTTGTGATCTGAGTAAATTTAACAGCGATTACCCATTAGATAATGACGCCATGTCTTCAATGCCAAAACTACAGCTGCTAATTCAAGATCATGGGTCAGATAGTTCTGCTCATGCTGCTTCAGTTGTCAAGACATATAAGCGATGACTTTGCCTTCTTGCATCAACACACATCCGAGACCAATCTTGGATGCGTCACAATATACATCAAACGGTTTCTTGATGTCTGGCATGATCAATATTGGGGCTGATATCAATCTCTTCCTCGGCTCTTGAAAACTGGCTTCACATTTGTCTATCCATTCAAACTTCTTGTCCTTCTTCAACAATTGGGTCATGGGTCTGGCGATGCTCGAGAATCCTTCGACGAACTTGCGGTAATATCCCGCTAATCCGAGAAATGCACGGACTTGGGTTTGAGTGGTTGGGGCTTCCCATTCATCGACATCTTTGATCTTGGCGGGATCAACGGAGACTCGTCCGGCTGACACAATATGTCCTAGGAATCCTACTTCTTTCAGCCAAAACTCACACTTGCTGAACTTGGCATATAACCGATGCTCTCTCAGGGTTTCTAGGATGATTCTCATATGTTGCTCATGCTCTTCTTCTGACTTGGAGTACATAAGGATGTCGTTGATAAACACAACTACAAACTTATCTAGGAAATTCATAAAGATCTTATTCATGAGATTCATGAAATAAGCAGGGGCATTGGTTAATCCAAAAGACATAACCGTATACTCGTATAAACCATAGCGAGTAGTAACTGCGGTCTTCGGAATATCCGTTGCATGAATCTTAAGTTGGTGATAACCAGTCCTAAGATCAATCTTTGAGAATACCTGAGCTCTAGTCAACTGATCAAATAGATCCTCTATCTTTGGCAAGGGGTACTTTTTCTTTATGGTGACATCATTCAACTTTCGGTAATTTGTGCACAAACGATTGCCTCCATCTTTCTTGTCGACGAATAACACTGGTGATCTCCATGGCGATGCGCTTGGTTGAATCAAGTCTTTCTCTAACATGGCATCCAACTGCTTCTTCAGTCCCACTAACTCTGAGGGGTTCATGCTATAGGGTCTCTGGGCTATAGGTCCGGTTCCGGGGATTAGTTCGATGATGAACTCAAATATCCCTATCCGGGGGCATACCTAGCAATTCATCAGGGAATACGTCAGGGTATTCACAGACTACTCTGACTTGGTCTATGGTGGGCAGGGTTACACTCTTGTTGCACTTGAATTGACGGGGTAAGGTTCCAGAGATATGCTCTACTGTTACTCCAGAACTACTGGTCATGGTGATGGCTTTCTTAGCACAGTCTATCAGTCCTTTATGCCTTGACATCTAGTCCATACCTAGTACTACTTCCAATCCTTTGGTTCCAAGTACAATTAGGTTGGCATAAAAATCTATCCCATGTATTTTGATAGGCACAGCTTTGCAAATTTTTCTAGCTTTGGTTGTTGAACTGGGGATTTGAACTATCATGACATGCTTTAGGTTGGTTGGGTGAATATTACTAGTGCATGCAAATTCTTCCGTGACAAATGAATGCGATGCTCCTGAATCAAACAATACTCTTGCTAAAACTGAGTTGACAGAAAACATACCCAACACTACATCTGGCGCTTCCTGGGCTTCTTTTGCGTTCATGTGGAAGAGACGGCCGTTGCGGTTGTGAGGGTTCCCTGGGGCAAATCTTCTTCCTGGTTGAACACGACGCTGCTGCTGGGCTGGGGCATTCACATTGGCATTGGCTGCCGTCTTGTTGGGACACTCATTGGAGTGGTGACCCTTCACTCCACACTTGATACAAGTGATCTGGGACTTGTCCTTAACTGCGACAGGCACAGCATTGCTGCCAATTCCGGGTGCAGTGTTGTTGTTGTTGGTCTTGGGAGGTGCACGGTTGAAATTGTGGGCATTGCCGGAGTTGTGATTGTTTCCTCCGGGCTTCCCATTCCCTCCACTACGGTTGGGGTAGCTTGGGCGAGACGTTGGGGGTCGGTTGTTCCTTGGTGCATATCCTGAGGAAGGGTTGGGACAGTACTTCTGGTGACTGCTGGATCCAGACTGCTGCATCATACGACGCTTGCGGTTGCCGTTTGCCTGGTTAATCTTCCCTTCCATCTGAATGGCAGAGTCGACTAACTCTTCGACACCCTCAAAACGGATGTTGACGAGGACAGTCTGCATTTCATCATGCAGTCCGTTCAGGAATCTCTCCTTCTTCTTAGCCTTCCGTGTTGATATCATCAGTTGCATATCTGGCAAGTGACAGGAATTTGTCACGGTACTCCACCACAGTCAATCTTCATTGCTTCAATTCGTGGAACTCATCTCTCATTCTGTTGACTAGACCTTGCAGCACGTGGGTGCGGCTAAAATTGACTTTGAATGCTTCCAATGTCATCACTTGACCATGGTTCATATTGTGGATACTATTCCACCAAGCTCTTGCATCTCTGGCCAGATAGTGGCTGGCGAAGAGAACCTTCTCATTCTCATCAACTCTTGGAACTTCTAAGTTGTTGTTCCATGGTCTGCAACCAGTCATCAGCATCTAGTGGGTTTTCAGATTGACTGAAGATTGGGGGATTGGTATTCTAAAAATTCTTTAGTTTGGATCCTTGATGATCCTGATTTCCATGACCCTGGTTGTTGAGACCATTTGGGAGATCTCCTGAAGTGTTGCTAAGTTGGCTTGGTGTCCTGCCCTGCTTGCTTCACAGTCTTCAATGAGATTCTGCAAGATCTGCAGCATTGGGTCTTGCGACGAGCTTCTCCCTCCTTGGTTTCCACGAGTCATCTGAAGATTGAGATGGATATAGGGGTAAGAAGGAAATTCTAAGGTTCATGGTTTTGGGGTTTTCAAAACTAAAACTTTGAGTTAGACTAAGGTTTTTCAACTAACTTCATTGCATTCATGCAAACAAGCACACGATACAACACACACCACAAAAATCAAGGGAAAACAGATGGTTTGAAGAACCATTCTATAAGCTACGATACAGTGAGATCGATACATCTCATGCTACGATAGTGCTCTAGTGCATCTACTCATTGTCGATGAAGTTGGAGTCCTCATCGTCAGTGTAGAAGTCCACGGCATCCTTTGCCAGAAAGTCATCATCATTGCTGAGGTAAGAATCCATGTCTCCCTGGATGTCTTCACCCTCATCTTCTTCTTCCTTTGCTGCAAGCTAGGCTGCCTGCTCCTTGACTGTCTTCTCGAGGTCGGCCACCTTCTTGCAAAGACGGGCGATGGTGCGATCCTTCTTTGCATGCTGGTGGCGAAGAAACTGACGATCCTGGATGAGCAGTGCGAAAGTCTGGGCCTTCTGGTCGGCAATGGCACAGTTCTGGTTGGCTAACTCTCTAGCATTGTCCAGCTCCTTCTGACGGTCATACAACAGGAAATCAAGGTTCTCCACTTGGCGCCTCAGTGCTGGATGACTTGGCATCTCCATCGGCATTCCCATGAAGTCACGTCTTGCATAGTGGGCAAAACGGGTTCCTGTTAGGCCACACAGAGATAAACAAAACTTTTACCCTACGCGGTGATCCCAAGATCCATCTCAGGTAGAAGTCCACGAGTATTACCACTAGACGCGCAGTTGCGGAATTGATGAAGCACGTCGCTTGATGCAGTGCAGTCCTTGCGATCCGTTCTGGTTCCACGATCCACGATCCATTGTTTCTTCACGATCGTCAAAGTGCTGAACGTACAACACCTCCGCCGGTATCCACACGTACGAGGAGGAGCGCCGACGATGGACTGCTAGGTCCGGTACGGCGGCGACAGGACGGACTGGGGCTAGGGTTTCCAACACATGGAGTGACCAAACCTTGTGCTCTAAGCACCTGCACCCCAGCTTATATAGGCAGTGAAAGTGGGCTCCACTCACTTGTGGCCCATTCACTAAAAGGCCTATATTAGCCACTGCAAGTCTCACTTGCTGACTAAGTCCATGTCTCTATTTGGGTCCATCCCAAATAGGTTTCCTGTTTGGCTCTAACCCAAACTTGCTCCCGCTCTTAAGTGTGTGACCCGACAGGCTCATGGTAACCCGGACACAATTCCGAGTCTCACTCATGATCGATCAGTTGGTAGCGGATCCTAGCAGAACGTGCCAACTCCCAAGTACCAATAAGTCATGACGACATACCTTCCAATGCAACTTTCGTCTGAGTCCCTTTTGCCTCACGATATGCCTTGTCGGACTATAGGTGAATGACCGTCATCCCTTAAATATTCCGACTCTCTTTCTCGATCCGAGATAAGTGATTCATCCGACTAACTCTTAGTCGGCTGCCTTGGTTTACACTTAACCGTGACGCGCATGGCCATGCTTTCCGAATCATATCTTCTGAGAGGGCCCAGAGAATATCTCTCCAGATGGAGGGGCAAAATCCTGTCTTGGTTATTCACATCACGCAGCTTGATTCTCAGTCGACCCGAACTCCACCTTTATAACTGCCCAATGACGGAAAATCGTTTGACAGAACCTAAGTCGGAGATCCTCAACTCGGATTGTGCAATAACCTCGGGTCTAAGGATTACATTGATTGAGACATGCAAATGATGACTTGTTCGTTGCATCTCAATATGTGTCAGTTCGACTCGCTGAACTCTTTAGCCGAATCCTTGTAAGTCGGAATAGCATCTCCATGCCCATGACAAGTGGAACCTAGTCATCTATCGATTTTTCACATTGGTCTAAGTTGTGTGTCCGGCACAACCTCAATGACCAAGGACAATTAGTATGAACAACATGAATATGTAGTTCCACAATCAAATCACATCTTCGATGATACATACCAGCAGTTCATACAGGGACCATAACCTTATGAATACACAGGAATTTCATCATACATGATTGCCTCTAGGGCATATTCCCAACAGTCTCCCACTTGTACTAGAGTCAATCTTCCGACATCACCTGTCTAGGCATCTAATGCCCATTGCTCTCAGGTGCACCTCATGCTTTGGTTGTGGAAGTGTCTTTGTCAACGGATCCGCAATGTTTGCATCCGTGTGTACCTTGCATAACTTGATATCACCTTGATCCACGAACTGGCGAATAAGGTGGTACCGCATGAGTATATGTTTGTCCTTCTGGTGTTGTCTAGGTTCCTTGGCTTGTGCAATAGCACCATTGTTGTCACAATACACGTCTAACGGATTGGACGAGCCCTGAACCACACCAAGATCCATGAGGAAATTCCTCAATCAAATGGCTTCTTTTGCCGCCTCTGAGGCAGCAATATACTCAGCCTCTGTCATAGACGCTGACACCGTTTCTTGCTTGGAACTTTTCCAGCTCATAGCCCCTCCGTTTATCACAAACACATATCCGGATTGTGAACGAGAATCATCTGAGTCAGTGAGATAACTCGCATTCGTGTAACCCTTTACACTGAGTTCATCCTCACCTCCATAAACCAGGAACATATCCTTAGTCCTTCTTAAGTACTTGACGATATTTTTAGCCGCTGCCCAGTGGATTTCTCCAGGGTCAGCCTGGTACCTGCTCACAACACTTAGAGCATAGGAAACATCCGGCCTAGTACAAATCATAGCGTACATGATGGATCCAATTGCAGAAGCATATAGAATCGCACTCATCTGACTTCGCTCATCAGTTGTCGAAGGACACTGAGTCTTGCTAAGTTTTACGCCATGGGACATCGGTAAGAACCCCTTCTTAGACGATTCCATGTTGAACTTCTTCAACACTTTGTCCAAATATGTACTCTGACTCAATCCAATGAGCCGCTTTGATCTATCTCTATAGATACGGATTCCTAGTATGTAAGTTGCCTCACCCAAGTCATTCATCGAAAAACTCTTTTCCAATGATTCCTTAGTCTCTTGCAACATCTGGACATCATTTCCAATCATTAATATGTCATCCACATATAAGATCAGAAAGTTTACTTTGCTCCCACTAAACCTTTTGTATAAACAAGAATCATGATCACTCTTGATGAAGCCAAACGATTTGACTACCTCATCAAAGCGAATGTTGCAACTCCGAGATGCTTGCTTCAACCCATAAATGGATTTCTGAAGCTTGCATACCTTGTTAGCATTAGCCGTATCGACAAAACCCTCGAGCTGTATCATATACACGTCCTCGGTTAAATTTCCATTAAGGAAAGCCGTCTTGACATCCATCTGCCATATCTCATAGTCGAAATAGGCTGCTATAGCTAATATGATCTGAACTGATTTAAGCATCGCTACAGGAGAGAAAGTCTCATCATAGACAACTCCTTGAACTTGTCGGAACCCCTTCGCGACAAGCCGTGCTTTATAGATAGAAACAGTTCCATGCATATCAGTTTTCTCCTTAAAGACCCATTTGCACTTGACGGGTCTTGCACCGTCTGGCTGATCAACCAAGTTCCAAACTTGATTTTCATCCATGGACTTTAATTCGGATATCATGGCTCCAAGCCATGACTCAGAATCAGAACCAACCATCACTTCCGAATAAGTTGCCGGCTCATTACTGTCCAACAACATCACGTCACGAACATTTCGCAATCTGGCCGATCTTCGCAGTGTTGGTGCAGTTTCTGGCTCAGGTACCACGTCCGGCTCAACCTCTAAGGCTTTTGCCGACTCGCTGCTAGCCGGCATCTCTCGAATTTCTTCGAGATGCACCGTACTCCCACTGACTCCCCGACTGAGAAACTCTTTCTCAAGGAAGACACCGTTTCGAGCGACAAACACTTTGCCCTCATGTCGGTTGTAGAAGTAGTAACCCAAGGTTTCCCTCGGATATCCCACGAAAATATTCTTATCTGACTTAGCTGTAAGCTTGTCCGACTGAAGTCGCTTGACAAAAGCTTCACAACCCTAAATCTTAAGAAAAGACAAACTCGGCTTCTTGCCAGTCCACATCTCATGCAGTGTCTTCTCTACCGACTTTGATGGTACTCTGTTTAGTGTGAATGCTGCAGTTTCTAGACAATAACCCCAAAATGATAAAGGCAGATCTGTCCGACTCATCATTGATCGTACCATGTCCAACAAGGTCCGATTCCTCCTTTCCGACACACCGTTTCTCTGCGGCGTTCCTAGAGGAGTGAGCTGGGGAACTATTCCACAACTCTTTAGATGGTCATCAAACTCATGGCTCATGTACTCGCCTCCTCGGTCCGACCGAAGAAACTTTATTTTCTTGCCAAGTTGATTTTGTACCTCATTATGGAATTCCTTGAACTTTTCAAAGCCTTCCGACTTATGTTTCATCAAGTAGATATATCCATATCTACTCAAATCATCAGTGAAAGTAATGAAGTACTCATAACCACCTCTAGCTGTCATGCTCATTGGGCCACATACATCACTATGTACTAGTCCCAATAAGTCGGACGACCTTTCACAACTCTTTGCAAAAGGTGTCTTGGTCATCTTGTCGAGAAGGTAGGATTCGCATGTCTCGAACGACTCCATGTCGAACGAAGTTAGGAGTCCATCATCATGGAGCTTCTTCATGCGTTTCCAACTTATATGACCAAGCCGACAATGCCAAAAGTAAGTCATATTCAGATCATCTGGTTTGAACCTTTTCACATTTATGTTATAGGCAGATTCACCCTCAAGATTCAACATAAATAACCCGTCCCGGACGGGCGCAAAGCCATGAAACATATCATTCAAATACAAAGAACAACCATTATACTTAATATTTGACTCATAGCCCTGTCTCATCAAACATGAGGCGGAAATGATGTTTTGACTAAGCACTGGAACATAATAACAATTATTTAGCTCCATTATGAATCCAGAAGGTAAATGAAGTTGCATTGTGCCGACTTCCAACGCAGCGACTCTCGCTTTGTTTTCGACTCTAATGTCAACCTCGCCTCTTGCCACGCTCCTAGTTCTTACCAGTCCCTGCAACGAGTTGGAGATGTGAATGACTGATCCGGTCTCATATACCCAAGAACTACCAGGTGCATCAGCAAGATAAATGTCTATAACATTGCAAACAAGCGTACCTAAGCCGGAAGTCACACCTCCGCTCTTGGCTTTATCAGCCAGATACTTGCTGCAATTCATCTTCCAATGGCCATACGACTTGCAGTAGAAGCAAGTGGATCCGGCTGCAGGAGATGGCTTAGTCCCTGAGGAAGCGCTTTGGACTAGGTCCTCCGCCTTACCTCCTGACTTTGCCTTCTTCTTCTTAGTCTAAGAACTCTTCTTAACTTAGCCTTGTTTTGTACCATCAACACTTGAATGGCACCTTTCTTGAGATCCGCCTCAGCCTGCTTGAGCATCCCATGTAATTCAGTGAGGTTCTCATCCATAACATGCATGTGGTAGTTCGATATGAACTGACCATACGCACTAGGAAGAGAGTTCAGAATTATGTGTCTAGCGAACTCTTCGCTTATGGGGTAGCCAAGTCTTTCCAGAGACTGCACGTAACCAACCATCTTGATCACATGCGGACTCAGTGGATCGCCATCCTTAAGCTTGCAGCTCAAAAAAGCCTGAGAGACTTGATACCTCTTAGTCTTTTCCTGAGCCTGGAACATACTTTTGAGGCTTTCGATCATATCGTAGGCCTCAACATTCTCGAACTGCTGCTACAAGTCCGGTTCCATGTGAGCAAGCATAAGACAGCTAATCTCCATGGATTCATCACAAATCCGAAGGTAGGCATTGGTGGCTGCGACAGTCGCATTCTCATCCGGCTCAGCTGGAAGTGGGTTGTCTAGGACACGGTCCCTTTTTTCTTGTTTGAGAACAATTCTCAGATTACAATACCAGTTGGTGAAATTAGTTCCATTCAGCTTATCTTTCTCTAAGATGGTTCTCAAAGCAAATCCGGAAATTTGAGGAAGACTGCTAGGTGCCATTGATCTACAACAGAAAATATGCAAAACACTTAAGACATGTATCCATAAAGAGCAAGCATATTAAACACTTTAATATTTATGCTCCCACTAGAACCAACACCCCACCGATGGTTACTTAGTGATTCAGGACCCTAAATAAGCAAGTCAACTAGTAGGCTTTAGCATCACCGCGAGCCGTCAAGTGATCTAGGTAGACAACTCCTTGTCAATCGTATCTCATACGACTCCTGTTGGATGGGTGGCATCACATGCCCCGGCTCCCATCCGACTTTCCCCAAGTCCCACAACCATTGTGATAGACCTGTCTAGATTACCAAGTGCTTCCGCTGTAAGAGTCCGACTCAAACCCACCTAGTCGGAAAGAATTGATAGCACCTTTATGAGCCCACTACCAAAAATGTCTGACTTGTGATGGTGCAGCACTGGCGGGGAAACCGACTAGACCTTCTTCGAGGGATTACTTTCTACCAACTATCTAATAGAGGTAAAATATAGAGACATAACAATAACACAAAATAAAGCAATTATAATGTGAAATGGTATGGCTCTCTTCATGGCGATCTCCATCTCCATAAAGCCTGTAATCTGACTCATGTCAACTCTTATCACATGTCGTCTTACATCATGTAGCCGATTTGTACACCGACTTGCATGCCATCCGGATTCTCCAAACAGCTACACTAGCTATTAATGCAAATTACATAGAGAATCCGACACGCAGGCCGTTATACAATAAGATGACAGCACCTAGGCTCCAGCTGGCTGACAAAATCCGTGATACGCAGATCACGTATGGATTACACACATCACATGCACATAAGCCATACCATTCACAACATCATCATGCAAAAACAAGTTATGCAAGGATACGATATCTACCGGCGTTGTGAAACACGCAAAGACATCTAAGGCGCTACGACAGGGCGAAGCCGGCGGTCCCGATCCGGACTCCAATTCGATCAAACCCTTTGATCTTCGATCACCGCATCCTGGTTTACGTGTCACAGTCTACCCCGATGGCGGAAACCGACCGGTAGGGGTATGTCGTTCCACGACCTTAGCAGTTAGATCCTGGAAACCAGATCATCCAATCCCCCGAGTACAGTTGATCCAGTCAACTTTGTACAAAACCGATCTATCTCATAGATCGACCACCAAAACTACAATTAGATCCAATCTAACGCCAACCACATATCACATATGCGCGATCTCGAGCCTAAAACCAGAAGCTAACGCCCTGATACCACTGTTGGGCCACCCAGAGATAAACAAAACTTTTTCCCTACGTGGTGATCCCAAGATCCAGCTCAGGTAGAAGGCCACGAGGATTACCGCTAGACGCGCAGTTGCGGAATTGATGAAGCACGTCGCTTGATGCAGTGCAGTCCTCGCGATCCGTTCCGGTTCCACGATCCACGATCCGTTCTTTCTTCACGATCGTCGAAGTGCTGAACGTACAGCACCTCCTCCGGTATCCACACGTACGAGGAGGAGCGCCGGCAATGGACTGCTAGGTCCGGTACAGCGGCAACAGGACGGACTAGGGCTAGGGTTTCCAACACTTGCTGACTAAGTCCATGTCTCTATTTGGGTCCAACCCAAATATGTTTCCTGTTTGGGGCTAACCCAAACCTGCTCCCGCTCTTAAGTGTGTGACCTGACAGGCTCATGGTAACCCGGACACGATTACGAGTCCCACTCGTGATCGATCAGTTGGTAGCGGATCCTAGCATAACGTGCCAACTCCGAAGTACCAATAATTCATGACGACATACCTTCCAATGCGACTTTCGTCTGAGTCCCTTTTGCCTCACGATATGCCTTGTCGGACTATAGGCGAATGATCGTCATCCCTTAAATAGTCCGACTCTCTTTCTCGATCCGAGATAAGTGATTCATCCGACTAACTCTTAGTCGGCTACCTCGGTTAACACATAACCGTGACACGCATGGCCATGCTTTCCGAATCATATCTTCCAAGAGGGCCCAGAGAATATCTCTCCAGATGGAGGGGCAAAATCCCGTCTTGGTTATTAACATCACGCAGCTTGATTCTCAGTCGACCCGAACTCCGCCTTTATAACTGCCCAGTGACGGAACAACATTTGACAGAACCTAAGTCGGAGATCCTCAAGTCGGATTGTGCAATAACCTCAAGTCTAAGGATTACATTGATTGAGACATGCAAATGACGACTTGTTCGTTGCATCTCAATATGGGTCAGTCCGACTCGCTGAACTCTTTAGCCTAATCCGTGTAAGTCAGAATAGCATCTCCATGCCCATGACAAGTCGAACCTAGTCATCTGCCGACTTTCACATTGGTCTAAATTGTGTGTCCAGCACAAGCTCAATGACCATGGACAATTAGTACGAACAACATGAATATGTAGTTCCACAATCAAATCACATATTCGATGGTACATACTAGCAGTTCATACATGGACCATAACCTTATGAATACACAGGAATATCATCATACATGATTGCCTCTAGGACATATTCCCAACAGTTCATTGGATTTGGTTGACGCTGAGGGCACATAGACGTGCGAGAGCTTCATGCATTGCCCTGGCTAATCCATCTAGCCAGTTCTTCTCTCTCACGGAGAACTGAATTCTCCCAGAAGTTGGTGCTTCGATGCTTCCTCTAAGATCTGTGGTGACTAGCCACTGTAGGTCTCCTCCTGGGGGTCCTGGAAGTTGAGCTCCAAGAAACTGCGGATGTGGGCGTCCCAGTAACTCCGACAGTGAATCCAGATCCCTCTCGAAGATCAGCTGACCTCCGTTTCCCAACTGGTAGAACTTGCTGAACTGAGACTCCATCTATAAGAATTTAGGATGAGGAAGTTAGTGAAGTGATCAAGTGTGTCAAATTTGAAGTAGTAACGTAAGAATTTGGAGGAACATGAATTTTTTGAGAAAGAATGAATCCACAAGGATAAGAGAGGCGATAGTTTTTCATAAATACTCACTTTGGTTTTGAAACTAAGTTTTTGTTTGGACGTCCATTCTAACTAGGGTCTCCTATGGTCAGGATGGCTCTAATACCAACTTGTCAACACCCGGATTTTTAATCCTAGATGCCCGTTATGACATACCTCACAATCCCAGGATTACCATTTTTGCGAGACATAACGGATTGGATATCACAGTACATCATCCATTACAAACCATACATAAGGTCTTACACAAATAAGGATCTCATGATCCAGTCTTAATACAACAAGCAGTGGAAATAAAAGATAAGCGTAGCGGTGGGGTCCATCTTCAGGGGCACAGGCAATGCTGACGAAGGCAGATAGTCCTAGTTATCATAGCCGTCCTATTGGCCATCATCTTGATAGTCTCCTTCATAGTATGGCCATGAGAATAGCCAGGGACAAAAGCCATGAGTACTCTTTAAGTACTCACAAACTACCTCTAACAAATACTATAGTTCTAAGTTAAAGTGATAAATCTAAGTTTAACTAAAAGTTAAGTTTGAAACCTAAGCTGAGTTCTGAAGCAAACAAAGATAAAATAAAGTTCTAGAATCAATTAAGTTGGGAAGCTATTGTCATAAGCACAACCCTGTTGTGGTCAAGTCCAGATTCATCATTCATTTCATAAGTTGTTTGGAAAACATCTGACAACAAAACAGTATGGCCATTCCAACTGTGCATAACCGCGGACACGGATATTCGAATAGTTTGACACTCTACAGAGGTGGTACACTTTCACCACAAGATTCGATACATCTGTCAGGGATAACCCTGAATCATCATACTTAGTATGCAGATAATCAAACATAACCTTCCCTTTACACACCCTAGTATAAGCACCTCTCCTATGAGCATGTCCTCCCAACCATGACCATTAGTCATCTTGGGCACTGCATAGGTGGACAACATTGAGAGGTAGCCTCATCTCAAACCTCTCCCACGGGGGAACTAATACTAATGCATATAAATTTCCCACTAAGCCTTACCCAATTCAAGTAGTGTGGTTGTACGGTAAATTTGGAATGGTATCGTATCCGAATCCAACCATCAGTTTTATAAAAGGTTTAAGGCTCATGCCTCAACATTTTCATCATCATAAACCATTTTTGTTTCTCAACACATGTCAAAACATCTCAATAGAATGACTCATCATTCCAAGGTTTTCATAATTCATTTTCACCAAGTGTTCCCATCTAAAGTGACTCAAGTTTTTGATCTACTCTAAACTGCTAAGTTAAGAGTGTTCACTAAGGTGGAAAAGATGGGTTCAATCTCATGCCATAGAATGACATCTAAAGGGTTTCTAAATAGGTCAAGTTTTATACTCTTTATGCTACCTTCAAAACAAGTAAAGAACTTTGTGTAAAGTAAAGGAAGTAAAGCTTGTAAATAAGACTTGGGTATCTCATAGTCAAAGTAGGGTGACTCAAGCATGCCCAAAGCATCTTGGCTAAACCATCTAGTTTCATCCTACCTTGCTAAGCATTAGCTTTCTAGTGTTATCTTGCATTGTTAATGGTGGCTTGCCTTGGTTGATGCAGTGGTTGAAGTTTTCTTCTTCTTCTTCTTGGTAGAACTCCTCCTCCTCGAAAGCTTGGTCAGTACTATCGTCTATAAATACATACGGAGTACACAATCACCAAACAATACTTAACTAGTCTAATTAGCACTCTAAGGTATACATTTGATGATCTATTATCATCACAAGCATCACAAGTTTTATTAACTAGTTTCATTCTTTTTAATTTACAAAAGTAATTTCTACTCATTGAAAATTAACTAAGATTTAATATTCACCACTTAAAATATGGGATCATGTGGACACCTGTCATCACCACATATTCTAACATGTGGGAATGGGATTTAAAGGTTGGATCAATATTACTTTGGTTTAAGTTTATCATTTAATGATTTAAAGTGACTAGAAATGCCTATATAGCATTATTTTGGTACTAGTCCAAAGTCACTGCATGTAAACCTTAATATTATTACATATTCAGATAGGTATGATGAAATGTGATTTTTGAGAGTTGGAATCAACTCAAAACCTATCTTGGTTGATTTTATAAAAATGTTGCAAGGTGCAAATGCTTCTGGTTTGTTATTCTTACTAGGAGAGATCTATAACTCTAATTGAATTAAATCCAACGGGATTGGATAGATCATTCCCATACCTTTCGGGCAAAATTAGTTTCATGCAATTTGGATTTGTCAAACTCTCTGAATTGATTTTCAAACTCAGAGATAGAACTAAGTTTGAACTTAAAAGGAAAATCCTAATTCAAACTAACTGGGTCGCGCGGGAAACTCTAACGGGCCGGCCCAGTGTCACTCCGCGGCGCGAGGCTCAACTGACAGGTGGGGTCCACAAGTCAGCAGCTCATAACGCGCGAAGCGGTACGGGGCGATGTGGGCCGTTAGATTAGAACTGAGATCGACGGCTGGGGATCGTCATCGACGACGAACAGGTCGCTGACGAGCTCGAACCCTAGCAGCTCGGTGGGGGTGCATAGGGCGCGTACCAGGTCTCCAGCGACGACGGCGAGGCGGGAAAACATACTGGTGGTCGACGGCGAGCTCAGGGACGGTCGAGGCAGCTCCGGGGGTGGTCGCAATCAGCGGCGCCCTTCTCCTCCAGAGGTGGCCTGCTCTGGTGCAATTCCAGCGAGCTGTTGCTCCCCTTGCTCCGGCTAGTGGTGTGGGATGGTCAGTGAGGTGAGGGGAGTGGAGTGGTGTGCTTCAACTGGCTGGGGATGCCCTCCTTTTATAGGCTCGATGGCGAGACCGAGAGGGATGACCCGGCGATGGTGGCGACATAGCTACGGGCGGCTAGAGGCATGGCTGAGGATGGCGATCGACGGGCGGTCTCCTGCCGGTGCTCTAGGAAGTGAATGTGGGTGCAGGGGCGGTGGTATGCGGTCGGTGGTATGCTAGAGGCATGGCTGTAGGGGCAGAGGCGGCGGTGTCCACAGCGAGCGGTGGCTGTGGTGCATTTGGCGGCGAACAGGCGTGTCCGTCGTGCTCCCTGGGTCATGGTGGAGCGATAGGCGCGGCCTGAGGTCGAGCGGCAGCTTGTGCACGCGTGCCGGGTGTGGCGCTCTGGCATGTGCTCGGCATGGTGTGGTGGCACTAGGCACGTAGTTTCCTCGGTGGTCCACTGCAGCGCTTGGCGAGGGGAGGGGACAGAGGGTGGAGGTGAGGTCTTGGCTACCTCCTAGACATGGCGAGAGAGAGGGAGGTGGTCTGCTGGGGCAAGTGCATGGTCGGCCGGCGAGGGGTGGATCGGCATGGCATGGCTTTGCCAATAGGAGGTAGGGGATGGTGCTAAAGGCATGGTTAGACCCTGGGGGACAAAGGGATTAAATGCAGATCATTTGGGGGCAAAACCCTGTTCAAAACAGTGAGCTAGGATTAGGGTGTAAATCATGCATGCCAAGTGTTTGATGAAATGGCCGCATGAGATAAACTTTTGAATTTTGAAAAGATTTTTGGTGGGTTTGCTAGGAATAAGCTTGAGACTCTGTGGGCGCTTGGGTTTGTAAAATTGATCCTGTTTGAGTGGTTTTTGAAATAGTGGGATCTTCCCATATGAATTAGATTCACTTTTAAACTGTCATTTAAAATTTGTATTTGAAAGCTTTTGCAGATCACAAAGTGGGCCTTGGTACCTCATTATGTGTACTATCAAGGGGTGTAAAGATCCACACATGTTTCTGTTAAGTTTTGAATACTAGGAAAAGCCAAAGTAGGCATGAGAGTTAATTTGGCCAAAATGACCATTCACTCCAAATATTCATTTTGAGTTATTTTTATTTGGGAAAAGCTTGGGAATGCCTTAGATGATGTTTATTTCACCTAAGAAACATTTTACAAGCAAAGAATCATAGAACCATGGCAATTCAAATCAATTCCTAATTTAAATCCACAAACACATGAATGCTTTCATTTTTAATTTGGAAAAGTTTTTGTTAACCCTAAATTTGATGATTTGGATCTTGATAAGCTTGGATTGAAGTTTTGGGATGTTACAATCTGCCTTCATCAGCATTGCATGTGCCCCTGAAGATGGACCCCACCGCTACGCTTATCTTTTATTTCGCTGCTTGTTGTATTAAGACTGGATCATGAGATCCTTATTTGTGTAAGACCTTATGTATGGTTTGTAATGGATGTTGTACTGTGATATCCAATTTGCTATGTCTCGCAAAAATGGTAATTCTGGGATTGCGAGGTATGGCATAACAAGCATCTGGGATTAAAAATCCGGGTGTTGATAGCGGCGCTGGATAGAGGCAAGGTTGGTGGCCGGCGCAATAGGTCTTGATGGCAAGCGAAGCTTGGAGTCGAGGGAGAGGGCGAGCTCGGGGACGTTGCTTGGGGACGCGAGGCTCGGAGGCGGCCAGAGAGGGTCGGCGTGGTGCAGCCAGGGAGGAGGAGGCGGTGAGCTCCTAGCAGCGGTGAGGAAGGACGACTGGTACATCGTAAACATATCTATAATTTTTGATGTTCCATGCTTGTTTAGTATCTACTTTCTTATGTTTTGTTCATACTTTGAGGTGTTTTTATACATTTTCTAGAACTAACCTATTAACAAGATGCCATAGTGCGAGTTGCCTTTTTTTGTTGATTTTGGTTTCAGAAAAGCTGGTAAGGAAATATTCTCTGATGAGGACATCCCTACTAATTTGCTATCTCCAACTTCTAATGAAGATGTTGATGTTGCTGTCAAGGATAAGTCCAATGAAATCAGGATTGGTCCAATTACTAGAGCTCGTGCAAAGCTACTTGAACAACTAGTGAATTCACTCCTAAATGAATCTGATGTTTTTGCTAATGAGAATTTTATACTGCCTAAGTCTATGCATTTATGTATGCCCACGTTCACTAAGGAGACAAGCATGGCACGATAAGGAGAAGGGCTACGTCAAGAGGAGCCAGACATGATGATCATCCATGAAGGCGCGAGGGAGGAGAGGGAGGCAGGCGCAATACAAGCAAGGGAGATCATCGAAGAGAAGGAACGTTCAATTTGGACAGACAGAAGTCCTGAAATTGAAACGGACGTGGATTCCTCATACGAACTCGAAATCAAGAAAATAAGCACTTGTTGGATAGATAATTTCAAGATCTTTCCAATGAGTACTTCCACGTCTAAAAGACCCTGGATGATCCGGCCACACCCCGGATAATCCGGCCCTGTTTTGGAGATTCTGCTATGGGCTTCGTGCGTGACTTTCTGTACGGCCCCGGATAATCCGGCCCATTTGGACCGGATAATCCGGCCGAAAAAGTTCCTATCAGATCCGGACGGATCTGACTGTATCAGACACGTTTTCGTTTCGCGTTTTTCGGACGTTCCGGCGGCCATATAAGCATGGGAACATCCTCTAGATTAGGTTAGACCACGTTAAAACTATTTTGGAGTTGTTCAATATAGAACCTCTGGAATTACCTTGTGATCAAATTATACTACTGCAATTGAGTGTGATATGTTGTTCCATCAGGAATTAGTAGATTGCAAACTATTGTTCGTGTTCGACGGCTGCGTGCTCAAGAGCGTGGTGTTGTGAATATCCTACAGGGTTCGAGAGCTGTTGCATTGGCATCAGGGTTCAAGCGGGAGAGTTCATAGCTACATGATAGTTATCTATCATCGACCATCATCACCGCCATCCGCTTACTGAGAAGATCGGGCCACCCCATATCATCTTGGTATGAGATTTCCAGCGTTGCCTTAGTAAGCATCCACAAATCCATCTATAGATTAGTTTGTTTTTTGTCCTATACAGAAAAAGGCATACAAAAAGACTAGGGTTAGTCTTTGCCATAGCCTAGATTGCATTGGAGTTGAGTCTTAGTTGCGGGTCGTTGTCGTGTCTTTGATCCGATCTATTCCAGTACGAGCCGTAGTGTCTAGGTTTTCCTTGTTATTTTTGTTTGTTTCGTGTTTTTGAGTCGTTCTTCATCGTTTCCGCTAGCTTACATATACTTTTTTGAGTCCACATAGTGTACTTTTGGTGTTCTCAAACCTTAGCTACGGCCTATTTACAGCATCGGTGCCTAGGAATGTACCTATGAGACTAGCTGCTCTACTCTAAACATGCCGCTCATTAGGGTTTTGAAGTGCAAAATTTTGTCCAGGTAGACCGGATTATCCGGCCCCCGAAAAACCGTAATATCCGGCCCCTAATTGCTCAGAATTGTTGCATCCCATATTGCATTGTGTTAAGATAGTTAAAAAACAATCAAAAAAGAAAATAAAGTTGTGAAAAAAACGAGAAAAGAAAAGCGTTACAAAAGTGAAAAAAGGAGATATCAAAGTTCATTGGAGGACTGGTTTCATAATAGCACTAGTAGGTTGAGAAATCTTGTGTCTGTTCTATTTGAGCTATTACTAGCGTCTCTCTTATGCATTGCAATATTCCTGTTCATAAGTTGCATTGCCACGTTTATCTCCACGTGTGTGTTTCCTTGGGTGTTTGTCATACGATCAGCACTAGGATTTGCTTTGGTGTAGTTAGGATACCATACCTACAGCTCCACCACAAATAACCTGTGTGCCCTACGATCGTTCTCCATGCCCTTGATATTCACTTCATCACATCTATGCATAAGTCTTTGATTTCGTATGGTAAAGCATATCTATTCACTTTGGAACGGTAAGATCTGCTGTCTTATCAGTTGTGAGTGAGTTGTGAGAGTTTTCCACCATACAGATTTTGATTTTTGCACTAACCTACTAATCATGTCTTTGAGTGATGATGAAGTTGTGTCACAGAAAAAGCAGCCTGAGGAGCTTGTTAATTGGCGCGAGTCTGTTGATGGGAATATCAAGGACATGCAAGATGCAGTGGAGCAGAATACTGGCACAATCAATAATATTCAGACTCAAGTGACAGCAATCAATATCAATGTTGCCGCCTTGCAGCGTTCGATTGAGACTCTTACAATGAAAATTCAGCAAGGACACGTACACCAACATGATGATGCGTTCGAGGATCTTGATGAGGGTAGTGCGGCTGATGCTGCCCCACATCGTGGCAGGGGACGTGCCATTCCGCCTACACCTACCGCTGCTCCTCTTTATGGTCGTGGTTATGCTCCTTTGGGACGTGCTTAGCGTGTTCTGAATCAAGCTGGTGATGGTTTGGGCAAGCCCAAGTTTTCAATTCCCTCTTTCAATGGCTCACTTGATCCTGAGGATTATCTTAATTTTGAGTTTAAGATTGAGAAGCTCTGGCGTTTGTTTGATTATCTAGAAGACAAGAAGGTCAAGCTTGCAGCGTCAGAATTTGATGGATATGCTTTGTGTTGGTGGGATGCTATTGTGCAGAATAGACAGAACGACAATCAACTTCCTATGATGGATTGGCGTTAGATGAAGAGCATTATGACGGATCATTTTGTCCCCACCAATTACTTGTAATCAGTTTTTGACAAGCTTACACAGTTGAGGCAAGGAACAATGTCAGTTGATGAGTACTACATGGAGATGGAGATGCTTATGCAACGTGCTAACGTTTTTGAATGCCGTGAGATGACAATGTAGGTTTTCTCAACAATTTGAAGCTTCAAATCAAGAGCATTGTTTGTTATCACAAGTACGAGACGATGAACGAGCTGCTGCACCATGCTAGAGAGGCCGAGTCACGTCTAGCTGAGGAGGCGAAGTCACGTGCACGTTTTCCATCTTGCAGCCGTTTTGTGGCCTACACCGCCACCTATGGAGCCACTTGCACCTGCTACTAGTCATCCTACACCATCGGCCAAACCAGCACATACGTCTTTGTTTGGTTCCAATGCTCGGAAGCCTGCTGCTCCTGCAGCTAGTTCGGTTTCCAATATGTCAACTGCGCGTACTCGCGATGTGGTGTGCCATACTTGTGGAAGTAGAGGACACTACAAGAAGGATTGTCCAAACAGCAAGGTGATGTTTGTCAATGAACAAGGTGAAGTAGAGAGTGGATATGAAGCTGATGATGATGATGCTTATGATGGCAAGGATGGTGCAGATGCTTATCCTGAGCGTACACCAACTATTGTCATATCTTCACGTATACTTATTGTGCAACCTATTGATGAATCTTAGTGTTGCAACTTGTTCCAAACAAAATCTCTAGTTGGACCTAACAAAGCTTGCAAGGTCATTATTGATGGAGGTAGCTGCAGAAATCTTGCAAGTAAGGAGTTATGTGCCAAGTTGAATTTGACATATTTGCCTCATCCCAAGCCATACTACATACAATGGTTGAGCAACAATGGTGAGATGAAGGTAAATCAAATGGTACATGTGAATTTTCAAATAGGGCCTTATAAGGATTCTGTTGACTTTAGTGTGGTTCCTATGACTGTTTGCGATCTTCTATTGGGTTGGCCTTGGATTTATGATCGCCATGTGCAACACAATGGCCGTGCCAATACATATCACTTGGAATTCAAAGGAAAGAAGAGTACTCTGCAGCCAATGATACCACAAGACATTGTGAATGATTCTCGTCAGAAGATAGAAGTGAACTTGAAGGATGAATCTATAGATCGGCGAGATAGTGTTGCAGCTGTTCATGATGTAATAGAGCCTACAAAGTGTGGTATAACGAAAAGTGAGAGAGTACCTAATCTTATAATATTAGCCACCAAGGAAGATATGAGAGAATTTTGTGAGGATCCTATAGCCATGCCACTTGTGCTCATGTATAAGGGCGAGGTATTGGTTTCTAACGATATGACCCCTATTTCTCTTGGTGTCTCTTCTTGTTTGCAGGAGTTTGGGGATGTGTTTCTAGAAGATGTACCCGCAGGTTTGCCTCCATTGCATGGTATTGAACACCAAATTGACTTGATCCCTGGCGCCACATTACCCAACCATGCACCCTACAGGGCCAATCCCGAAGAAACAAAGGAGATACAGAAACAAGTACAGGCGTTGCTGGATAAACGGTACATTCATGTCTCTCTTAGCCCTTGTGCTGTTTCTGTTATCTTAGTGCCTAAGAAAGATGGTACATGGCTCATGTGTGTAGATTGTAGAGCTATCAATAACATCACTATTCGATATCATCATCCTATTCCACGCTTAGAGGATATGCTAGATGAATTGAGTGGTGCTGCTATTTTCTCTAAGATTGATTTGCATAGTGGTTATCATCAAAATAGGATGAAAGAAGGGGATGAGTGGAAAACTGCTTTCAAAACAAAATTTGGTTTGTATGAGTGGTTAGTTATGCCATTTGGTCTTACTAATGCACCTAGTACATTCATGCGATTAATGAATCATGTTTTGAGAGATTTTATTGGTCATTTTGTGGTTGTTTACTTTGATGATATACTTATCTATAGCCACAACGAAACTGAACATTGTAATCATATCCGACAAGTTTTGCAAGTGTTGCGTGATAATAAACTGTATGCTAATCTTGAGAAGTGCACATTTGCAAAAGATAAGGTCATATTTCTGGGATTTGTTGTATCTAAGAATGGGGTAGAAGTAGATCAATCTAAATTTGAACCAATTCAGAATTGCCCTATTCCCATGAATGTGAGTCAAGTACGTAGTTTCCATGGCTTAGCTGGTTTCTATAGGCGCTTTGTCAAGGATTTTAGCACTATTGCTGCACCATTGAATGATTTTACTAAGAAAGGTGTGCCATTTGTTTGGGGCGCATCCCAAGATATTGCTTTTGATACATTGAAACGTTTGCTTACTTTTGCACCATTACGTGCATTACCTGAATTTTTAAAGCAATTTGAAGTTGAATGTGATGCTAGTGGTATAGGCATTGGTGGCGTTTTGATGCAAGAGGGTCGCCCTATAGCATATTTTTTGAGAAACTTACTGGTGCTAGATTGAATTATCCTATTTATGATAAAGAATTGTATGCACTTGTTAGAGTATTTGAAGTTTGGCAACATTATTTGTGGCCAAAAGAATTTATCATACATTCTGATCTTGAAGCATTGAAATATTTGAAAGCTCAATTAAACTTGCATAGAAGATTAGCTAAATGGGTTGAGTTTATTGAGTCTTTTCCTTACATCATTAAGTATAAGAAGGGAAAAGAGAATGTAGTTGCTGATGCTTTGTCTAGGAAGAACATGCTATTAACCAATCTTGATGTTAAAATTTCTAGAATAGAAGCTATTTGTGCACTTTATGCAACTGACCATGATTTAGTTGAACCATATCATTTGTGTGCTCTTAGAAACGCATGGGATAAGTTTCATATACATGATGGATATTTGTTTAGATCTAACAAACTATGTATTCTAGAATCGTCATTGCGTTTGTTCTTAGTGCAGGAATCACATGCTGGTGGTTTGATGGGTCACTTTGGGCGTGAGAAGACATTGCTCATGCTTGCTGATCACTTTTATTGGTCCAAGATGAGGTGTGATGTGTACAGATTTGTGAGCCGATGCATTACAGGCCACAAGTCCAAATCAAAGTTGAAACGTCATGGTTTGTATACACCTCTCTCTGCACCTACTACGCCATGGGAAGACATTAGTATGGATTTTGTGCTAGGTCTACCTAAAACTCAGAGAGGTCATGTTTCTATATTTGTGGTAGTGGATAGGTTCTCTAAGATGGCTCATTTTATTGCCTGCCACAAAAGCAACGATGCATCGCATGTTGCTAACATGTTTATCAGGGACATTGTGAGACTACATGGAGTACCCAAGACGATTGTTTCTGACCGTGATGTGAAGTTCATGAGCTACTTTTAGAAGACCTTATAGGGGAAGCTTGGAACAAAGTTGCTGTTTAGTACTACATGTCATCCCCAAACAGACGGTCAAACAGAGGTGGTGAATAGAACATTATCACAATTGCTAAGGACTATGATCAAGAAGAATCTGCAGGAGTGGGAAGAGTGTTTGCCACAAGTTGAGTTTGCATACAACAGGGTTGTGCATTCGACTACTCAGCTTTGTCCTTTTGAGGTGGTGTATGGGTTTAAGCCATTGACGCCACTTGATTTGTGCCTTTGCCATTACATGAGAGAGTTGATATGGAGGCATCTAAACGTGCTAAATATGTGAAGAAGATTCATCAGAAGACTCAAGAGGCTATTGAGAAGAAAGGTAAGAACATTGCTGCTGCAAGGAATCTAGCAAGGAAGGAAGTTATGTTCAAGCCTGGTGACATGGTACGGGTGCATCTACGGAAGGATAGGTTTCCACTACTTCGAAAGTCAAAATTGAAGCCACACGGTGCTGGTCCTTACAAGGTGTTAGCCAAGATTAATGGTAATGCCTACTCGATTGATATTCCTATTGCTGAGTTTGGTGGAGTTAGCAACATCTTCAACGTTCCTGATTTGTCACCATATGATGGAGAAGACCTTGGAGAGTCGAGGTCGACGCCTTTTGAAGGGGGAGGGAGATGATGAGGACATCCCTACTGATTTGCTATCTCCAACTTCTAATGAAGATGTTGATGTTGCTGTCAAGGATAAGTCCAATGAAATCAGGATTGGACCAATTACTAGAGCTCGTGCAAAGCTACTTGAACAACAGGTGAATTCACTCCTAAATGAATCTGATGTTTTTGCTCATGAGAATCTTATACTGCCTAAGTCTATGCATTTATGTATGCTCAGATTCACTAAGGAGACAAGCATGGCACGACAAGGAGAAGGGCTGCGTTAAGAGGAGCCAGACATGATGATCATCCATGAAGGCGCGAGGGAGGAGAGGGAGGTAGGCGCAATACAAGAAAGGGAGATCATCAAAGATAAGGAACGTTCAATTCAGACAGACAGAAGTCCTAAAATTGAAACGGACGTGGATTTCTCATACGAACTCCAAATCAAGCAAATAAGCACTTGTTCGATAGATGATTCCAAGATCTTTCCAATGAGTACTTTCACATCTAAAAGACCCCGGATAATCCGTCCCCCACACCCAGATAATCCGGCCTATTTTGGAGATTCTGCTAAGGACTTCGTGCGCGACTTTCTGTAGGGCCCCGGATAATCCGGCCCACTTAGACCGGATAATCCAGCCCAAAAGGTTACCATCAGATCTGGACGGATCTGACTGTATCAGACACGTTTTTGTTTCATGTTTTTCGGATGTTCCGCCGGCCATATAAGCCTGGGAACGCCCTCTAGATTAGGTTAGACCACGTTAAACATATTTTGGAGTTTATTCTATATAGAACCTCTGGAATTACCTTGTGATCGAATTATACTACTGCAATTGAGTGTGATCTGTTGTTATATCAGCAATTAGTAGATTGCAAACAACCGTTTGTGGTCGACGGCTGCGTGCGCAAGAGCGTGGTGTTGTGAATATCCTACAGGGTTCGAGAGTTGTTGCATTGGCATCAGGGTTCGAGCGGGAGAGTTCATAGCTACATGCTAGTTATCTATCATCCACCATCATCACCGCCATCCACTTACTGAGAAGATCGGGCCAGCCCATATCATTCTTGGAATTGGACGGGATAAAAGCCAAAGTCAATATTTTACCCAAAGCAACACGGGGTCCGGAGGGGAGACGAAGTGGCACACCAGGGAGGCCACACCTAGTGGCGGCGCAGCCTGGGGGGCACGCCACCAGGGGGTGTTGGACCCCTGGTGCTCCATCGACCTTGCCCCTTCGCCTATAAAAGCCTCCCATGACGAAAACCCTAAGTACCCGATCAAAGACCCAGTCAGAAATCCACAAAAGAGTTTGTAGCCGCTGCCATCTTGATCCCTAGATCGGGGGGATACGAAGCTCTTGACGACACCCTGTTAGAGGGGAGAGATCACCCTGGAGGCCTTCTTCATCACCATGACTGCCTCCAGTGTGATGCGTGAGTAGTTCATCCTTGGACTATGGGTCCATGTAGTAGCTAGATGGTTGGTTCTCTTCTTTTGTGCTATCATGTTTAGATCTTGTGAGCTACGTTCATGATCAAGATCATCTATTTGTAATCTTATATGTTGTATTTGCGAGGATCCAATGGATATTGAGATGCTATTTCAGATTGATTATTGATTCTATCATGTGTATGTTATTTGTGATCTTGCATGCTTTCTGTTGTTAGTAACTATCTTGGCCAAGTAGATGCTTGCAACTCCAAGAGGGAGTATTTATGCTCGATAGTGGGTTCATGCCTCTAGTAATCTGGGTAAGTGAGAGGAATCTCTAAGGTTGTAGATGTGCTATTGCTACTAGGGAGAAAACATCAATCCTTTGTCCATGGGACAATCGTATTGTGTACTTTACACACTTTGCTTAATGCAATTATCTGTTGCTTGCAACTTAATACCGAAGGGGGTTCAGATGATAACCAGAAGGTGGATTATTAGTCATAGATGTAGTTGGATTACGGTCTATGTATAATGTTGTAATGCCCAATCAAATCTCATAGGAGTCAAGATGATTAGTATATGCATTATATGCTTTCTCGAGTCTGTCAATTGCCCCGCTATAATTTGTTCACCCAACATGCTATTTATCTTAAGGAGAATCATCTCTAGTGAACTATGGATCCCAGTCCATTCTTTTACCATTGATATACCATCTACTGTCTACTCTTCACTTTTTACTTTCTGCAAGCAATTACTATCTTTCACACAATATGTTTAATCCTTTGTTTTAGCAATACCGGTGAGATTGACAACCTCATTGTAAGTTGGGGCAAAGTTCTGTGGTTGTGTTGTGCAGGATTCCAAGTTGGTAGCAACACCTTGGGGTTGTTTCCTTGCTCCTACTGGTTCGATAACCTTGGTTTCATAACTGAGGGAAACTTGTTATTGTGCTCATCATACCTTCCTCTTGGGGTTCCCAACGAGCTCAACGTATCCTGAGCCATCAAGCCTTTTTCTGGCGCCGTTGTCGGGGAGTTAAGGACAGCTTCACAAGGGGAGTCCCTCACAACCAATCTGTTTACTTTGTTTTTTGTTTTTCTTAGTTTATTTTTGCTTTGTTTGCTTGTTTCTTTTATCAAAAACACACAAAAATTAGTTGTACTGGTTTGTTTCTTTTATTAAAAACACAAAAAATTCTATTTCTAGTTGCTATTATGTCTAGCATTTCTCCAATCACTATGTCACCTGAGGAAATGATTTTTACTTTTAAACAAGGAATTGAAGAGAGTTTCAAAGAAGCTTGGTCTAGAATCTCTGATTTCCATGAAAAAACTGAACCTAAAATGACCCTAAGCTTGTTTCTTAGTAGTTTCTACTTTGGACTTGCTCTTTGCTATAGATATGTTTTGGATGATGTAGTGGGAGGAGATTTCCTCCAGTGCAATGAGGGTGAAGATTTTAATGCCATAAAAAAGTTGGTTGCAACATATGACTTGCCTAGAAATCTGATTTCTCCATTACAAACATTATTGCTAGATTGAACACTCTTGAGACCAACATAGCTAGTTTAAAAGAATGTTATAACACGCTTAGAGAGCATCATGAATATGTTCCAATAAATTCTGAATCTTCAAAATGGCTTCCTACAGTAAAAGTTGTTATAAATAATGAAACTTTTTATGCTCGTTGTGATATCATGTCTGAATTTTGTCTTATGCCAAAGATATCTATGAATCTTTAAATCTTGGGGGACTTTCTGAATGAGGAGAAGAAATACCTTTTACTAATAATGTCACAATACTACCCATCGGAATAGTTGAAGGAGTGTTTACCAAGATCTTAGGGAAAGTGGTGTCTACTGATTATCTTGTTATTGAATGTGTAGGAAAAGGACAAATTACACTTGGAAGATCCCTACTAAAACTCCTTGGAGCAATAATAGATGTGGAAAAAGGCATGATGCATTTTATTCTCTGCCAAACAATCATACGTTCCCTATAGATAAGAAGAAAGGTAAGAAAGGTAAGGGCAAGAAATTTGGTCTTAATGCTTGTTCATTTGAGAATACTTGAATCTTGCTTCATATGCCTAGCTCAAAGGCGTTAAAGAAAAGCACTAATTGGGAGATAACCCAAATTTTTATTCAGTAAGTTTTTATTTTTTTGAGTCTTGGAAGTTATTGCCTCAGTAATAACCTTTCCTTATCATTTTTGTGTGGTTTTTGTGCCAATAATAACCTCTAATGAGAGAGAAGTAAGACTTGGGAAAGTTGCTGTCCCGAAACATATATTTTGTGCTTCACTGTAAAAATCGTGAAAAATCTCTGTATGTAGGAATGAGCTATAATGTTTTGTGCTTCTGACCCAAGTTGTTATCTAACTTTCTTTATTTTATCACTTTTCGATTTGAGCAACAGAAGGTTTCCGAAAAAATTGGTTTTTACCTATTGGTCTGTTTTGATAGATTTCTGCCATTATTTGCATTTGCCTCTTAATCTCTTTCTCATTGAGTTCTCGCCAATTACTTGAACTTTTAAAAGGAATTTCTACAGTAGCTTGTGTTTTCATAGAAGTTTTACTTGTGTTGAAACTGAACCGAAACACTTATTATCTAGAGTACACTAATGTTGCTAGTGAAGATTGTGTGAAGTTTTGTATGAAGGAAAATTTTCAAGTGCAGGGAAGAACAATGTGATGAGATGAAGTATGGACAAAAGCTCAAGCTTGGGGATGCCACCCGTGTCACCCCAAGAAATATTCAAGAAGTACAAGCGTCAAAGCGTGGGGATGCCTTCTTCATCAATAAAAATCTCAGGTTTTCTTCCAAACGCTTCATTATTTATTGTTTCGTGCACAATTGTGTTGTTATTGGAGCGTCTTCGTCTTTGTTTTTAGTTTTCTTTCGCTTAGTTTGCTTAAAAAAATTAGTTGGAGCCCCGCATTCGTACATAGCTTCAAATAAGTTGATTGGTGATTGGAAAAGAGTAGGAAAGTTCATGCTTATGAGCGGTACAAGAGGAGCTTGTTTTGACTGTGGCCTAGACTTTACCATGTCATGTTTGATATTGCTTTGACTCTATGCTTAGTAATTATTGCGGTAGCATGACTTGTTCCAAACAATTGAGATTGCTTAATGTGCCATGAAAGAATCATGTGTTGTTTTAGCATACAAAAGCATAATATTGTGGTATTCTTCTTTGATGCTTTATTTGGGTTGACTTGGCGCATGCTCACACCATGTTAAGACTATACCAATCACCTTAGCCTCTATGATCATTTAGTTTCCGACTTGTAATATCACTTTATGCTTTAATTAATAAAGTTTTGTCGCTTTGCATGATTATGGCCATTATTGCTCTCTTAGTTGGTCGCTCCCAGTCCTTTGCTAGCCTCCACATGTACCAAGTATGAGTTCCACTCATGCATCCAACTCCAAATAAAACCAAGTTATTCCAAAGAGTCCACCATACCTAACTATTAGCATTATTGCTATTCCAAGTATATTCATGTTTTTATCTACCTTCCGAATTAAACTTGTTATGCGAAAATTAGTGATTAAAGCTCTCACAAACTTGATGACACACCTTAGTTTTTCTTGCACTTAATAAACTTGAAACATTGTGTCCATCTATGTTGCGTATATGCTTGTGCTTTATAAGTTGTGAATTACCAGAACCATGTTACCATGGGGAACACTTTCAACATTGCACATTATTTAGTTGATATCATGTTCTTTTGCTTATGGATCCCGGCGGTGTGAAATAAAAGGGGAGCTTGTAAGCTCGTGGAGTTTGTATATGTGTTAAAGAAACGCCTGGGCGGCTATCCTAAGCCATGCCTAATCATGGTGGAAACTTGAAGCATAACCATAGTGAGCAATCTGTGAAGCATCCTCAATAAAAACCTATGCAAATAGCAAATAAAATTGGTGGTTCTCTATGATACACATGTACTTACAATGACAAGAACTTACTCGTGACTAAAGTTGAGTAGAATGAGGTTTGGTACTCATAAGCAAGGGGCATGAGATTTTCAACTTATAACTTGTCAAGCATATCCTCATATTTGTAAAATTTAACCTTAATCACCTAAATATGCTTATGATAGGTGCAATGAGAGCTGAAAGCTAATAAGTACCATAATTTTTGGAAGCTCTTTATGAAACTTGAATCCCTGCTTCCTTCTATGAAGGGCCATTCTTTTTACTTTTATGTTGAGTCACCATCTTCTATCTTTATACACCTATTGAGGGAGCATAGTGGTCATTCTTAGTTTAATGTGCATTGTCCCAAAACTTGTTGATTGAATCACAACTTTGATATTGCTTGTTCTTAAATTATTTGTATCTAGTCATCCTTATGAACTTTGCGGGTGTCTATGCATTTATGTTTTGCTATAGCATGATGGACAAGCTGAATACCATTCATATTATGTTTTGTATATGTGAAACAAACAAACATCTTTCAAAGCATTCTTATTCATGAATCTTTTCTTTGTACCTTTTCATGTTACAACATAGTTGCTATGTCTTATTGTTAGAACTATATCTTTCATGCTATGTTAGAGTACTACGATCCGAGTTATCAATGTTTTACAAATACCTTGATCAAGATTGTGATGGTGCATGTCACCTCAAAAATTATTCTTTTTATTACATACCTACTCGAGGAAGAGCCATAGTTAAGCTTGGGGATGTTGATACGTTGTAAATGTATCTATAATTTTTGATGTTCCATGCTTGTTTAGTATCTACTTTCTTATGTTTTGTTCATACTTTGAGGTGTTTTTATACATTTTCTAGAACTAACCTATTAACAAGATGCCACAGCGCCAGTTGCCTATTTTCTGCTGTTTTTGGTTTCAGAAAAGCTAGTAAGGAAATATTCTCGGAATTGGACGGGACAAAAGCCAAAGTCAATATTTTACCCAAAGCAACACGGAGTCCGGTGGGGAGACGAAGTGGCGCACCAGGGCAGCCACACCTGGTGGCGGCGCGGCTTGGGGGGTGCGCCACCAGGGGGTGTGGCCCCCTGGTGCTCCACCGACCTTGCCCCTTTTCCTATAAAAGCCTTCCGAGACGAAAACCCTAAGTACCCGATCAAAGACCTAATCAGAAATCCACAAAAGAGTCTGTAGCCGCCGCCATCTCGATCCCTCGATCGGGGGGGCGGATCCGAAGCTCTTCCCGGCACCCTGCCGGAGGGGAGAGATCACCCTGGAGGCCTTCTTCATCACCATGAGTGCCTCTGGTGTGATGGTGAGTAGTTCATCCTTGGACTATGGGTCCATGTAGTAGCTAGATGGTTGGTTCTCCTCTTTTGTGCTATCATGTTTAAATCTTGTGAGCTTCGTTCATTATAAAGATCATCTATTTGTAATCTTACATGTTGTGTTTGCGGGGATCTGATGGATATTGAGATGCTATTTCAGATTGATTATTGATTCTATCATGTCTATGTTATTTGTGATCTTGCATGTTTTCCGTTGTTAGTAACTATCTTGGCAAAGTAGATGCTTGGAACTCCAAGAGGGGGTATTTATGCTCGATAGTGGGTTCATGCCTCTAGTAATCTAGGGAAGTGACAGGAATCTCTAAGGTTGTAGATGTGTTGTTGCTACTAGGGAGAAAACAGCAATCCTTTGTCCACAGGACAATCGTATTGTTTACTTTACATACTTTGCTTAATTCAATTATCTATTGCTTGCAACTTAATACTGGAGGGGGTTCGGATGATAACCTAAAGGAGGATTATTAGTCATAGATGCAGTTAGATTACGGTCTATGTATAATGTTGTAATGCCCAATCAAATCTCATAGGAGTCAAGATTATTAATATGTGCATTGTATGCTTTCTCGAGTCTGTCAATTGCCCCGCTGCAATTTGTTCACCCAACATGCTATTTATCTTAAGGAGAATCACCTCTAGTGAACTATGGACCCTAGTCCATTCTATTACCATTGATATATCATCTAGTATCTACTGTATATTGTTTACTTTCTACAAGCAATTGTTATCTTCCACACAATACGTTTAATCCTTCGTTTTCAGGAAAACCGGTGAGATTGACATCCTCACTGTAAGTTGGGGCAAAGTTCTGTGGTTCTATTGTGCAGGATTCCAAGTTGGTAGCAACACCTTGGGGTTGTTTCCTTGCTCCTACTGGTTCGATAACCTTGGTTTCATAATTGAGGGAAACTTGCTACTGTTCTCATCATACCTTCCTCTTGGGGTTCCCAACGAGCTCAACGTATCCTGAGCCATCAACGACAAGGGGTAGGGTCCCATGCCTGCGACGGTGGCGAAGATTCGGAAGCTACAAAGGGGCTGCAGGGGACAACTGCAGCGGTGGGGCGGCTCGGTGTTGAAAAGAAGCGGCACGGCGAGGAAGGCCGGGCGCGAGGCGGGACGCACACGAGGGAGGGGTAGGTGCGGCGACAGGGGCTTGGGCATTGAGGGGGGTAGAGCGACGCCGGGTCAGGGACGGCTCGAGCGGTGGAAGAGGAAGATGCGAGGGGAGCAGAGAGCGTCGGTGGGAGTAGGGCCAGGATTGTAACATCTCAAAAATATTAAAGGAGAATATCAATTTCCAATCACCAAAAATTAAGGCTAACAAAAGCTTTTACTATTAAACATATATGAATGCATGTGTGTTTGTTAATGATGTATGAATGCTTGTTATGCCATGTTTGATTGTTATATATGTTGAGAAATAGTTTAAGGATCAAAGTAATATCATCTAGGTCAAATCCAAACCAAAGCAAATCAAAAGAAAATCAAATTATAAGGCATATGATCCAGTGGTCATTTTTGCCAAAGTTAACACCTAGCCCACTTTGGGCATCTCTAGTAAATGATTTCAAACAGAAAAAAATCTATTTATTTTCTCACCTTGCTAGACCAAGTGAAAATGAACACAAGGGAACTTTCCAAACTTACAGAAACAAATTCAAATCCTTTTGAGGGACATTTCAAAATTGAATCCATCATAGACATCAAGATAGCCATTTCTCAAAAACCACTCAAACCTTCTCCACTTGACCAATCCTTGCATCCAGAGACACTCAAGCATATGACCAACACCCCCACCAAAAATAATTTGAAAATTCAAGTGTTTATTTCAAGCGGCCATTTGATCGAGCACTCAGTGAGCAAAGTACAACACTACCAACTCTACACTGTTGTGATCAATCTAGTGATCATCTTTGTACTCGACACAGCTCCACTACCAACCTACGATCATCCCTAGTACCATCCCGTGCGATTGAGCCTCTCTCACTCACCAATTGGACTAGTGCCAGCCTGTACCCGAGCGTGCCATGCCGGTCGGACATGGAAAAGATGCCACAAGCCTTGCCGCCCTCGTCGACAACCACTAGGAGGTAGGCATGACCTCACCGCACCCCCTAGTCCACGCTTCGGCCAACGACAACCAGTGGAGACGCCAGCACAGCCGCGCCCATGCCAACGCGCACGCCAGAGCACTGAGCTGTCCCGTGTAGCCACGCCGCGCCCCGTGACCACCGTATGCCATGAAAAACACCGCGGTACCTGAGCAGAGCATGGATGTCTCCCGTCCGATTAAGACCACGCCTCGCCGTGCCACTATGCGCATGACGACCACCAGGGCACACCACGTCGACCTACACCCTCAGCCATGTTGATAGCGACATCACCGACGAACCCGAGCCATGCCCTAATGCTCCCTCGCCGGGGGTATAAATAGACCCCTCTCCTGCCTCCAAATGCACACCACTCGATTCACCTCTCCCTAGAAACCCTTCTGACCCTTCCCCGGAGCAAGGCGAGCAGCGCATCACCGGAATTTTGCGAGAGCCTGCCACTGCTGTAGTGGAGCGGAGACAACGCTAGGAGCCTCCCTAGGAGCTTCCACGACCACCAATCGAGCCGCCATCGTTGACCAGTTCGTTCGCCCCCATCACCGGACCTAGCTGGAGCCCTGATAAGCCCCCGATGACCCCCGCCATAGAACTAGGGTTGGAATCCCCGTGTGTCGTGCGACGGAGACGATGGCGCCGAGCCATCGATCACGCTCTAATCGTGCGGCCTAGATTCACGCATACCGCTTTGTGTTAGACTAGCCACTGACAGGTGGGGCCAATGCCAGTGCATCCCGCTACGTGCGTATCGTGCAGTTGGGCCGGCCCATGTTCGTTCCTGCACGTACCCACGAATTCAAATGTGCTATTTACTTTTTATTCAAAATCATATTATGTCAGTGACTTCAAAATTAAATTCAGGAAGATTTACTAAGCCAAATTGCATGAATCCATGTTTGTTAGAAAGGTAATGAAAATATGTAACAACTCCCGTTGGATTCAAACAGATTGAATATATAGATCACGCATAGTAAAAATAACAAGGCAAGGACTTTTCCAACTTCAAACATTTTTCTAGAATTAACCATAAATGCTTTTGAGTTGATTCCAACTCTCAAAAATCACATTTGCCATGCTCTATCTGAATATGGAAAAATATTTAGTTTTACATGCAGTAGTCGTGGGCTAGTATTAAAAGAATGCTATATAGCCATTTCTAGTCATATTGATTATATTAAATAGTAATATTCAACTTTGTAATATATGCCAACCACTTTAAATCACATTCCCAAGTATTAGAATATGTGGTGATGACATGTGTCAACAGGATCCCATATTTTGATTGGAGAATATTAAATTTTAAGTATTTTTCAATGAGTAGAAATTGCAGTTATAAGATAAGATAAATAAGAATATGTCCATATTTCATGTGATGATTGTGATGATGCTGGAACATCTAGTGTGAGTCTTTGTGTGCTAAATAGAAGTAGTTAAGTTTGTTTGGTGATTGTGTACCTCGTATTTATTTATAGACGCTAGTACCGACCCGGGCTACGAGGCGGCAGAGTTCTACGAAGAAGAAGAACAGAACTTCAACAACTGTACCAACCAAGGCAAGCTTAACTATGCGAGCTCCACTATGCAAGTTGACTTGTGCAGGATACCCTATGCCTAATATTGAGATGCAACTTTCCCAATTCCAAGCTTTACCTCCCAGCTTTACTTTTTCCTTTACTAAAGTTTATTAAATAGTACTTATTGGTGATTAGTGGAAAATAAAATAGATGCCCTCAAGAGCATAGAACTAAGCTTGGATAGTTAAACTTGATTAGCACCCCACCAATAGTGCTACCATCATTGATAGTTGCTAGTGCTAAACTAAAATTGATCACTTTAGATGGGACCACTTGGAGAAAATGTTATGAAAAGCTTGGAATGATTAGTCATTCTATTGAAATGTTTTGACATGTGTTATGAAACACAGTGATTTAGAGATGATACTGAATGAGGAATGTGCCTTGACTTTGATAAAAACTGATGGTTGGGTTCGTATGCGAAACCATTCCAGCTTTTATCGTACAACCACAATACCTGATTTGGGTAGGGCTTAACTAGAAGTTTATATGCCTTAGTATGGGTTCCCTCGCGGAAAGAGGTTAAGCTGAGGCTGCCTCGTCAAAATGAATGTCCACCCATGCAGTTCCTGGGATGGAAGATGGCTGTGGATGGGAGGCCAAGCTCATAGGGGAGGTGCCTATACTAGGGTGCGTAATTGAAAGGTTAGGATTGATTATCCGCATACCAAGTATGAAGATTCAGGGTTATCCCTGACGGATGTATCGAATTTTGTGGTGAAAGTATACCACCTCTGCAGAGTGTCAAACTATTCGTATAGCCGTGTCCGCGGTGATGGACAATTGGAGTGGTCATACTGTTCCATTGTTAGATGTTTTCAAGATGACTTGTGACTTGAACTATGACTTTGACTTGACCACAACAAGTTTGTGGAGATGAAAACTAGGTTCCCACTAGAGTAATCTAGCCAACTAAAATAGGTCTTTACTATTAAGTACTTCTGAAATAAAACTAGCTTATTGCAAACAAGCCTAGAGCTTAGGATTCCTACTATAACTGCCTTACTTACATTAGTGATAGTTTGCGAGTACTTTAAGAGTAATCATGGCTTTGTCCCTGGCTATTCCCATGGCCAGACTATGAAGAGGACTATTCGGAGGACGGACATGAGGAGGTCTACGATAACTAGGATCATCTCCCATCGTCAGGATTGCCTATGGCAATGAAGATGGAGTCTACTACGTTTATTTCCGCTGCTTGTTGTGTATTAAGACTTAACATGAGATCAACTATGTGTAAGACTATTATGGTTTGTAATGGATGATGTACTGTGTTACCAATTCTGTTATGTTTCGCAAAAATCGTAATCCTGGGATCGCGATGTACGGCATAACAGGCATCTACACTTAAAAATCTGGGTGTTGACAAGGATGGTGGGGCCGGGTGGAACGGTAGGTGGCCTAGCAGCATTGCGTGTACGCTAACGTACGTTCGTTGCGCCCGTGGCGGCAGGGAGTGGGATGGATGGGGTGTGTGTTGGTTTTAGGTTTAGGGTTTGCTTTGGTCGGGTCTGGGTCAGGTGGGTTGAGCCTTCCAAGGTAGTAGGTGACCTGGCCTACGGGCTAGGCTGCCTCCCCCAGACAAAAGATTTATTTTTATTTCTTTTAGAATAACCTATTGTGCAAATAGGTTTTAGACAAATAGAAGATCTAGGTGGACCCAAGGTTTTGATTTGAAAAAGAGAGGGGATTATTTAGAAAACAAAAATAGGTTTTTAGAAAATAGTTTTAGACAAACATATGCATGATGACATGACAATGCTCAAATGCAATGTGGCATGATGACATGAGCATGTGATCATGATGATGCGCAAAATAAAAACACGCATGATTTTCTAGTAGTGGTTTACCTAGGGTGCTACAAGTAAAGGTTAACATAGCTGCTTCACAAAAAAATGAGTCAGAATCGACAACGACCATAGTCATAATACTGAGACGTGAGACAAAGTCCACGTACCTTCCCACCATGGAGACAACGTGATTGTCGTCTGAGTGGATGAACCACTTGCAAACATCTGTCCCACTAAGAACGCTTCCGCCTTGAGAAGTGATGACCATGCCAACAAAAATGATGCTTACTATCCTAGCACGACAGGAAACTAACAAACCGTCCTTAGGGAACTCAATTTCTCAGTCACCCCAAAGAGCTATAGTAAATTCGTTGCCGCTAAACAACATATAAGTGTTGTACTTAAGAAAATAGAAAAAGCGCAAAAGTTAAAAAAAATGCTTTTTCCACGTACCAGACACATGTAAGGAAGACACTCCGCGTTGTTACAACGAAAATCTTCCTCATTCGCGCAACGCTAATAAAAACTGCTCGGAGACTAGAAACGCTAAAAACAATACCAACGACATCTACAAGAATAAGTAGACATAGTCATGCAAATGGAATTTCTAAAGTGGTGACCGAAAGAAAGAGAAACAGGTACATATCGACAAAGCACAACACATCCCGACGAAAGCACCAAGCTTGGTGAATGCTACGGGATCGCGATGTACGGCATAACAGACATCTGGACTTAAAAATCTGGGTGTTGACAAGGATTGTGGGGCCGGGTGGAACGGTAGGTGGCCTAGCAGCATTGCGTGTACGCTAACATACGTTCGTTGCACGCGTGGCGGCATGGAGTGGGATGGATGGGGTGTGTGTTGGTTTTAGGTTTAGGCTTTGGTTTGGTCGGGTCTAGGTTAGGTGGGTTGAGCCTTCTTAGGTAGTAGGTGACCTGGCCTACGGGCTAGGCTGCCTGCCCCAGACAAAAGATTTATTTTTATTTCTTTAAGAATAACCTATTGTGCAAATAGGTTTTAGACAAATAGAAGATCTAGGTGGACCTAAGGTTTTGATTTAAAAAAGAGAGGGGATTATTTAGAAAACAAAGATAGGCTTTTAGAAAATAGTTTTAGGCAAACATATGCATGATGACATGACGATGCTCAAATGCAATGTGGCATGATGACATGAGCATGCGATCATGATGATGCGCAAAATAAAAACACACATGATTTTCTAGTAGTGGTTTACCCAGGGTGCTACAGGTAAAGGTTAACATAGCTATAGTAAATTCGTTGCCGCTAAACAACATATAAGTGTTGTACAAAGAAAATAGAAAAAGCGCAAAAGTTAAAAAAAGCTTTTTCCACGTACTAGACGTATGTAAGAAAGACACTCTGCGTTGTTACGACGAAAATCTTCCTCATTCGCGCAACGCTAATAAAAACTACTCGGAGACTAGAAACGCTAAAAACAATACCAACAACATCTACAAGAATAAGTAGACATAGTCACGCAAAAGGAATTTCTAAAGTGGTGACCGAAAGAAAGAGAAACAGGTACATACCGACAAAGCACAACACATCCCGACGAAAGCACCAAGCTCGGTGAATGCTACGGGATCACATATGAGCTTCAGGAATTCAACGCGATACTCAACTACCTCCTCGATTATAGTATCTTGCGTGAGACGAATCATGAGGCCGCACTTGATAGCACGATAGGAAATTGGAGCACTAGAGACCATAAATCGCCAGAGTGTATACAGGCGGCCTTCAATCAGTGATGTCTGGGTTCCTATGATCAATACTAGGGTCATTGTAGTACTTGTAGAAGCAACTATTTATTACAAAGTTCGTCCCATGAAAGATTTGCAAATGGCAACAACACGACCCCGCAGCCACGTTGTCATGAAGCCACGTGAGCACCCAAAACAATGTTTGAAAATAGTCTACATTTTAGGTTACTAGAATGGCAATGAAAAGTGAGTTTTAAAGTAACTAGTAACAAAGTAAATATCAAAAGTAAACTAATGCTAGAGAGGGTTTTATGAGGTGTTGTGTAATGTGATTGAGGGGTTCTCAAGTAGTGCAGGATTCACCACTAGCATGGGATAATTATGTATGATTAGGATAATCAATGTCTTTCATCATGATATGTGTGGAGAGAGCTCAATAATAAGATGTTCACCACAAGACTTGTGGGCAGTCGCTTTCTTGAGTCAGGCAATGAGGTCATCTCTAAATAACCACTACGATGCCTGAGAGCAGTCACTCATAGAGACCGCCACAATTAAGGGTTTCCCCATGAATATCATAATAAGCTTAGTAAGTCTCTCCTATTCCCCCATTGACCGTGTAGGTTATAAGCCAATGTTTACTGTCACCACTTTGCACTGGACATACTCTCATACACGTCCAAAGGGTATCTCCCTCTCTTTAGTCACAAAGACAAATGATATATGGATGACTTCACATACCATCTAAAGATAGAGAGAGCTAACACAACATCATAAATCAATAGATCATCTTTATTTCAATACATAATAATACTAGGGTTTCACCATATCTTGCTAAGAACAAGGAAACTACTCATACAAGAAGGGGATCAACATCACGACAATATTATAGATGAAATATGAAGGTACAATTGAATACAAGTGCAAATCTACAATAGAAATTGGATTACCACAAAGTAAATAAAGGGGATCGATGTTGAAGACGATGTTGATGATGATGGTGGTGAAGATCGATGTGTAGCCCTTAAAGATGCAAGTCTCCTCTTTCCCTTGAGTGGTGTGGTGGTGGAGATCTTATGTGCAGTGGCATTGGAGGCGGCGAAGGGGCAAGGCTCCACCCCTATGGCATGTGTGGATTGATCCTCCTAGCGGCTAGGGTCCCCCTGTTTAAATAGGCTTTCTGGAGGTTGGTTTTATGAACCGACGGAGCTCGCGGGGACAAATATGACCATAGGGCCTTCACAAATGTGGTTCCGTTTGACGAAACAGAGTCAACGAAGGGTGGTACGGGCGGACGGTATGGGCAAGCTCTTCCCGCACCAGTGCTTGTTAAACCCACTGTACGCTGCGGTGTTTTGGCAGTCATTTCTTCATACAGACTCTGATTGAGGTATTCTTTGGCTCATTGGATTCGTATGGACGAGGAATACAACACCATGTTCTTGGATCAGCAATGTGAGATGATGGAAAAATATGACCTTTCCACATCTTATATGGCTAAGTCTGGCGCCTCTAACTTCTCCATATTGAATCTTCTTGGCTTCTTTTATCCGTAATTGTCCATAGGACCTACACACAAGTCAAAGACAAGAAAAAAGTAGTAAAATCCTACTAAAACTACTAGTTGTGTAAAGTTCTTATGAAAATGAATGAGAACTCGTAATCATGCATTATGGGCATAGTTGTCGCTAGATATAGCATGTGATGAGTTACAATACGAATAGTTCGTATGCTTAAATATGCATAAAATTTGCACTCATCAGGCAGTCTTGCCCTAAGTTTGCCAACATCTTCTTCAATCTTAGCATAGATCTTGTCACCCTACAAATGCCATACTCAGTCGCAATCTAGGAAAAATGAAATGATGACGGTTAAAGGCAGCAAAGCACACTACTTCAAGTCAAGCAAGATGATTTCCACGCGAATGATCGGTCCATATAACACCCCGTTTGGACAATATCACGTGCAATACACCCTTACAACCTCAAAAGAGTAGGTGGCTCCAATAGAAAACTAACATAGGCATCTGTGAACCAAAATAAAATACCATTTAGAGATGACAATAGTAGTATATGTACTCGTAAACACGTAAAAAGAATATGGATTGAGAAAACCGGTCCGCCGTACTACATACCGCAAATAACGCATGGAACATGCAAATACCTAGAAGAAAGTCTTCCTACTAAGTCGATGTACCTGTGGATTATACATGTGACACCCATACATAAATTCTTACGAAAGCGTGTCCATTGTTTTGAAGAAAAGGCAGATACAATGTAACAAATATAGACATAAATATAGGTTTATCTAAAGATCGTCTATATGTAGAGCCGTGTCTACAAAACAATCGTTACTAAAACTTGGCGTTAGATAGAGCGCATGCAACACCTCCATGAAAAAATAAAAAATAGTTGTATACATACCTGGATTAGGAAGCGAGCAAAGCTGTCGTTGGTAGGAAAAGACTGCGAATAAGGCGAGGTTTCACGAAATGAGCCTAGCAAACCTGTAGGAGGAAAGACAATGGAGAAACCTCAAACAAAGGAAAACAAAAGACACAAAGATACACGCGATGGTATAGTAAGAGACTAACCGCGCCGAGAAGCAAGATAGGAGAATCATGCACAATGGCCTACATCGAGAGATAAAGATACCTGCGAAAGACAAATAAACATAGTTAGAAAACAAATAAAACAACACTCGAGAGCGCGGCAAGAAACAAGATGAAAGAATTTGTACGAATCGGTGACGGAGAAGGAAAGAAAACAATACACGGAAGAAGAAGCTTAGAATGCGTAGAACATAGGAACCATAAACGTTACCAAAGTAAAACTAAAAAATCATAGGAAACAACACATTAGAGAGTAGGGGAAGGATTAGTGACGGAACATACCGCAAGATTCTAGAGATCAAAGGGTCAAGAACCAATGAAGAGACACTCGACGGTCGCTCGAACTTGCCAGCAGAGCAAGCGCGTCAAAAGTGTGTAGAGAGAGGAGCAGGAAGAGAGAGGCAAGATGAGAGTAAGGTCAGGATCATCAATCTGATGCAATCTAATCCGCTAACTTCAGGATCTGCTAACGTAAATGGAAGGGATCTCTAACTCATGAGGAAACACGTGGCCTATAGGCGCTATCACGCTAGCCCACCTGGTGTCGACGAAGAGGAAGACATGAATAGTATCTCACTTGCTGAGATGTTAAGAATTTACGCTACAAGCTTGGTTTCCACGGCTAAGGTCTAGTGCGCCACATCGGTTTTTGGGGGCCCCTAGACCACAAGAACCCACGATCGGCAATAGTCCATGGTGCGACATCGGCTATCGGCGGACCCCATGACCGCGAGGAGCCAGGCATGGCAAAAGTCGACGATGTTATGCCGGCTCTGGGCAGGACCCATGCTCGCGAGAAACCGATGCCGACACGAGCTTTGGATGCCAAGCCAGCTCTCGACGGGCCCCATGTCTATGAAAACCTTGGCGGGCATGGGCCAACATCTCCATGTTGTTTATGGGTAGGCCCCGTCACCCGGCGGGTGCAGGGCGTTGTCACCCTTGGAACGCCTCTCACAGAGCCCGTTCCTTCCCGCGTACGCTAATAGCGGGCCCATGGCACGCGCGCGGTCCACCGTCTAGCGACACGGGGTAAGACGTCACGCGTGACACATGTACGGTAACATCCTAGGGTCTTAGATTAGAAAAGGAGAGACCTTAGCTGTGTGCATTGTATTCATGCATGAGAAAATTCAGGGAATTTTGCGCAAATTAAAAAAGGCTAGAGCTGATCAGAGTCTCTCTTACTTTGATGGATTAGAATTAGTTCATCTTAGCGAGTATTATAAATTTTGACCTGGCCTCTGTGCATTTTCTTTGTTTTGGGTAAATGAACTCAAATTGATGTTTGAACTTCGAATTTGATTTGAAATAAACTCAAGTTATTAGTATTTAGGTGTTTATCTTATTCAAGAAAGTTAGAATTGTTCAAGTGGAATTTTTATTGATATTACAAATAGAATGTAAAATTAAAGGAAAAAAAGTACATAAATCAATGCAAATAAAGATAAAGGAATAGAAATATCTATTTCTTTAATATTAAACTTATTACAAAGTTTGTACAAGTATAAAAAAGTATTACAAAAGAAAAAAAAGAAAATCCACCTTTGTTCTTAATGCTATTAGCCTCAGTACAACATCATTGGCTATGAAAGGGGAAATTTTCACCAGAGAGGGTTAAAGTAACAACAGTAACCGCAAAGAACCACTGAAGCACATCTAGAACACTGCAAGCAGGCACACACACATTTGCATGCCTGTGTGTTGTCATCATAGGAAGGAAACCAAGAGGGAACATAGAGCACAACCGTAGCAGCAGAGAACACCCTCTACTAATCACATTCCACTGCAAGCAGGCACACACACATTTGCATGCCTGTGTGTTGTCATCATAGGAAGGAAACCAAGAGTGAACAAAGAGCACAACTGTAGCAGTAGAGAACACCCTCTACTAATCACATTCCACGGCACCACAAGCAGCAAGAACACCACCACTCCAAAACTTGAATTCACTAGACCATCCAGTAAACCATGGAGGCAAGCAATCAGATCAACAACCATGGTTACTTAGAGGAGGTGGTGGATTTGGAGTTGAGCAAGGTCAAGCCTGGAGCAAGGGCAAGCTAGGAGAGGACATACCAAGCTAGGAGCCAGAAGGAGCGCAAGGACAAGCCAACAGATCAGAGTAACAAGGCCAAGATAGTATGAGGAGAAAACTCATCAAGCCACTACAAACCACAACTGGAATCACAAGCTCCAACAACAACATCTGGGATAGGTTGATCATCTTTGAAATCATGCCTAATCTTTATTCTTAGCATATCTTAGGCATAACACTTGGATTTGAGGTTATCCTCAGAGCTACACTCAAATGGAGTGTAACCTCATCATTGGATATTTAACAGCTACAAAGAATAGCATATGTTCTTTAGATCTTATAAGACTAAGCATTATCCTTTGCATCATTGGCTATTCGCAATCCTGCTATCTGACAAGAAATATAGTAGTAGATCATGTAAATGATCCAGACTACTGTGCATCGTCCAAGGCGGTACCACAGTAGCAAGACTACCTATAGAAGCCACAAGTATTGTATACATGAAATAGCCAACATAGCAAGGAATTAATCAACTTTGAAATACATCAAGTAATCTAAATTATTTTCCTAGAATTAAGATCCAGGAATCATTCTAGTATTCCACTACCATAATGGCAGTACATATATTACATTAGTCTTATTAGAAAATAATACCAAGACGACTCACACCATTTCCTAGGTAATATATTAGGAATCATCTTAATATAAGTCACTGTCATATTGATAGCAAGGAGGGGCATCAGCAAGCTTTGCTTGTAGTGGTTATTTGCATAGGAGGAATATTTCCTAGTAAGGTATCATATGGTATGCATCAATACATATCAAGCAAGTTGTGATTACAAGGAATGACCACATCATAAATTCAGTGGGTATTCACTGAATTTGGAACCCAAGCATAGGATTGAACCCAAGCATGCTCACCATAATAATTCTAGCAGTGCAACTTTAGAGAATAAGCATAGTAAAGTATTAAGCCAAGTTAAACTCTAGAAAAGAATCAAGAATATCATCTATTGCTTCAAAACTAAAATAAAGTGAGCTATACATGTTCAACATTAACACAGGAACCTGAGAACCATTGATCTATAGCAACAATGGACTTAGGAATTGTTGTGGGGCAACAATACTATAGTTACCACTGGCATTTCACCACAACAACACAATTTCTCATAGTAGAACCACACAAGTTCTTCACAGTTATGAACACAAAAACAAGTATACTATGTAAATTTAAAGAATTATAATACCCATAGGCAAGTCACTGAATCTAGGATTATGTTAAGTCAATACCAATAATCACAGGAAAATTATCAAGGAGGCATCAGTGAGCTACTACTAGAACAGAAGAGGGGAAACCCTAATTAGGGTTAAACATGGAAGATCAGAGGAAGGTTGAGAGAGGAGGAAGAAGAAGGAAACTTACCTATGGTCCTCGATAGGGTTTAGAAGAGGAAGAAGAGGCATGAGATGGCAGCAGTCGCGACACGCCGACATGGTGGGCACCGAAGCAACTACACCACGCCGAGCTGCTCCAGTACTTTCAGGAGCATGAGGGTGGTAGCGCCGGTCACCACCATTTCACCAAACCACCAGGACATCACCACGAGACCACCGGAGCACGCCACGGCGAGGAGGGCCAAAACCCTAATCGCCAGTGCAGGGTCAACATGGCTAGGCGAGGATGTGCTTGATGAATCAGAGTGGACCAGCTGATGCAGCGGTGTCTACTTAGTCGGCAAGCACGGCGGCGGCGGCCAGAATGGTCAGGGTGTCTAGGACCAAGCATTGACGGCGGCAGCACCGCAGCGTCGCTAGAGAGAAGGTACACTACAAGAATCTGGATGGTACATGATGATCTGATTTCATCGTGGATGAGGGGCAAAGCGTCATGGATGGCTATCCACGACAAATTCTCCAACGAAAAAAGGTCATAAACCTCACATCATAATTGGATCCATGATGTTTTTTCTGTCTGAAAACATCATGGGCCATCTATGACGTTCCTCGAATTTTGTCATGGCAAACTAGACAAGCCCAGCCTAGGCCCGATCATCCGTGATGTTCTTTCGTCACGGGATCGTCACGGGATACTCCGCATGCGAGAGAACACCACGAGCAACCGTCAGCAACATTTGCTGATGTCATGGTGGATGTCTACGACGTCATCGATGTCCTGACATTTTTTCTGACACGATGTGATTCCGTTGTCTCTGCCTCCATGACGTCATCTAGCCCATTCATGATGTTATCCATCTTGTTCATGACGTCACCTAGGTTGTGAAGAATTGTTTTCGTCACCACCTGATGACAGCCTGTTGACATGTGGATTATTGGCAGGGCCACACTTGCACCAATCGGACGATGCCACATGGTCCAACCGTATCACGACATGTGGGAAAATCCAAATGGGACACGTATCCCTACCAATGATGAACTCTGTGGGATGACGTCATGGTTGGCCGTGATGTTTCTATTTCATCTAGGTAATTGACCAATGAAAGAAGACCACATCGGTGTTTATCTGGGACAAACATTTCGACAAGAAAAACAGAGATGATTTCGTTTTCATCGTGGATGCATGCTGGCGTCACCGAGAGATCGGGGGGCATTTGTGCACATCATGCTTGCATGTAAATTTCTACTAGTCTAATCATTTGTGGCCCATTTCACACCACATGCATCAAATAATGGAATTCGACAATAAATTTCAGGACAAGTTTCCACATAAATTTCCACAATAGTTTATGAACCACATAGATTTGACAAAAACTGCTAAACTTTGCACAGCAGTTTCTGAGACAAAAGACTCACAAGTTTCCACACCCAAAAACTCACCATAAGTTTCCATGCCCAATAGCCTCACAAGTTCTGCACTAGTTAACTTCCCTAGATCACCACAACTTTTCTAGCCCCAAAACTCACAAGTGTCAACCACCATTCACTTACCTTGCGACAGTTGAAGAAGGTGTTATTGCTGCTACTACTTCTGGTGAGTCATCTAAGACAGCACTTGCTAAAGTAAGTCGTTTGTATGGTTTTGTTTGTCCTGCATATTTTCTTGCTTCTTCTTCATTTCTTTTATGTCTTTAGCTTACTGCAGCCTTTCTGCCTCGACAACTTGTTTCCCTCTCTACAACTCCTCTATGGTACAATGTAGTTTGTCACTCCCTGCTCTCTCAACCAAAAGTTCCGCTTCAAGGATATACCTGCTTCTTATTGAAGTACTTGGATAGAGACCGATGTTCTTCAGGAACGTTGTCTTTCTACTGTCCTTAGAGAGTGCAGAGTGCACAACCTCAGTGGAATAAAGTGGCTCTTCCTCAGTGCCATTTGGAGCCATCTTATTTTCAATGACTGCCTATAGTTTTAGAAATATAATTGAACATTATAAAAATAGCAAGAAAATTAGAACCACATCATAGACATTTTAGAGATGAAGATAGCATTGAATTTTTCAAATATGAAAAGTATTCTAGAGGACTTACAATTTCTTCCTTCACATTCTAGATTAGATGGTTCTTTTTGAAGAGTGCGAAGGCATCGTCCTCCCCGTTACACAAAACTTCATAGCTATGAGAACCTATGGCAGCAGGGTACAAAACTTTGCTCCTGTTCACCTTGTTTTTTAAACTAGTACTCTACACAAGCAGAAACTATACATTATAAGAGGTAGTTCCCGTCAAACAATTCAAATACATGCAATAATAGTATGAGTAAACAATAAGTAACCTATTTCCTGGGGTCAGACCAAGTATCGACAAGATTGGACCACTACTCATCGGTCATGTGTTTTGCTTCATCAGGATATTTCCTTATAACTTGGTTCAGAGGGTACTCTTCTTTAGACTATGTCGTTGATTCCTTGCATGCCTCATAAACTTATTTTTTCAAGCCTTCTGCACATCACGTTGAGTTGTGTCCATGGCAAATTTTTGCTGAGATAAAACATGGACCATCATCATTTGCATGAACACAGAAATGGGAAGGTAAAGGACAACTGAGTCACAAAACATACAAAAACTTTGTCTATGAAGTATGCTTTGACATGAACCCTCACCTTGTACTCTTTTTAGTGGGGGGAGATAGGCATGCTAGTCTTGACTATTACTACACACTCAGTGGAAAACATGGCAACGACGTCTAGCTCGTTTGGTCTAGTTCTTCCTAGAAGAACATTAAGTGAAAGCCTCCCTCCTTTGGACATGTAGTCAAGCCTCTTACGCATGTTTTCCCCCTCAACACCAGTGCATGATCATCATGCATAATTATATCTTCAGAATTCTGTGTTTCAGTGTCTTCAGAACAAGGTGCATCAAAGTCTTGAGATAGTTGGTAGCCAGCATCGTTAACATGAATACAATGTTTTTTTTGAATATGTACGCCTGTAGGCATACATTAATTTTATTTATAACTGTAGCAATACAAAATGAAACACATACAACTAAGGACCCAAATCCTTCACTGCGTTCGGAGAAGAAGAAGATCACTAGCAGCCGGTCCACACTTTGGCACTGACGAAACCCCTAGCCAAAAGGCGTCAATGAGACGCAATAACCACCAACCTCATAAGACTAGACCTAGCCTACTGCTATGGAACATCGGCTAGAGGTGCCCTCCGAGAATCTTCAACAATGGATCTGGGACCAGCGCCACCCCGCCTATCAAGCGGCTGGATCCTCCACCATGCACCACAAACCAGCAACAATTCGCATCGCTACACTGCAAGGCCGCCAGGACTAGATCAGCAACGAGATCAACACCACACGAAGCAGGAGCACATGCCCAGCGAAGACACAATCCCACAAGTTTCTCGAAGTTGTAAACATCACCAAGATGGGGCACCAATATCTGATGTAGCACATCCACCTCCATCTGAGATGCGCCACCATGACACCACAAAAACGCTATCATTAGGGACCTTGATGTATGCCGAGCATAGGTCCTGGGTCCCCACCCCTACCCGCACGCGTGAGCGGAAGCGGCGGAGGCGAGGACCCATCGATCGCTGGCATGGAGGATACGGCAGCTAGGTTTTTTTGGAGGAGGAGGCAACACTTGAACTTAGGAATACAGTGTGTTGATTTGGTGTTCCACACTAATATGATGGAATTAAATGGATTACTTTAGAGGACAAAATTTGTTTGATGCATTACTAGGTTGAGACCAGTCACTCTAGTCTTCACGCGGTACTTCATGACTAGGATCAGATTCCCCATATTCGGTAGATGACTCATCATATTGAGTAGCTAACCCCTGTCCATAAAATTGGGTACCAGCGTCCTTGTCGTCGGTAGCTGAACACAAATGTTGGGTAGCTGACGCATCGCCTTGGGTACTATAATACCTCGGACCCTACGCTCTAAGCAACAAGCCAGGATGAATGCAAAGTGCATAAGGTGTCCTACCGCGGAGGCCCAAGGGCCACCCACGTGTAGGCCCCGTCTAAGCGGAGTAGGGCACGGTACCGACCAACCACCCTATCCACCTTACAAGAACATCGCATGAAGTGTGAACGGTGTAGTCCACAGGTATGCGAAGAAAACATACACAAGTGTCTATGTCCGCGACATACAACAGTACATCAGAAACATACCATCTAAAAACAATAGAAATAGAAATATTCGACGCCATACGGCAAGATCCAAATATACTAGATAGAGATAATAGTTTAGGATACATCCTCATAATATTTTTTGGAGGAGTACATCACACATCAGAGTATCAAGTGGAAGTGGAAAACAATATCTGGGTATGGACAAGAAGAAAATTGGTATAATATCCCTCTAAAATAAGCACATCCCGCCAATAGATCGCACGGATCTCCATCTCTGAAATATCTACACCTGACGGTCGTTGCCACCATCATCGGTCTCCTCGACCCAGTAACCTTCCTATGAGTAAATATTTATCGTGTGAGACCCTAGGGTTACTCAACAACTCTTAATGCACCTAAAGGGAACAACCTGGGGGTGACGCAATTGCAGCGAAAGAAGACACACTACATCATCTGCCCAACTAGAGATGGGCGGACGCTCGCTAATTAGTAATAATAGTTATATAAGTAACATAAATAAACATCCCTTTCCCTCCTTCTCTCTTACCAATGAGAAGGTGGAAGAACATCCCATCCGTTGGTAGTTTTATTAACCATTCCATGAGTGTTGCACTATTTATTTGTCATGCTTTAGTCAAATTAAATGTGATACTTTTGTTATAGTTATCTCTTATCGAGAAACTGTGCTCCAAGTCATCCATAACTGTGGACATGGCTTTCAAAAAGATTTACCCTGTAGGGGTGCACAAATAGCAACACACGCATGATCAACCTTGGGAAATACCAAATAAAATGCAATGAGGCCTCACGATAATGCATTCACAGGATTCATAAATTATTTTAGGGGGCCACCACCAATAAGCTACCCACTACGAAGTCGGCCGACTCTGTGACAGACCCATTATGTATGGCGACGGTTGTAAACGATTGGAAACCCGAAAGTGTGTCTGGGCTTGTCAATACAGTGAAAACGTGGCACGGGTCCTAAGAAGTACATGCACTCCTCGTGTAATCATAAATAAAGCAGTAAAGCATGGCATAAGTACAAGATAGTAATAACACCCCAAACAAGTTTGTGGCCCCAAGAAATAAAGTGCGAATGAAGCTCAGATGCAGGGGATTCATGGTCCCACATGCGGATAGTGCGATAGCAATGAACATGAATTAAGTACTCAGGGCCTATGGGACACAAGTGAGCGTGGAAGAACCAAATAACAGCTATTGCCCACCGATGCCTCTTTGTTTAGTTATCCCATTACTAATCAGTTTAAGTTGTTTTGGTATCTTGATATCCAAAGACTCTCACAAACCCTACACATGCAATTCTACGAATTGCATGGCTCAAACAACTCCTGTAGTAATGGCTCTTAGGATGGAGGTACAAGTTTCGGTGGGGTTTCAAAGTAAAGGTTATGTAGTACTTGGGATTCCAATTTAATGCAATCTTGACTCAATGATGCAATAATAAGATAGAAGCATAGGTGCTATATATATGCAAGCACGGGGAAATGCTTTCCTGCCAGATCATTAGTGGGGTAACCGGGATCTAGGTAGTACTCTTGGTTCTCTTGGTAGTTCCCTTACTCAACGTCTGTCCGAAATAAAAGCCAAACACACAAAGGCCATAATAAATAAAGTGTGTAATCATATGAATATATGCAACAAGAAAACAAGGGATGCCATGATGGAGTGATGCACAATTGTATGCTATGGCATAGCATGGCATGGGTGAGGTGTGAGAACAATAATAAAGCACTTTATTTAATTATTTAGGCATGTTTTGCTCCCATAAACGTTGCAGTAACTTAATATTTATATGATGAATGCTTCAATTAATATCATGGAATGCATAGTTAGAATGGGCTCACCGTGCTGATCAATTTAGACATATTATTTATCGAATTCGGAATTACATAATTAAAATTATGATTTAAGAAATAGGTATTTAATAGTATTTAAATCATTTCGAAATTTTAAATTGCCCAAATAATATTTTAAATATCATATGCATAATCCTCGTGTTTTTTGATTCAAAAACATATATTAATTAGAATTAAAATTGAAAGCAATATTAAATTCAAAATTAGTCAAATGGGGTTTGAATTAGTTCTAAAAAGATTTGACTAAAGATTTGAATTATCATGAAAAACAAAACATATTTCATATAGAGTTTGAATTCAAATTCAAAAGTATTTACAAGTTGTGAATTAATTCATATATATTCATTTCTGGTTTTTATTTTACAATTTTCGAAAAACTCAGAAACTTTTGTCACTACGGGGTTTGCTAGCCACATTCAGTGACATGCGGGCCCAATGCTGATTCAGCGTTGCGCTGGCGAAAACTAGTGCGCTAGGACTTTTCTCACTCGGTGGTGACTTACCCACAGACGCTTACAAGTGGGGTCAAGGGTGTCTGCGGGTCCACCTGCACTTAGGCTAGCGAAGTGGTGACACGTGACATGTCTGAGGGTGTGTTTGTGAATACCAAAAATGTCAGGTTACTTTTCATAAAAGGTTCCGACCAGGTTTGACTGTGAGGCTGACAGGTGGGACTGCTGGGTGGACGTCGGGTTGAAGGTTAAAACCATGCAGGGGTATAAGTGCAAAAAGGGATAGTGTTACTGTTTTTCTTCCTTGATTTAACTGACGAAACTAACAGAGCGGTGCACTAAAACAGTAGCACTACGCGGGGTCAAACTAGTGACCTAGGTGACAAGATGGTGGGACAGAACCACTGTGGTGTGGCTGGGTTTGCGTTGGTTAGGGTTTACGCACGATTGAGGTGTAGATGCTCAACACAATGACCGTAAATGAGCAGTGTCAGCAACAGCATGGTCAGGAATGGCGACATAGTTAGGTGCGGCTCTAGGAAGCGCGGTTTGGCGGCGTTTGACGTAGCGCAGTGAGGCAAACACGACAGTGTACACGAGCGTCAGCGAGGCGCTACACAGAGGCCATGCACAAGGGGTGTGGCGGCTAGCGGCGGTGCGCAACAGGTGTTCAATGAAGTGACCATGCAAACCGAGAAGCAAAAAAGCCTGGGACCATATCTTCGAGGTTCGTGTTCTCATCGCGGGGAGGTTGGTGGCGATGGTTCGGCTCGGGCGGTGGTGATCTGCGGCAACGCTGACGGACTGGATCTAGGGTTTCTGGCTTGGTCTCCTCGTCTTCTGCTGGTTCTGGCCTTCTCCTTCCTCAACACCCTGTTCAAGGAGGTATAGAAGGTGGCTCCGCTCTTCCCCAACGCCCTTGCTCCTCTCCTCCTTCACCCCACACGCCAGAACAGAAGCTGGCCGAGGTGGTGCGATGGTGGACGATGGCTAGCAAGGGAGCGATGGGAAGGGACAGAGGGTTCTGGGAAGCGCCCTGGGTGAGATCTGGATGACAGAGTTGGTGGTGCTGGGGTAGATAAGGAAAGGGAGACACATCACATGGGAAGCTCGGGTTAGGGTTAGACAAAAGCAACTCGAGTTTCTTTTCCTCCTCTCTTCTCGCTCTCTCTCTCTCTCGGTGGATGACAGGGTTACCATGGTTAGCTAGGAGGGGACCTGGGTGGGTCTTCTTGACCAGCAAGAAAGGAGGGGAGGTTATCTAGGGAGAGAGGCGAGGTGTGATGGTGGCACATGGGCACAAACACCATGGTCACCATGGTTACGCTCAGGTTATGTTACACCCCAAAAACCCTAATCAAGATTATCAAGTTCTAATCACCCAAAGTTAGGGTTAACAAAAACTTTTATTACAATTTAGAATATGAATGCATGTGTGTTTTGCATTAGAATATAATTGATTGAATTTGCCATGCTTGTATGTTACAAATGATGGGGAATGGTTTAAAGATGAATGCTACATCATCTAGACCATTTACAAACAAAATCCAAAGAAAAACAAATCAAATATGAATAAAAAGATCAAATGGTCATTTTGGCCAAAGTTAACCACTAGGTCACTTTGAGTGTTCCTAGAAGAAGAATCCTAACAGAAACAATTCCGCTTCTTTTCACCCCTTGCTAGACCAAGTAAAAGTGTATCAAGGACCACATTACAAAGTTACAAAAACATTTTCGAAATCAATTAAATGGACAGTTGAAAATTGAATCTAATGCATATGTGATGATCAAGTGTGCTAAATAGAAGTAGTTAAGTATTGTTTGGTGATTGCGTACCTCGTATTCATTTATAGACGATAGTACCGATCCGGGATACGTGGAGGAGGATCTCTACCAAGAAGAAGAAGAGAAGAACTTCAATCACTGCACCAATCAAGGCAAGCTAGAATTATACAAGTTAACCATGCAAGCTAACACTTGCAAGTATTATACCTATGCAAGTCATCCTTGCAAGATAACCTATGCAAGATGCATTAGGCATGCTTGGTTATTTCAACTTTGATTATACCAATCCCAAGTTTTATTTGCAAGCTTTATTCTTTTTACCTTACTAAAGTTCTTTACTTTTAGTTTGTGATTTGTGGGCTTTGGAAAAATAGTATAGGTAGCATAAAGAGTATAAAACTAGGCCAAGTAGCTATACTTAGATGTCATTCTATGGCATGAGATTGAAGACTAGCACCCCTCATTAGTGAACACTCTTAACTTTAGTGGCTAGTGCTAAGCATAAAAGTTGATCACTTTAGATGGGAATACTTGGTGAAAATGATTATGAAAACCTTAGAATGATGCATCATTCTATTGAGATGTTTTGACATGTTTTGAGAAAACACAATGGCTTGATGATGAAAATTTGAGGCACGAGCCTTAGCCCTTTTACAAAAAAAACTGATGGTTGGGTTCGGATGCGATACCATTCCAATTTTACCGTACAACCACAATACCTGAATTGGGTAGGGCTTAGCCGAAAGTTTATGTGCCTTAGTATGGGTTCCCTCGCGGGAGAGGTTTGAGCTTATGCTACCTCTTGATGATTGTCCACCTATCCAGTGCCTAGGATGGTAGATGGCCATGGCTAGGAGGCCAAGCTCATAGGAGAGGTGCCTATACTAGGGTGTGTAATTGAAAGGTTATGATTAATTAGCCACATACTAAGTATGAATGATTCAGGGTTATCCCTGACGGATGTATCGAATTTTTTGGTGAAATTGTACCACCTCTACAGAGTGTCAAACTATTCGAATAGCCGTGTCCGCGGTCATGGACAGTTGGAGTGGCCATACTGTTCCGTCGTCATATGTTCTCAAAATGATTTGTGAAGTGAACTATGACTTTGACTTGACCACAACTGGGTTGTGAATATGAAAACTAGTTTTCCCACTTAAGGGCTTTAGAACATTAAATTAGTTTTCTTTACCTCTAAATTCATTTTAGATAAACCTGGCTTTTTGCAAAAAAACTTAGAGCTTAGGATTCCTTTTAGAACTACCTTACTTGTTAGTGATAGTTTGCGAGTAAGTACTCATGGATTTGTCCCTGGCTATTCCCGTTGACAGACTATGAGGAGGACTACCAGGATGATGGACAGCAGGATGTCTACGACAACTAGGATCATCTCCCATCGTCAGCATTGCCTCTGACCCTGAAGATGGAGCCCACTACTACGCTTATTATTCTGTTGCTTTGATTGTATTAAGACTGGATCATGAGATCCTTTATTTGTAAGACCTTATTATGGTTTGTAATGGATGATGTACTATGATATCAAATCCGTTATGTTTCGCACAAATGGTAATCCTAGGATTGCAAGGTATGGCATAACAGGCATCTGGGATTAAAAATCCGGGTGTTGACAAGTTCGTATCAGAGACATCCTAACCATACGAGACCCTAGTTAGAATGGACATCCGAACAAAAAACTTAGTTTCAAAACAAAAGAAGTGAGTATTTATGAAAACATATTCCCATTCTTATCCTTGACATCCTTTCAAAAATATTCATGTTCTTCAAAAATGCTTTCGAACCTACATAAAAATTTGACACACTTGATCACCTCACTAACGTACTCATCCTAAATTCTTATAGAGTGAAGTCCAGTATTGCAAGTTCTACCAGTTGGGCAACGGAGGCCAACTGATCTTTGAGAGGGATCTAGATGCACTATCAGAGTATCTAGAGCACCCACATCTACAGTTCTTCGGGGCTCAACTCAATGATCACATTGGAGGAGATCTACAATGGCTGATAGTTGCAGATCTCAGAGGCAAGATGGAAGTACCAACTTCAGACAAGATCCAATTCACCTTGAGGGAGAACAACTGGCTAGATGGATTAGCCAGGGAAATACATGAAGCTCTCGTCCGTCTGTGTGGACAAAACATCAACTTAATCCAGGGAACTCGCTTTGCTCTCTATGCAAGGTGTGATTCTATGTGAACTCAATTGGAGATGCCAGGACATCCGGAGCTGAAGCACTAGGTGAACAATCTTGACTCCATGCTGTATGATAGGCAGAAGGAGTTGGACAATGCTCGCAACTACACCAACCACAACCTTTCCATTCCCGTCAAGAAGGACCAGACTCTCGCCATTCTCGCCAAGGAGCGCTAATCGCTTCATCGTCAGTGTGACAAGAAGGATCGCACTATCGATCGTCTCTGCAAGGTGGTAGCTCTCGAGAATACATCCATGAATAAGAAGTCCATCTTGAAGCAAAGGAGGAGGAGGAAGGTGAAGATATCCAAGGAGATCTTTACTCTTACCTCAGTGATGACAATGACTACCTGGAGGATGATGCCATGGAGTTCGACACTGATGATGATGATTCCGACTTCATTGATGATGATTAGATGCACTTGATCACTACCATAGGAATGAGATATAGCCAGTCCCACTGTATCTTAGTTTCACAGAATGGTTCTTAAAACCATATGTTTTCCATTTGTGTGTGGTGTGTGTTTGTATTGTGTGCTTTGAATGAATGAATGAATGAGAGGAAGTTGTTAGTTTGCCAAACTTGAGTCAAACTCAAAGTTTTAAAGCTTTTGAAAACAAAACCATGAACCTTAGAAATTTCCCTCTTATCTCATTATCTATCTCAATCTTCAGATGACTCGTGGAAACCCCAGAGGAAGCAGTTCATCTCAGGACCTGATGCTGCAGATTCTGCAAATGCTAGTTTCCGAACGTGAAGCTAGTAGAGCTGAATGCCTGGCCAATCTAGCCACTCTTCAACAGATACCTCAGATGGCCCACAATAATCAAGGCCATGGAAACCAAGATCACCATGGATCCAAGCTTAAGAACTTTCAGAATACCAATCCCCCTATCTTTAGTAAGTCTGAAGAACCTTTAGATGATGATGATTGGCTGCAAACCATGGAGAACAACCTGGAGGTCGCAAGAGTTGAAGCCAATGAGAAAGTACTATTTGCCACCCACTATCTAGCAGGAGATGTAAGAGCCTGGTGGAATAGCACCCGTACCATGAACGATGATCAGACGATGACTTGGGAAGCATTCAAGATCAAGTTCAGTCGCACCCATGTTCCACAAGGTTTAGTCACCAGAATGAGAGATGAGTTCAGGGAACTGAAGCAAGGAAGGATGACGGTAGTTGAGTACCGTGACAATTTGTCCCTAGCTAGATATGCCCCGGATGAGATCAACACTGAAGCAAAGAAGAAGGAAAGGTTCCTAGATGGATTACATGATGAGATGCAGACTATGTTAGTCAACATCCGTTTTGAAGATCTAGAAGAGCTAGTAGACTCTGCCATTCAGATGGAAGGGAAGATAAACCAAGCCAATGACAATCGCAAGGGAAGGATGATGCACCAGAATGGATCCAACCACACTCAGAATTATCACCCCAACCCGTCTGCAGGATATGCCCCGAGAAACAACAGACCCCCTATGTCCCGTCCAAACTATCCCAATCGTAGCGGAGGAAACTTGAAGTCTGGAGGAAACCACAACAATAACCCCGGCAACTCCAACAACTTCAATCGTGCACTGCCCAAGTCCAACAACAACAACAACAATACTGCCCCAAGGACTGGAAGCAATGTTGTGCCTATTGCAGCCAAAGACAAGTCCCAGATTACTTGCTTTGAGTGTGGAGTCAAGGGTCACTACTCCAACGAGTGTCCCGAGAAGCTTGCAGCAGCCACCAATGTGAATGCCCCAGTTCAGCAGCGGCGCCCTGCTCATCCTGGAAGGAGATTTGCACCAGGGAACTCGCTCAATCGCAATGACAGTCTGTTTCACATGAATGCTGAATTAGCACAGGAAGCGCCCGATGTCGTGTTGGGTATGTTTTCCGTTAACTCAGTTTTAGCAAGAGTGTTGTTTGATTCTGGAGCATCGCACTCGTTTGTTACCGAAGAATTTGCATGCACTAGTAAGATTCAACCAACCAAATTGACTCATGTTATGTGATGACCCACAAGTATAGGGGGTGTATCGCAGTATTTTCGATAAGTAAGAGTGTCGAACCCAACGAGGAGCAGAAGGTGCTGGCTAGTGGTATGGATCAGGAATTCTCTGCAAATACTTAGCAAACGTATTTTAGGGGTTTTTGATATAGCAAGTAAACAAAGTACGAGTAAATAAAAGACAGTAGATATGAATGCAGCAAGTGGCCCAATCCTTTATGTAGCAAAGGACAAGCCGGATGTATTACTTAAGATGACCAAAGTTCTCGAGGACACATGGGAAGATAGTCAAGTGCTTTCGCTTCATATAGTTGATTAATCTTCTCCAGCTTGCTAAGTGTTGTGTGGGTGAACCTGTGCTAATGTACCGACCTTCCTAGGACTAATACATACTTGTGATTATACCCCTTGCAAACATCCCTAAGTACAAGAAAGTAATTAAGGTAGAAACCTAACCACAGCTTTAAACTCTAAGACCCTTACGTCCCTTGTGCAATGGTTTCCTAACGGGGGTTCAGGTTTCTGTCACTCCGGCAACCCCTACGATTAGTAGCGAAATACACAATGCATTCCCCTAGGCCCATATAGGTGAAGTGTCATGTAGTCGATGTTCACATGACACCACAAATTAAATATCAAACTATTGAATCTTTCTCAACACAACTCCACTACTAACAACATGAATTCTCCCATGTCCTCAAGAACAAAACAAACCGCTCACAAGACATCATATGGATCATGATCAGAGATGGAATAATGATGTATAACAATCTAAACATGAACAATAATTCAATGGTTCACTCAATAGCATCAACTACAAGGAGTAATCAACACCGGGAAAGTTTCCCCTATGAACTATGCAAGATTCAACGCAATTGTTAAAGCAATATGGAGATGGTGATGAGGGTGCTGATGGTGATGATGGTGGTGATGATGATGATGATCCCGATGAAGTCTAGCTTGATGGTGGTGTTGATGGCGACGATCCCCCCTCTCCGGGAAGGAATTCCCCTGGCAGAAATATGTCTGCCGGAGAGATCTTTCTCTCTCGGTGTTTTCCGCCCCGCAGAGGCGGCGGAATCTTTCTGTGGTTGCTCCCCGAGTCTTAGGGTTTTGGGAGGATAATATACACCAGAGGGGAGTGCCAGGGGGTGGTGTGGGCCCCTTGTGGCCCATCTCCAGCCCCCCTTCTAGCTTCCCTCGTCTTCTGGAAAACATAGGATTTTCCGTATATTTTCCCGGATTTTTTGATCTTCGCGAATTTTGCCTCCAAACAACACCTTTTCCATCAGAATCCTGACTACAATGGTCCATGCTCCAAAAGTCATCAACCATGCAAAAACAGATGAAATAACATAAGTATCACCTCTCAATACGAAATATATCAATGAATAACAGTGAATTATGACATGGAATAGTGATGCAAAATGGACGTATCAACTCCCCCAAGCTTAGACTTCGCTTGTCCCCAAGCGAAACTGAGCTCAATAAACATGGCCTCAGGTTTATGGAGTGAAGAGTTGATAAAAGAATACAGACAAGAAGCATCACATTCATCAAATACATAGATCATAATAGAAGACAACTCACTATTATATAACTCAACTCGTAATGGGTAAAGGAAACACAATAAAGACACATGAAGTAAATCATAATTGGTAATGGCAAACTTAGCTATTGGTCGAAGAATAGTTGATAATTTGCTAGAGTTCACAAATAATTGGTTTTCAATGATATCTTTCAAAGTAGTAAACATCAAGATAAGAGCAAAGTGCAAAACAAGGAACATACGAAACATGATTGAATAAATCATCATATGAATGAATGAAACACAACAACTCAAAATACTTGCTGAGATAGAAAGGAGTAGGTTTACTAACTCTACTACAAAGTAAAAGAAAGGCCCTTCAAAGAGGGAAGCAGATATTGCAAGTCTCATAAAGAGCTCCCAAAAATTATGATAATTACTAGCTTTCAGCTCTCATTGCCCATATCATAGGCATCTTTTGGTGGTTAAGGTTAAAGTGACACAACTAAGAGGATATGCTTGACAAGTTATAAATTGAAGTCCCATGCCCCTTACTTATGAGTACCGGACCTCATGCTACTCAACTTCAGTCACGAGTAAGCTCTTGTCATTGTAAATACATGCGTATCATTGAGAACCGCCAACAGGGTACCCCTTGCACATGACACAGGAGCTATCCCATAATCAAAATGACAAGGCAAGCAGACAGTGAGCATCTCAACGATCTTTTTATTTTCTATTTGCATAGGTTTTTATTGAGGATGCTTCATAGAATGCTCACTATAGTTATGCTGCAAGTTTCCGCCATGATTAGGCATGGCTTAGGCTAGCAGCCCAGGCGTTTCTCTAACACACATATAAACTCTATGATCTTACAAGTTCCACTTTTATTTCACACCGTCAGGATCCATAAGCAAAAGAACATGATATCAACTAGGTATAAGGTACCAATGCAGTGTTGAAAGCGTTCCCCATGATACATGGTTCTGCTAACTTCAACTCATAAATAGCAAGCATATACGCAACAAAGAAGGACCCGATGGTTCAAGTTTATTAAATGCAAGAAAATTAAAGTGTGCCATCAAGTTCGTGAGAGCATTAATCACTAATTTTCGCATCACAAGTTTAATTTGAGAGGTAGATAAAACAAGAATTTACTTGAAATAGCAATAATGCTAATAGGTAGGTATGGTGGACACAAAATGGCAAAGGTTTTGGTTTAAAGGAGTGGATTCATGAGAAGAATTCCCTCTCAGTACAGGTTTTTGGCTAGCAAGGCTGGGTAGCAAGTACAAGAGTTGAAGGAAACAAACAAACATACAAATGATAAGGACAAACATGCAATCTTCCTTGGAAGCACAAAAGTTCCTAACTAGAGAATACTAGACTTATGAGCAAATCAAGAAAGAAAGATGATGAAATTATTTTTCTTTAAAGTACTTCTATCTTTTTTTTCATTCAACTCTCAAAAATAGTGTTGCTACTAACCGAGCCAGGTTTGACAAAACCAACAAAATTAACTCAGTGATCCCAAAGTGATACCAATACTAACAACAAGATCAATCATGTAACCACGAATTGAAAACTAATATAAGATATGCAAAAAGAGTAAATGGTAGAACTTCTCATTAATATTTCATAACGGCAACTCACACCAAGGGATACATATCTAACGAGAGAGGGGACACTTCCATAATGCAAACCATCCTACATAATAATTTCTCTATTCATGATATGACTCTACTAATAAGGCAAAAAGATAGAAGATAGTGATGTGATACCGCGGCACTCCCCCAAGCTTGGAACAAACCAAGGGGATGCCAAACCTGATGAAGAATTACTCCTTTGGTGGTGGTGGTAATATTTTCTTAGTTGACGTGAGGAATCTTCCAGCATCTTGCGAAGCCTATTATTCTCCCATTGAAGCATGTCCACCTTCCTCCTCAAGTCTCGGTACTTATCGCAGAACTCATTAGTGACTCGTAGAGCTTTCGTTGATGTGGGGCAAGAGACTAAAGGTACCAGCCCTTGCTTGGGGGTCTTGAGAATCCTTCTCCATATGCTCCTTTCCTTTATCCTTGGCGGACACCATTGTGCTTCTAAACCTTCAAAGAGTATGTCCTGGTAGAAATAGATCGAAACAAAAACACGACAAAAACACGATATACGAACCTTGGGGGACTCGGGGGATTATATATTACAAAGTTTCATGACGAAAGGAAGGTACTAGGAGAAAACGAGTCGGAGGCGGAGTCCGGGGTGGACTCACCACCTGGTGGCGCGGCCAGGAGTGGGCCCACGCCACAGGGTGGTGTGAGTCACCCTGGCTCCGTGTCCGTCCCTTTTTCGCTTCATAGCTTTCCTTATTGACTAAAAACTGGAAAAATATAGTTGGATAGTACTTTCGCGGAACTTTTCTTCCCAGAACTGTTACCTATTTGAAAGCGGGCTCTACAGGTCTCTGAATTTGGTATCTAGTAGATTCTTCCTGAGTCACCACTTTAATAGTATCAATATCTTCATCTTCGTACACTTATTACTTGAGTCATAAAACCCTTCTCTTCCTTATTACACCATTATCTCCACTTCCTGGAAATTTCTTTCACACAAAACTTCACACAGTTCTCATTAGCAACATTAGTATAAGTGAACTGATAAAACCTTTTGAGTTCAACTTCAACTGAAAACCATCAAAACATAAGCTACTGGAGCAACTCCTTCCGAAAACCCAAAAAGAATTCAAAAAGGAAATCGAATAAAGAAGCAAATGCAAGAGTGGCAAAATCTGTCAAAACAGACCAGTAGGTAAAGATCAATTTTTTCGAAAATCTTCTGTTGCTCAAATCAAAAGTGCTGAACTAACGAAAGTTAAATAACAACCTGGGGCAGAAGCACAAGAAATTATTGCTCAAACCGACATACAGAGATCTCTCACGAATGTTTACGGTGAAGCACAAAAATCTGTTTCGGGACAGCAACTTCCCCAAATCTTACTTCTGTCTCATTAGAGATTGATCTTGACACAAAAACCAAACAAAACGGATAAGGAGCAGTTATTACCGAAGTAATAACTTCCAAGACTCAAAGAAACAAAAACAAACTGAAAGCAAAAACAAATTGGGTTGTCTCCCAAAAAGCTCTTTCTTTATAGCCATTAAGATGGGCATAATGATTTTGAAGATGCTCACATAGGAATATGAATTGAAGTGAAAGAGAGCATTAAGAAGAAAAAATACACATGTTTAAGTCTAACTCACTTCATATGCAAGGGAATTTTGTAAACAAACAAGTTGTTTAAGCCAAAAGCTACTTGCATAAGAAGGCAAAAGAAGTGCAACATAAAAACTTTCAACATAAAACGAGGAAAGTTGATATTATTGAGATGCATTAGAACACTTTTCCGTCTCTCATAATAACTTTCAGTATCATGCATAAACTTAACAATATAATTATCACAAGGACCATCGTAACAATGATCACTTATTCTAACAGAAAACACAGGAATACTAGCTCTCATAACACTACTTTGTGAAACAATATTAGGGATATCTTTACAAAGGATAGTGTGTCCCCCTTCTTCATATTTAGTAACAAAGTCTTCCACATTTGCTATTATAGGTTCATCAACCATTTGTTTATCAGGTTCAACAACTTCATTCGTACTTTCATTAACCATACTAGCTATCATAGAATGTTCCTTTATCTTAATTAGGAAAGGAATTTTCTCAATATAAGGTTTAGGTAAAACATGATTAGCGGTATAAACTTCAGTATTTCTTATAGGAACACTCTTAGCAACATATTTATAAGGTTCATGATACTTATTCCACTTCTTTTTAGGTACTTCAATATAGGAAGCAATAGCCTTAAAGTAAGAAGCAATAGCTTGAGAGTCTAGACCATAAGTATTTTTAATATTTTGAAAGTCATCAGTTCCCATAAAAGATTCAATGCATTCATAATCATAATGTATACCTGACTTTGTACCTTTGTCATTCTCCCAAGATTTAGCATTGTCTTGAATACGGTCCAGAAGATCCCATTTAGCTTCTTCTTCCATGCGAGTGAATGATCCAGCACAAGAAGCATCCAATAAATCATTGTCATATAGAGGGAGCCATGCATAAAAGTTATTGATAATAATATTGTTGGGGAGCTCATGAATGGTACATTTGAGCATTAGTAACTTCAGTCTCCCCCAAGCTTGAGTTGTACTCTCTCCATCAAGAGGCCAAAAGTTGTATATTTGATGCCGATCTTTATGAATCTCACTAGGAGGATAAAACTTTGAATAAAAGAGAGGCACTATTTCCTCCCATTCAAGAGCTTGACCATTCTTCCACAGCTCATACCATTCCTCAGCCTTCCTTTCAGAGATAATGAGAATAACTTCTTCTTAACTTGATCTGTAGTAATACCTGCACACTTGAACAACCTGCATAATTCGTGTATAAAGAGTAAATGATCACCAGGATGGACAGTTCCATCCCCAACATAGTAGTTATCCATAAAATGATCAACAATTCTTGTAGGTATTTTAAAAGCATCATTCTCATCAGGTGGTAGCTTATCTACTACCATAACAGTGGTAGTAGCATTACCAAATAAGAAACTCAGTGAATTATCCATAACGAAAATAAAGCAACTAGCAGAAGTAAACAGTACTCACAGTAGAAGTTTCCTTTACCAGTTCCACTCTCCAATAGCCCTTCACTCCCCAGCAACGGCGCTAGAAAATAGTCTTGATGACCCACAAGTATAGGGGGTGTATCACAGTATTTTTGATAAGTAAGAGTGTCGAACCCAACACGGAGTAGAAGGTGCTGGCTAGTGGTATGGATCAGGAATTCTCTGCAAATACTTAGCAAACAGATTTTTAGGGGTTTTTGATATAGCAATTAAAAAAAGTACGAGTAAATAAAAGATAGTAGGAATAAATGCAGCAAGTGGACACATCCTTTATGCAGCAAAGGACAAGCCGGTTGTATTACTTAAGATGGCCAAACGTTCTCGAGGACACATGGGAAGATAGTCAAGTGCTTTTGCTTCATATAGTTGATTAATCTTCTTTAGCTTGCTAAGTGTTGTGTGGGTGAACCTGTGCTAATGTACCGACCTTCATAGGACTAATACATACTTGTGATTATCCCCCTTGCAAACATTCGTAAGTACAAGAAAGTAATTAAGGTAGAAACCTAACCACAGCTTTAAACTCTAAGACCCTTACGTCCCTTGTGCAATGGTTTCCTAACGGGGGTTTAGGTTTCTGTCACTCCTGCAACCCCTACGATTAGTAGCCAAATACACAATGCATTCCCCTAGGCCCATATAGGTGAAGTGTCATGTAGTCGACGTTCACATGACACCACTAGAAGAAGTACACCACAACTTAAATATCAAACTATTGAACTTTTCTCAACACAACTCCACTACTAGCAACATGACTTCTCCCATGTCCTCAAGAACAAAACGAACTACTAACAAGACATCATATGGATCATGATCAGAGATGGAATAATGATGTATAACAATCTGAACATAAACAATAATTCAATGGTTCACTCAATAGCATCAACTACAAGGAGTAATCAACCCCTGGAAAGTTTCCCCTTTGAACTATGCAAGATTCAATGCAATTGTTATAGCAATATGGAGATGGTGATGAGGGTGCTGATGGTGATGATGGTGGTGATGATGATGATGATCCCGATGAAGTCTAGCTTGATGGTGGTGTTGATGGAGACGATCCCCCCTCTCCAGGAAGGAATTCCCCTGACAGAAATCTGTTTGCCGGAGAGATCTTTCTCTCTAGGTGTTTTCCGCCCCACAGAGGCGGCGGAATCTTTGTGTGGTCGCTCCCCGAGTCTTAGGGTTTCGGGAGGATAATATATGCCAGACAGGAGTGCCAGGGGTGGAACAGGGCGACCACTGTTGGAGATATGCCCAAGAGGCAATAATAAAGTGGTTATTATTATATCTTTATGTTTATGATAAATGTTTACATCCCATGCTATAATTGTATTAACCGGAAACACTAATACATGTGTGTTTTGTAAACATAAAAGAGTCCCTAGTAAGCATCTTGTTGAACTAGCTTGTTGATTAATTGATGATCATGGTTTCCTGATCATGGACATTGGATGTGATTAATAACAAGGTTATATCATTAGGAGAATGATGTAATGGACACACACCCATAGTAAGAGTAGCATAAGATCAAGTCATTAAGTTCGTATTGCTATAAGCTTTAAAATACATAGTAACCTAATCCTTCGACCATGAGGTTATGTTAATCACCATCACCGGATGGATACTTTGATGACATCAAACACCGCTTCGTAACTGGGTGGTCCTAAAGGTGTCATTGGGTATTCTGAAAGTATGTGTTGAAGCGCATGAACCAAGATTGGGATTTGTCCATCCATATGACGGATAGATATGCTCTGGGCCCTCTCGGTGGAATGTTATCTAGTTAGCTTGCAAGCATGTGACTAGGTCACAAGGGATGACATATCACGGAACGAGTAAAGAGTACTTATCAGTAACGAGGTAGAACTAGGTATAGAGATACCGACGATCAAACCTCGCATAAGTAAAGTATCACGTGACAAAGGGAATTGGTCTCATATGTAAATGGTTCTATCGATCACAAAGTCATCGTTGAGTATGTGGGAGCCATTATGGATCTCTAGGTCCCGCTGATGGTTATTGATAGGAGATGTGTCTCTGTCATGTCTACAGATTCACGAACCGTAGGGTGACACACTTAAGGTTCGAAGTTGTTTTAAGTAGATATGGAATGTGCGTTGGAGACTGAATGTTGTTCGGAGTCTCGGATTGGATCCGGGACATCACGAGGAGGTCCGGAATGGTCCGAAGAATAAGATTCATATATTGGGGATCATTTTCTAAGTTAGGAAATGTTCCGGAGTGTTTGTATGGGGATTCTAGAAGGTTTCGGAATGTTCTGGAAGGTTCTAGAAGAGTTCTTAGTGTTTGCTTGAAAACCAAGAAAGGGCCAAGGAAACCTTGTGGGGGCTAGACACGGATTCGTGGGGGAGGAGGACTCCTTCCCCCTTCCAAACCCGCCGGCCCAAGGAGGGAGGGGAGTCCTACTAGGACTCCCCCTCCCAAGGCGCCTCCCTCCTTTAAATAGAGGGGAGGGGGCGCCCCCTCCTAGCTCTCTCGCATAACAAGCTCTAGCCGCCGCCTCTCTCCTCCTCCTTCCCTCTGCTCCGGCTTAGGCGAAGCCCTGCAGAATTCTCTACTCCACCACCACCACCACACCGTCCTGCTATTGGGATTCCGTGGAGAAGATCTACTACCTCCACTGCTCGCTGGAACGGGGAGAGGAAGGTCTGCTTCGACTCCGCACGTGTGACCGACTGTGGAAGCGCTGCCCGAACGCGGCGCCGGAAGGATCGTCCACTTGACCGTCTGCGGAAGCGCTGCCGGAACGCGACGCCGGAAGGATCGTCCACACGATCTTGAGATCGGCAAGTTATCGACTACATCAACCACGAGATCTAATCTCGTTAACGCTTTCGGATCTACGAGGGTTAGTTCCTATCTATCTCGTTGCACATGTCTAATAGATTAGATCTTGGATTTTATCTAGATTAGATCTGGGTTTTGTTCGTTCTTGCGGTAGAAATTTTTTGTTTTACATGCTACGAACCCATCAGTGGTATCAGAGCCGTATCTATGCGTAGATCTGTTGCACGAGTAGAACACAATGTTTTTGTGGGCGTTGATGCTTTTGTTGTCGGTGTCTTAGCGTGTACTTTGCATCTTGCGGCATGATGGGATGAAGCGGCTCGGGCTAACATTACATGTCATCGCACATGAGACTTGCTCCACGCTTGACGTGCAACTTGCTTTGCACAAGTGGCTTTGCGGGTGTCTGTCTCTCCTACCATAGTTAAGATTCAATTTACAATGAGCATCTGACAACACTTGTATCAACGTTGTGGTTCTTGTTCGTATGTAAGATCGGTCTTATGCGAAAGCCCCAAACCATGTAAAACATGCAAATAAAATTAGAGGCGTCTAACTTGTTTTTGCAGGGGTTTTGTGATGTGATATGGCCATTATGTGATTGTGATTATATTTGATGTATGCAATGATCCTTATTGTAATATGGCAACCGGCAGGAGCCTAATGGTTGTCTTCAATTCTGTTAAGACCTGCGTGTCTATTCATCTTGTAATAGCTTTGTTCCAAGTAGTTGTAATAGTTGCTAGTGATGATGGACAACCATGAAGCGGCGCCACTGACCTTGACGCAATGCTGGTGATGATGGAGATCATGTTCGTGCTTTGGAGATAGAGATCAAAGGCACAAGAAGAAAGGGCCATATCATATCACACTTATTATGAATTGCCTGTGATGTTAATCCTTTATGCATCTTGTATTGCTTAGATCGCGACGGTAGCATTATAAGATGATCCCTCTCACTAAATATCAAGTAATAAAGTGTTCGTCCTTAGTTGGCACCGTTGCTAAGACTCGTCGTTTCGAAGCATCTCGTGATGATCGGGTGTGATAGACTCTACGTGTGCATACAACGGGTGCAAGCCAGATTTGCACATGCGGATACTAAGGTTAATCTTGACGAGCCTAGCATGTACAGACATGGTCTCGGAACACGGAATACCGAAAGGTAAAGCACGAGTCATATGGATGATATGATGAACATGTTGATTGTTCGCCTTTGAAGCTACATCATCTCACGTGATGATCGGATTTGGTTCGTGTAATCACTAAAACAACTCGAGGGATGTTTTTTTGAGTGGGAGTTCATTTGTAATTTGGATTAGTCGAACTCAATTTATCAAAAACACAATCAAAGTGAATTTGCATAGTTCGTTGTAGTCATTGGCATCCGTTCACCACCTTACGCTTAGTTATAGTTGAGATAGTAGAACTATAGAAATTCTGGATATTTTCTTTACGAACTGGTATCGTATTGTTTTGAGTGTCAATCTAAAGTTTAAGTCATGTTGCAAACTTTCAGCAAACTCCGTTTACTCTGTGAAGTTTAATAAACAGTATTAAATCAAGAGTAACAATTCCAATGTTAGTACCTAATGTATCGTGTTTGCCTCCATGATTCTTGATACTCAAAAGATTGTTTTTAATATCAAGTTTATCTAAGAGCTGAAAGCAATGTTTTCAGAAACCATCATATGTGAAAGGTATTGGGATATCTAAAACAATGTGTTGGTTACAACATGATAGAGTATATGTCCTCATATTTGATGAGAATTTGTGAAGGTTGGAGACACTAGTCGTCCTAATCCTCCAAAAGGTTTTGAAAAATAAACATTATACTCACAATTCACCTTTATAAGCTATAGTAGCTTGATCATGAAAGTTGTCATGATAAGGATGAATAGAAGATGTAAGTAAAATGTTTACTACACTAAAAGATTACTAAAGAATGGATTTTTGAAAGAACACCAAACATTTGATGATGGTGATCCACCTCAAAGTGCAAGTCCAAAGGTATTAGTAGTTGACTATATACGCTTTGTACTATGTGTCATATGAATGACACCACTATTGATGTTGATAGATTCTTTTAAAAAGAAAAGGAATTGTTGAAAGAGAATCTATAAAATATTTGGCAGAAAATAAAAGGTTGGAGATGTCCAACTTAGGTATATGGAAGATACATGTTATGGCTGTATTCCTTGTTTGTTAAACAATGTGGTTCTGCAGTATTGGATACCGAATTGGTTGGTATGAAGTGTCATACAGGACAACACAATTCATGAACTGCAATGGCCTAAGTAACTAACAAGAGAATATGTGATGATGTTCATCGAAAACAAACAAAGGGTTGTTATGTTGCTCGTTAACATCAAAGCTTGCCTTCAAGATTTGTCTCAATAATTGTTATTTTGATCAGGTATTATGACAACAAAAGGTTGTTCAAATAATTACCGTATTCCATAATAGATGGATGATATACAAGTCTGGTTGGAGAAATAACGACCATAAAACTAATGCTAAAATGTCGCAAGACAAATGATTACTTGCGAAGTAACATCGCCGTTTAAATTATATTGAAAGAGATACATGAAGAAACTCCATGTTGATGGATTTTTGGAGTCTTTGATTTTGATCAAATGACGCTTGTGATACTTTCCTAGAGATAATTAAAACTCCGTTCGTAGGCCAAAAGAGGAACGGACGACTAACTGATTGGAATTTGTACATATTGATGTATATAGTCCATTACGTGTAGTCGCGGGCGATGGATTTCAACTTCATATGCTTTCTCCGAAGATTTGAGTGAGTATATGTATATACTTACTCAATAAGGAAGAAGTATGAAACATTTGAAAAAAGTTCAAAGACTTTCAGGATGAAGTGGAAAATCATTGTAACGAGAAAATAAAAGAGTTTATGATTCGATCATAAAGAAAGATGTTTGAGTTACAAGTTTAGCAAAACACCTAAGATTTGAGGAATCGTTCCCTGGATTTGCATTTCCCAAAACACCATAGGAGTATGGAGTGTTCAAGATATGTAATGAAACCTTGTTTGACATGGTAAGATCAAAGGTGTCATTTATAAAACTGCCATTATATTTTAAAGATTAAAGCTTTAGTGACTACCGCTTTTACACTGAAAAGAGCTCCATCGTGATCCGTTGAAATGACACCATATAAGTCATGGTTTGGGATAAAACCCGAATTGTCTTTTCTTAAATTTTGGTATGTTATGCAAAAGTAAAACGTTTACAACCAAAGTCAGATAAGAACGTCTTTGTAGGTTATCCCAAAGAATTTGTTGGGAATTTCTCCATAACACTGAGGACAAAAGAGTTTGTTACTTGGAACGTCAAGTTTCTTGAGAAGGAATTTTTCATGAAAAGTTAAGTGGGAGGACAATAGAACTTTGATAAGGTTGTTGAACCTTAGCTATATGTGCTAAGTAGCGCAGCGCCGGAAAGTGTCCCGGTGACGGCCACAATGCTCATGGCTCTCGTGATTACAGAAGGTGTGATCTCGGAGATTAGAGTTCCTATAGAACCGTGTGGGTCGGTAAGAATCAAATAGTAAGATTTGATAAGCAAGTCGTTATTGTTTTGACAATGATGAACCGACTACATGCAAAGAAGCAATGATGGGCCCTAACTCCATAAAATGACTAGAAGTCATGGAATCCGTGATAGTATCCATACACGAGAAATCAAGTTTCTGAACTTTGAAGACCCTCCGGAAAGGCGTGAAGCCTATCGGTCGTGTTTGGATCTATAAAGAAATAGACATGGATGTTTCAAATCTATGAAATAGTCGACATATCGGAAAGAGTTTACGACAATGTTCAAGGAATTGACTATGATAAGATTTGATTTTTCATAGCGATATTTAGTCTGGACGGATTAATGTAGCAACCACTACATATATTTTGGTATATGGTAGTTGAACAAACAAAACAAGTTCTTCTAATAGAATGGTTACCTAGGACGTGTACATAACACGATCCAAAGGGTTTTGTTAATTCAAAGGATGCTAAAAGAGTATGCAAAACTTCAATGGTTGAAGTGAGCATCGCGGAGTTGGAATCTTCACCATGATGAAACTGTTAAAAGAGTTTAAATTCATCGGAGATGATGAAGATGCTTGCATTTGCAAGAAATTAAGTGGGAGCGCTGAGACATATTTCTAATACGTTATGTAGAGAACATATTGTTGATTGGAAATAATGTATCTTTTATTGACACAGGTTAAGAATTTCATTTCGATGAAAGACTTAGGCATAACTCAAGAATTAGGCATCAATGTCTATATGGATAGATTGGGGCGCTAATATGGTTTTGCCAAATGTACATAGATAAGATGTTGAATGAGTTCAATATGGAAACAACAAGAAAGGTTCTTGACGGACGAAAAGGACTGAATCAAGATTCGAGTGTGTTGACACGAGATTCATGTGTTTTGACACTTGGTGAAATCACAAGAATATTTTGATCAATCATTCTTTGAGATGTACACATCCAGATATGTCCTATGCTCTAAATGTTATGAGCATATACCAGAATGATTCATAAGATGGTTATTGGACAATAGTAAAGATATTATTATGAGCTTTGGAAGAACTAAGAATATATCATGTATAAGTGACAAATAGTTAAAGGTAGTTTGTTGTAAAGTGTTACATTGATACTAGTTTTGTCACAAGATACAAATTAAATTTATCTCAATTTAGACTATGGGCAGCATAATGTAATGAAAAGGATGTTCCATGATGGATTTGGATGAGTTCCAAAATTGAGACATTGTGACGGATACTACAACAAAAGGCTAAGTATATAAACTGCTATAGTAGCAGCAAAGGAGGGCATTTGTGTTAAGTAGTTTGTTATCAAACTAGGTGTGGTTGAAAGTGGGCTAATACTATGAAGATATATTGTGTGACAATAATATCAACATATTTTGAGCCGAAGAATCTAAAGGTCTCACCAAAGGACCAAATTTATACAATGCCATCTCACTGGAGAATGAGTAATGCGTAGAGACGCAAGGACATGCAAATACACACGGACCTGGAAGTGTCAGATCCGAAGATTATGTTTACCACTAGCAATTGTGTCTATACAACACCAGAAAGCCATAGGTGTTGAATGCACAAGTTTTTAACTAGATTATTGACTCTAGTGCAAGTGGGAGACTGTTGGAGATATGCCCAAGAAACACTAATACATGTGTGTTTTGTAAACATAAAAGAGTCCCTAGTAAGCCTCTTGTTGAACTAGCTTGTTGATTAATTGATGATCATGGTTTCCTGATCATGGACATTGGATGTGATTAATAACAAGGTTATATCATTAGGAGAATGATGTAATGGACACACACCCATAGTAAGCGTAGCATAAGATCAAGTCATTAAGTTCGTATTGCTATAAGCTTTAAAATACATAGTAACCTAATCCTTCGACCATGAGGTTATATTAATCACCATCACCGGATGGATACTTTGATGACATCAAACACCGCTTCGTAACTGGGTGGTCCTAAAGGTGTCATTGGGTATTCTGAAAGTATGTGTTGAAGCGCATGAACCAAGATTGGGATTTGTCCATCCATATGACGGATAGATATGCTCTGGGCCCTCTCGGTCACAAGGGATGACATATCACAGAACGAGTAAAGAGTACTCATCAGTAACGAGGTAGAACTAGGTATAGAGATACCGACGATCAAACCTCGGATAAGTAAAGTATCGCGTGACAAAGGGAATTGGTCTCGTATGTAAATAGTTCTATCGATCACGAAGTCATCGTTGAGTATGTGGGAGCCATTATGGATCTCCAGGTCCCGCTGATGGTTATTGATAGGAGATGTGTCTCTATCATGTCTACATATTCACGAACCGTAGGGTGACACATTTAAGGTTCGAAGTTGTTTTAAGTAGATATGGAATGTGCGTTGGAGACCGAATGTTGTTCGGAGTCTCGGATTGGATCCGGGACATCATGAGGAGATCCGGAATGGTCCGGAGAATAAGATTCATATATTGGGGATCATTTTCTAAGTTAGGAAATGTTCCGGAGTGTTTGTATGGGGATTCTAGAAGGTTTCGGAATGTTCTGGAAGGTTATAGAAGAGTTCTTGGTGTTTGCTTGAAAACCAAGAAAGGGCCAAGGAAACCTTGTGGGGGCTAGACACAGATTCGTGGGGGAGGAGGACTCCTTCCCCCTTCCCAACCCGCCGGCCCAAGGAGGGAGGGAGTCCTACTAGGACTCCCCCTCCCAAGGCGCCTCCCTCCTTTAAATAGAGGGGAGGGGGCGCCCCCTCCTAGCTCTCTCTCATAACAAGCTCTAGCCGCCGCCTCTCTCCTCCTCCTTCCCTCTGCTCCGGCTTAGGCGAAGCCCTGCAGAATTCTCTACTCCACCACCACCACCACACCGTCGTGCTGCTGGGATTCTGTGGAGAAGATCTACTACCTCCGCTGCTCGCTGGAACGGGGAGAGGAAGGTCTGCTTCGACTCCGCACATGTGACCGACTGCGGAAGCGCTGCCCGAACGCGGCGTCGGAAGGGTCGTCCACTTGACCGACTGCGGAAGCGCTGCCGGAACGCGACGCCGGAAGGATCATCCACACGATCTTGAGATCGGCAAGTGATCGACTACATCAACCACGAGATCTAATCTCGTTAACGCTTTCGGATCTACGATGGTTAGTTCCTATCTATCTCGTTGCACATGTCTAATAGATTAGATCTTGGCTTTTATCTAGATTAGATCTGGGTTTTGTTCGTTCTTGCGGTAGAAATTTTTTGTTTTACATGCTACGAACCCATGAGCCACACCACCTAGTGGCGCGGCCTAGGCTGGCCCGCGCCAGGGGGTGGTGTGGGCCCCCTATGGCCCATCTCCAACCCCCCTTCTGGCTTCCTTCGTCTTCTGGAAAAATAGGATTTTCCGTATATTTTCCCGGATTTTCTAATCTTCGCAAATTTTGCCTCCAAACAGCACCTTTTCCATCAGAATCCTGACTGCAGCTGTCCATGCTCCAAAAGTCAACAACCATGCAAAAACAGATGAAATAACATAAGTATCACCTCTCAATACAAAATATATCAATGAATAACAGTGAATTATGACATAGAATAGTGACGCAAAATGGACGTATCATTATGATAGTTCAAATCCCCGGTTCAACCACCAAAGCTAGAAAATTTTGCAAGGTTGTACCTATCAGAATCCATGGCATTGATTTGTATGCCAATCTAATAGTAGTTGGAACCAAAGGTTTGGAAGTAGTACTCGGAATGGATTGGATGTAGAAACATATAGGATTGATCGACTGTGCCAAGAAAGCCATAACCATGACCAGTAGCTCTGGAGTATCAATAGAGCATGTATCTGAAACCTTGCCCCGTCAATTAAGGTGCAACAAGAGTCTAGCCCAACCAATCCTTGACCAAGTCAGAGTAGTCTATGAATACCCCGACGTATTCCAGATGAATTGCCCGTATGCCCCTAGATCGGGATATCGAGTTAATCATTGAACTAATTCATGGAACAGGACCCATTGCTCAGATACCTTATAGTATGAACCCATCTGAATTAGTGGAGCTGAAGAAGCAACTTGATGATATGCCGGCGAAAGGTTTGATTCAACCAAGCGCATCGCCATAGAGATCACATGTTTTGTTTGTGGATAAGAAAGATGGAGGTAACCGTTTATGTACGGATTATCGGAAGCTGAATGATGTCACCATCAAGAACAAGTACCCACTACGTAAGATTGAGGATCTGTTTGATTAGTTGACTGGTGCTAGAGTGTTCTCTAAGATTGACCTTAGAATTGGTTATCATCAACTCAAGGTTCATGCAATGGATATTCCAAAGACCGCCTTTACCACTAGATATGGATTGTATGAGTATACGATCATGTCTTTTGGATTAAACAATGCCCCCGCTTATTTCATGAACCTCATGAATAAGATTTTTATGAATTTCCTAGATAAGTTTGTCGTTGTTTTTATCCATGACATTCTAATCTATTCCAAATCAGAAGAAGACCATGAGATACACCTGAGAACCATCCTTGAAACCCTTAGAGAACATGAGTTGTATGCCAAGTTTAGCAAATATGAATTCTGGTTGAAGGAAATAGGATTCCTAGGACATATAGTGTCGGCAGGAGGAGTCGTTGTCGATCCCGCCAAGATCAAAGATGTTGAAGCATGGAAAGCTCCAACCACTCAAACTCAAGTCCGTGCATTTCTCGGATTAGCGGGATATTACCGCAAGTTTGTTGAAGGATTTTGGAGCATCGAAAGGCCGATGACCCAATTGTTGAAGAAAGATAAGAAGTTTGAATGGACCGACAAATGTGAAGGAAGTTTTCAAGAGCTCAAGAAAAGATTGATTTGAGCCCCATTATTGATTATGCTAGATATCAAGAAGCCTTTTGATGTATATTGTGATGCATCCAAGATTGGTCTCGGATGTGTGTTGATGCAAGAAGGCAAAGTCATAGCATATCTGTCCCGACAACTGAAGCAACATGAGTAAAACTACCCTACACATGATCTTGAACTAGCAGCTGTAGTTTTAGCATTGAAGACATGGCGTCATTACCTTATGGGTAACCACTGTCAGATTTATTCGGATCACAAGAGTCTGAAGTATATTTTCACTCATAAGGAGCTGAATATGAGGCGAAGGAGATGGATGGAGTTAATCAAGGATTATGACCTTGACATTCACAATCACCCCGACAAAGCCAATATGGTAGCGGATGCTCTTAGCAGATTTCCGTGTAGATTAAACACTATGATTAAGGAAGCCCAGCCAAGTTTGTATGAAGTGTTGGAGCAGTTTAGAACATAGATAGTTAGCAAAGGATTTTTAGCTAGCATTGAACTTTAACCTACTTTGATCAGTCAGATCAAGTTGGCACAAAAAGGAAATGCGAGTATCGATGGAATCAAACGTCGTATTGGTACAGGAAAGGTACCCAGATTCACCGAAGATGAAGATGGAGTTTTGTCGTACAACGGACGTATCTGTGTGCCAACAGATTCCGAGCTGAAACAAGTTATCATGCAGGAAGCTCATGATACTCTTTATTCTATCCACCCTGGAGGAACAAAGATGTATCAGGATTTGAAAGAGCAATTTTGGTGGAACAAGATGAAGAGAGAAATAGGAAGCTACATAGCCAAGTGTGATATCTATCAGAGAGTCAAAGCAGAAGATCAGAGACCCACGAGACTTTTGCAACCATGGCAGATTCCGGAATGGAAATGGGATTCTGTTGGAATTGACTTTATTTGGGTCATAGTGGATAGACTATCCAAGGTAGCCCATTTTATACCTGTCAGGACCACCTACCAGAGTTCGAAGCTAGAAGAGTTGTATATTGCTAGAAAAGTCAGTTTGCATGGAACCCCCAAGACCATAGTATCAGATCGAGGAACCCAATTTACCTCAAGATTTTGGTCGAAATTCCAATAAGGATTAGGAACCAAGTTGAATTTCAGCACAGCTTATCACCCACAGACCGATGGATAAACTGAAAGAGTCAACCAAATTCTAGAAGATATGTTGAGAGCTTGTGTTCTAGAATATGGATCAAAATGGGAAGATTGTCTGCCTTTCGCAGAATTCTCATACAACAACAATTATCAAGCCAGTTTGCTAATGGCCCCATTTGATTTCTTATATGGAAGGAAGTGTCATACCCCCTTGGATTGGTCGCAAGTAGGAGAGAGTCAGATTTTCGGACCCGACATTCTACGAGAAGCAGAAGAGAAAGTTCACAAAGTTCGTTAGCACCTCAAGACCGCTTAATCTAGACAAAAGAGTTATGCTGACAAAAGACGTCGAGGCCTGACTTTCAATGTCGGAGATTTTGTGTATCTCAAAGTGTCACCCTTGAAGGGAATGCAACATTTTAAACTTAAAGGAAAGTTAGCCCCCAGATATATTGGATCACCGAGGAGAAGTATCATATCAATTAGAACCGCCAGAGGAGATGTCAGCCATCCATGATGTGTTCCATATCTCATTTCTTCGTAAATACCTGGAAGTTCTGGAGAAGACCGAAGTTTTCAAGAACATCGATCACCGAGCCATAGATATCAACAAGGATCTGACGTATCATGAAGTGCCCATCCGTAGTTTGGAAGAAGCCTTCAGAACCACTAGGACCCAGATATCAAGTTTCTCAAGATCCAATGGAGCAACCATACCAAATAAGAAGCTACTTGGGAGCGAGAAGATTACATTAGAACTAAGTTTCCAGATCTCTTTAGTTCCTAGTTTTTCTTAAATCTCGGACGAGATTTTGTTTAAGGAGGGAAGGTTTGTTTGTATTACCCCAAAAACCCTAATCAAGATTATCAAGTTCTAATCACCCAAAGTTAGGGTTAACAAAAACTTTTATTACAATTTTGAATATGAATGCATGTGTGTTTTGCATTAGAATAGAATTGATTGAATTTGCCATGCTTGATAGTTACAAATGATGGGGAATGGTTTAAAGGTGAATGCTGCATCATCTAGACCACTTACAAACAAAATCCAAAGAAAAAGAAATCAAACATGAATAAAAAGATCAAACGGTCATTTTGGCCAAAGTTAACCACTAGGTGACTTTGAGTGTTCCTAGAAGAAGAATTCTAACAGAAACAATTCCACTTCTTTTCACCCCTTGCTACCAAGTAAAAGTGTATCAAGGCCCACTTTACAAAGTTACAAAAACATTTTCCAAATCAATTAAAAGGACAGTTGAAAATTGAATCTAATGCATATGTGAAGATCACACTTTTAAAAAAACCCATCAAACCAATTCCCCTTGACCTCTCCAAGCAAACATAGGTACTCAAGCTTAAATCAAGATCACTCAAAAAGTTTCATTCAAAAATTTCAAAGTAAGTTTCGTACGGCCATTACAACAAACACCTTGCTTACACTACACTAACTACTGCCTAACTTCACTATATTGCACAGTGATCCTCGGCCATTTGGTCTCTCCTTAACCCTCTTGTCCCCTCTAGTGTCGACCAGCACCCAGAGCAACCCTCCTTTAGCCGTGTGCACAGTGGAGCGCCGCCCAATTGTGGTCGTCGCTGGCCCACCGTGGACAGCGTGCCAGGAGCCTCGCCGCCCTCGCCCATGACGCACACCAGACACACCTCGGTTCACCGCCACCCCCTGTCCAAGCCACGACCCCAGCCCGGCCCTAGACCACCCTAGATACGCCGCACACAGCCTCTCCGCACCATGCCCAGAGCCCGCCAGCTTGCCACACCCGACCGCCTCACACAGACCGCGCCTACCCCTCGCCGCGCACGCTCACACTCGCCATGATCACAACAAACCCGCAGACACCCCCGTTCACCGCCGCGTGACCCGTAGCTGCCGCACGCCGTCGCAAACACCTCTGCGTCCGCGCGGAGCGCAGTAGGCTCCCGACCAATCCACACTGCCCACGTCGCGCCATTATTCCCGTGAGAACCGCCAAGGAACCACACACCGCCCCCTAGCCTCAGCCACGCCGATAGCCGCCTGTAGCATCGTCACCGATGAGCCCACGCCCACGCCGTTCGGTCCCCTCGCCGAGTATAAGTAGAGGCCTTCCCCGCCTCCATTCTCCACACCAGTGCACTCCCTACTCCTCACAGCTACTCCCACACTTCTTCCCAGAGCAAGGAGATATCTCTCTCGCCAGAATTTGGCCGAAGCCTGCCACTGCTAGAGGAGAAGGGCGCCGTCAATTTCGACCACCCCAAGACCTGCCGCAACCACCGCTAGAACCGTCGTTGTCTACCACATCGATCGCCCCCGTCCCCGAGCCTAGATGGAGCCTAGGTGAGCTCTGCTAGACCCCCACCGCTGTGCTAGGTTTAGTTCCTCACCGGAGCAGTCCATCGTCGACGACGACTCCCAGCCGTTAGATTCGAATTAGATCATAGGGTTCAGATTCGTAGATATCGTTTTGCTTAGTTTCAGTCGCTGATGAGTGGACCCCCTCTGTCAGCAGCCTGCTGTGTTGTGCAGTGCAGTTGGGCCAGCCCGTTTAAGTTTCCCGCGCAGGCCTGAAGATTCAAATATTGATTTTCCATTTTAGTTAAAAACCTATTCTGTACACAAATTCAAAACTCAATTCAGAGAGTTTCACTGAACCAAATTGTATGATTCAAATATTTCTAGAAAGATATTTTAATTACCTATCCAAGCCTGTAGGATTTAAATAATTTGGAGTTATAGATCACATATAGTAAAAATAACAAGACATGGACTTTTCCAACTTCAAACATTTTTCAAAAATCAACCATAAATTCTTTTGAGTTGATTCTAACTCTCTAAAATCACATTTGATAAGAGCTATGTGAATATGTAAAATATTTAGGTTTGCATGCAGTAAATTTGGACTAGTACCAAAATAATGATATATGCATTTCTAGTCACTTTAAATCTATTAAATAATAGTCTTAAACTTTATAAAATATGACCAACCCTTTAAATTACATTCCCATGTATGAGAATATGTGGTGATGACATGTGTCAACATGATCCCATATTTTAATTGGAGAATATTAAATGTTAATTAATTTCAATGAGTAGAAATTACTTTTCTAAAATAAAATAAATAAGACTAAGTCTTTATCTCATGTGATGACTGTGATGATGCTAGATAATCAAGTGTGAGTCTTAGTGTGCTAAATAGAAGTAGTTAAGTATTGTTTGGTGATTGGGTACCTCGTATTCATTTATAGACGATAGTACCGACCCGGGATACGAGGAGGAAGAGTTCTACCAAGAAGAAGAAGAGAACTTCAATCACTGCACCAATCAAGGCAAGCTAGAATTATACAAGTTAACCATGCAAGCTGACACTTGCAAGTATTATACCTATTGAAGTCATCCTTGCAAGATAACCTATGCAAGATGCATTAGGCATGCTTGGTTATTTCAACTTTGATTATACCAATCCCAAGTTTTATTTGCAAGCTTTATTCTTGTTACCTTACTAAAGTTCTTTACTTTTAGTTAGTGCTTTGTGAGTTTTGGGAAAAAAATATAGGTAGCATAAAGAGTATAAAACTAGGCCTAAGTAGCTATACTTAGATGTCATTCTATGGCATGAGATTGAAGACTAGCACCCCTCATTAGTGAACACTCTTAACTATAGTGGCTAGTGCTAAGCATAAAAGTTGATCACTTTAGATGGGAATACTTGGTGAAAATGATTATGAAAACCTTGGAATGATGCTTCATTTTATTGAGATGTTTTGACATGTGTTGAGAAAACACAATGGTTTGATGATGAAAATGTTGAGGCATGAGTCTTAGCCCTTTTACAAAAAAAACTGATGGTTGGGTTCAGATGCGATACCATTCCAATTTTACCGTACAACCACAATACCTGAATTGGGTATGGCTTAGCTGGAAGTTTATGAGCCTTAGTATGGGTTCCCTCACAGGAGAGGTTTGAGATGGGGCTACCTCTTGATGATTATCCACGTATGTAGTGCCCAGGATGGCAGATGGCCATGGCTGGGGGGTCAAGCTCATAGGAGAGGTGCCTATACTAGGGTGTGTAACTGAAAGGTCATGATTGATTACCCGCATACTAAGTATGATTGATTCAGGGTTATCCCTGACGGATGTATCGAATTTGTGCTGAAAGTGTACCACCACCACCTCTACAGAGTGTCAAACTATTCGAATAGCCGCGTCCACGTTCATGGACAGGTGGAGTGGCCATACTATTCCGTTGTCAGATGTTTTCAAAATGATTTGTGAAGTGAACTATGATTTTGACTTAACCACAGCAGGGTTTTGAATATGAAAACTAGTTTTCCCACTTAAGTGCTTTAGAACATTAAATTAGTTGTTTTTACTTCTAAACTCAGTTTAGATAAACTTGTCTTTTTGCAAATAAACTTAGAGCTTAGGATTTCTATTAGAACTACCTTACTTGTTAGTGATAGTTTGCGAGTACTTAAAGAGTACTCATGGCTTTGTCCCTGGCTATTCCCGTGGCCAGACTATGAGGAGGACTACCAGGATGATGGACAACAGGATGTCTATGACAACTAGGATCATCTCCCATTGTCAGCATTGCCTGTGACCCTGAAGATGGAGCCCACTACTACGCTTATTATTCCATTTCTTTGATTGTACTAAGACTAGATCATGAGATCCTTTATTTGTAAGACCTTATTATGGTTTGTAATGGATAATGTACTATGATATCCAATCTGTTATGTCTCGCAAAAATGGTAATCCTGGGATTGCGAGGTATGGCATAACATGTATCTGGGATTAAAATTCCGGGTGTTGACAGGTTAGGGTGATGGGGTGGTGGTGTGATGTGGTTGTGTCGAGCCAAACCACAAAGATAGAGGGGCTCGAGTTAGCTTAGGGAGAGGGATTAGGTTAGATAGATAGCTAGGTTATATTTCTTATTTGAATTCATATGGTTTGTTTTGATTTATTTTTGTTTGCTTTCAAACCATGCAAGTTCAAAAAGAATCAAAGGTGGTACTAGGGATAGTAAGGTAGAGCCTTGCATCTATTATGCAAGATTGATCAAAACAAAAATAAAAGAAAGGAGGAATAAGAGGAACCAAGGATATTTATTTGAATTGATTCAAATATGAATGCCTACGAAACAAATAACCCATAATTCTAATGGTAAAAGAAGTGGAAGATGGTGGTACTATTGCATGGGCCATGCATGAGGAAGAAAAGCCTCTACTAGTTTTGAAAACAACTATTTGTAATAATGGACAAATATTCATACATTCATTCAAATTTGAATTAAACCCACACAAAGAAGGAGCTTTCTTATCATATGAAAATAATTAGCATATGCACATGTCTGAAGTTAAATGACCATCATAGTGTGTATTTTCCCACTATATCACTTGTAGCCAAATATAGCACCATACATGAGCACATAGTAAATAAAACCACATGAAAGCTTAATAAAGGGAATTCTACCCACATGGAATGCAAAGGTGGCCATGAGGCTCCACATACTTAATATTGTGAAACAATAGAGACCATATATGGGAGCATGTAGATTTAGAAGTGGATCCATCTTATTATACATAAGCTATACATAATACCAAAAGAAATGCAAATGCTCATATATAGTTTGGATGGTGGAATTATAAGATGGTGACAAAGAAAGGTGGTGGATTTGTAAAATATATGCCCATAACTCAACTTCGGAATGAAGAAATATATGAAGAACCAACTACAATTCATCAAGAGGAAAATCCATGTCATACAAATGCATATGAGATAAGAACCAAATGAAAAAAGTTTTATATGATGCTCAAATGCAAGGTGGCATGGTGACATGAGCATGATATAATGATGATGCAATTAATTATATGTAGGAAGTAGAAATATATAGACTAGGAAAGTAGCATTAAAATTGTTAGACAATTGGGATGCTACAGGTATATAACCCATCGGTTTGGGATGGTGCATGATTGCTTTGGGGAGGTGCCCGCAGACGACTGGGAGGTGGCTTCTGGCTTTGGAGAGGTGGAAAGTCACCTTTGGGAGATGGACGTGGCCAGAAGGATGCGGACTTCATGCCTTTGGAAGGTGGCTCCTTGATTTGCAGAGGTGGCATGTTGGCTTTGGGAGGTGCCAGTGGACGGCAGGATGTGGGTTGGGGTTCCATGCCTTGGGTATGTGGCGGCTGGCTTTGGGGAGGTGGCGACTGGCTTTGGGTAGATGGGTGCTGGCTTTGGTAGCTAGCTTTTGGGAGGTGGTTGCTTGCTTTGGGGAGGTAGTGGCTGGCTTTGGGGAGGTGGCGGCCGTCATACCAGCAGGTCAGAGGGAGTGGGTAGCTCGGCTTGGGTAGAGTGCTACTCATGTTGGGAAGCTTCTAGGTCGCCTTGGGCTGTTGCCTTCTCGTCTTGGGTATGTGACACCCCTAAATTGGGTCTATGCAGATCTTAGCATTGCCACCAAAATCCACATAGAAGTAATTCAAAGACGCCCACCAAATGCTTTCATGTAGGTGGATTTTATTACAAGCAGTTATATCACAATATTTTACATTAGAATCCACAAGAAACACACACACACACATATATATATATATATACATCGACCATTATGGAATCGATGGCAAAATATTATTCTGCAATAAATCGTACTTCTTTATGTTTTTTCTTCGTACTGCTTGAGTACTCAACTGAAAGTTACATCGTAGTATGCTCTGTACTGCTATTTGTATCTATATATTTTATTCTGCGATTTTGAGTTCTGTAGAATGTGTGTGGTGGAAATTTGGTGAGAGGGACGGGTTTGGTTGCTAGCGGCGGTGCCGACGAGATGGAGCTCCGGCGAGGCGAAGCTCAGCTGCTGGCGATGACAAACAAGGCGCGGGTGGAAGTGTTGTTGTCGATGGCGGCCGGTAGGAGGCGATGTGTGAGAGGGAGCTGCAGGCGATGCTATGGGAGGCGGCAGAGAGGAGCTGCTCGAGTGGGAAGACGGCACAGAGGTATGGTTACGCAGCGACGGGGCCGAGCATGGTCGGAGCAGGGACGGAAGCGGGCGGTGCTGAGAAAGCTAAAGCAGGATCGGCGGGCGGACGAAGCAGAGTTGTGGTGGCGCAGTGACGGGGTCGAGCATGGCCGGAGCAAGGAGGGAAGGAGGCCATGCAGAGCAAGCCAGATCGTGGTCGGCGGGCAGACATTGAATAGGTGTGGTGGCGCGACGACGAGGTCGAGCATGGCGGGAGCAGGGTGGAAGGCGGGCGGTGCATAGCAAGGCGGAGTGGTGTCCGATCTTGGCGATGCAGTGAAGCTAGGATTCCATCTTGTTTTTTATGTTTTTGTTCATCCTACAAGAACTTCCATAGTAGTATATTCTGTATTGTTGTTGTTTTGTTATTTATATTGTGCGTTATTTGAGTTTTTGCAGAATGTATGTGGTGAAAATTGGGTCAAGGGAGGGAGATGGGGGGTCTCCCCCACATTTTAAAAAATAAAAAATAAAAAATTCCTATAATATTTTTATAATATGAACGCAGCACTTCAACATTTGTCATCTTGGTACGGCTTGTACTGAAAGATCTGTACTGCCCCGGTTAAATTTTATGTACTTCCTTTGTTTTTCTCATTTTATTGTTAACATATTTATATAATTCACATGCTGCACTTCTTTTTTAAGCGTACCACTCATCCAAAATACTCCATACGTCTCTATGTTTTAATTTTTCTGGGTAAATCGTTTTCTCCTATTTTTGAGTTTTTGTAGAATGTGTATGGTGAAAATCGGGTCTGAGGGAGGGAGAGGGGAGGTGGTCTACCCCCAAAGATTTAAAAAATATAAAATGGAAATGCGTCTAATGTTTTTATAATATTGACTTAGCACTTTAACATTTGTCATTGTAGTACTGCTTGTACTTCATGTAACGCACTGCCTTTTGTACCTGTTCTGTACTTCTCTTGTTTTTTCTCACTTTGAACAGTTTCTTTTTACCTCTATGCTTCGACATTTTTTCATAATGGTAGTGCTTGTATTTCAGGAAATTTATAACATATACATTGTGATATCTATGTACCTTTATTTTTTGGGGGGATTTGTGTTAGATTGTGTGTGATGGATTTGGGGTACCACAGATTTTTTGGGCGGTGCTTATGAGGAAACTTAAGATAGAAGTGAAAACCTCCAACATGTTTTATAATAAAGAATCTACATTTTTCTCTGGTTTGCATATTTGTTCCTTTTAATAATTCATAATTACTCAACCATTAACATTTTTATATATTTTTCACAAGCTGCACTTATTTTTGAGCAGGAACGTACTACTCATTTAGAATCCTCTGTACTTCTCTCTATTTTTAATTTTGTTGGGTAAATTGTATTCTCCATTTATTTTTGTTTTTATTAAAATGTTGATTGTGTCCAGCTCCAGACATGGTAACAGTGCCGATACCTTTTGTATGTATCTGTCTTCCCCTATTCACTCTCTCCCCCACGATCTCCTCCACCTCCTCTGGTTGTCATCCCATGAATCTCGCCACCACGATTTTGCCCCTCATTGTAACCGTCGCTCGGAGGGATCGTTGCCTGCAGGAACCGTGCATCCTTCTCCTACTTCCTTATCTAGCAAGTGCTTCTCCCTCTTATCTCTTCCCAACCTTCCCCCGCCCCTCGCGTTGTCTTTGGCGAAACCCGTAGCAGTTGTTGTTGCGTGGTTTTCGGTACCGATCTTCCTTTTTTCACTGCATCTACCTTCTTCCTTTTTCTTGTTTTTCTATTCTTACGATCTCTATTTTCTTCCGGGATGCTCTCTTTTATTTTATTGATCACTATTCATCATCTTTGGGATCTAGGTTTTTCGTCCATGGCTTCATCACCGATGAGCCTCACTATGGTGGTTCCTCACCACCGAAGAGCACCGCGGTGGATGTCTCTGACCCGAAGAGCGGTAATGTTGCCTCACCACCGAAGAGCACCACGGTGGATGTCTTTGACCCGAAGAGCGGTAATGGTGCCTCACCGCCGAAGAGCACTGTGGCAGATGGCTCTAATGCGAAGAGTGCTGATGGTGCCTCACCACAGAAGAGCACTACGGACTGATGCGAAGAGTGGTGATTGGATAACTTATTTTCATGTATTGTCTAGAATTAGGTTTCGTGTACTGGTTGGATAACTTATTTTTGAACTGCTTATTGTATCTTGGTCATGTTTTTGTTGTCTTTACAATTTATACCTTGTTTCATTGACATATAGTTGTTGTACTGTTAATATTACTATTGTTGCACTTTTCCCCATATCATATTTTTTCTGTTTTTGGTTATGACATATTTAGTTATATTTTTATTTTTCATTGCTTTCATGTATTTCATTTGAGATAGCTTTTATATTCTTTGCACTGTTGAATAATATGATTATTGTACTTCTTTGTTCTAGTGTTGTTCTAGAGAATATGGATTCTTGTATTGTTTTGATTGCTTTCACGCATTGCATTGACATATATTTGTTGAACTATTGAATAATATGATTGTTGTACTTCTTGTTCTAGTGCTATTCTAGAGAATAGATTTTCTTGTATTGTTTTGATTGCTTTCATGTATTGCATTGACATACATTTGTTGAACTATTGAATAATATGATTGTTGTACTTCTTTTTTGTTCTAGTTCTATTTTGTTCTATTACTATTGATATAATTTTTTCCTATAATTCTTTCTTATTTTTTGTTGTTTTTTGTTTGTTGTAGAAGATCTGTCTGGCTCTGCTCAGGATAGTATATCACTTGTTATTGCTTCTGTTGATAAAGAATATGGTGGAGCACCTGACAATGCTGGTCAGGTGGATGATTCTGATATTAGTTCATTGGAGCTTTCGGAGACACAGTCCCAATCCGTCGATGGCACCGAGCCTGTTACTTAGTTAGAGGATGTTCCTGGTCAGCCTATGGTTGACCGTATTAGAAAAAAATGCTAAGGTGGAGGCTGAGCGAGAGTGTAAGAGAAAGTCATTGGCTGAAGATCATAGTAAACAACCATTGTATGTAGAGCCTAAGTTGGCTGCGGAAGGCCCAAGTAAGGAGTCATCGAATGAAGATTCTGAGTTGGCTATGAAAGAGCAAGAGAAGAATGGCTCGAATAAATAGGTTGAGTTGGTTGCTCCTGTTGATTCTACTAGATCTATCCCTAGTAGCCCAGATGAGCAATCCACAAAAGGGGTTTTAGTACGGAAACAATTTTTTTATTCCCTTCCAATACACAAGAGCCCTTGTGTAGTATCTTCTCGATCACTAGGTGAACTTGATAAACGCAAAAGTCCTCGAGTTAGTTCAATTGATAAATCCAAAGGTTCTGCAGCAAAGGCTACTCTGGCAAAGAAGAAAAATGCTCCATTACAAAAGTTGGCAAAGGTAAAGCAACATGCTGGTGAGACAAAGGAGCTATCTAGCAAGGGGATGGCCAAAGGTGATGCTACAAAGGTTAAGAAATCTGCTATTAAAGGGAAGAAGGTTGCTTGTGTGGCAAAGAGGTCTGTTCATTTTCAAGATGATCGGGATTTTGTGGATGATGAGGAGGTGGAGATTGAAGAAGAGGATAGTGGAGAAGAGGATGATGAAGAGCAATATATTGCTGAACAATCTCCATCTAGTGAAGAATAATCTTATGGTGATGCCAAGTTGTCCAATGTAAGTCACCTGTTTGTGATGATTAATTTTTTGTCTTTCATTATTCTTTTTTGTACTGTTGGTGTATACAAAACTCGAACTGCAGTTCATACTTGTTTTCGTAGTTCTTTTTTTATTTTTGATATCTTTTTAACAAGCTATATTTTGTTGTCTAATCTTTAGTATAATATTTTCAGAAGCCTATGGGTAAGAGGAAGAGAGGTGAGGGAGTCGCTGATGTGACGAAGCGCTTCAATCTTACTACTAGGTGCTCTCTTAGGGAGGTATCCCTTTGCATAAAAATGTTGAAGGAACGACACTTGAAAATCCTTAGTGATGTAGATCTTGGTCATCTGAAAGATTTTAAGATCAAGTCAAATAACAATCATTGTCCTGGAGGTTTATTGATGTACCACATTGATCCAAACACTTTGATTCTTGATCTTGGTGATGGCAGTAAAATTCTACTGATGTGACTGAGAAGATTTTCAAGCTTCCTCAGGGAACAACTCTCCACCAAGGCCTTTAGACCAGAAAGTTGAAGATTTGAGGAACTTAAAAGATTAGCTTGGCATCCCAAGGAACAAGGATTTACTACTAATAATCTTCGGAAGATTCTAAAGCAGCTTGTTGAAGATCCCACAAAGGATTCTCTAGCTATGAAGGTTTTTGGTTTGATTTGGTTCAACAAGTTCATTTGTCCTGGTTATTCTCAGTGTGTCAAGAGGAAAGCCACTATGGTGGAAGATTTGTACTTTGTGAAATTGACGGATGTTGATATTTGTTAGCTTGTTGTTTATGAGTTGAAAATAGCAACTGCAGCTTGGCAGGTAGCAGGTGCAGAGTGGAGAGATCTTCCAGGTTGCTGCATTGCTGTGATTTTGGATTATCTTGAATGCCTCGATGAGTCCAAGCTTAATGTTATGTTAAGCGGATTCCACTCGTTTTGAACTATGGTCCTGCAAAACTTATGAAACTTTGCAGGCTAAACCTTGTTAGCTAGGTACCAAGGACCCTATAACATGTTTGTATGACAAGTTACCAGTGAGTTTTACTTTTTTTATCTTTGATACATATGATGTATGATATTTGGTTCTAGGTTTGATCTTATTATTGCACTTATTTTATTTTAGGAAGTTTTTGTCTCCATGTATGATATTGTTTGACTTTTGTCTTGCTGATTTCGTTTTCTTGGTACCTCTATGTATTCCTGTGGTCGTACTTCCTATCACATTAAGTTTGTACTGCTTATGATTGTTTATGATGCCCTTTTTGTTTTACTATTTGCTTCTGCCTTCTTATGTATTTTTTTTTGAACTATTATGGTATATATTGTTTGTACTGTTTCTCTGTGCTATGCTTATACTTCTTATATTTTTCATTTTTTAGCGCTTATCTTTATTTGAAACTCTTTAAAATTAGCATTGGTATTTTTTTCTTAAATTATTCTGAATTTTTTATCCTTGAAATGCTCTAGAGAGTGTGTTTTTACTTTTGTTTTGAAGTGGAAGGCCCTGAACGATATCATATTTTTTGAGAAAATCACTAGAGTGATTCCTACTAGTTCTCGTCTATCTGTATTAAAGAGACATGCGTGCTCTTCTGTGGATGTTGCTCCTTCTCTTAAGCGATATAAATCTGCACCCAGCAGTTCTGCAGATGTTGTTGCTGAAGGAAGGAGTGATGATTTTTTTGCATCTACCTTTGTAGAGCTTCAGGATGCCCTCAATAGGGCATCTCAGCTTTCTCTTGATTTGCCTACCACTATGTCTCGGCTTTCTCACATTTCTGGAAATTTGCCACCCGAGAATGACTTTGATGAAGAAGCTCATAGTATCGTTCTTGATGCTGAGGTTGGGAATCTGGAGTACCTGCAGATAATCATAGCCTAACTTCGTGATGCTTGTTATATATACAGAAATGCGCATGTACTCGCTGGAGTCCTTATGAGAAGCATGTCAGGGAATATATCATCCAGATTTTTAAGGCAGATGTTGTTGATGCACATGAATTAAGGGGTAATGATCTTATCCTACCTGCAACAAACGTGAGATTCTTATTTTATTTTTGTGTTCTTTTTCATCATTTTTAGTATTTTTGCACATGAATTAAGGGGTAATGATGTTATCCTGCCTGTTTTGTGTTTTTAGGTGGTTGGACTTATCCTTTTTCATTTATATGTTTTTCTCTAGGTTAATATTGATGCACTTATGCTGTCCTAGACGGTAGCTGCTAAGGCGCCGACGCCTAAGCCTCTTAATCCATTGGATGAATGAAAACACTGGCAGCGAGCATACGGAGTCTAAGAACAAGCAGGTTGAGGATGGAGCAGTTAATAGTGCTGTTGACAACGCGATGTCTAATCTTATTTCCCCAGATGCACCTTCTGGAGTGCAGTCTGATGCATCAAAGGAAAAAACTTGATGTAGATTTTACCGCACCCCTTTTGCAAGCGAAAACTACCAAAATTTGCTCTTTCTAGCCTCAAACTTGTTTCCAGCTTCTAGTTTTCATGGCGTTGTTACTGAATAATCAGATGCTACAAAGATTCCCGCTACTGGTGCTAATGGTGACGGGAAAGCGACGCCAAACTCTTAGATTCAAAACCTTGGCAAGATCCTATAATGTCTAATCTTTTCCCAAAAACCTACTTTTGTTATATCGTATTTTATCCGACTCTTCATTTTTTAATTTGTTGTATCCTGTGAGGATGGTATGGTATGTACTATCTGAATGCTACTATATATATGAAATGTTTTATTCTGTGTGAAATGAAAATGTACCTTTCGACAGTTCTTGTGCATGTGTAAATTTTAAGTTTGCGGGGTTCTTTCTACGTGGCGAACCGTATATCCTTTTTTAGGAATCGTGTGATATGGGTACAAATATTTTCCATACAAATCTCACACACTGGGGGGTGATTAACATCTTTTCTTAACCAGTACTTCATTCTTTATGATCCTGTACTGCTACATTTTTAAGCACCTGTATTTTTTTCAACATTCACTCATATTGTTGTAGAGACATGTACATGTACTGCTTAAGCGACATGTATCATGTACTGCTTTTTTTGTTACTTCTACCCGTTCTGCTTTTATAAGTATGAAACTGTACTGATTTCATACATATTGTCCGTACTTCTTTTGCTACATGTACTTGTATTTCCATTTACTTCGTATCGTATTCCTTTTTCTACACATTGCTCTAGTGGTTTTAAAACTTATTTCATTTATTTGTAACTTCTAATCATATGTGTATACTTATTTTTTGTTTATCGACTATTGCTTTTGGTTTGCAGTTTTTCACAAGACTGATGGGTTATATCAAGGTGAAAATAAAGTTGTTGAAGCTATCAAGGAGTTCTACAAATGAGTCACCTATATTGATAAAAAGTCCAAGGGTTAATTATTGGTTTGCCACTATAGGTCGTCATATGCTCAGTTTTGTCACTAGCGCGGAATGGTGCTCAGTTTTGCCACTATTTCAGATGCAGCTGCTATGGCGACACCAACCGGCCAGTTTAAATGAGCATAACAAATTCAAAAAAATGAAAAACCTGCGCACTTGCTCTTCTTTGTCTTATACTAACAATTTAAGTATATAAACAAGGTCTACATACATTCAAACGAAAAATTCATGAATACGTGATAAACAACGTCTACATACATGAATACATAAATTTTTCGTTTGAATGTATGTAGACCTTGTTTATCAACTTGAATCGTTAGTATAAGACATAAGAAGACTATGTGCGCAGGTTTTTCTTTTTTTGATTTTATTTGAATTTGTTATGCTCGATGTCACCACAGCAGCTGCACTCGAAATAGTGGCAAAACTGAGCACCATTCCGCACTAGTGGAAAAACTGAGCATACGGCGGTCTATAGTGGCAAACCAATAATTAACCCAAATTCCAAGAGAGCGTATGTTACTATCCTTTTATTTGTATTATATGGAATATAATAGTTTATATTTTTGCATCTTTGTATCTTTTTTATCGTTGCAAATATTACATTATATTTTTTTCACACAGAGATTAACTTATGTTTTAGAATAAATTTTGTGGAGCTAAAGTTGGGCATGTTGCGGAATCTTGTGAACCTGATGGAATGCTTAGTTCTAGTGTAGCAACAGTTGGCATCCATCTGATAGTAGAGCATTTTCGTGGATCAAAAATGTTGATTTGTCATTACTAGATTACTATAAGTTATATTTTTGTTTTTTAGTGTTTGTATTAAATTTCTTTCTATTCTCATCCATATTTGTTAATTTTATTTATTTTTTTCTTTTTGATTTTGAATTCCTGTAGGCTAAGATTTATGCTAGAAATTTTGCTGCTAATGTGAGAAAAGTAGTTTTGTGGTAGAGTTGGAGAGGATCGTATTGACCGAAAGGATCTGGTTAGTCAAATGTGCTCTATGTGTTTATGTCTTGCCGGTGCATGTCTTGTTATTGGTTTGCTTTCTTACCTTTTTTTGCAGATTTTGTTTCCAACTTTTGATCCTCCACCTTCTGGTGAAAAAAAATATTTTGGCCATTGGGTTATTGTCGCTCTCAATTTGAAAAAAGGTTGTTTCCAGTACATTGATTTTTTATACTTTCCAAGAAGTCAGTCTGGCTAGACCATTTACCGCGGAATGGTTAAAAATATAAATAAGCGTTGGCTCGATTTGACCATTGATATGGATCCTCCAGTTCAACCCCTTAGTATTGAGGATTACAAAACTGCTTAAATGGATACAATAAAGCAAACTGATAGGTGAGGCTCATACTTTCAGATATGTTAACATATGTTTTGCATTTTAGTTGTGGTTATTTTTTGCGATTGCATGATTTTGTGCTCCCTGTTTGTTTGATGTCCTTCTTCTATAACACGTACAACACTGCTTGTATTGCTTTATATGTATTAACCTTTCATAATTTTTATATACATATTATTTCCCTGCACGCAGTCGTGCTTGTGGTTGGTTCATGCTCCAGACTATTACGGCTTTGGATGGAGAATATCTCACATAATTTATAGTGAGGGATATCCCCAACATCAAGAAGGCCATGCTCTATACTTGGTCGATGTCTAGACGATTCAAGATTGATTTTACCAAGTTTTTTGGCTATAATCTAGGTTTTAGTTATTTGATTTTTGATTCTTTGACATGCATTTCTTTTTTTTAGCCATCTTCACATATTTGTTCTACTTATATTTATTTTAATAACTCTTGAATTATGTGCTCAACTAACTTATTTCGTTATTCAACTTCATGGAGTTGATTATCTTGCCATTGGTGATCAATCTTTCACCATTTTTGACACATCCCAAGTTGATACTAATCATAGAATGGTCAACATCAATAGCCAAGAAGATTTAACGTCGTCTGAAAGGAAGTTGCCAGCATTTGATCGCACAAATAACTCTAGTGGCACGGATGATTTTATCACCCCAACAACAAGATCTGGAATGAAGAGGGTATACTCTCCTGCCATCGAGAAGTTAATGTTATGTCAAATAAGAGGGCATCGAAAAGAGCAAAGAAGTGGAGTCTTCTTGTTGAGGCTCTAAGGCCTAGAAGATTCCAATACCTTCATAAGGCTAGATTCTTATAGAATTTCATCTTAAGTAAGCATGCACGCGAGAAGTATAAACGGTGAGTTCTCATTTCTACTCCATTCATATACTTGTTCCTTTTGTACTTTATTACTTTCTTGTTAGGTTTTTCCTCTTTTTTCAATACTAGTGTTTTCTTTAGTAAATACCATTATTACTTTTTCTTGTATTTTTCTTGTTTGCTCTTTTGCACTTACCTGTATTACCATTCTTGTAATTATATAGTACATGGTTCTCGTACTACACATTTCTCATCTTTTGTACATCTTTTTAAATTATGAGAAATTAATTGTGTGAACTTTCTGTTTTTCACACGTGCAACAAAACTTTCTGTGTTTTCGAACATGGAATTGACTCTGGTGGAGAACAAGTTGGAATCTCCTATACCGGTGAAGATTTTGTTAGGAATTTTGATGATTGTGGGCAACTTGAAGGAGAATTGATGCACTATGTCATTTCTCAGTGGAAGACTGATCCTATGAAGAATCATGTTTTTTCGTCTGGCAGTCGTGTTCCGTTGAGCCCATATTTCGCATCAGTAATTATATTTAAGTGATTTTTTGAAAGGATAGTTGTAACACCCCAAAAATATTAAGCAAGATTATCAAGTTCTAATCACCCAAGTTTAGGGTTAACAATTTTTTTTATTAATTTAAATAGGAGTGTATGTGTGATTTGCATTAGTTTATAAATGAGTGCAATTGCCATATTTGTTTGCTATAAAGGATAAAGAATGGTTTAAAGAAGAATACTACGTCATCTATGCCTATTACAAACAAAATCAAAAGCAAGGAAATTCAAATATGAATCATATAAGCAAATGGTCATTTTGACCAAAATTAACCACTAGACCACTTTGAGTGTTCCTAGTAAAGAATTTCTAATAGAAACATTTCCAATTCTTTTCACCCCTTGCTAGACGAAGTAAAAGTGAATCCAAGCCCACTTTACAAACTCATAGAAACTATTTTTCAAATCTAGTTAAAAGACAATTCAAAATTGAATCAAGTGTATATACTAAGATCACCATTTTTGCAAAAACCACTCAAATCAATTCACCTTGACTTTTCCAAGCAACCATAGACACTCAAGCAAGTACTCAGAACACTCACCAAAATTCATTCAAAAATTTCAAACTTGAGTTCATGCAGCCATTTGGTCGAACATATTGCAGACACAGATTAAACCACTGCCTAACTTCACTGTTTTGAGCATTGATCACTCACCCCATTGTCCCCTCTTCACTCCCCTGGTCTCCCACAACACCTAGCAGCGCCAGACACGCACCCCCTGTTTGCCGTTGTGCCAGTACCGCGCTGTCCAAAGCTCGCCGCACCGGCCGACCATGGATAGCTCACCACAGACCATGCCGCCCTATCCCGCGATGCCCAGGAGACAGGCCATCGTCCAACGCCACCCCCTATCCAATCCTCGACCACAGGCAAGCCGTGGACCACCAGAAAATCACCGCGCCCATTTTCTCTACGCCATGCCGAGGGCGCGCCAGAGCGCCGCAGCTGACCAGCGCGCACACGCCATGCCTCACCCTCTCCGCATGTGCACACACTCGCCATGACCCTAGGTACCTCCCAGACATGTGATGTCTACGCACTTCTATTTCTGTAGACAGTTGTTGGTCCTCCAAGTGTAGAGGTTTGTAGAACAACAGCAAGTTTTCCCTTAAGTGGATCACCCAAGGTTTATCGAACTCAGGGAGGAAGTGGTCAAAGGTATTCCCTCTCAAGCAACCCTGCAATTAAGGTACAAGAAGTCTCTTGTGTCCCCAACACACCCAATACCCTTTTCAGGTGTATAGGTGCACTAGTTTGGCGAAGAGATAGTGAAATACAAGTGGTATGGATAATTATAAGTGGTAACAGTGATAGAAAATAGCTTAATGGCGTGGAAGAGACTAAAGGCAGACTGAAATAAATATGGAAGCAAGCAAACATGTAACAGATCTAGTAGAAAACGGTATTTCAATGCTTAGAAACAAGGCCTAGGGATCATACTTTCACTAGTGAACACTCTCTCGTAAATATATTATCTTCATGATACTACTCTTAACTACTATCCGGTTGGACACTCTAATTGATGGTAGGGCTATAACAGCACACCCCAAAGTAAGCCTTTCCCATCTAGAAAACCCCACACTGTCACCTTGACCACTAGATGGTTCCAAGAAACATCACAATTTCATAAAGACATCCAACTCCAAATATAACTCATAACAAGTATTTGTAATCTCTAGCCTAAGTGCCACCATGGTGAGCACGCTGTCACTTTCACACACATGGGGAGAGCAGAGATTCATTAAAGCACTTGAGTAGAAGAATAGATCTATAGATTACAAGCTCATGATCACAATATGATCATGCATAGAGAGAGATGAACACATAGCTACCAGTAGAACCCTTAGGCTCGAGAGAGAACTACTCCCTCCTCAGCATGGGAATCAGCAATGGTGATGGAGATCGATGGAGATGGCTCCGGGGGCACTTCCCCGTCCCGGCAGGGTGCCGGAACAGAGACTTTCTGTCCCCCGAATCTCCTCTTCGGTGGCGGCGGCGCTGTGGAACTTTTTGTGGCTGGAGGCTTGATGATTTAGGGTTTATGCTTCGGGAGGCTTCTTATAGGCCAGAGGGCAAGGTCGGTGGGCGGCCAGGGGTCCCACACCACCTGGTGGCGCGGCTAGGGCTAGCCCGCGCCTAGGGGGGTGTGGCTAGGCCCTGGCCCTCCTCCGTCTTGTATTCTGGCTCCGTGAGTCTTTCGGTAAAATAGGAACTTTGTCTTTTGTCCCGTCCAATTCTCAGAATATTCATTTTCTGACTTTCCTGGAACCAAAAACAGCAAAAAAGAGGCAACTGGCACTATGGCATCTTGTTAATAGGTTAGTCCAAGAAATCATATGAAAAGTACTCCAAAGTTGGAACAAAACACAAAAAAGTAGATAAAACCAAGCATGGAACATCCAAAATTATAGATACATTTGCAATGTATCAACATCCCCAAGCTTAACTCTTGCTCGTCCTCGAGTAGGTAAGTGATAAAAAGAAAGAATAATTTTTGAGGTGACATGCACCATCATAAACTTGATCAAAGTATTTGAAAAACAGTACTTCAATCATAACATGAAAGACAAAGTTCTAGCGATAAGACAAAGAAACTATGTTGCAACATGAAAAGGCACGAACAAAAGATTCATGAATATCAATGCTTTGCAAGACGTTTGTTTGTTTCACATAAAGAAAACATAGCATAATGGCATTCAGCTTGTCCCTCATAGAGTAGCAATATAAATGCATAGGACACCTTCAAAGTTCATAAGAGTGACTAGATACAAATAGTTTAAAACAAGCAATATCAAGTTATGCATCAATCAACTAGTCTTGGGACAATGCACATAGAACTAAGAATGGCCACTATGCTCTCAAAGTAGGTGCATAAAGATAGAAGGTGGAGACTCAATATAATGGTGGAAGAAAGGCCTTCATAGAAGGAAGTAGGGATTCAAGTCTCATAAAGAGCTTCCAAAAATTATGGTACTTATAGCTTTCAGCTCTCATTGCCCCTATCATAAGCATCTTTAAGGTTATTAAGGTTAAAGTGACACAACTAAGAGGATATGCTTGATAAGTTATAAACCGAAATCTCATGCCCCTAACTTACAAATACCGATCCTCATGCTACTCAACTTTAGTCACAAGTAAGCTCTTGTCATTGTAAGTACATGTGTATCATTAAGAACCGCCAAAGGGGTACCCCTTGCACATGATACGGGAGCTTTCCCATAATCAAAATGACAAGGCAATCAGACAATGAGCATCTCATCAATCTTTTTATTTGCTATTTGCATAGGTTTTTATTGAGGATGCTTCATAGAGTGCTCATTATGGTGATGCTACAAGTTACCACCGTGATTAGGCATGGCTTAGGCTAGCGGCCCAGGCGTTTCTCTAACACACATACAAACTCCATGATCTTACAAGTTCCACTTTTATTTCACACCGCCGGGATCCGTAAGCAAAAGAACATGATATCAACGGGATACAAAGTACAAGTGCAATGTTGAAAGCGTTCCCCATGAAACATAGTTCTGCTAATTTCAACTTATAAAGCGCAAGCATATACGCAACAAAGAAGGACCCAATGGTTCAAGTTTATTATATGCAAAAAGTAAAGTGTGCCATCAAGTTCGTGAGAGCTTTAATTAGTAGTTTTCTCATAACAAGTTTTAATTTGGAAGGTAAACAAAAGCATGAGTATACTTGGAATAGCTTAAACTAGTAGGTAGGTATGGTGGACTCTTTGGAATAACTTGGTTTAGGGAGTTGGATGCATGAGTGGAACTCATACTTTGTTGTGGAGGCTAGCAAAAGACTGGGAGCGACAAACTAAGAGAGCAATAATGGCCATAATCATGCAGAGCGACAAAACATCATTGATCAAAGCATAAAGTGACACTACAAGTTGAAAACTAAAGGATAATAATGGGTATGGTGACTTGAGATAGTCATAACATGGTGTGAGCATGTGCCAAGTCAACCCAAATAAAGCATCAAAGGAGAATACCACTATAGTATGCTTTAATATGCTAAAACAACGCATGATTCTTCCAAGGCACATTAAGCAATCTCAATTTTTTATAACAAGTAATGCCACAACAAAGAATACTAAGCATAAAGACAAAACAATATCAAGCATGGCATGACAAAGCATAGGCCACAGTCAAAAACGAGCTCTTTTTACCACATAAGCATGAACTTTCCTACTCTTTTCCAAACCAAACCAAACTATTTGCAAATCAATGCATGAAAGAAGGGGTCCAACCAATTTATTCAGCAAACTAAGAAAACCAAGCAAACTAAAAACCAAAACAAAAACGAAAAAGAAGACGCTCCAAGAACAACACAACTGTGCATGAAACAATAAAAATGAAGCGTTTGAAAGAAACCTGGGATTTTTATTGATGAAGAGGGGGATGCCTTGGGCATCCCCAAGCTTTGACGTTTGTACTTCTTGGATATTTATTGGGGTGACAAGCGTGGCATCCCCAAGCTTGAGATTTAGTCCAGCCTTCATCTCATTACTCATTCCTTCCATACACCTAAAATATTTCCTTCATACAAAACTTCACACAATTTTTGTTAGCAGCATTAGTGCATTCAAGATAATAGGTCTTTGGGTTCAGTTTAAAAACCAATAAAACTTCCATTAAAACACAAGCTACTGTAGCACTTCCCTCAAAAAGGTAAATTCCCCAAAAGAACTCAAAAACCAACAAGAAGCAAATGCAGAAAATGGCAGAAATCTGTCAAAACAGACCAGAAGGTAAAGACGAATTTTTTCGAAGACCTTCTGTTGCTCAAATCAAAAAGTGTTGATCTAACTAAAGTTAGATAACAACCTGGGGCAGAAGCACAAAAATTCATGCCTCAAAAATACGTTTAGAGATTTCACACGAATTTTTACGGTGAAGCACAGAAATATGTTTCGGGACAACAACTTTCCCAACCATTACTTCTCTCTCATTAGAGGTTACTCTTGGCACAAAAAGCAAATAAAAAGGATATGGACCGCTTATTACAGAGGTAATAACTTCCAAGACTCATCTAAAACGTTTGGGTTTTCTCCCAATAAGTACTTTTCTTTAACGCCTTTAAGGTAGGCATGATAGTTTGAGAAGATGCTCACATAAGAAATATGACTTGAAGTAAAAGAGAGCATCAAGAATCAAATTCAAAACACATTTAAGTCTAACCCACTTCCTATGCATAGGAATCTTGTAAAGAAACAAGTCATGAAAGCACAAAGCAACAAGCATAGGAAAGCAAAGCAAGTGCAACTTCAAGACTTTCAACATAAAGGGGAGAAACTTAATATTGTTGAGACACATAAAACCATGTTTCCCTCTCTCATAATAACTTTCAGTAGCATCATGAATAAAATTAACAATATAACAATTACAAGAAACATTCTTATCATGAGCCACATGCATAAAAAAATTAATCCTCCCCACATAAACATAGTCATTCTTATTGATTGTAGTGGGAGAAAATTCAACAAAATAGCTATCATTATTATTTTCATCACCATAATTATCAAATATAGGAGGCATATTGTAATCATAATTAATTTCCTCCTCAATAGTAGGTGGACTGAAAATATCATAATCATCATTGCAATCATCATATATTGGAGGTATAGTATCATCATGAGCAATAAAATAGTTATCTTCCAAAGTGTGTTCATTTGTAAACATATCATCATTGGAAGGATCATGGATATCACTAATGGTATAGCAATTATTAATATCATCATTTTCAGAATTGGTACCGAAGAGATTTTCAATATCAAAGGCAGTGTGCTTTTCCCAATCATGATCACTACTATAGGTAATAGGCATAGGAACATCATCGAGTTCAGACTCATCAAAAACTATAATATGAGCAACATGCTTAGGGGAAAATACCGTTTCCTCTCTTCTTTTACTCTTCTTCTTTTTCTTCCTCTCTTTAGGAGGGAGAGTCTTGAAAGGAAGCTTCTCCATATACCCTAGTTCATTGTTAGAGATAATAGAAGAAACTTTGGAGGAATCCTCCTTTTCATTAATAAGAACAAAACACATATTAGTCCTGTCATATTTTGGTAAAATATCATCTTCTATAATATTTTGTATGTAAGTATTTGTGTGACAATTATCAACACAATAAAGATGACAACCATGCATGACACTATTCATACCCAAAACACTCATATCTACCAAAGAAGTTTTTCTTGATAATTCTTCACACCCCAAAAATAATTTAAGTTCATCACGTTGATTCGGAGTGATCATGTCATCACAGTACAAACTTGCAGTACTCATTGGATTAGAAGGGCTATTATTATGGCCTGAGAATTGAAAATTGAAATGACCCACTTCGATGCAAAGTTCACAAATGAAAGGATCAAGGGCACAAACTTTTTTACCAAGATCACTTAAAGCCCTATACCACATTCTAGTTTTTTCATTCCTGTGGTTGATACAATATTCTTCTTCAATTTGATTATTCTCACAAGGTCTATGTATTCCACAAAAATTAACATGCTTATAACAAGTAGTACTTTCAGAGGTTTGAGCATGTTTATTGCCATCATTAATAACAATTTCATTTTCCATGCAAGTGTCTTTGTAAGGCTCATGATACATGTCCCATTCTTTAGGAGCATTAATATGAGAAGCAAAGGTTCTATAACAATCAACAAGAATTTGAGGATCAAGACCATATTTAGCACTAAGCTCTTGAAAATCAATAGTTTTAGCAAAAGACTTAATGCAATCATACTCATAGTTTATACCTGGTTCTTTACCTTTGTTGTTATCCCAATCTTCGGTATTTCTTTGAATTGTTTCAAGAAGATCCCACTTAGCTTTGACCTCCTTATTTGTGAAGGATCCCTCTAAACAAGTATCTAGATAGTCCTTGTAATGTCCTGAAAGCCTTGCATAGAAATTATTAATAACAATATTACTGGGGAGCTCATGAATGGGACATTTGAGCATTAATGACTTCAATCTCCCCCATGCTTGGGCAATAATTTCTCCATCACGAGGATGGAAATTATAAATGTAATTCCTATCTTTATGAATTTCATGAGGAAGATAAAATTTAGAGTAAAAGAGAGATTCAAGTTCCTTCCACTCCAAATGATGAGGATCATCTAGTAGCTCATACCACTCCCTTGCCTTGCCCTTAAGTGAAATAGGGAATAACTTCCTCTTAACTTGGTTCATTGAAATACCTGCACACTTGAACAACTTGCATAATTCACGTATAAAGAGTAAATGATCACCAGGATGGACAGTTCCATCACCAAAATAGAAGTTATTCATAACACGTTCAATAATTTTTATAGGTATTTTAAAAGGGATGCTTTCAGTATGTCGATTTAACATATCAGAAGTATCATTAGAATTACCACATATGGGAGATAAAGTATCATCGGAGCAAATTTTCTTCTATAAGCTGGGGAATTAAAAAGATCATTTTCATAAAAACCAACTTCCCCAAGCTTAGACGTTTCCATAGCATTAGTAACAAAGGTGTTCAAAAGATTCATACTAATAACATTGCTATTAGCATGCAAAGAAAACTCCATGGGTTTTTTAATTTTCTTTTCAGACAACTCAAGTTCTATCTTAGGAAAAATACTAAAAAGCTCTCTATTTTGTTGTTGTTTTCCATTAAGCCTAACTAGTGAAAACAAGAAACAAAAAGACAAAATTGTAGAATCTAAAGGAAATAACTTCGAGCACTCACACCAGAAAATAGGCGTTTGCCGTGGGAGGTTCTTCTTCTTTAATCCTTCGATGTGAATACCTTTTACCTTTCCTCCCCGGCAACGACGCCAGAAAATAGCTTGATGTCTACGCACTTCAATTCTTGTAGACAGTTGTTGGGCCTCCAAGTGAAGAGGTTTGTAGAACAGCAGCAAGTTTTTCCTTAAGTGGTTCACCCAAGGTTTATCGAACATAGGGAGGAAGTGGTCAAAGGTATTCCCTCTCAAGCAACCCTGCAATCTAGATACAAGAAGTCTCTTGTGTCCCCAACACACCCAATACACTTGTCAGGTGTATAGGTGCACTAGTTCGGCGAAGAGATAGTGAAATACAAGTGTTATGGATAATTATAAGTGGTAACGGTGATAGAAAATAGCTTAATGGCGTGGAAGAGACTAAAGGCAAACTGAAATAAAGATGGAAGCAAGCAAACATGTAACAGATCTAGTAGAAAACGTTGTTTCAATTCTTAGAAACAAGGCCTAGGGATCATACTTTCACTAGTGAACACTCTCTCATAAATATATTATCTTCATGATACTACTCTTAACTACTCTCTGGCTGGACACACTCTAATCCATGGTAGGGCTATAACAGCACACCTCAAAGTAAGCCTTTCCCATCTAGAAAACCCCACACTGTCACCTTGAGCACTAGATGGTTCCAACAAACACCACAATTTCATAAAGACATCCAACTCCAAATATAACTCATAACAAGTATTTGTAATCTTTAGCCTAAGTGCCACCATGGTGAGCACGCTGTCACTTTCACACACATGGGGAGAGCAGAGATTCATTAAAGCACTTGAGTAGCAGAATAGGTCTATAGATTACAATCTCATTATCACAATATAATCATGCATAGAGAGAGAGATGAACACATAGCTACCAGTAGAACCCTTAGCCTCGAGAGAGAACTACTCCCTCCTCATCATGGGAATCAGCAATAGTGATGGAGATCGATGGAGATGGCTCCGGGGGCACTTTCCCGTCCTGGCAGGGTGCCGGAACAGAGACTTTCTGTCCCCCGGATCTCCTCTTCTGTGGCGGCGGCGCTGTAGAACTTTTCGTGGCTGAAGGCTTGATGATTTAGTGTTTATGCTTCGGGAGGATTCTTATAGGCCAGAGGGCAAGGTCGGTGGACGGCTAGGGGGCCCACACCACCTGGTGGCGCGGCTAGGGCTAGCCCGCGCCTGGGGGTGTGGCTAGGCCCTGGCCCTTCTCCGTCTCGTATTCTGGCTCCGTGACTCTTCCGGTAAAAATAGGAACTTTGGCTTTTGTCCCGTTCAATTCTAAGAATATTCATTTTCTGACTTTCCTGGAACAAAAAACAGCAGAAAACAGGCACTGGCACTGTGGCATCTTGTTAATAGGTTAGTCCAAGAAATCATATGAAAATTACTCCAAAGTTGGAACAAAACACAAGAAAGTAGATAAAACCAAGCATGGAACATCAAAAATTATAGATACATTTTAAATGTATCAACATGGCTGTTCGCCGCTGCATGACCCATGGCCACTATGCGCCATCTCGAATGCCGCCGCTCCCGCGCAGAGCACCGCTCATTCCCGAGCAATATCAACCTCCCCTTTCCACGCCATTAAGCTTGTGACGACCGCCCTGAAACACCGCATCGTACCCTACCCCCAGCCACGCTGCTAGCCCCCTGTATCGCCGTCACCGACGAGCCCGAGCCATCCCGCTCTGTCCCTCTCGCCGGTGTATAAATAGAGGCCGCCCTAGCCTCCATTCTCCACACCATCTCACTCCCCACTCCGCACAGAACCTCCCACAGCCTTCCCCAGAGCAAGGCGAGCACCAGCCCGCCAGAATTTATCCGGAGTCCGCCGGTGTAGAGGAGGAAGGGCGCCGTTGATTGGAGCCGCCCTAGGAGCTGTCGTGACAGCGCCTCGAACCACCATCGATGGCAACCCCATTCGCCCCCATCGCCGACCCTGGTGATCCCCCACATACCCCCACCGCCACGTTAGGTTTAATTTCTCGCTGGAGCTGTTCGACGGAGACGACGAACCTCAGCCGTAGGATCCTGTTCTAATCGTAGCGCTAGGATTGCTGGATATCATTTCGGGTTAGATGAGCCACTGACTAGTGGGACCCCCCTGTCAGCAGCCCGCTGCGCCAGCACAGTGCAGTTGGGCTGGCCTGTTTACTTTCTCGCACAGAGCCGAGTGATTCAAATATTTCTTTTCCATTTTAGTTAAAACCAGATTCTGTCAATAGATTCAAAAATAAATTCAAAGAGATTCACTACACCAAATTGCATGATTCCAATTTTGTTAGAAAGGTATTCAAATTATCTATCCAGGCCTGTTGGATTCAAACCATTTGAAATTATAGATCACCTATACCAAAAATAACAAGACAAAGGATTTTGTCACTTCAAACATTTTTCAAAAATCAACCATAAATGCTTTTGAGTTCTTTCCAACTCTCAAAAATCACATTTAACAAGATCTATCTGAATATATAAAAATATTTAGCTTTACATGCAGTGATCTTGGACTAGTACTAAAAGAATACTATGTAGGCATTTCTAGTCACTTTAATTGTATGAAATGATAGTTTTAAACATTATAAAATGTGACCACCACTTTAAATCACATTCCCAAGTATTAGAATATGTGGTGATGACATGTGTCAACATGAACCCATATTTTAATAGGAGAATATTAAATCTTAAGAATTTTCAATGAGTAGAAATTACTTTTCTAAAATAAAATAAATAAGACTAAGTCTTTATTTCATGTGATGATTGTGATGATGCTAGATCATCTAGTGTGAACCTTAGTGTGCTAAATAGAAGTAGTTAAGTATTGTTTGGTGATTGTGTATCTCGTATTCATTTATAGACGCTAGTACCGACCCGGGATACGAGGAGGAGGAGTACTACAAAGAAGAAGAAGAAAACTTCAATGACTACACTACTCAAGGCAAGCCTAGCACTACAAGTTAACCATGAAAGATAATACTTGCATGTTTCATGATCTATGGGAAGATGCCTTATGCATGCCTTGGTTATGTAACCTTGATTATACCAATCCCAAGTTTTACTTGCAAGCTTTATTCTTTTACTTTTACCAAAGTTCTTTACCTTTAGTTAGTGATTTATGAGTATTGGACAAATAGGATAGATACCATAAAGAGTATAAAACTAGGCCTAACTAGTTATACTTAGATGTCATCAAAAGGCATAACACTAGAGTTGGATAGTTATACTTGATTAGCACCCCTTGTTAGTGAATACCCTCAACTTTAGTGGCTAGTGCTAAGTATAAAAGTTGATCACTGTAGATGGGAATACTTGGTGAAAATGATTATGAAAACCTTGGAATGATGGTTCATTCTATTGAAATGTTTTGACATGTGTTGAGAAAGACAATTCTTGATGATGAAAATGTTGAGGCATGAGCCTTGGCCCTTTACCAAAAACTGATGGTTGGGTCCGGATGCGATACCATTCCAATTTTACCGTACAACCACAATACCTGAATTGGGTAGGGGTTAACTAGAAGTTTATATGCCTTAGTATGGGTTCCCTCGTGGAGGAGCTTGAGCTGAGGCTACCTCGTGTGAATGTCCACCTATGTAGTGCCTAGGATGGCAGATGGCCATGGCTGGGAGGCCAAGCTCATAGGGGAGGTGCTTATACTAGAGTGTGTAATTGAAAGGTTATGATTGATTATCCGCATACTAAGTATGATGATTCAGGGTTATCCCTGATGGATGTATCGTATTTTGTGGTGAAAGTGTACCACCTCTATAGAGTGTCAAACTATTCGAATAGCCGCGTCCGTGGTCATAGAGTGACCATACTATTCTGTTGTCAGATGTTTTCCTAAAAATGACTTGTGAATTGAACTATGACTTTGACTTGACCATAACAGGATTGTGGACATGAAAACTAGGTTCCCACTTAAGTGATGTAGAACATTAAATTAGGTTTCTTTACTTCTAAACTTAGTTTGAGATAAACCTGCCTTTTTGCAAATAAACCTAGAACTTAAGATTCCTACTACAACTACCTTACTTGTTAGTGATAGTTTGCGAGTACTTAAAGAGTACTCATGGCTTTGTCCCTGGCTATTCCCGTGGCCAGACTATAAGGAGGACTACCGGGATGATGGACATCATGAGGTATATGACAACTAGGATCATCTCCCATCGTCAGCATTGCCTCTGACTCTGAAGATGGAGCCCCTACTACATTTATTTTCCGCTGCTTGATTTGTACTAAGACTGGATCATGAGATCCTTTATTTGTAAGGCCTTTATTATGGTTTGTAATGGATGATGTACTGTGGTACCAATTCTGTTATGTCTCGCAAAAATGGTAATCCTAGGATTGCGATGTATGGGATAACAGGCATCTAGGATTAAAAATCCAGGTGTTTACAATAGTATTGAATACAATTATATGTGTCTATTTTTTAGCTGTTTTAGACTCTGATGTTCTCATGTTTTAAATATTTTTAACTTTTTTGTAAGAAGAATGTCCTTGGATTGGATAATATGAAGTCTAGCCGTAAATTTGATCTGTATTCAGCTCCACACAATTTTTCTAAATTTGTTTGGCCTAGAGAAAATATTTTGAATGCAAAGTTGGTTAGTAAATATCTTACTTATTTATTTTTCATGGTTTTTAGATATCTTTTTATGTTTTTGATAGCATATATCTCTCTCGCAGTCCTTTATTTTTGTTTTCTTACAATAATCGAACTTGCTTTTTTATCTTAAATATGTAGTGTTGTGATGTCCCAATCTTTTTTCGTACCCCTCCTGTATTGTTTTTTAATTGTAATGGTATTTCTTTATCTCCAATCTAGGTACTTCTAGCCTTTACATATCTCGCACTGTCTTTTTATTGTCATGCCTTTTTGTGTAATCCACACATGATGTTCATCTTCATAGTTATTCCACATTAGTCTCCCCTTCTTTTTCATAATTATCTACTGCCTGTACTTATTTTTATATATTCCATCTTAGTTTTTTCTTCTTAGTTTTTTAGTTAGTGACAACCTGTACTTCGTTTTATTCAAAACCTGTACGAGAGGTTTAAGCACTCGTGTGTTGCCTTTATTACGAAATCTGTACTACCACTCTTTAGCATATTTCTATAATGCACCTCCACTACTATTGATGTTATTCTTTTTATTTTATTATCTTCAAAGAAGAAGGATCGAAATATGTATTTTGTCTGTACCAGGATAATACCATTTTCATAAATCTTATTAGGGGGTTATTATCATAGAAATATGATGTCATGATGTTTTGTTGTAGCATTCTTGTACTGTTTTTTAATTGTAATGGTATTTCTTTATCTGTAATTGTGGTACTTCTAGCTTTTACGCATATTGTACTCTTTTATTGTCATGTGTGTTTTTGTAATGCACGCATGAAGTTCATCTTCATACTTATTCCATATTACTGTTCCATTATTTATAATTCTCTGCTGCCTATATTACATCTTAGTTTTTTAGTTAGTGCCAATATGTACTTCTTTTTATTTCAAACCAGTATTGTAGGTTTTATGTATTATTGTACTTCCTATTTTTTACAAAATCCGTACTTCCTCACTCTACTACTATATGATGTGATTCCTGTTGTTTCATTATCTTCAAAGAAGAAGGATAGAAACTTGTATTTTGACTATACCAGGATAATACCATTTTTCATAAATCTTATTAGGAGGCTTATTCGATCATAGAAATATGATGTCCTGATTTTTTTGTAGCACACATGTACTGTTTTTTAAATTGTGATGGTATTTCTTTTATCTGCAATTGTGATACTTCTTTCTTTTACGCATCTTGTACTGCTTTTTAGTTTCATGGGTTTACTAATGCACACATGAAGTTCATCTGCATACTTATTTCAGATTAGTTTTCCCTTCTTTTATAATTCTCTACTGCCTATATTCCATCTTAGTTTTTTAGTTAGTGACAACATGTACTTCTTTTTATTCAAAATCTGTACTATAGGTTTTATGCATTCATGTACTTCCTATATTTACGAAATCCGTACTGTCATGCTTGGCATATTTATTTATTGTAACTCTACTACTACATGATGTGATTCATGTTGTTTCATTATCTTCAAAGAAGAAGGATCAAATTTTTTTGTTTGTACCAGCATAATACCATTTCCATAAATCTTAGTACGATCATAATCATAGAAATATTTTTTATAACAAGAACACCTATATCATTATGTACACAACAAGAGTGGACTTTTGTTTCATAGTAGTATGCAATCAGATACAGATCAATTTAATACGGAGCTTGTCCTCCTTTTCAGTAGTGAATTTGGTTGTTGTACTTTATTATTGTTGGTTTTGTTTATGGTCTTGGTGGTCTTGGTGGTCTTTTTTCTTCTGCTTGGCGTGCTTGTGATGGCCGATGTTCCTTGCCTTTTTCTTTTACTGCGATGTTATAGCCCCATTTTCTTTTTGCTGGAGGTTTTTCATCGTCGTCCTCTTCTTCTTGTCCTTCTCCTTCCTCTTCCTCTTCTTGTATGTCATCATTCTCTTCTTCGTCCTCAATTTATGTTTCTTCATCTTGCTCATTAGCCTCTTCCTCTTCATCCCCTTCAGTCTCCTCTTCCTCCTCACTGTCCTCACCACTTTCATTTTTCTTCTTTTTCCTCTTGTTTGACTTTGATTGACCTTCATATCTTTTCCATTGCCCTAGATATTGTCAGTGCATGTTTCACTAAATTACATGTCAGTATGTTATGTTCTTCCATCTTGTTCCATCCTCTGCATATTCTTTTCCTTTTTACGGATTCTTCCTGTAGGAGCTCCTTCTTCTCCATTCTTCAATTTCTATTTTGGACATGAATGCAAATTATGTCATGTCTTCTTTCCACATCCACTACATCTTCTCTGGCGTTTTACAGGCTCACCATCTGAATGAAGTTCTGGTTCTTTTATTTATTTCTTCTTCTTCTTTGTTGCTGATTTTGGTTTCCCTTTTGATTTTGTGTCTCGGGTCTCTTTATTCCTACTCCCTTTAGTTTTTGATTGTAGTGGTGGTAAGATAACTCGATGATCAGTTTGTGGGGTCTTGTCCTTTTCCTCTTGTTGCGCAGCACTATCACGAGCAATGTTTGTTATGTGTGTCACGAAGAGTGTCACATCCGGCTCAAATTCTTCAATATTATGGATTGTATTATCTTGATTGTCATCAGCTGGTGTTGAGCACCCAATTGCTTCAATCCTTTCTAGCAAATCCTCCAATACTGCCTTTGCAAAACTACGCTGCTCATCCGTCTTCCCTACTGTTCTAACAACTCTCATGGCCAAAAATAGAAGCTCACTTTGCTTGTACAGCAACGAAGCCCCGTCTACTGCTAATGTCTTGTAGTCTCTCCTGTCAAATGTTTCTTGCACATGTGGATTTTCTGTGTATCTCTTCAGTATGTACATATTCGGTACACTTTTTACCCTTAGATGTTCTAGCATGCCGATTACATGTAGACATAAGAGACCTGATAGAAGTTGTTTTGTTAGAATTTAACAGTTTTGCAGTTATTTTGGGAACAGAAAAATGTCGTAGATGATGAATATATGTAGTAATTTCATTGCCTTTTATTTAAAGCAAAGATATACCTGTATGCTCCCAGAGCTGACACTCGTAGCTATACTCTGCTTTTTCTAGGTTTGCAATCACCTTGAATTCATGTTTTGACCATGAAAAGGCATCTGTTGGCTCATGATATGTTACCAGATAATTGTGTTCATCGAGACATGGATCCCTATTTGACCTGACCCTGAAGAGGGTGCTCTTTTTAGCTTTGTTCTAAATTCACTAAACACATCTTTTGTGTAGTGATCACTCAACTGCTTCTCAAAATCATAGTGCCTTCTAGTGTTTACTTCATCCTGCAATGTGTATACATCACATAATAAGTATTGTAGTTGGTACTGCTATGAGCATGTAGTTGTTACTGCTATGAGCAGGTAGGTGGTACTGCTATGATCAAGAAGCTGGTACTGCTATGAGTAGGTAGATGGTACTGTTTTTTACACATGTAAATGGTACTGCTATGAAAATGTATGATTGTTTTGAACCTTACCATTGAAGCCATGTTTTGTGAATTCTCGTAAATATGCAGTTGTTCACCTGCTCAGCAAAGCAGTGCAGTTTTTTATCCGCATTCACCTACCATCTCTTAAGAACAAAATTCATGGTCTCGCTCTGTTGAGTTGATGTCATCCTTGCGCAGAAAATGTTCTTGAAGTATGCTGATATCCATTCATTTATGTCTTCATATAGCCTATTCATCATGGTGTCGTCTTGGAGATTGTACTTTTCAACGAGTTCTTGCTAAGCATCTTCAAATTCCAATGGCATGAGAGGCTAATTTAGTATTTCCTAAAATTCAGCTTCAATGTGGGGAACCGTTTGTATAGCAGTCCAATATGCACAGTATACTTATTTGTGATGTGCCATCTGCATTTTTTGTGTAGAGTTTTCCAGCAAAAAGATGAGATTCAGGTCGCATCGAAGGGCATCGGTCTGATTAAGAAAAATGGTAGTCATTGAATTAGTCAAGTTGAATTACATGTGCTTCTTTCTACATAAGTAAAATATGAACTTCTACAAGCCAAATCTTTTTTGATGCCATGTTGTTTAAGTGTTTCATAAAGAGGAAGAATTACCAGTTAAGATAACCATTGGGTGCTTGTTATTCATGCACTTCAAGAAGGTTTGCAATATCCAAGCAAAAGATTCTTCGCTTTCATCCCTGATTAGTGTGGAACAAAAAGTTGTCGACTGAAGATGGTGGTTGACTCCAACAAAAACTCCAAGAGGCATTAGGTATTGCTTTGTTCAATAGGTTGTGTCAAAAGTCATTCCCTCACCGAAATCTTTATATCCTGCAACTTGCATTTTTCTAGAATATGTTCTTTATACGCTTCTCCTTGTCCAGTTCAAAGTCAAAGAAGAATTCTTAGTTATTCCCTTCATTTCCCCCAAAGAAGGACAATAGCTTATGGACGTCTTCAGCGTTATCCTGTTTTGAGTTCATAGCCCTCCTGCACATTTTTATCATGATGTTTTGTGCGCATAAGTAATGAGGTAAAAAATCCAGAGATGTAGTGAAAATATAGTGTATTTTTTCCCAACTAATGTCAAGTTGTTGTACGTAGTTCTTTCTTTCTATACTGATTTCAAACTATTATGTATTCTATTTTTTAGATGACACTTCAATTCTTATGATGCAGTGCTTGTTTGAATTAAATAATAAAGTACAGTACTTACTGGTTGATCAAGTCTCGTCCATGCACTATCAAGTATTTCTCCCACCAAGATTACCATAAAGGATTGACATTATTGTATGGTGTGGAACGTTTTGGAATTGTAGATCTCTAACAAACTCCTTTAGAGACGGGTCAAAGCTTTTGTGCGAATGAAGGAATACCAGCATGCTTGGACTTTGAATCAGATGATGATTGTGTACTAAGTTCATATCTACGATTACACATGTTTCATCATAGGCATTTTCCTTTACTCGTAGCCTTCCTAAGAACCCGCATCTCTTTGTTGTCTTGTCACATTTACGGTCAACTTCCGAAACATATGAATTGTATTTCCCTTGACGTGTGAAGGACATGTATCTATTGATACCACGTTTTTGTCCAACCTTGGTTCCAAAACCTGCACGACGGGCATATCTGTTGTAGAAAATCCTAGCCTCCTCAAAGTTCTTGAATACCATCCCCAATGTTGGTATAAGGTAATCAGGAAGTTCTGGTTCTGCAAATAAAACAAATATCCTAATTAGTACATTTTTTAGATGGCTACAGGGGACATGCTTTGTTTTTTCAAATCATAACTTATGCTTCACCATGTTCCTAAGGATGAAGCACAAAAAGCAGGCCAAGGAGAAGAAGCAGCTGGAGCACTCACACCGAAGTCTCCGGCCTGTCAGACCGGAATTTCTAGACTGGCGCACCGGAGTCTCCAGCCGGTCTCCGGACCAACCTCTAGACTTATGCTCGCGGACAGTCTGACACCCCTTCCGGAGACGGACCAGAGACAGACCAGAGTCTCCGGACCGCTACACCGGAGTCTCCGGACCGAGCGACGCTAGGCATGTAAAAGCCTTTGGGCCTTCGACCCATGGACCCCTTAGTCCGTCCAGAACATATCTATTATCCCCAAAGTACCCCTAACTTCGTGGCTCACCTATATATAGTCCCCCACATCTATTGTAAACCTAGGCATGATATTAGGAATTAGTGGACACCCTTGTGGATCTATCGAATTCTTGACTCATGCTCCTTGATTGAGGAGCACCCAAAATATCACAAAGCTCGTTGGAGTTTGCATCGTGCCTCCCTCATTGTACAAGGCCTAGGCATCGAAGTTTCTTTGCCTAGAGGTCAAGATCTCACCGAGCCTCCCTAATCGCCATGCCGGTTCGAGAGAGAGTCCTCTGTCCAACGCCAACCCTAGGGATTGCGGTGGACCGGTCACCGCTGGCGTGAGCTATTGGTGTATATCGTGGTTTTGCGTGAGTGTGTTCTTCGTGTTCTTCATGCGTCATTTCGTCGTGTTCATCCTTCCTGTCCTTCTCATGCACTCCACCCTCGATTTGAATGGGATTCGTGAAAGATTGGGCCACCCTTGAGGTTAACCCTCAAAATATTGGGATCAAGAGCTTCGCTACTCACGAATTTCCCCACAATTTTTTCTTCTATCCACCAAAAATTCGAAAATCCCCAAAAAAGAGCCCCAAATTTGCATTTGGATCGATCTATTGATTTGGAGTGTTATTTGTGGTTTTGATCCAACCAAATCTTGTCTTAGGTATTGGTCCAGCTTTATCCTGTGTTTTCCCAGCCCAGTTTTGCAAAAATTTCACGGATTTGAGGACCCAAGGCATTGATTTCCGCTCAAAAACCCGAGTAGTTCAAGCTTTGCCTTCAGACCAGAGTTTCCGAACCTGCAGACCAGAGTCTCCAGCCCACACCTGAGTTTTCGGCCTGAGCACACTGGAGTATCCGGCCTGGACCGGAGTTTCCGGCTCGAGACCCTGGAGTCTCCAGCCCTGACACCTGATTTTGATAATTTTGCCTCTTATGTTGCATCAGCTAATGTCCTCTTATTGTTTGTGCCCGTGTGCATCTCGTTAACTAACATTAAGCTTCCGCATCGACAACTTCCACGCTCATCGACACCACGACCCACGAACGTCATCCTGCACCACCGACGTCAAGTTCATCATCACCAACGAATGTATAACTTGTATCACCTTGTTAACCCCTATCTTCCTTTGTGTGTACCTATCCCACAAGACTGGCTCATCTTGTGTTTTCTTGAGCATTGTGCATTTTTCCTTGGATAGTGAGAGTGCAAGAGCAATATTAAGTGTGACTAGGTAGCATCAAGGGAGAGCAAAAAAAAGAAAAGAAAGAAAAAGATACAAAGGAAAAGAAAAAGGAAAATAGTCTCCCATAGCAAAAGAGAGTCTCAAAGCTTGTAAGCAAGAGAGAAAGAAGAGCGCCCAAGGCAAGTGCACAAATCCGTTGCTCATTTTTCTTCTTTGCAAACGAGCCACGGTCTCTCCTTGCATTGGAACGACACCGAGAGTAGTCTTCGTTAGGAAATTTTGTTTCCTCATTTTCATAGTTGTGTCAATCCCAATAATCTCCACGTGTGTGTATATAGTCGTAGGTCCCCGTCACCCCTCTTGAGTTGTTGACTTTTTGCCTTTGACTTGAGTTTTGTTGGATTTTACTCACTTTTGACTACCCCTTTTCTTTTGGTTGGTTCTTTGGCATTCCATAATCCTAACCTACCACCAAAAGCTTTTGAGAGTTAGTTCTTTCTTTAGTGTGACCTTTCTTTGCAATTTCACTTTGCACGATTATAGCTCTCACTTGTGGTTTCTAGTTTGGTGCAATCTCCAAGGTGAGGTACAAGTCTAACACCACCATATTCCACTTCGATATACAATCCTTGTGTGTTTTGCATGATGGATAGGCACGGTGAGTCGAGCCAACCACCTCCCCAACAAGAAGAACATGGATCGTACATGACACGTGCAAGTCACTACATCATCCGACAAGAGTTCTGTGAACGTTGCCAAGCTCTTGTGACGTGACAAGATGAACAATTTGGCGAGATGCAATCCGAGTTCAAGAACATTGACAACCGCTTCGATGGGCTCGAACGACAAATGCATGCAATGCCTCACAACTTTGGTCATCAAAATGAAGTTGTCCAACACTTCGTCGCCGAAACAAATGACAAGCTTCGACTACTCATCGATGGAATGGCAAGACCGTGCTCACGCGCATCAAGATATTCAAGATCGTCGTGCCACCATTCTCCTCTTCATCAAGATCGTCATCCAAGTGCTCCAAGACGCAATGGCGCCCCTGTGGTTGAAGATGGAACCTCTTCAAACTATATACCTTCACCATGGCACGCCGCAACGTCAAACTATGATGGTGATTTCTCCTCAAGGGCCCAAGCAAGGCGCGAAGGACGTCATCACGCAAGGGAACTAGTGATCCAACAAGCACAACCACAAGCTGAACCTCAAGTACACCACCACCGCTCGTGACACATACTTGACAAAACAAGTGATTACTCGAACTTGGAGGAACAAGCTCATCACCAACATGAAGCTCCCCAATATCCTCCTCCACGTCATCACTGTCATGAACGTCCGCACCGACACCATGGTCATCACGAGGCGCCTCCTCCACAACATCAAAACATGGAGCGCCAAATGGTACAAGTTGAGCAATGCCCACCACGTCATGAGGCTCAAGACCATGATCTTCGCCGTGAGTCCCAAGTGCCTAACCCGCAACAACAACCAAGGAGCGAGCCTCCTCTTCGTCCACAACAACCTCAAGAGGCTCCACCTCCTCATGATCGTCACGAGGCTCGAGTGCCTCCTTCTCGTAAACAACCATGTCAAGAGCAAGAGCAAGTTCCGCCACCTACAAATGCGGCTCCTCAACCGCAAGCACATCAACAAGATCACCAAGGTCATCACAATGATTTCATGGAAGGTGAAGACCGTCACCACCATGGAAAAAACCGCAACCGTGACCGCAAGGATGAAGAAACCTTCGGCAAGCTCAAGTTCACGATACCCAAATTCATCGGTTCAAATGATCCTAAAGAATATCCCTCATGGGCACTCAAAGTCGACAAGATCTTCTGCATGCACAATTATAGCAACGAGAAGATAGTCGCCGTGGCTTTGCTTGAGTTTGATGATTACGCCAACCTTTGGTGGGAAAAAGTTCATGTTGCTCGTGATGCAAGAGGAGAGGCCCCAATCACAACTTGGCATGACATGAAGGCTCATATGAGATCCTGCTTTGTTCCTTCGCATTACATGCGCGACCTCTTCAAACAACCTTCAATCACTTTGTCAAGGGACAAAGAACGTGGAAGAGTACTTCAAGGAAATGGAACTCAACATGATTCGCGCTAATATTGAAGACACAAGGAGCAAACTATGGCACGTTTTCTCATTGGCTTGAACCATCCAATCAAGCGCATCGTCGAGTTCCAAACATGCAACAACATGGTTGAGCTTATGCACATCGCAACAAAGGCCGAGCGTCCAGTACAAGAGGACATCAAGTACAATAAGCCCAAGACGTATTTCACCTTCAAGCAAGCTTCAACCGCTACACCACCAACCTTAAATGGAAGATCATCAAGTACATCCAAGCCTTCCTTCAAGCCCATGCTTCCTCAAGGAAAACTGCCCCCAAGTGGCAAGTACACAAAGGATACAACGCTATTCAACGGCAAATGCTACAAGTGTGGAGGCAAAGGACACAAGTCGACCGAGTGTGGAAACAAGAAAGTATTATTTATCCATGACAATGGTGACAAACAGTACTTGAGTGAAGATGAATTTGATGCCCGAATCAAGGAAGCAATGACAAGGCAACGAGTGGAACATGACCAAGAACTCCTCATGTGTGAACATGACACAAGTACATCACTTGTCGTCACAAGGATCTTGACCACTCAAGCGCAAGAGCATGAAGAACAACGCTCAAATATCTTTCAAACACGAGCTGGCATCAATGGAGAATCTATCAAAGTGATCATCGATGGAGGGAGTTGCCACAACCTTGCTAGCACCGAGTTGTGTGAGAATCTCAACCTCACCCTCCATCCACACAAGCACCCCTACCACTTGCAATGGCTAAGTTACCAACGGTCCGTGAAGATCAAGAACACTGTCACGGTGGAGTGTGATGTAGTCCCAATGACGGTTTGCCACATGTTGCTTGGTCGACCATGGCAATTTGACAAAGGTGCTCTACATGATGTACGCACAAATGTTTACACCTTCAAGTGGATGAACAAGACATGTGTTTTGCAACCGATGACTCCTAGCCAAATAATTGCGGACAATGCAAAGGATTTAGCAAGGTTGCAAACCACAACACAAACTTGTGAGAAGAGCGGTGAGCGAGAGAACCACCTCATAGTGAGTGAGAGACACAAGCCAAACTCGAGTGGGAAAACTAAGAGTGTTCTCCTTGCCACCAAAAGTGAGATGAGATATGTGAGGAACAACCCATCCAACTTGCACTATGTCCTCATTTGCAAGGGACTAGCGCAAGGAACTAATGACGTAAAAAGTGTTCCTCTCTCTTTGATGGCTGTTTTGCAGGATTCAAGGATGTGTACTTGCCACTTGGGGGCAGTTTTCCTTGAGGAAGCATGGGCTACCTCCCCTTCACGGAATTGAGCATCACATTGACCTCATACCCCACGCACCCCTTCCAAACCATGCCTCCTACCGCACGAACCCGGAGGAGACGAAGGAGATCGAACGTCAAATCAATCAACTCATCTCCAAAGGTTGATCCAAGTAAGCACTAGTCCAAGTGTGGTACCCGTGATTCTTGTACCAAAGACGGATGATATGTTGCGGTTATGCATGGACTGCTGTCCAATCAATGCTATCACCGTGTGTTATCAACATCCTATACCACGTCTTGATGATATGCTTGAAGAGTTGTGTGGAGCCACTATTTTCTCAAAAATAGATCTTCGTAGTGGTTACCATCAAATACGCATGGCGGAAGGTGATGATTGGGAAACCGCCTTCAAGACCAAACTTGGTCTCTATGAATGGTTGGCCATGCCATTTGGCTTATCTAATGCCCCATCCACCTTCATGCAATCATATTTTGCGTTCGATCATTAGCAAGAGATTCGTTGTCTATTTCGATGATATACTTGTTTATAGCAAGTCACTTGAGGACCATGTTACACACGTCAAGGAAGTCTTGCAAATCCTTCGACATGAAAAGCTATATGCTAATATTCGCAAGTGCACTTTTGCTAAAGACAAATTGTTTTTTCTTGGATTTGTCGTTTCTTTGAAGGGCAATGAAGTTGATATTTCCAAGGTAAAGGACATACGAGATTGGCCCATCCCCACAAATGTGAGTGAACTTCGAAGTTTTCATGGGATGGCTGGTTTCTACTGTCGCTTTGTAAAAAGACTTTTCTAACATTGCTTGTCCTCTCAACGAGTTGACCAAGACAAATGTCACCTTCATGTGGGGCAAAGCACAACAAAAAGCTTTTGATGAACTTAAAAAGAGGCTCACCAAAGCACCTCTTCTTGCGTTACCGTATTTCACAAAAACTTTGGAGATAGAGTATGATGCTAGCGGTATTGACATTGGAAGAGTTGTCATGCAAAATGGGCATCCTATTGCCTACCGTAGCGAGAAACTTGATGGTGCTCGCCTTAACTATCTGATTTATGACAATGAGCTTTTTTCCTTGGTTTGTGTTCTTCAAGTTTGGCAACACTACCTTTGGCCTAAGGAATTTATCATACATTCCGACCATGAGTCGTTGAAACATCTCAAAGGCCAAGCCAACTTGAGTAAGAGACATGCTAAGTGGGTTGAGTTCATGGAGTCTTTTCCTTACATTGTCATGTATAAGAAGGACAAAGATAATGTAGTTGCGGACGCTTTCTCTCGCAAGCACACTAGCCTTCTTACTCGACTGGAAGTAAATGTGTTGGGTCTTGAGGACATAAAAACTTTGTATGCTTCTAAGCCATTCTTTGAACAAATTTTCGCAAAGTGCTCCATTGAAAAAGGGGTTAATGATTTCTATTTGCATAAGGGCTTTCTATTTAAACAAATCACGCTTTGCATCCCGAAGTCGTCTCTCCAACTTTTGCTTCTCCAAGAACCTCATGGTGGAGGCCTCATGGGTCACTTTGGCCATGAAAAGACATTGGACATGCTCTCCACTCACTACTTTTGGCCCAAGATGAAGCGCGGCATGGAATGCTACGTCCAACGATGCACTACATGTGTTCAAGATAAGTCGCAAGCTAACCCTTATGGTCTTTATATTCCATTGCCTATTCCTCATGCACCTTGGTCCGACATTAGCATGGATTTTGTGTTTGGATTGCCTAGGTCTAAGCATGGTCATTATTCTATCTTTGTCATTGTGGATTCATTTTAAAAAATGGCACACTTCATACCATGCCATAAGACCAATGATGCTTCACATGTTGCCTATTAGTTTTTCAGGGAAATTGTCCATCTTCATGGTGTGCCAAGAACAATCATCTCCGACCGTGACGTAAAATTCATGAGCTACTTGTGGAAGACCCTCATGGCAAAGCTCGGCGTCAAGCTACTTTTCTCCTTCGCATCGCACCCGCAAACCAATGGCTAAACCGAAGTGGTTAAACGAAGCCTCGGGACTCTTCTACGTGTGTTGATCAAGAAGAACTTGAAGGATTGGGAGGAATGCATTCCCCACGCCGAGTTTGATTACAATAGAGCCAAGAACTCTCCAACTAATATGAGTCCCTTCATGATCATCTACGGTTTTGAGCCCCTCACCGCTCTCGACATCCTACCACTACCTCTCCATAAGCGCACCAACATGGACGTTGAAAAGCGCGCCCAAGCTATGAAGAAGCTTCACGAAGAAACAAGAGCTACTATCGAACAATAAGTCCTTCGCCAAGCTTCAGTGTTAAACAAGGACAAGAAGGATATGATCTTTGAAGAAGGTGACCTTGTGTGGATACACTTGAGCAAGGACCGCTTTCCGAAGGAATGAGATTCCAAGCTCAAACCAAGAGGAGATGGCCCCTTCAAGGTCCTCAAGAGAATCAACAACAACGCCTACATCATCGACATTCCAACCTCCAAGTACCTTGTAAGCAATACATTCAATGTCAAGGACCTCTCACCCGACCATGGAGATGTTCAAGATGATAACCATGAAGAGTCGAGGACGACTCTTTCCCAAGGGGGGAGCTGATGCAGCCCGTCCTACGGACGTCCCTACATATCCACCACCAACACCCCCAAGTGGACCCATGAATCGTGCACGAGCTAAACTCCTACAAGCTAAGGTGAACTCACTCCTCTCGTGCCACTTTGATACATCCTTGGATGGTTTGCTACTTCATGCAAATACACTATGCATCCTCAGCTATGAAGCCCCGACGCATCACCATGTTCCTAAGGATGAAGCATAAGAAGCAGTCCAAGGAGAAGAAGCACTTAGAGCACTCACACCGGAGTCTCTGGCCTGTCAAACCGGAATCTCCGGACTAGCGCACCGGAGTCTCCGAACCAACCTCCGGACTGATGCTCACGAACAGTCTGACACCCCCTCCGGAGATTGACCGGAGACAGACCGGAGTCTTCGGCCTGGACCGGAGTCTCCGGACCGCTACACCGAAGACTCTAGACCGAGCGATGCCAGGCATGTAAAAGCCTTTGGGTCTTCGGCCCATGTACCCCTTAGTCCGTCCAAAACTTATCTATTATCCCCAAAGTACCCCTGACTTAGTGGTTGGCCTATATATAGTCCCCCACATATATTGTAAACCCTAGGCATGATATTTGGAATTAGTGGACACCCTTGTGGATCTATCTAATTCTTGCATCATGCTCCTTGATTGAGGAGCACCCCAAATATCACAAACCTCATTGGAGTTTGCATCATGTCTCCCTTGTTATATAAGGCCTAGGCATCGAAGTTCCTTTGCCTAGACGTCAAGATATCACCGAGTCTCCCTACTCTCCATGCCGGTTCGAGACGGAGTCCTCCGCCAGGCGCTGATCCTAGGGATTGCGCCAGAGCGGTCACCGTCGACGTGAGCTATTGGTGTGTATCATGGTTTTGCGTGATTGTGTTCATCATGTTCTTTGTGCATGAGTTCATCGTGTTCATCCTTCCTCTCCTTCCCCCGCACTCCACCCTCGATTTGAACAGGATTCGTGAAAGATCGGGCCACCCTTGAGGTTGACCCTCAATAGGATGTGTACTTGGATGCTATTGCTGCAGGACCACTAGCACCTCCGGATGGTACGCGTGGAGCATGGTTCCACACTACTAGGCGATTGCTCGGCTTGCTGAGGACATCATTAATTTATTTGATGAGCGCACCAACGTCTTTCGTCACCATCGGTAGAGTTGTTTCTAGCCTGCATAGAGCGTATGATTGTTGTAAAGTTCATATAGTTTCGATTGGGTGTTTTCTGGACCCTGTAATTATTGTAGACTTGTTAACTTGTATATGTTCGAGTGTGATTATGCGATTCCTTTTCGTTAGCCTGATGCTTTTAAATCACTGCACCTTGCCAACCTGTCAGTTAGGCTGCACAACTGGGCTAGAGTTTTCAAGGGTTCGATTATAGGCTGAATTAGTTACTCGAGGAATCATGATGGTGAGTTATATGTGTGACGAGGTCGTCAGGGAGGCGCAGCCCCTGAGTGCGAATTGCATAGAAAGTAAAACATAAAAATACACATAGTTGAGGCACTTAGCTTTATTTTCTTGGAGAATAGCAGGAGGTATATTATTTGGCTAAGTAGCCTGGCTGAGTAGCCTTATTATAAAGGAAACACATCTAAGGGTAGAAACATTGCAGCTGTGCGATGTTCCACGGGTTGGAGTATGCGACTCTAGTCTCTAAGTGTTTGAGGCGATAGGTGCCACCTAGGATTACTTCGGTGACCATGTATGGTCTTTCCCATGGAGATTTGAGATTGAGGTGCCCTCTCTGCTTCAGTCGCGGGATGAGGTCACCTTCGACGAAGGACCTTGGACGTAGCCGTCAGCTATGGTAGTTGGGAAGGCTCTGTTGGTACATAGTTGACCGTTCTACGGGGATTTCGCGCGCTTCATCGAGAAGGTCGACGGAGTCTTCGAGTGCTGCTGTAGATTTGGCCTCACTGTAGGCGCTGACCCATGGGGCCTTGTAGTGCACTTTGGTTGGCAGTACTACCTCAGCACTGTGCAGCATGAAGAAAGACATGTAACCAGTGGTGTTGTCCGGGGTTGTGCGTAGAGTCCATAGAACAAAGGGCAGCTCTTCGTCCCAACATCCCACCCCCCGTTCGAGAGGCCGAATGAGTCGCTTCTTGGTGCCATTGCAGACTAGGCCATTGGCCTTCTCGACTTGACCGTTGGCCTGAGGATGTTCCATAGAAGTGTAGCTGATGTTGATGCCCATGTTTTTGTAGAAATCCTAGAACTCGTTTTAGGTGAAGTTCGTCCCGTTGTTGGTGATGATGTTGTGTGGCACCCCGAACCTGAAGACGATGGATTCGAAGAACTTGATGGTAGTGGCCCAAGTTTGGTTGGTCTCTAGCATGGCTTCGATCCATTTTGTAAACTTGTCAACTATGATGAGGAGGAAGACGTATCCTCTAGGCGATTATTTCTGCAGCTTGCCGACCATGTCGAGTCCCCATTGCACGAAGGGCCATGCGACGGGCATTGGCCTGAATTCCACGCCTGGTGCATGTGACTTATCCGCAAATCTCTGGCAAGCATTGCATCTCTCAGTGATATCCTTGGCATCGTGCATCATAGTGGGCCAATATAATGTTGGAAATATGCCCTAGAGACAAATAATTATAAGGATTCTTATCATATTTCATAGAGTTTATGATTAAATTTTATATCATGCTATAACTGTGTTGAGAGGAAACATCAATACACATGTGATATATAAACAACCTGGGGTTCCTAGTGAAACTCAGTCACTGGTTCATTGGACAACAAATGCTCAAGTTTCCTGATCATGTGGCATTTATGCCAGTTGGAAATGAAGTCAACTCATTCTGAGAATGAGATGATGAACCAATACCCAACCTAAACATCATGACCCGATCATGTCACGAAGTTCAAGTTACGATGATTGGAAATGGATCCTCTTAGACTATTCCTTAGACCGTGAGGCTATATCAATCACTTTCTCCCGAGAATGCTTAGATAGCATCAAACGTCACTTGGTAATACAGTGACAATAAAGGTGTGTTCAGGTATTCGGAGGAACCGTAGATGCAATATATGCCAAGAGCGGGATTTTTCTGTCCACGTGAGGGAAAGATACTCAAGGGCCCACTCGGAGAAGTTATATCAAATAGCTGCGCAGAGTGTGATTTGATCACATGGATATCACTTGTTGAACGGGTCAAGTAGCATTGTTCGGTAACAATTTGAACACGACATGGTGATGTCATTGATCAGATCTCGGCCAATGTGAGTGTCGAGAGACAAAGGAAATAAGACATGACTGTCCCGGTTCAAATGATGAAAGATCTCCATGGAATACATAGGGGTCACATGGCCATCCAGGTCCCTCTGTCAATCATTGGTCCGGGAGTGTCCTGACTATGTCTGGAGTGTTCCTGAACTGTGGGGTATCACACTTAAGGGTTTGATGATTCTTAGAGAGTGTTTATAGGATCGGTAGAATCACCGAAGAATAGAAGAGAGAAAACCGGAAGGGTTTCGGTAAGTCTGGAGGATGTCCGAAGTGGAGGTTGAAGGTGTTCCATAGCCACAGAGATTGAATAAAATGTGAATGAATGTTAAATATTGATTTAATCATTTATTCATAATTATTTAATAAAAGAGAAAATCAATTTAAAGGTCAAAAGGCTTAATGGGCCCATTCCGGAGGGAAGAAGCCCCATTAGGGAAAGGCAAGAGGAGAAAGGGGCTAAGGGGGTGGCCGGTGGCACCTCCCCCTCCCCCTCTCCTCTCCTTTAGTCCCACCCTAGGACTTTGAGGGAGGTAGTACCTCCCCTCCCCCTATATATAGTGGGGGTATTTAGCCATATATATACACACAATATTCGATAAAGGTTTCCTCACTTTTGGGGATACCTCCAATTGATATTCTCCCTCTCTCTCTCTCTCATGGTCGTGGTCCCAAGTTCGGACTGCACGAACGAGAGACATCTTCACCGCGGAGCGCCATCATGTTGCGGGATTCGGATTCAGGAGCTCTACTTCCGCAACTGCTGCTGGATCGAGGAAGCTAGAGTCATCGCCAGGCACCAGACGTGTGTAACTCTCCGCGAGGTGTCACACTTGAGGCACTCAAGTCGTTGGAGCCGCAGGAGCGCAAGGACTTCATCATGACCTTGAGGTCGGCTTCGGCTCATCTACAACAACCACGCTCTCCTGAGCATTGACAACGCTTATCGGTCTTCAAGGGTAAGTTCGCGAAAATCCCCTGCCATTAATGCATTGCTAATAGATAGGTCCTAGCAACATCAGGGGTTCAGGGGCGTAGGGTAAAATTTTATTGTTTTCATCCGCGGAACCCCTACAGTGGTATCAGAGCTAGATCTATGCGTAGTACTGCTAGTACGGGTAGAACACACGAGATGTAGCATGTGGGCATTGATATTTTAGTTGTTACCCTCCCACGTGTACTTGTGTATACCGCATCAATGCTTGATGACACGGCCCCCAACCGACTTTACGCGTTAATTTGCGAGACTGGTCCACGCTTGACATACGGCTTGTACCGTATAAAGTGGCTTAGGACGGTGTCTGTCTCTCTCGCATTAGTTGGTATGCCATTTTCAACGGAAGGCCCCGAAAGGGGTGTAGTATAGACAACTACTTGATCAACGTTGTGGTGAAAGTTCGTAGGTAAGAACGGTTCTTGTGCGAAAGCCCATTCAGCCACGTAAAATATGGAAATATAAAGTATAGGCGTCTAACTTTGTTTTGCAGGGGGCGTGTCAACACCCGGATTTTTAATCCCAGATGCCTATTATGTCATACATCGCAATCCCAGGATTATCATTTTTGCGAGACATAACAGATTGAATATCATAGTACATCATCCATTACAAACCATAATAAGGTCTTACACGAATAAAGGATCTCATGATCCAGTCTTAATACAACAAGCATCGGAATAAATAAGCGTAGCAGTGGGGTCCATCTTCAGTGGCACAGGCAATGCTGACGATGGAAGATAGTCCTAGTTATCATAGTCGTCCTGATGTCCTTCATCTTGGTAGTCCCCTTCTTTGTCTGGCCATAGGAATAGCCAGGAACAAAAGCCATGAGTACTCTTTAAGTACTCGCAAACTATCACTAATAAGTAAGGTAGTTCTAGTGGGATTACTAACTCTAAGTTTACTTGTAAAGTTAAGTTTGAAACCTAAGTTGAGTTTAGAAACAAAGAAAGATAAAATAAACTTCTAGAATCACTTAAGTTGGGAAGCTAGTGTCATAGTCACAACCCTGTTGTGGTCAAGTCAAGATTCATCATTCATTTCATAAGTCATTTTGAAAACATCTAACAACGAAACAGTATGGCCACTCCAACTGTCCGTAACCGCGGACACGGCTATTCGAATAGTTTGACACTCTGCAGAGGTGGTACACGTTCACCACAAGATTCGATACATCTGTCAGGGATAACCCTGAATCATCATACTTAGTATGCAGATAGTCAAACATAACCTTTCCTTTACACACCCTAGTATAAGCACCTCTCTTATGAGTATGGCCTCCAAACCATGACCATTTGTCATCTTGGGCACTGCATAGGTGGACAACATTGAGAGGTAGCCTCGGCTCAAACCTCTCCCGCGAGGGAACTAATACTAATTCATATAAACTTCTGGCTAAGCCTTACACAATTCAGGTATTGTTGTTGTACGGTAAAAATTGGAATGGTATCGCATCCGAATCCAACCATCAGTTTTGTAAAAGGGCTAATGCTCATGCCTCAACATTTTCATCACCATAAACCATTTGTGTTTCTCAACACATGTCAAACCATCTCAATAGAATGACTCATCATTCCAAGGTTTTCACAATTCATTTTCACCAAGTGTTCCCATCTAAAGTGACTCAAGTTTTGATTTAGCTATAAGCTACTAATTTAAGGGTGTTCACTAAGGTGGGATTCTAATCTCAATCTCATGCCATAGAATGACATCTAAGGTTATCTAGATAGGTCAAGTTTTATAGTTTTTATGCTACCTTTAAACAATTAAGGGACTTTGGTAAACTAAGGAAAGTAAAAGCTTGAAAAAAAAACTTGGAGTAGGTATAAGTTCAAAATGGTATAACCCAAAGCATGCCTAATGCATCTTGCTTAGGTTATCTAACTTGCAAGGGTTAGCTTGTGTTGTTAATGATGGCTTGCCTTGGTGGGTGCAGTGGTTGAATTTTTCATCCTCTTCGTCTTGGTAGAACTCCTCCTCCTCGAAAGCTTGGTCAGTACTATCATCTATAAATACATACGGGATACACAATCACCAAACAATACTTAACTAGTCTACTTAGCACACTAAGGCACACATTTGATGATCTATTATCATCACAAGCATCATAGGGTTTAATGAACTAGTCTCATTCTTTTTATTTGAGAAAAGTAATTTCTACTCATTGAAATTTACTAAGGTTTAATATTCTCCAATTAAAATATGGGATCATATGGACACATGTCATCACCACATATTCTAACATATGGGAATGTGATTTAAAGGTGGGATCACATTTTAATAAGTTTAAGCTTAATATTTAATGATTTAAAGTGACTAGAAATGCCTATATAGCATTCATTTGGTATTAGTCCAAACTCACTGCTTGCAAACCTTAATATTATTATGTATTCAGATAGGTATGGTTAAATGTGATTTTTGAGAGTTGGAATCAACTCAAAAGCTAATATGGTTGATTTTATAAAAATGTTTGAATGTGCAAATGCTTCTGCTTTATTATTTCTATGAGGAGAGATCTCTAACTCTAAATGAATTAAATCCAACGGGCTTGGATAGATCTTTTCATAAGCTTTCCAACAAAATTGAAATCACTCAATTTGGACTTGCACAACTCTCTGAATTGATTTTTGAACTAAGGGACAGAATTGGAGTTAAACTTAAATAGAATAACCTATATTTGAATTAACTGGGTCGTGCGGGAAAGTAATTGGGCCGGACCAGTGGCGCTCAGCAGCGCAGAGGGCGGCTGATAGGTTGGTCCCGCTTGTCAGCGAGACTTAAAACCCTAAACAGTATCTAGCGATCTGGGCCACACGATTAGAACGCGGATCAACGTCTCACAGTCGTCGTCGACGACAGACTCGTCGCCGGTGAGACCGAACCCTAAACGGACGGTGGGGGTCTACTTGGGACGTACCAGGGCTCCAGCTAGTGCGGCAAGGCGGGCGATCGAACTGGACGACAACGGCAGACTCAAGCAAGGTAGCGGCAGGGGCTGAGGTGGACGGAATCGACGTCAGCGTCTGCTCCTCTACAGTGGCGTGCTCCGGTGCAATTCCGCCGAACGGCGGCTCGAGCGGCTCTGGCGAGAGGTGGGGATGGACTGCGAGTGAGAGGGGAGTCGAATGGTGTGGAGATTGAGGCTGGGGAAGGCCTCCTTATATAGGCTCGAGGAGGAGGCCAAGGGGGTGACGGCGACCTCGTCGGTGACGATGATACAGGGCGCTATCGACATGGGCGGCATAGGCAGACGGTGGCTTGCCACCTGGCGGTGCTCTACGGCTTAATGGCGCAGCTAGGGGCGATGGCATTTGGTCGGGAGCGTCGTGCGCTCTGGAGACAGGGGCGGTGCTCGACGGCGATCACGGCGACTGTGGGTCACGCGGTGATGCACGGCCGTGTCTAGTGGGTTGCTAGGGTCGAGGCAGAGCGGCGTGCGTGGGATGGGGTCAAGGGGCGGTCTGCTGCATGCTAGCGGCTATCGCGCTCTCGCTTGCTCGCAGAGAGAAAGGGCGGCGCTGCTGGGGAGTGATCCAGGGGCTGGGGTTGATCGAGGGGTGGACCGTGGGTGGCGGTAGGATTGGGCGGAGCTAGTGGGCACGCTGGTTTGGCGTGGCGTGGTCCCTAGCGTGTTGTCCGCGTCTGGCGAGCGATGACCTCAAACGGGCGGCGCGCCACTGCTGCAACGGCTAAGGGGGAAGCTAGTTGGGGACTTGGTTGGACTCAGGGGGGGACAAGGATGATCAATGCACACCAAATGGCTCGACAAGATTAACCCCAAAACAGTAATAGTTAGGCCATAATGATTCTGCTAACAAGGTGTTCGATCAAATGGCCGCATGAACAAAATATTTGAATTTTGAGCTGATCTTGGGTGGAGTGATGTAACTTATGCTTAAGCATCTAGGTTTGCTTGGGATTTGAGAATAGAGTTCATTTGAGTGGTTTTTGAATAAGTGTGATCTTGATACCTACACTAGATTCAATTTTCAAATGTCATTTAAATTTAGTGTTTGAAAGTTTTTAGGATGAAACAAAGTGGGCATTGGTACATCACTACTTGTACTAGCAATGGGTGCAAAGATCCACAATTGTTTCTGTTAAGATTTGAGTTCTAGGAATATCCAAAGTAGACTAGTTAGTTAAAATGGCACAAATGACCATTTGCTTATTTTAATCTTTTTTATTTGTTTTTCTTTGGGATTTGCTTGGGGATGATCTAGATGATTTTTAATTCACCTTAGAATCATTGTAAAACCAAAGGATCACTCAAACATGGCAATTCAAAACAACTCCTAATTTAAATGCAGACATATGAATGCTTAATTATTTTAAATGGAAAGATTTTGTTAACCCTAAATTGGGTAGGTTTGATCTTGATTAACCTTGGATTAGAGTTTTGGGATGTTACAACCCTTCCCCCCTTAAACAAAATGTCGTCCTGAGATTTAGAAAAGAAAACTAGGAACTAAAGAGATCTGGGAACTTTGTCCTAATGTAATCTTGTCGCTCCCAAGTGGCTTCTTCTTCGGTATGCTTGCTCCATTGAATCTTGAGAAATTTGATACTCCTGGTCCTGGTGGTTCTATAAGCTTCCTCCAGGATACGGATGGGCACTTCTCGATACGTCAGATCTTTCTTGATATCAACAGCTCGGTGATCGATGTTCTTGAAAACTTCGGTCTTCTCCGACACTTCTAAGCATTTGCGAAGTACCGAGATATGGACCACATTGTGGATGGCTCACATCTCTTCAGACGGTTCCGGCTGATACAATACTTCTCTTCGACGATTTAGAATCTTGAAGGGTCCGATATATCTGGGGGCTAACTTCCCTTTCAGACTAAAACGTTGGGTTCCCTTCAATGGCGAAACCTTGAGATACACAAAATCTCCGACATTGAAAGTCAGGTCTCTCCTTCTCTTGTCAACATAACTCTTCTGTCTGGACTGGGCGGTCTTGAGGTGCTCATGGACTTTGTGAACCTTCTCTTCAGCTTCTCGGAGAATGTCATGTGCAAAAATATGACTCTCTCCTACTTGCGACCAATTCAAAGGGGTACAACACTTTCTTCCGTATAGGAACTCAAATGGTGCCATTTGCAAACTGGCTTGATAGCTGTTGTTATATGAGAATTCTGCGAAAGGCAGGCATCTTCCCATTTTGATCCATATTCTAATACACAAGCTCTCAACATATCTTCTAGGATTTTGTTGACTCTTTCAGTCTGTCCATTAGTTTGCGGGTGATACGCGGTGCTGAAATTTAACTTGGTTCCTAATCCTTCTTGGACTTTCTGCCAAAATCTCGAGGTAAATTGGGTTCCTCGATCGGATACTGTGGTCTTGGGGGTTCCATGAAGACTAACAATTCTAGCAATGCACAACTCTGCTAGCTTCAAACTCTGATAGGTAGTCTTGACAGGTATAAAATGAGCTACTTTGGACAGTCTATCAACGATGACCCAGATTGAGTCATTTCCCCTACTAGAAGTTGGCAAACCAGTGATAAAGTCCATTTCGACGGAACCCCATTTCCAGTCCAGAAGCTGCAATGGTTGCAACAGTCCTGCGGGTCTCTGATGCTCTGCTTTGACTCTTTGACAGATGTCACACTTGGCGATGTAGCTTCCGATTTCTCTCTTCATCTTGTGCCACCAAAATTGCTCTTTCAAATCTTGATACATCTTCGTTCCTCTGGGGTGGATAGAATAAAGAGTATCATAAGCTTTTTGCATGATAACTTGCTTCAGCTCCGAATCTGCTGGCACACAGATACGTCCTTTGTACCACGTAACTCCTTCTTCGTCTTCGGTGAATCCACGTACCTTTCCTGTACTAATACGACATTTGATTAAGTCTATACTTTCATTTCCCTTCTGGGTTTCTTTGATTTGGCTAATCAAGGTGGGTTGAAGTTCCATTCTTGCTAGAAATCCTTAGCTAATTAGCTCAGTCCTAAACTACTCCAACTCCTCATACAAACTTGGTTGCTTCTCCTTGATCATGGTGTTTAGCCTACAAGGCAATCTCTATCCATCTCCGTTGCCTCATATTCAGATCCTTCTGAGTGAAAATATACTTCAAGATCTTGTGATTTGAGTAAATTTCATAGTGATTACCCATAAGATAATGACGCCATGTCTTCAAGGCCAACACTACGGCTGCTAACTCAAGATCATGGGTCGGATAGTTCTGCTCATGCTGCTTCAGTTACCGAGACAGATACGCGATGACTTTGCCGTCTTGCATCAATACACATCCGAGACCAATCTTGGATGCATCACAATACACATCAAACGGCTTCTTGATATCTAGCATGATCAATATTGGGGTTGAAATCAATCTCTTCTTCAGTTCTTGGAAACTGGCTTCACATTTGTCAGTCCATTCAAATTTCTTGTCCTTCTTCAACTATTGGGTCATGGGTCTGGCGATGCTCGAGAATCCTTCTACGAACTTGCGGTAATATCCTGCTAATCCGAGAAATGCACGGACTTGGGTTTGAGTGGTTGGGGCTTCCCATTCTTTGACATATTTAATTTTGGTGGGATCAACAAAGACTCCTCCGGTGGACACAATATGTCCTAGGAATCCTACTTCTTTCAGCCAAAACTCACACTTGCTGAACTTGGCATATAACCGATGCTCTCTCAGGGTTTCTAGGATAATTCTCAGATGTTGCTCATGCTCTTCTTCTGACTTGGAGTAGATAAGGATATCGTTGATAAACACAACGACAAACTTATCTAGGAAATTCATAAATATCTTATTCATGAGATTCATGAAATAAGCAGGGACATTGGTTAATCCAAAAGACATAACCGTATACTCGTATAAACCATAACGAGTAGTAAAGGCGATCTTCGGAATATCCGTTGCACGAATCATAAGTTGGTGATAACCAGACCTAAGATCAATCTTTGAGAATACCTGGGCACCACTCAACTGATCAAATAGATCTTCTATCTTTGGCAAAGGGTATTTGTTTTTGATAGTGACATCATTCAGCTTTCTGTAATTGGTGGACACATGGTTGCCTCCATCTTTCTTGTCGATGAATAACACTGTTGATCTCCATGGCGATGCGCTTGGCTGAATCAAGCCTGTTGCTAACATAGCATCCAACTGATTCTTCAACTCTACTAACTCTGAGGGGTTCATGCTATAGGGTCTCTGGGCTATGGGTCTGGTTCTGGGCAGTAATTCGATAATGAACTCAATATCCCTATCCGAGGGCATACCTGGCAATTCATCTGGGAATACGTCGGGGTATTCACAGACTACTCTGACTTGGTCTATGGTGGGTAGGGCTAGACTCTTGTTGCACTTGAATTGACAAGGTAAGGTTTCAGATATATGCTCTATTGTTACTCCAGAGCTACTGGTCATGGTGATGGCCTTCTTAGCACAGTCTATTAGTCCTTTATGCTTTGACATCCAATCCATACCTAGTACTACTTCCAATCCTTTGGTTTCGAGTACTACTAGATTAGCATAAAAATCTATCCCCTGTATTCTGATAGGCACAACTTTGCATATTTTTCTAGCTTTTGTAGTTGAACCGGGAATTTGAACTATCATGACATGCTTCAAGTTGGTTGGGTGGATCTTATAGTGCATGCAAATTCTTCGGTGACAAACGAATGTGATGCTCCCGAATCAAACAATACCCTTGCTAAAACTGAGTTGACAGAAAACATACCGAACACTACGTCTGGCGCTTCTTGGGCTTCTTCGGCGTTCATGCGGAAGAGACGGCCGTTGCGGTTGTGAGGGTTCCCTGGGGCAAACGTTCGTCCTGGTTGAACAGGACGCTGCTGTTGAGCTGGGGCATTCAAATTGGCAGTGGCGGCAGTCTTCTTGGGGCACTCATTGGAATGGTGACCCTTCACTCCACACTCGAAACAAGTTATCTAGGACTTGTCTTTAGCTGCGATAGGCACATCATTGCTTCCAGTTCTAGGTACAGTGTTGTTGTTGTTGTTGGGAGGTGCACGGTTGAAATTGCTGGTGTAGCCGGGGTTGTTGTTGTTTCCTCCGGACTTCACATTGCCCATACTACGGTTGGGGTAGCTTGGGCGAGACATTGGGGGTCGGTTGTTTCTTGGTGCATACCCTGCAGACGGGTTGGGACGGTAGTTCTGGTGACCGTTGGATCCAGCTTGGTGCACCATACGACGTTTGCGGTTGTCGTTTGCCTGGTTCATCTACCCTTCCATCTGAATGGCAGAGTCGATTAGCTCTTCGAGATCCTCGAAGCGGATGTTGACGAGGACAGTTTCCATCTCATCATGCAGTCCGTTTAGGAATCTCTCCTTCTTCTTTGCCTCTGTGTTGATCTCATTAGGTGCGTACCTCGCAAGTGACAGGAATTTGTCACGGTACTCCACTACAGTCATTCTACTTTGCTTCAACTCTCTGAATTCATCCCTCATTCTGGTGACTAGGCCTTGCGGCACGTGGGTGCGGCTAAACTTGATTTTGAAGGCTTCCCATGTCATCACTTGACCATGATTCATCAGACAGATGTTGTTCCACCAGGCTCTTGCATCTCCTGCCAAGTAGTGGGTGGCAAAGAGAACTTTCTCGTTGTCATCAACTCTGGCTACTTCCAAATTGTTTTCCATTGTTTGTAACCAGTGATCAACATCTAATGGGTTCTCCGAAGTGCTAAAGATTGGGGGATTGGTATTCTGGAAATTTTTCAGCTTGGATCCTTGATGATCCTGATTTCCATGCCCTTGGTTGTTTTGGGCCATCTGGGTGATCTGCTGCAGTGTTGCTAAGTTGGCCTAGCGCTCTGCCCTGCTTGCTGAAAGTTCTAAGGTTCATGGTTTTGGTTTCAAGGCTTTGAGTTTGACTTAGGTTTTGCAACTAACTTCATTTCATTCATTCAAGAAAAGCACACGATACAAACACACACCACACATCAAGGAAAACAGATGGTTTTAAGAACCATTCTGTAAGCTACGATACAATGGGGCCGATACATCTCATGCTACGACAGTGCTCTAGTGCATCTACTCATCATCGATGAAGTCGGAGTCATCATCGTCGATGTGGAAGTCCACGACATCCTCCTCCAGAAAGTCATCATCATTGCGTAGGTAAGAATCCATATCTCACTGGATGTCTTCACCTTCCTGTTCTTCCTCCTTTGCTGCAAGTTGTGCTTCTTGCTCCTTGATGGTCTTCTCGAGGTCGGCCACCTTCTTACGAAGACGGTCGATGGTGTGATCCTTCTTTTCGCGCTGGCGGCGAAGAGACTGACGGTCCTTGACAAGCAGTGAGAAAGTCTGGGCCTTTTGGGCGGCAATGGCAAGGTTGTGGTTGGTGAACTCCCTAGCATTGTCCAACTCCTTCTGGCGGTCGTACAATAGGAAGTCAAGGTTCTCCACTTGACGCTTCAACTCCGGGTGACTTGGCATCTCCATTGGCATTCCCATGAAGTCACGCCTTGCATAGTGCACAAAGCGGGTTCCTTGGATTTGGTTGACACTGAGGGCACATAGACGTGCGAGAGCTTCATGCATTGCCCTGGCTAATCCATCTAGCCAGTTGTTCTCTCTTACAGAGAACTGGATTCTCCCGGACGTTGGTGCTTCTATACTTCCTCGACGATCAGCGGTGACTAGCCATTGTAAATCTCCCCCTAGGAGCCCAGGAAGTTGAGCTCCAAGAAACTCCGGATGCAAGCATCCCAAGAGCTCAGAGAGTGAATCTATATCCCTCTCGAAGATCAGTTGGCCTCCGTTGCCCAACTGGTAGAACCTGCTGAACTGAGTCTCCATCTACAAGAATTTCGGATGAGGAAGTTAGTGAAGTGATCAAGTGTTTCAAATTTTATGTAGTAATGTAAGAATTGGAGAAACAAGAATTTTAGAGAAAGAATGAATTCCCAAGGGTAAGGGAGGAAATAGTTTTTTCATAAATACTAACTTTGGTTTTGAAATTAAATTTTTGTTCGGACGTCCATTCTAACTAGGGTCTCCTATGGTCAGGATGGCTCTGATACCTACTTGTCAACACCCGGATTTTTAATCCCAGATGCCTGTTATGTCATACATCGCAATCCCAGGATTACCACTTTTGCGAGACATAACAGATTGGATATCAAAGTACATCATCCATTGCAAACCATAATAAGGTCTTACACGAATAAAGGATCTCATGATCCAGTCTTAATACAACAAGCTGCGGAATAAATAAGCGTAGCGGTGGGGTCCATCTTCAGTGGCACAGGCAATGTTGACGATGGAAGATAGTCCTAGTTATCATAGCCGTCCTACTATCCTTGATCTTGGTAGTCCCCTTCATAGTCTGGCCATAGGAATAGCCAGGAACAAAAGCCATGAGTACTCTTTAAGTACTCGCAAACTATCACTAATAATTAAGTTAGTTCTAGTGGGATTACTAACTCTAAGTTTACTTGTAAAGTTAAGTTTGAAACCTAAGCTGAGTTCAGAAACAAAGAAAGATAAAATAAAGTTCTAGAATCACTTAAGTTGGGAAGCTTGTGTCATAGTCACAACCCTGTTGTGGTCAAGTGAAGATTCCTCATTCATTTCATAAGTCATTTTGAAAACATCTGACAACGAAATAGTATGGCCACTCGAACTGTCCATAACCGCAGACGTGGCTATGCGAATAGTTTGACACTCTGCAGAGATGGTACAATTTCACCACAAGATTCGATACATCTGTTAGGCATAACCCTAAATCATCATACTTAGTATGCAGATAATCAAACATAACATTTCCTTTACTCACCCTAGTATAAGCACCTCTCCTATGAGTATGGCCTCCCAACCATGACCATCTGTCATCTTGGGCACTGCATAGGTGGACAACATTGAGAGGTAGCCTCGGCTCAAACCTCTCCCACGAGGAAACTAATACTAATGCATATAAACTTCCAACTAAGCCTTACCCAATTCAGGTATTGTGGTTGTACGGTAAAAATTGGAATGATATTGCATCCGAATCCAACCATCAGTTTTGTAAAAGGGCTAAGGCTCATGCCTCAACATTTTCCTCATCATAAACCATTTGTGTTTCTCAACACATGTCAAAACATCTCAATAGAATGACTCATCATTCCAAGGTTTTCACAATTCATTTTCACCAAGTGTTCCCATCTAAAGTGACTCAAGTTTTGATTTAGCTCTAAGCTACTAAGTTAAGAGTGTTCACTAAGGTGGGATGCTAATCTCAATCTCATGCCATAGATTGACATCTAAGGTTGTCTAGATAGGTCAAGTTTTATACTTTTTATGCTACCCTCAAAAAATAAGGGACTTTGGTAAAGTAAGGAAAGTAAAAGCTTGAAAATAAAACTTGGAGTAGGTATAAGTTCAAAATGGTATAACCCAAAGCATGCCTAATGCATCTTGCTTAGGTTATCTAACTTGCAAGGGTTAGCTTGCATTGTTAATGATGGCTTGCCTTGGTTGGTGCAGTGGTTGAGGTTTTCCCATGTCATCATTTGACCATGGTTCATCGGGCGGATGCTGTTCCACGAGGCTCTTGCATCTCCTGCCCAGTAGTGGGTGGCAAAGAGAACTTTCTCGTTGTCATCAACTCTGGCTACTTCCAAATTGTTCTCCATTGTTTGTAACCAGTCATCAGCATATAATGGGTTCTCCGAAGTGCTAAAGATTGGGGGATTGGTATTCTGGAATTTTTTCAGCTTGGATCCTTGATGATCCTGATTTCCATGCCCTTGGTTGTTTTGGGCCATATGGGCGATCTGCTGCAGTGTTGCTAAGTTGGCCTAGCGCTCTGCCCTGCTTGCTTAAAGTGCTAAGGTTCATGGTTTTGGTTTCGAGGCTAAAACTTTGAGTTTGACTTAGGTTTTGCAACTAACTTCATTTTCATTCATTCAAGCAAAGCACACGATACAAACACACACCACACATCAAGGAAAACATATGGTTTTAAGAACCATTATGTAAGCTACGATACAATGGGACCGATACATCTCATGTTACGACAGTGCTCTAGTGCATCTACTCATCATCGATGAAGTCGGAGTCATCATCGTCGATGTGGAAGTCCACGACATCCTCCTCCAGAAAGTCATCATCATTGTGTAGGTAAGAATCCGTATCTCACTGGATGTCTTCACCTTCCTCTTCTTCCTTCTTTGCTGCAAGTTGAGCTTCTTGCTCCGTGATGGTCTTCTTGAGGTCGGCCACATTCTTGCGAAGACGGTTGATGGTGCGATCCTTCTTTTCGCGCTGGCGGTGAAGAGACTGACGGTCCTTGACAAGCAGTGAGAAAGTCTGGGCCTTTTGGGCAGCAATGGCACGGTTGTGGTTGGCGAACTCCCTAGCATTGTCCAATTCCTTCTGGCGGTCGTACAACAGGAAGTCAAGGTTCTCCACTTGACACTTCAACTCCAGGTGACTTGGCATCTCCATTGGCATTAGCATGAAGTCACGCCTTGCATAGTGCACAATGCCGGTTCCTTGGATTAGGTTGACACTGAGGGCACATAGACATGCGAGAGCTTCATGCATTGCCCTGGCTAATCCATCTAGCCATTTGTTCTCTCTTACAGAGAACTAGATTCTCCCGGACGTTGGTGCTTCTATACTTCCTCGAAGATCAGTGGTGAGTAGCCATTGTAAATCACCCCCTTGGAGCCAAGGAAGTTGAGCTCCAAGAAACTCGGGATGCGGGCGTCCCAAGAGCTCATAGAGTGAATCTAGATCCCTCTCGAAGATTAGTTGGCCTCTGTTGCCCAACTGGTAGAACTTGTTGAACTGAGTCTCCATCTACAAGAATTTCGGATGAGGAAGTTAGTGAAGTGATCAAGTGTGTCAAATTTTATGTAGTAATGTAAGAATTGGAGGAACCTGAATTTTCGAGAAAGAATGAATTCCCCAGGGTAAGAGAGGAAATAGTTTTTCATAAATACTCACTTTGGTTTTGAAATTAAGTTTTCGTTCGGACGTCCATTCTAACTAGGGTCTCCTATGGTCACGATGGCTCTGATACCAACTTGTGAACACCCGGATTTTTAATCCCAGATGCCTGTTATGTCATACATCGCAATCCCAGGATTACCATTTTTGTGAGACATAACAGATTGGATATCACAGTACATCATCCATTACAAACCATAATAAGGTCTTACACAAATAAAGAATCTCATGATCCAGTCTTAATACAACAAGCGGGGGAGTAAATAAGCGTAGCGGTGGGGTCCATCTTTAGTGGCACAGGCAATGCAGACGGTGGATGATAGTCCTAGTTATCATAGCCGTCCTGTTGTCCTTCATCTTGGTAGTCCCCTTCATAGTTTGGCCATAGGAATAGCCAGGAACAAAAGCCATGAGTACTCTTTAAGTACTCGCAAACTATCACTAATAATTAAGGTAGTTCTAGTGGGCTTACTAACTCTAAGTTTACTTGTAAAGTTAAGTTTGAAACCTAAGCTGAGTTCAGAAACAAAGAAAGATAAAAGTAAGTTCTAGAATCACTTAAGTTGGGAAGCTAGTGTCATAGTCACAACCTTGTTGTGGTCAAGTCAAGATTCCTCATTCATTTCATAAGTCATTTTGAAAACATCTGACAACGAAATAGTATGGCCACTCCAGCTGTCCACAACCGCAGACGCGGCTATTCTAATAGTTTGACACTCTGCAGAGGTGGTACACTTTGACCACAAGATTCGATACATCAGTTAGGCATAACCCTGAATCATCATACTTAGTATGCAGATAATCAAACATAACCTTTCCTTTACACACCCTAGTATAAGCACCTCTCCTATGAGTATGGCCTCCCAACCATGACCATCTGTCATCTTGGGCACTGCATAGGTGGACAACATTGAGAGGTAGCCTCGGCTCAAACCTCTCCCTCGAGGGAACTAATACTAATGCATATAAACTTCCAACTAAGCCTTACCCAATTCAGGTATTGTGGTTGTATGGTAAAAATTGGAATGGTATCGCATCCGAATCCAACCATCAGTTTTGTAAAAGGGCTAAGGCTCATGCCTCAACATTTACCTCATCATAAACCGTTTGTGTTTCTCAACACATGTCAAAACATCTCAATAGAATGACTCATCATTCCAAGGTTTTCACAATTCATTTTCACCAAGTGTTCCCATCTAAAGTGACTCAAGTTTTGATTTAGCTCTAAGCTACTAAGTTAAGAGTGTTCACTAAGGTGGGATGCTAATCTCAATCTCATGCCATAGAATGACATCTAAGGTTATCTAGATAGGTCAAGTTTTATACTTTTTATGCTACCCTCAAACAATTAAGGGACTTTGGTAAAGTAAGGAAAGTAAAAGCTTGGAAATAAAACTTGGAGTAGGTATCAGTTCAAAATGGTATAACCCAAAGCATGCCTAATGCATCTTGCTTAGGTTATCTAACTTGCAAGGGTTAGCCTGCATTGTTAATGATGGCTTGCCTTGGTTGGTGTAGTTGTTGAAGTTTTCTTCCTCTTCTCTTGGTAGAACTCCTCCTCCTCGAAAGCTTGGTCGGTACTATCGTCTATAAATATATACGGGATACACAATCACCAAACAATACTTAACTAGTCTACTTAGCACACTAAGGCACACATTTTATGATCTATTATCATCACAAGCATCACAGGGTTTAATGAACTAGTCTCATTCTTTTTATTTGAGAAAAGTAATTTCTACTCATTGAAATTTACTAAGGTTTAATATTCTCCAATTAAAATATGGAATCATATGGACACATGTCATCACCACATATTCTAACATATGTGAATGTGATTTAAAGGTGGGATCACATTTTAATAAGTTTAAGTTTAATATTTAATGATTTAAAGTGACTAGAAATGGCTATATAGCATTAATTTTGTACTAGTCCAAAGTCACTACATGCAAACCTTAATATTTTACATATTCAGATAGGTATGGTTAAATGTGATTTTTGAGAGTTAGAATCAACTCAAAAGCTAATATGGTTGATTTTATAAAAATGTTTGAATGTGCGAATGCTTCTATCTTGTTATTTTTATTAGTAGAGATCCCTAACTCTAAATGAATTAATCCAACGGTCTTGGATAGATCTTTTCAGAAGCTTTCCAACAAAATTGGAATCACTCAATTTGGGCTTGCACAACTCTTTGAATTGGTTTTTGAACGAACGGACAGAATTGAAGTTAAACTTAAATAGAAAAACCTGTATTTGAATTAACTGGGTCGCGCGGGAAAGTAATTGGGCCGGCCCAGTGGCGCTCAGCGGCACAGAGGGCGGCTGACTTAAAAGCCGAAACGGTATCTAGCGATCTGGGCCACACGATTAGAACACGGATCAATGGCTCATAGTCGTCGTCGACGACGGACTCATCGCCGGCGAGACCAAACCCTAAATGGACGATGGGGGTCTACTAGGGACGTACCAGGGCTCCAGCTAGTGTGGCGAGGCTGGCGATCGAACTGCACGGCGACGGCGGACTCATGCGAGGTAGCAGCAGGGGCTGAGGTGGACGGAATCGACAACAACGTCTCCTCCTCTACAGCGGCCTCCTCCGATGCAATTCTGGCGAACGGCAGCTCGAGCGGCTCTGGCGAGAGGTGAGGAAGGACTAGGAGTGAGAGGGGAGTCGAATGGTGTGGTGATTGAGGAGGGGACCAAGGGGGCAATGGCGAGCTCGTCGGTGACGATGATACAGCGCGCTATCGGCATGGGCGGCGTAGGCGGACGGTGGCTTGCCTCCTGGCGGTGCTCTATGGCTTAACAATGCAGCTAGGGGTGGTGGCATTTGGTCGGGAGTGTCACGCGTTCTGGGAAACAGGGCCGATGCTTGACGGTGATCATGGTGACTATGGGTCACGCGGTGATGCACGGCCGTGTTTGGTGGGTTGCTGGGGTTGAGGCAGAGTGGCGTGCGTGGGATGGGGTCAAGGGGCGGTCTGCTGCGTGCTGGCGGCTATCGCACTCTGGCGTGCTCGCAGAGAGAAAGGGCGGCGCTGCTGGGGAGTGGTCCAGGGGCTGGGGTTGATCGAGGGGTAGACCGTGGGCAGCGGTAGGGTTGGGCGGAGCTAGTGGGCATGCTGGCTTGGCGCGGCGCGGTCCCTAGCGTGCTGTCCGCGTCTGGCCAGCGATGACCTCAAACGGGCGGCACGTCACTGCTGCAACGGCTAAGGGGGAAGCTGGTTGGGGACTTGGTTGGACTCAGGGGGACAAGGATGATCAATGCACACCAAATGGCTCGACAAGATTAACCCCAAAATAGTAATAGTTAGGCCATAATGATTCTGCTAACAAGGTGTTTGATCAAATGGCCGCATGAACAAAATATTTGAATTTTGAGCTGATTTTTGGTGGAGTGATGTAACTTATGCTTAAGGATCTAGGTTTTCTTGGGATTTGAAAATGGAGTTCATTTGAGTGGTTTTTGAATAAGTGTGATCTTGATACCTACACTAGGTTCAATTTTCAAATGTCATTTAAATTTAGTGTTTGAAAGTTTTTGGGATGAAACAAAGTGGGACTTGGTACATCATACTTGTACTAGCAAGGGGTGCAAAGATCCACAATTGTTTCTATTAAGATTTGAGTTCTAGGAATAGCCAAAGTAGACTAGTTAGTTAAAATGGCACAAATGACCATTTGCTTATTTTAATCTTTTTGATTTGTTTTTCTTTGGGATTTGCTTGGGGATGATCTAGATGATGTTTAATTCACCTTAGAATCATTTTACAACCAAAGGATCACTCAAACCATGGCAATTCAAAACAACTCCTAATTTAAATGCACACACATATGAATGCTTAATGATTTTAAATGGAAAAGTTTTTGTTAACCCTAAATTGGGTAGGTTTGATTTTGATTAACCTTGGATTAGAGTTTTGGGATGTTACAGGGCGTTGCTTTGTGATATTGTTGTGGCAAAAGTAAAGTGATTACCTTATGTTACGTAGTAGTAGTTAGTCATGAAGGTGACGTACTACCACGCCAGAAAGACACCGGTACCCTGGTGTCTACAACGCCAGAATTCGGTGACGATGGATGGAGATCATGACGTAAAGGACCATATCATATCACATTTACATTCAATGTTATTGTTTGTATATCTTCTTGTGTGCTAGTATTAGATACTCAACGGTAGCCTAATAATATGATCCCTTTTAATATTACCAATGATTGTGTTCCCCCTTATTCTGCACCACCAAGAAAGTTCTTCGGTATGAGGTAGGCCATGATTACCGGGTGTCAGACATATCTATGTTTGCATATAGTGGGTGTAAGCCTTGTTGCACAGCAAATACACTAAGATTGAGTTGGCGAGCCTAGTACGCTATAGAGACATGGCCTCAGAACGCGGATGGTCGAAAGATTGAGCACGAGTCGCATGAATGATGTGACCGATGTTTAGCGTCCACCCTAGAACCCACATTGATGGTCGTGATGATCGGGGGATATGTGGGAAAAGGGGTCATGTTATCACTAGAACCCTTCAGGGGATATGTGTTTCTGAGTGGAGTTATTATGAACTCATTTAATTATAAACTTAGTCTAAATTCCTTTTGCAATTATAAATGTAGAAAAGGTTCTCCCCGATGCTACCTTTCCTGTTGACGATTGGTTAGAAAGATAGAAGCTCAGGCTAGACGGATCAAACTTATCTATATGGGTTGCGCGTCTCCACGCTATCCTTAGCGAGAATAACATGGTCGACTACATACTTGACGAGATGGATTTGGAGCAGCCTTGTTTCTATGAGACCCTAGAATAGCAGGAAGACCGCTATTACCATCGTGAGATGTCCACCTTCATATCAGTTATAATGTGCTACGGGATTGTGGATGATTTGTGGCCAGTCGTGGGTAATCTTGACCCTCATGCGACTATGGTATAGCTTAAGACACATTTCATGGAACAAGCACCCATATGGGAGCATGAGCTGATGGGAGACTTCCTCCACATTAAGATGGAGGAGAACTCATCGCTTGACGACCACTTGGAGCGCACGCATCATGCATACATGAGGCCAACATACTTCTTGGATAGCTGGATGACGGGCTCTTTTGCAAATGGCGTTGTGCTGTGGTCGCTGCCACCAAGCTACGAAGCACAAGCCAGGACTTGCATTATGAGAAGCGACGCGGAAACACAGGATTTCCACAGGTTCATATAACATCTTAGGAATGTGATGGTTGAACCCATTGTCGCTGAGGTCATCAAAGACAAAGGTATATAGTTGATATACAATATTATAAATGTTATAATCTTGCAAACACATTTGAAATGTTAAGTATATTTGATACCTATTCTGATTTACTGAAAATAGGTCCTTTTGCATGAGAGGTGCTTGCTGGAGAGGAGGTGACGTTGTGTGTTGATGGCGAGCATGATGATGATGGCCAACGACACTCTCCCTCAACATTTATCATTTATTTTATGTTTCGATAGTTATTGTAATCAAAAGATTGTGAACTTCTTTAGTGTGTCTCACACTTTGCGAGACGATTATTCATATGAGCTTGTAACAAATAGTTGTTCCACTTTTATGAATGATTTCTATTTGTGTTCATATCTTGTTTGATTATATGTGAATTATCCTTTTTGTTTGAAACTAATTGATAATACATGAACATTTGTAAAATATTGAAATACCATTGAAAATACCCAACTTAATGATATTTTCATTAATGAACGAAACCATTATTTGAATTCAAAGTTATGTTGATAATAGTGAAAGACATTCGATCTCTTGTCACATATAAATCATGCCTAAGTTCGTCACAATAACTTGAACACCGTGTATTACTTGGATACAAATTGTTTTATTGAATTGTTGAAAGTAAATACATATTCGATGTATTGTGTTTTAACATAATGGTAACTATCATTATATGATTGTTTAAATGTGTAAAGAAGTTTACCAAAGAAAACATGAGTATGAAACTATTTGATATGATCAAAGTTCTTCATCAACCAAGGGTATTAGAGATGAATGAGAATCCAATTACTATGATCTGATCAATAGTAATGGAATTCGACTTTATAAGAATGGCATGAAGTAAAATTGTGGAATGCAATGTGTTTGAAATGACAAAATGCAAAGCATCACAATATGATATTTGATATTAAAATGGGTGAATAGATGCGCCAAATAAATCGCTGTAGTATAGATGTAGAGACCATTAGTTAGAAATAGTTAGCACTAAATTAGAATATATAGTGAACCATCTGGATTCGTGAGATTGGCTCCATATCAAGTATGGATCGTCACAAAAGTTTTGGGGTTATTCGATATAACCAAAAAAACAGCGAATAAGTCCTTGTATAGTATTCGTTGGAAACTTTGAATACGAAATCCATAGTTGAAACCAAAAGAGAAGCAAAACTTGTATTGCTTGGATTTTGGTGCATTCTTGAGAAAGTTCGCATTCAGTGATATTTCTCGATTATGGAGAAAATGGAAGATAGTGAAAAACACGATGAGGATTCAAATCCCTCCATTAGAGTGTTGAGAAGTGCAACGGAAAACATTCATGAACGATTATCTTCGCAAAAGAAAGAATCAATGATAATGATCATTGTGTTTTCCCCACTGGTGTTTTCACTACATGAAGTAGGATTCAAAATGTAACCCATATCTTGTATGGAGACATTTGTAAATCATTTTTCATGATTACCAGAATATGACATACCTACAAACTACTAAGGAAATAATGGTAAACTAGAATTATGAGAAATCCTAAAAGCAAAATTCCCTTGAGATTAGAAAGAAATTAGTTGTTGAATCTTACAAGTAAAGGGGTTACTTGCAATTTTCCCAAATGACTGCAAAGCCATAGCGGAAAAAGGGTTCAAGTATTGGACAAATTCGAATGAATTTGATTCAAGTGTGATGAATGTCTAGTGGATTTAAAACTGGTAAAGTACTAGTATCTCATAGTAAATCTCCAAGTTTGATATTTGATCAGAGTATTTTGAAGTCGTTCAAAATAGTGAGTGGATATGCAATTTGCATGAAATTGAGTGGGAGCTATAAAAGTCTTCCTAAAACAATATGTGAATGACATATTTTTGAGTGGGAACAATATAAGTCTCAAATTCAAATATGTAGGAACATAGTTTGAGTAAGAGTAGTGACTCATACCCAAATATGTTAGGAACATATTTTGAGTGGGAGCTTATAGGCGTGATTTTAAAGTGTGTTATGAATAAAAGCGCAAGTACCGATAAATAATGATTTATAAGGAGTAGAAGTTGATAATAAGTGTATTATGATATTATGTAGTATTCCTTAAGGGATTATGAAAAGGGCTTCATAATAGAAGTTAATTAAGGAACTGGTCCTTAATGAATCAAGTTAGGAAAAGTATTAAGTTTAACATCAATGGTTGAAAGAAAGAAAAGGATGATCATCTCCACTATCTTGAGACATAGGTTCTATCTTAGAAAACCATGATGATAACTTAACATAATATATGATCCAAGAAGAAACGTTTAAAAGTGATTAAGTTTGAATCCCAGAATATTGAGCTAAGCTTGTCTGTAGTGTCTAATAGAGAACTGCAAACATATCTTCCAAATCCATAAAATGATGACATATATTAAAGCATAAAGGGTAATGTTATAAGGGAATATGTTGGAAACTCCTATAAATACCGACTAAAGTCAAGTAGGAAGCAAGGTGAACAAAAACATCGAAACATGCACAGAGTGCACTCGTGTTTCGATGAATACATTTATAATAATAGATAAGGGTACCATCTAAAGTGTTGTATAATGTTATGGCAGGGCTAGTTCGCTTTTAACATAGAATGATGTGTCCCAGGGCACAGTGCCCATGAGAAAGCCCTCGAGGTTGATCTAAAGTCACTGTAGGCTCCTGGAATCCGGCCTCGTTCTGCTGCCATAGTGACGATGCATACACACTGATGTTATCATGTGATGATAAAGTATTAATGTCAATTAAGGTGGCATTAGTAAGTTGCAAAGGATTTGGGACTGTAAAGTACAGACACAAGACTCAACCTCTTCAATGAGAAAGCATGTTCAGGGTACTGGATATATGGTGCCAATGATTAAGAACAAATGCAGCTAGTTTATTTGTACTCTAGTGCAAGTGGGAGACTGTTGGAAATATGCCCTAGAGACAAATAATAATAAGGATTATTATCATATTTCATAAAGTTTATGATTAAGTTTTATATCATGCTATAACTGTAATGAGAGGAACCATCAATACACGTGTGATATATAAACAACTAGGGGTTCCTAGTGAAACTCTAGTCACTAGTTCATTGGTCAATATATGATCAAGTTTCCTAATCATGTGGCATTTATTCTAGTTTGAAATGGAGTCAACTCATTATGAGAATGAGAAGATGAAGCAATACCCAACCTAAACATCGTGACCCGATCATGTCATGAAGTTCAAGTTACGATGATTGGAAATGGATCCTCGTAGACTATTCCTTAGACTGTGAGGATATATCAATCACTGTCTCCCGAGAATGCTTAGATAGCATCAAACGTCACTTGGTAATACAGTGAAAATAAAGGTGTGTTAAGGTATTCGGAGGAACCGTAGATGCAATATATGCCAAGAGCGGGATTTGTCCGTCCATGTGACGGAAAAATACTCAAGGGCCCACTCGAAGAAGTTACATCAAATAGCTGCGCAGCGTGTGATTTGATCACAGGGATATCACTTGTCGAACGAGTCAAGTAGCATTGTTCGGTAACGAGATTGAACACGACATGGTGATGTCATTGATGAGATCTCGGCCAATGCGAGTGTCGAGAGACAAAGGGAATAAGACACGACTGTCCCGGTTCTAACAACAAAAGATCTTCATGGAATGCACAGGGGTCACATGGCCATCCAGGTCCCTCTATCGATCATTGGTACGGGAGTGTCCCGACCATGTCTAGAGTGTTCCCGAACCGTGGGGTATCACGCTTAAGGGTTTGATGATGCTTAGAGAGTGTTTATAGGGTCGGTAGAATCGCCGAAGAATAGAAGAGAGAAAACCGGAACGGTTTTGGTAAGTCCGGAGGATGTCTGGAGTGGAGGTGGAAGGTGTTCCATAGCCACAGAGATTGAATAAGATGTGAATGAATGCTAAATATTGATTTAATCATTTATTCATAATTATTTAATAAAAGATAAAATCAATTTAAAGGTCAAAAGGCTTAATGGGCCAATTCCGGAGGGAAGAAGGCCCATTAGGGAGGCAAGAGGAGAAAGGGGCCAAGGGGGTGGCCGACGCCCTAGTGGGCCAGCCCCCCGCGCGGGGCCCATGGGGGTGGCCGGCAGCGCCTCCCCCTGTCCTCGCATTTAGTCCCACCCCGGGACTTTGAGGTAAGTAGTACCTCCCCTCCCCCTATATGTAGTGGGGGTATTTTGCCAGATAAATACACACAATATTCAATAAATGTTTCCTCACTTTTGGGGAGACCTCCAATTGATATTCTCTCTCTCTCTTTCTCTCTCTCTCTCTCTCTCTGGTGACCGTGGTCCCAAGTTCGGACTGCGTGAACGAGAGACATCTTCACCACGGAGCGCCATCGCGCTGCGGGATTCGGATTCAGGAGCTCTACTTCCACAAATGCTGATGGATTAGGGAAGCGGTAGTCATCGTCAGGCACCGGACGTGTATAACTTCCTGCGAGGTGTCACACTTGAGGCACTCAAGTCGTTGGAGCCGCAGGAGCGCAAGGACTTAATCACGACCTTGAGGTCGGCTTCGGCTCGTCTACATCAACCACGCTCTCTTGAGCGTTGACAACGCTTTTCGGTCTTCAAGGGTAAGTTCGTGAAAAGCCCCTCCCGTTACTGCATTACTAATAGATAGGTCCTGGCAACATCAGGGGTTCAGGGGCGTAGGGTAAAATTTTATTGTTTTCATACGCGGAACCCCTACATATAAGCCAGCTCGTAGAGCTTTAGCGACGAGGGCACAACTGTCAACATGATATCCGTAGGTGCCTTTGTGTATTTCAAGGAGGATTCCTCTATCGTCACCGTTGGTGACGTATCGTTGGAGGACTCCCATGATGCTTCGCTTGTACAGCTTGCCGTTGATTATTGTAAAGGCCTTGGAACGCCGAGAGATGTGGCGCGCGGGTGATCAGGCAACTTCTTGTTGAGCAGGTACGTGATATACGCCTTTGTCCATGATGACTCAATGAGCATGACCTCCATGGGACCTTCAGGTATAGATCCTTGATTTGTCTCACTAGATCCTTTGACCTCTTCAGGTGGCGTATCCCCCGAGTGCACTGCCGCTTTTGATGGCCATGTAGTAGCGTTCATCTTGATGCATCAGTCACATATTTGCTCGAAGAATATGCCTGGTGGCACCGAGGCACAGGTGGAGCCTATGTTGGTGAGGTTTTCAGCCTCCTTGTTACTTTCGCGGCTGATGTGCCACAGTTCGCAGCCATTGAAGTCCCCTTCGAGTGCATTGTAGAGGTCACAGTATGCGATCATGTTGTCGCTCAACGCGTCGCACCTATTCATGGTTTGTTGGATCATGAGGTTGGAGTCGCCGTAGATGATGAGCCGTGTTGCACCACAAGCCTTGGCCATCCGCATCCCGTGGATCAGTGCCTCGTACTCCGCTTTGTTGTTGGATGCGTGGAACTTCATCCACAGGATATAACGCATCTTGTCACCCTGAGGAGATGTCAGGATGACGCCCACTGTCGTGGTGGTTGATGAGTGCATATTTGCATCATGTTTTATATTATTATTTTGCATTGTAGATGTAGGATCTTGGTATTTTACGGCGCTCGCACATTTTATGTATGTTTTCACCAGGATTAGGATAGATGATGGATACAATGCACACAATTCTTAGAGCAGTTGTACTGAGGATAAAAGGATTCAAAAACAATGTAAATCGCTTATTTGGGAAATATCAATAATACTAGAAGAAAACCCGAAGCGAACAAGGTGTACAGACGGTTTAACGACAAACTATACGGCGAGAATAATTTTTTTGGCCGTATAGTTCCCGCCATATAGTTGGCGCCACCACCACCTCCTCAAATATTTTCACCCCGTGCAACTGGATCAGCGAGATGATATACAGAACAACCAGAAATCACCGAAACCTCACCTCCGGAAGGCATCTGGAGGGGGAACTCGTCCACCGGGGATCCATCTTTTCCCTGCGCAAATCCGAGAGGCTAAGGCATAGATCTTCATCATCAACCACTACTTCATCACCATCTCCATCCATCCCATCTACATCTTGTCTAGATCTTGTTGTAATTTCCATACATGTTGTGGATTTATACAAGTACTATTCATCTATGATAGATTCCATTGTTATTGCCATGATGTTGATTGCCTCCATGTCTGAGTAGATCTTTAGTTCTTGGGGAGATGGACAAACCCTTGAATGAGATTGAAATAAGATAAAGTTTATTATGTTATTCATCGTTGTGACCATGTGTTAGATTGTCTTCCTCTTGATGATGGGAGAAGTCGACCTCTCAATATTTGCCTCTTACGGGGACTTGATGGAGGGAACTACTTCTTGGTAGACGGAGGTGTGTTAGCACTTACAATGACTATAAAGCTGTTTGCACTCCTTATGTATCAACTTGGGAACTGAGGAAACTCACGGAACACTATCCATGCCATGGGATACGTCCTACGGTATTAAGTCCCTTAATAGCGCAGTAATTCAATTGATGTCGATTGCTGACTGTTGTGGTTATGAGGATGATGTGAGCAGTGGTTGCTACCTATTTGTCCAAATACAGAGTTCCTCCCACACATACATAGTTGAGAATGTTCATGATAATAATCTTTACCTTAGCTCTTTATAATGCTAGTGGTCTATCCGCTACTCCCTGAGAACGCCTTTTCCTTATTGCAGTTCCAATGTCTCTTACATACGCGATACTTATTTTCCCTGTTTAGTTGTTTTAATTTATTTATTGTTGATCTTATACCAAAAACACCATTTTACACAATACTCGCATTTTATCTTGTCACATAGAATTTTATCTAGCATTTCTATTGTAGTATTTAATTCAAGAGTTATTAGAATTCAGTCTCCTGCTCCCTGTGGGATCAATATCTTTATTTCAAAACTAGCTACAAACAATCTGTGCACTTGCAGTCATCAAGCTATTTTCTGGCGACGTTGTCGGGGAGCTAAGCGCTGAAGGTCTTTTAGTTTTTTCTTATTTATTTTTGTCTTTCTAAGTTTTGTTTTGAGTTACAGGTTTCCACCAACATGATGGAGTTTGAGCATATGACTAGTGCTAACCCACTCAGCCACTTTGGAAAGCCCTATGATATATATAAAAGAGACAACTCCAACAAGAAGATAAGGGGGTTTGAAATAAATCCTCTATTACTTGGAATTCTACACAAGAAGCAAATTACTGGGGATGAAGAAGATCCTGATCCATATGAGCATATTGCATGTTTCAAAGATATATGTGGCACTTTTCAGTTGATGAGATATACTGCTAATGAGGTAAGGGTTAAACTTTTTGTCAAACTTTGACTAGTTCAGCTCTCTCATGGTATAGATCTCTACCCCTAGAAGCCATTACTACTTGGGATAATTTAGCCTGTGAATTTGTAGCAAAATATTACCCATTACCAAAATGTTTTGGAATCAGGTGTCTTATAATGACTTGGATGAACCATCCTAATGAAGGACTAGTAAGAGCTTATATCAGATTTAAAGATTTACTTAATCTATGTCCTCATCATGATTTGCCTGAATGGTATTTATTGCATATCTTTATGGCGGTCTAATTGAACCTAATAAAATTGAACTAGACTCTTTCGTGGAAGGAGCCTTCATGAATCTTCTATAACTAAAGCTTGGGCTTTACTTAATAGAATTCGTGATCATAGAGTTTCATGGAATTTTGGTCTAGGAAGCAAAGGAGGCGTAGAAATAGATCATGATTGTATTCATGACTATAATAAAAAAGGGCCATGTTAAGGAATTATCTAAGGAACTTTATTTAGATTTAGATCTTGTGTTGCAAGTTGTTAAAGCTTTTACAGAACACATCAAAGCTCCAAAAAGGGGTTTGGTCAAGTATGATCCACCACCTGAACCTGAAAATAAGAAAGAAGTTAAAGGAGGACGACTAGCGGGAGCGCGTTTCGGCCACATCATGCACGTTTCCGGCCGCTTGGCAGTGCGGGTATTTCCGGCCGCACGGCAGCCCGACACGTGGCGTGTGGAAGTTCACCCGTGCATATTTCCGGCAGCTCGGCAGCGCGTGTATTTCCAGCCGCACGGTAGCGTGTGTATTTCTGGCCACACGTCAGCCCTACACGTGGCAATGCACTACGACCGAAGGCAGTGGAAGACAGTACACTTCCAGGACACCGCGCAGTGCACTACGAACTAAGGCAGTGCAACACAGAACAACCAGGCAGTGCATGGACGCTGCACTGCCTGGACAGTGCGTAGTACACCGCGCAGTGCACTGTGAACTAAGACAGTGCAACATAGAAAAACAAGGCAGTGCATGGACGGTGCACTACTTGGACAGTGCAGAGTACACTGCCTGGACACTGCGCAGTGCACTGCGAACTAAGGCAGTGCAACACAGAACAACAAGGCAGTGCATGGACGGTGCACTTCTTGGACAGTGCGTAGTACACTGCCTAGACACCCCACAGTGCACTGCGACTAAGGCAGTGCAACACAGAACAACAAGGCAGTGCATGGACGGTGCACTTCTTGGACAGTGCATAGTACACTGCCTGGACACAGCGTAGTGCACTGTGAACTAAGGCAGTGCAACACAGAACAACAAGGCAGTGCATGGATGGTGTACTGCCTAGACAATGCGTAGTACACTGCATGGACACCGCGCAGTGCACTACGAACTAAGGCAGTGCAACACAGAACAAGAAGGCAGTGCATGGACGGTGCACTACCTGGACACCGTTCCGTGCATTGCAACCGAAGGCACCGTGTACTAGACCAAAACGGATATCGATTTGGACTCTTCGTTTAAAAGATATCACAGTTTTCAAGTTCAAATCTAGAAAAAGAAAAGGAAAAAGGACCCGCAACCCTCTCCGCATCCACCACGTGTCGCACGGGAGAAGGCTGGTACAGCGAGTGAGGCACTCCGCGCCCGCCACGTGTAGGCAGCAGCAGCGACAACGGTGCAACCTTCCAGGAGCGCGCCCTTTTTCTATCCTTTTCAAAGTTAAAGTAACACTAGCCTCGCTAGAACCAACATATGAGATACATTTCCCTAACACTGCACAAAAGCATATTTCTGAATATGAACAGGTCAAAGCAGTACAGGAGAAGGACGAAGATGAAATTACGCTAGAAGTTGTAGAACATCTGGAAGAAACCAAAGATGAAGAGGTAACCAAGGAATCAATTATGGCTATGTATGCACATTGTAACATAGTTGAACTTGATAAAGATACTTCCGTCTTGGTTGAAGGTAAAACAAAGGGAAAAGATGTGGGTAAGCCTATTCTTCCCTGCATATTGAAAGAAACCTCGCATTATGGTTTATGCGATCTTGGCACCGAAGTTAATGTTATATCTTATGATTTCTATTTTGAAATAAAAGAAGAAATATAACCGTCTACAATTGAAAATACTGATATGACAATCATGTTAGCCAATAAAACTATTAGAATTCCAATGGGAATAGTTGAAGATGTAACTATTATAACTGGCAATAGAAACTTTCCTATAGATTTTGTAGTTGTTGATAAGCCAGCTAACACTCTTTGCCCTATTATATTTGGAAGAAACTTTTTGAGTGATGCAGGTGCCAATGTTGATTTCAAAAAGGAGATTGTGTCTATTAAGCTTGGGAAAGCGGAAAAAGAATTCCACTTTTCTAAATTTAAAGGCAAACCTCCACAAATACAAGAAGAAAAGAAACAAAAACTAGTGAGGAAACGGCAGCTCTCTTCTTTAGTGATAAAAAAGAAGAAATAAATGAAGACTTAAAATATGAAGAAATAGTTATGGAGGACAAGTCCCTAGAAGAACTAGAAGATGAACTCAATTTTCACTTCCTATTATAGGGCCTCCAACTAATGAGGCTTTTGAAGATCCAAAAAAGAAAGGGATGAGGAATTACCACGCCCTAAATTGAAGACTGTACCAGATAATCTTAAATACAGATTTTTAGATGATACAAATAAATTTCGTATTATTGTTAGTGCTAAATTTTCAGGAGAAGAAGAAGAAGAACTCATGAAAATACTTAAGGGGCATTGCAAGGACTTTGGGCACTCAATGGATGATTTGAAGGGCATTAGTCCCATGATAACCGTCGATCGAATATTCATGGAGGCAGGTGCCAAACCAATTGCGGAATTTAATAGAAGACTGAAGCCCGAAATGAAGGAAGTGGTAAGAAAATAAATAGTACGCCTATTGGACGCAGGTATAATCTATCCTGTAAAATAAAGTAAATGGGTAAGTCATGTTCATTGTGTCCCTAAGAAGGGAAGTTTTACTGTTGTTCCTAATGAAAACAATGAATTGATACCTACTAGAACTATTGTTGGACACAAGATGTTCATAGATTTTAGGAAATTGAATAAAGAAACTAGGAAATATTACTATCCTTTACCGTTCATAGATCAAACTTTAGAAAGGTTAGCAAACCACAATCATTTTTGCTATTTGGACAGATACTCTGGTTTTTCTCAAATAGATGTTCATCCTGATGACCAACTGAAAACAACTTTCATTAGTCCTTATGGTTTGCATGCTTACCGACGTATGCCTTTTGGTTTATTTAATGGTCCAACTACTTTTCAAAGATGCATGACTGCCATTTTTGCGGATTTTATAGAACTTATAGTGGAAGTATTTATGGGTGACTTTTCCGTCTATGGGACTTTGTTTACTAGTTGCTTGGATAATCTCAAAAGAGTTTTGCAGTGTTGGAAAGAAACCAATCTTGTTCTAAACTAGGAGAAGTGCCATTTTATGGTCAAAGAAGGTATAGTCCTTGGACATAAGGTATCAGGTAAGGGAATTGAAGTGGATAGAGCTAAGGTTGAGGCCATAGAGAGAATGCCACAACCTAGGGATATAGATGGTATAAGACGTTTCCTTGGTCATGTGGGTTTTATAGAAGGTTTATTAGAAACTTCTCTAGAATATCTAAACCTTTGACTAACCTCCTGCAGAAGGGAGTAAGATTTAATTTTGATGATAAATGTCTTATAGCTTTTGATAAACTTTAAAATGATTTATCCCATGCTCCTATCATTAAACCACCTATCTGGGATATGACTTTTGACTTAATATGTGAAGCTAGTGATGATGTTGTAGGAGTTACTCTGGGACAACACATAGGTCGCAGATTTAATATTATACATCATGCTAGTAGAACTCTCAATAGTGCTCAAAAGAATTATCCTAAGGAAGAGAGGGAACTATTTGCTATATTTTTATCTTGCGATAAATTTCGATCTTATATAGTTGATGCGAAAATAAGAGTTCATACGGATCGTGATGGTTTAAAAGAACTCCTTGAGAGGAAGAACCATAAGCTAAGACTGATCCGTTGGATTCTTTTACTTCAAGAATTTGAGTTACAGATCATGCAGAGGCAAGAAAAAAAGATGTTGGATGCAGTGTCCATATTTGCCAAGCAAGACACCAATCTTGTTGAGAGGAACTTTAGTCTTGGTGATTTTCGACTGCGAGAATTTTTCAATGAACTAAGGTCAATTCCTCCAAAAGAGAAGAAGTCTTTGTTGTTGGACGAGCTTGCCATCCCCGAATAAGTAAACGGTAAGTTCATAAGTGTTCTTACTCCAATAAGTGATTTATTTTCATGGATTTTACTCCTAAATTTTTCGCCTTTGAATTCCTTGAATTTTTCTGAAGGTTTTGGAGGTTTTTACCAAGTATACGGGCACAACTATACGACCGGAGAGAAAGCTCCCGCCGTATATTTGGTCTTTAAACCCTTTGTATCTTTTATACGAAATTGTTTTCGATGTCTTGGTCTATACGGTCACAACTATACGACCGGAGGAAATAATTCTGGCCGTATAGTTGGTCGTTGAACTCTTAGGCACTTTCGATTTTTGGTGTCTGTATCTATACAATCGTAACTAAACGACCGGAAAATAATACGGCCGTATAGTTGGTTATTAAACTCTCAGACATCTTTGTTTACTTTTTCGTTTTTCTGATTAGAAAAAGCGGTATTGTCGGTTCCAAGTCAGTAACTTAACCAACCTAGACTCCAGATATTTGGAAATATCAACTCGGAACCAACTATACGGCTGGAGCTATATGGGTCGCGCCCATATAGTTGGTTGTTACGTGGCAGGACTCCTCCAAATCCGCGATTTCTTTTCCTATTTTGTTAAGATTCTTTTCTTGGGCGTGAATTTGGTGTTTCTCGCATGTTTTACCAACCTCTGACCCCCTTATATACTGCCATTGTCTCTCGCTCTAATCATAATCTCCAGGAACCAATCTAGCAATGCGCTATTCTGCCCCAGGCCATGGAAAACCCCTGGGTCTGATTGCTCCTTCCAGGGACCACTCTAGCAGCCTATCCATGGGGGACAGTGGCGAGGAGGTGGAGAGGTTTAGCCTGGGATACAAGGAGTACATCGAGCCAAGCTACTACAACAATGAATCTGATAAAGTGAGTGACATCTACATGTGTCGCGATGTTTATGATCTACCGGAGATCAACTGGGCGACAATGAAGAGAGCTCAAGAAGAGAGAGAAGGTCGCAAGACGCATGGAAAAGGGCATGTGGAGACGGTCAAGTTCATCACCACGAACTCCAGGCTACACAAGCATAAGGAATTACCTAATCTTGGTGCAGGTGCTAGCAATGGAGCGACGACGCCACTCTTGAAGCCTACTATTGGTGCTCGTATGAGGGTGAATCCCCAAGAAGAGTGGAGGAACGGTTTCCACTTCCACGATCCATCAATCATGGATGAGGAAGTGGAAGATGCTCCCAGGACCGAGGACCACGTGCGAGCACTAGAAATATATCAGAAGCAAGAGCTACTCCATCATGTTGAAGTCCGCCGCTGTCTCAAGGAGATTGAGAAGAAAGATGATCTTCTCCCATTGGTGACTAAACTCGCGGATAAAGTGGACACTTTTGTAGCACCCCGATAAAACCACTACTAGAAAATCCCTTGTAGTTTATATTTTGTGTATCATCATGACTGCATGCTCATGTCATAATGCCACATTGCATTTGAGCATCATCATCATGCATATGTTTTGCCGAAAACTATTTTCTAAAAGCCTAGTTTTGTTTTCTAAATAACCCTCTCTCTATTTCAAATCAAAACCCTTTTTTGCCCGGATCTTTTATTTGTCTAAAAACTATTTGTAAAAGTCTTTTAAAAATAAAACTTCAAAATAAAAATATTTTAGGGGAGGCCGCCGGCCGCCAGGCCCAAAGCCTAGCTGCCAGCAGCCTACCACCCCAACCTAACCAAACCCTAATTCCCTATCTCGAAACCACCCAGCCGCCAGGCACATAGTGGTGCACCCACGCACCCGGACCTAGCTACCGCGATGTCCCGTCCCACCCCGATGCTCTCTCTGCACGCTACGCGCACGCCTCATTGCCCACCTACCGCGTACGACCGACGGGATGCCCACCCCTGCGACCGAAACTGGCCCCACCCCTGGCCTTGATCCAAGCGATCCCCACCTCGCTCCCCTCTCACCTCGCGTCCATCCCTCGTCTTCCTCTGCAACAACCCCGATGCCGTCGGTCACCTTCCCTCGCTCGAGGCTGCTCGGTCCCGTCCGGCGCGCCCTCCTGCGGTTCCTCTCCATCGGCTCTGCCCCACAGCTCCCCGCTGTTGGAACCCACAGTGCGCCGCCTGCGCCGAGCCTCGCGCGTTTTCCTCACCAAGCGCCGCCACCGCCTTCCGACCCTGCCCCTGGGGTGCGACCGCCACCGCCACTGCCACCGTCGAGCTCCATCTCGGCCTCCTCACCTCCCTACTCACAGCCCTACGTGAGCCCCTACCGCCAGGACCTCGGCGTCTCCTCGAGCCCCTCGCAGCGCCGCGTCCTCTACCGTGCCCGCTCGTGCTCGTCTCCGGTCGAGCCTGTGGCCGTCGCCGCCTAGCTCGCTCTGCTCCCAGCGAGTTCCTCCGCCCTCTGCCCATCTTGCCGTCAACCGCCGCTACGAGCATCATCGTCCTCCTCCCTGCCACCTCCCTGCTGCATCACTGGCCTCGCCCCGCCCTTCTCGGAGACGCCCCTACTCGAACCTTGCAGCGCCGCAGCACCCCGCCCACGGCCCCCACCGGTGTGTCTGCCCACGACCGCACGACTATGTGAACCCAAGTGAAGATCAGCGACCCACTGCTCGCGTTGGTATGGTGGTGTATGTGAGTTTTGGTACTACTGTTCTAATAAGGTGATCCTTCGGGATGAATGAGTGAAGATGTGGTTATGTTTTGTAGATGGTGCTGACCAATATCAATATCGAGGAGCCTGATGGGTTTCGAGATGACACCCGAAGGCCTTTGGCACCAAGCAAGTTCACTACCGACACTCGACCCCGGAACCGAAGACCGATCTCGCCGAACCGAACCCCTGGCGCGCCAAGTTCTTCCTCTCGGATCCGAATACCTCGAGTTCCCTCCATGGATCCAAGACCCAAAGACCGATCTCGGCAAACCCCAAGACCCTCGATTCCGGACGCCAATGTGTGACCCCTTTTGATCCCCTATTTTATAATATATGAAATACAAACTTGTTGCATATTAAATTGTTCATACTTGCATACATATTTTGTGGATTTTTGGGGGTATATCGATGATTCACCTAAATTAAATATGGAGCGCATATGCGGGTTATTCCTGTCTATTAATGCTTCCATTTAATTTGTGTAGCGAACTGATGCCATGCTTTGCCTTGTTAATTCAACATTTAAATTGCGGGGTATCTAAATAACATGAACCTTCTAAGTAATTGTCGGGACCCTGGTTCCGGTTAATATTGCCTAATTGCATCGCATCTTTGCCATGTCATGCATCATCCATGCATCATGCCTGATCTTCTGCCATAGTATTAAATAGTGTAACCGGTGTTTCTTCTAGTGTTTTGCTTCTTCACGGATTAGGCCATTGAGTTGATGTGAGTACCGACAAGTTCTTTGGATATGAACCATCGGCTATGTTTCCCAGGCGAGCATTCTCCCCCTTTCTACCTATTTTGCATTTATAGTCTTTATTTCCTCCTGTTAATCTATTGCTATCCGTGTCGCGATGCTTTAGTGTTCCGTACCAGATATATTCCGTGCAGCCTTTATATTGCCTTGGACACCTCCTATTACCCGTTGTTTGGTAGATAGATGATGTTGCGAGTCGTAGTAGCTTACTCAGGTGCGATCTGATGTCGTGAAGTACCACACAGTTTTTGGAATGTTGTCATATGCTTTACGGTGGAGAGGATCATGACTTTAAATACAACTATTAAATTGCTGGGATAACTAATGAAAGAGGCACCGGTGGGCAATATACGCTATTTGGTATTTCATGTCCACTTATGTCCCGTAGGCCCCGAGTACTTGATACCTGTTCCTTGATTATTCGCACTATCCACATCCGGGAGACCCTATGGTTCCCCCTTAGCCAGAGCTTGATTCATTTCTTATTTCTAGGGGCCACAAACTAGTTTGGGGCTTTATTACTATCTTGTACTTATGCCACGCTTTACTGCTTTATTTACGATTGTGCGTGGAGCACATGTACTGTATTGGAACGTGGAATGTTTTCACGGTATTGACAAGCCTAGTCACACTTTCAGGTTCCCAGTCGTTTACAGCCATTGTCACAAACCCTGGGTCCATCTCGGAGCTGGCCAACTTCGTTGCAGGTAGTTTAGTGGGGTGGCCCCCTGAAATATTTTATGAATCACGTGATTGCTTTGTCGTGAAAGCCTCGTTGGGTTTTGATTTGGTTTTTCCGAGGTTGATCGTGTGTGTGTTGCTATTTGTGCACCCCTGCAGGGTAAATCTTTCTGAAAGCCGTGTCCGCCGTTATGGACGACTTGGAGCATAGTATCTCGATCATAGACAAGCATAACTAAAGTAATGTTATAAATTTGACTTAATATGTGACTAGTAATCAGCTTCACTACAATGGAATGGTTAATAAAAGTGCGAACAACTGGTGGAACGTTGGTGTATCGTGTCTTGTTATACCTGCCTAGTAAGTATCACAACTCCAATGGAATGAAATAAAAGTGCCAACAACTGCTGGGTTTGGGATGTCACATGCTAATTGTATCAGACTAGTAAGTACTTCAACTATAATGGAATGAATAAAACTGCCAACTGTGTGAGTTCCTCGGTTTGACTTCCTCGTTTGGTCTCGAGGGGAATGCCAGGATGGGTATGATTGGTGTTAGCATCAGGTTGGTTCCGAATAGGTCTCTCTTATCCCTCTCTAATAGCCGACAGTTGCATCGAGTTTCTATAGGTTGTTTATGCATGCTTCGTTGCCGCTTCAGTCCACCATACCTATGTAGGCGAGAGCCGCCGAATTCTAGCCTCGTTGTGTACTGGCCTCAGTACTGACGCTCCTCTTTTTCCTTTGCCCTTTGTCGACACCCCTTGTGTTTTAGAAGGTTTAAGTTCGACGTCGTTAGCAGGGTTACCCTTCCGGCTTGGCTTGGGCAGGGTTATGGATGCCATTGGTTATTGTTCAGGGCTCTTAGCCCCATTTGCATCTTATTCGTACTCAGATGTTGTATCGTTTTCAAGGTGATTTGGATCTTTGTAATGTATATTTGTATCCTTGACGCTTTGAGTCGTTGTTGTATATAAATGTTTCTGTGGGTTCCTTTGTGAACTATTGTGTAATGGTATTACTTTGTTTTCCACCCGTACGCAAGTGCCTGGTGGGCGTCCTTGAATCATTTCTATGCGTGTTTGGCAGGAACCGCTGAAATCTACATAGGGCCGATTCGAGGGTGTTACAAAGTGGTATCAAAGCCCAGCAGTGCGATACCCCAATGGTCCAGCCTGTAGGATAACCTTGCTAACGGTCGATGTAGAGTGTCAAAACTATTTTTGCAAATCGGTTAGATAGATCTGAGTAGGTCTGTTTTTACTCCTTACCCCTATGCTATTCTCCTCTTACCTTTGCGAGTTTTGAATCAGCTCTCTTATCTTTCCTTCAAGTCCAGGAATTCTCGTGGTTGGGTTTCCGTCGTACCTTCAGGGTTTCGCTTCCTCCTTTGGTAACGGTGCTTCTACATCCGGTCTTCATGCTATCTGAGGAATCCTTCATCTGTTGGACTTTTCTTTGTTCCTTCTTTGTGCCTTCCGGTGTTTCCAATACGACCTCATAATCTACGCTAGATCCGATGAAGATCCTACATAACTCCTTTGTTTCCGAACCTTGCTTGTCGAGATCTTCAGTCTGAACTCCGAGAATGGGTTGCACGATTTTCTACTGCATGTACGAGGTAATAGTCTGGGTGCGTGATGGATTGGCCCCCATGCCGGCTACTCATTCTATTCGCTCTCGTACATTGAAGTGGATTAGAATGCACATATTCTCTCCTCTCACGGAAGATAAAGGTGGCCTTATCTTTTGATACCTTTATCTTCGTCCTTTGTCCTCTAGAGTGTTCTTTCGATGATCGTGAGCAACGACTCCTTGTTGGTGATGTCGCCAATTTCAAGATGGAGCAAGAACCCTTGTTAGTGGTGTCGTGAGGATCTACACAAAGGGAAAAGCATCTGATCATCGGCCTTCTTCCCCGTACCATGAGGCGGATCTCGAGGGCGAGATCCATTGTTAGTGGTGTCGAATTGTAGCACCCCGATAAAAACACTACTAGAAAATCTCTTATAGTTTATATTTTGTGCATCATCATGACTGCATGCTCATGTCATAATGCCACATTGCATTTGAGCATCATCATCATGCATATGTTTTGTCTAAAACTATTTTCTAAAAGCCTAGTTTTGTTTTCTAAATAACCCCCTCTCCATTTCAAATCAAAACCCTCGGTCCGCCCGGATCTTTTATTTGTCTAAAAACTATTTGTAGAAGTCTTTTAAAAATAAGACTTTGAAATAAAAATATTTAGGGGCGGTCGCCGGCCGCCAGGCCCAAAGCCCAGCAGCCAGCAGCCTACCACCGCAACCTAACCAAACCCTAATTCCCTATCCCGAAACCACCCAGCTGCCAGGCACATAGCGGTGCACCCATGCACCCGCACCTAGCTACCGCGATGACCCGTCCCACCCCGACGCTCTCTCTGCATGCTACGCGCACCCCTTGTCACCCACCTAGCGCGTACGACCGACGGGATGCCACTCCCGCGACCGAAACCAGCCCCACCCTAGGCCTCGATCCACGCGATCCCCACCCCGCTCCCCTCTCACCTCGCGTCCCTCCCTCGTCTTCTTCTGCCACCACCCCGACGCCGCCGGTCACCTTCCCTCGCTCGAGGCTGCCACGGTCATGTTCGCCGTGCCCTCCCGCGGTTCCTCTCCACCGGCTCCGCCCCGCAGCTCCCCGCTGTTGGAACACGCAGTGCGCCGCGTGCGCCGAGCCTCGTGCATTTTCCTCACCAAGTGCCGCCACCGCCTTCCGACCCTGCCCCCTAGGGCGCGCCGCCACTGCTACCGCCACCGTCGAGCTCCATCTCGGCCTCCTCACCTCCCTACTCACAGCCTTGCTTTAGCCCCTGCCGCCAGGACCTCCGCGTCTCCTCGAGCCCCTCGCAGCGCCGTATCCTATGCCGTGCCCGCCCGTGCTCGTCTCAGGTCGAGCCTGTGGCCGTCGCCGCCTAGCTCGCTCTGCCGCCAGCGAGTTCCTCCGCCCTCTGCCCGTCTTGCCGTCAACCGCTGCTGCGAGCGTCATCGTCCTCTGCCCTGCCACCTCCCTGCCGCATCTCCGGCCTCGCCCCGCCCTTCTCGGAGACGCGCCTACTCGAACCTTGCAGCGCCGCAGCACCCCGCCCACGGCCCCCCACCGGTGTGTCTGCGCGCGACCGCACGACTATGTGAACCCAAGTCAAGATCAGCGACCCACTGCTCGCGTTGGTACGGTGGTGTATGTGACTTGTGGTACTACTGTTCTGATAAGGTGATGCTTCGGGATGAATGAGTGAAGATGTGGTTATGTTTTGTAGATGGTGCTGACCAAGATCAATATCGAGGAGCCTGATGGGTTTTGAGATGACACCCGAAGGCCTTTGGCACCGAGCAAGTTCACTACCGACACTCGACCCCGGAACCGAAGACTGATCTCGCCGAACCAAACCCCCGGTGCCAAGTTCTTCCTCTCGGATCCAAATACCTCAAGTTCCCTCCACGGATCCAAGACCCAAAGACCGATCTTGGCAAACCCCAAGACCCTCGATTCCGGACGCCAATGTGTAACCCCTTTTTGATCCCCTATTTTAAAATAAATGAAATACAAACTTGTTGCATATTAAATTGTTCATACTTGCATACATATTTTGTGGGAGTTTGGGGGTATATCGATGATTCACCTAAATTAAATATGGAGTGCATATGCGGATTATTCCTGCTATTAACGCTTCCATTTAATTTGTGTAGCGAACTGATGCCATGCTTTGCCTTGTTAATTCAACATTTAAATTGCGGGGTATCTAAATAACATGAACCTTCTAAGTAATTGTCAGGACCCTGGTTCCGCTTAATATTGCGTAATTGCATCGCATCTTTGCCATGTCATGCATCATCCATGCATCATGCCCGATCTTCTGCCGTAGTATTAAATAGTGTATCCGTTGTTTCTTCTAGTGTTTTGCTTCTTCACAGATTAGGCCATTGAGTTGATGCGAGTACCGACAAGTTCTTCAGATATGAACCATCGGCTATGTTTCCCAAGCAAGCATTCTCCCCCTTTCTACCTATTTTGCATTTATAGTCTTTATTTCCTCCTGTTAATATATTGCTATCCGTGTCGTGATGCTTTAGTGTTCCGTACCAGATATATTCCATGCAGCCTTTATATTGCCTTGGACACCTCATATTACCTGTTGTTTGGTAGATAGATGATCTTGCGAGTCGTAGTCGCTTGCTCAGGTGCGATCCGGTGTCGTGAAGTACCACACAGTTGTTGGAATGTTGTCATATGCTTTACGGTGGAGAGGATCATGACTTTAAATACAACTATTAAATTGCTGGGATAACTAATGAAAGAGGCACCGGTGGGCAATATACGCTATTTGGTTTTTCATGTCCACTTGTGTCCCGTAGGCCCCGAGTACTTGATACCTGTTCCTTGATTATTCGCACTATCCACATCCGGGAGACCCTATGGATCCCTCTTAGCCAGAGATTGATTCATTTCTTATTTCTTGGGGCCACAAACTAGTTTGGGGATTTATTACTATCTTGTACTTATGCCATGCTTTACTACTTTATTTACGATTATGCGTGGAGCACCTTTACTATTTTGGAACGTGGAATGTTTTCGCGGTATCGACATGCCGAGTCACACTTTCGGGTTCCTAGTCGTTTACAGTCATTGTCACAAAACCTAGGTCCGTCTCGGAGCTGGCCAACTTCGTTGCGGGTAGCTTAGTGGGGTGGCCCCCTGAAATATTTTATGAATCCTGTGATTGCTTTGTCGTGAAAACCTCGTTGGGTTTTGATTTGGTTTTTTCGAGGATGATCGTGTGTGTGTTGCTATTTGTGCACCCCTACAGGGTAAATCTTTCTGAAAGCCGTGTCCGTGGTTATGGACGACTTGGAGCACAGTATCTCGATCATAGACAAGCATAACTAAAGTAGTGCTATAAATTTGACTTAATATGTGACTAGTAATCAGCTTCACTACAATGGAATGGATAATAAAAGTGCGAACAACTGGTGGAACGTTGGTGTATCGTGTCATGTTATACATGCCTAGTAAGTATCGCAACTCCAATGGAATGAAATAAAAGTGCCAACAACTACTGGGTTTGGGATGTCACATGCTAATTGTATCTGACTAGTAAGTACTTTAACTATAATGGAATGAATAAAACTGCCAACTGTGTGAGTTCCTCGGTTTGACTTCCTCGTTTGGTCTCGAGGGGGAATGCCAGGATGGGTATGATTGGTGTTAGCATCAGGTTGGTTCCGAATAGGTCTCTCTTATCCCTCTCTAATAGCCGACAGTTGCATCGAGTCTCTATAGGTTGTTTATGCATGCTTCGCTACCGCTTTAGTCCACCATACCTATGTAGGCGAGAGCCGCCGAATTCTAGCCTCACCGTGTACTGGCCTCAGTACTGACGCTCCTCTTTTTCCTGTGCCCTTTGTCGGCACCCCTTTTGTTTTAGAAGGTTTAAGTTCGACGTCATTAGCAGGGATACCCTTCTGGCTTGGCCTGGGCAGGGTTATGGACGCCATTGGTTATTCTTTAGGGCTCTTAGCCCCATTTGCATCCTATTCGTACTCAGATGTTGTATCGTTTTCAAGGTGATTTGGATCTTTGTACTATACATCTGTATCCTTGACTCTTTGAGTCGTTGTTGTATATAAATGTTTCTGTGGGTTCCTTTGCGAACTATTGTGTAATGGTATTACTTCGTTTGCCACCCGCACGCAAGTGCCTCGTGCGCGTCCTTGAATCTTTTCTATGTGGGTTTGGCGGGAAGCGCTGAAATCTGCATAGGGCCGATTCGAGGGTGTTACAACTTTGCAATCTGATTTGCGGAGGTGCTACAGCCGCATCACCCCTCTGGAGGATACCAACAAGAAGCTACCCACCATGGTGTTACATGCCATGGCACCATAATGATCTACAATAATCATGGTATCTTTAAGACCTTGTAATCTATTTTATAAGTTTTACATAACTATTTTAGTTTTGCATTAGTTCGAACTAGAAATAAAGTTTGCATCATTAGAATTCCCTTCAGAAATAGTCGATCCCCTTTATGAAATTCTAGGTTTATTATCATATATGGAGCAATATTGAGTTTGTGTTTGTCTGACTAGATATATGAATGGCTTGAGTATAATCTTACTTGCACTTGAAGATAGCAATAGGAGTCTTCCACACCATTGGTATTAATGGAACATACAAAGATAATTTGGTCAATATGTTGTAGGTACATGGTTTGATTTACAATGAAAGAAAAATTATCTAATCAGTTAAGTTGAAAAAGAAACCTTGAACAAAGGAAAATAAAAAGTGCTATCAAATTAGAGTGAGATCAAGATGAGGTGGTATATTCAAGCTATAAAGATTGCTTCAAATACAATTGGAATTTGATAATTGAGATCGTTAAACTTTGGATTCCTACACGAAGTGTAATGAATGGCTAGCTTCTTTGCACAACACTTAAACAAAAGTGTGAGCATTTATATAAAAAAGGAGAAGAAGAAAAAGAGCGAACGTGCAAAGAGCAAATAGTCATACACCACTATATTGTAGTATGACAAAGAGACGTTTTGAGATTTTGAATCCCAAGTGAATATGTTAAATCCTAAAACACTTGGGACTACCTCGCTAACTCATTCGGTTGAACTAAATACTTTTACATCATATTGAGAGTGATTTTTTTGTGAACTATTAAATGCTAAGGTGTGGAAGCCTGTTAATATTATTCGGATGGTTCGAGTAAGGTACTACTCAAACTTATTCCTATGTATAATATATGATAAACACTTGCTGCAACTACCTCAGTTATTTTATCGACTCAGCTTCATGAATATGAGGATCACATCCATTAAGCTAACTTGCTCGGGACAATCAAGAGTATAAGCTTGGGGAAGTTGATGAGTGCATATTTGTATCATGTTTTATATTATTATTTTGCATTTTAGATGTAGGATCTTGGTATTTTATGGTGCTCGCGTGCACATTTTATGTCTGTTTTCACCAGGATTAGGACAAATGATGGATACAATGGACACAATTCTTGCAGTAGTTGTACTGAGGATAAAAGGAGTCAAAAACAACATAAATCGCTTATTTGGGAAATATTAATAATACTAGAAGAAAACCTGAAGCGAACAAGGCGTACATACGGTTCAATGACCAACTATACGGCGGGAAAAAATTCGGCCGTATGGTTCCCGCCGTATAGTTGGCGCCACCACCGCCTCCTCAAATTGTTTCACCTCGTGCAACTGGATCAGCGAGAAGACATACAGAACAACCAAAAATCTGGAGGGGGAACTCGTACACCGGGGATCCATCTTTAGCTTGCGCGGATCCAGGAGGCTAAGGCATCGATCTTCATCATCAACCACTGCATCACCACCATCTCCATCCATCCCATCTACATCTTGTCTAGATCTTGTTGTAATTTTTGTACTCATTGTGGATTTATACAAGTACTATTCATCTATGATAGATTCCATTGTTATTGCCATAATGTTGATTGCCTCTATGTCGAAGTAGATCTTTAGTTCTTGGGGAGATGGAGAAACCCTAGTGTGAGATTGAAATAAGATAAATTTTCTTATGATATTCAGCGTTATGACCATGTGTTAGATTTTCTTCATCTTGGTGTTGGGAGAATTCGACCTCTCAATATTTGCTTCATACGGGGACTTGATGGAGGGAACTACTCGTTGGTAGACGGAGGTGTTAGCACTTACAGCGACTATAAAGTTGTTGGCACTCCTTACGTATCAACTTGGGAACCAATGAAACTCACAGAACACTATCCATCCCATGGGACACATCCTACGGGATTATGTCCCTTAATAGCTCAGTAATTCGATTGATGTCAATTGCTGACTGCTGTGGTTATGAGGATGATGTGAGTAGTGGTTGCTACCTATTTGTCCAAATACAGAGTTTCTCCCACACATACACAGTTGAGAATGTTCATGATAATAATCTTTACCTTAGCTCTTTATAATGCGAGTGGTGTATCCGCTACTCCCTGGGAACGCCTTTTCCCTATTGCAGTTTCAATCTCTCTTACATACGCGATACTTATTTTCTGTGTTCAGTTGTTTTACTTTATTTATTGTTCCTCTTATACCAAAAACCCAAAAATACCTTTTTTACGTAATACTCGCATTTTATCTTGTCACTTAGAATTTTATCTAGCATTTCTATTGTAGTATTTAATTCAAGAGTTATTAGACTTCAGTATCCTGCTCCCTGTGGGATCGATATCTTTATTTCAAAAGTAGCTACAAACGATCTATGCACTTGCAGTCATCAGTGGTGTCACGGGAGATGCCATGGGTAGGCTAAACATGGGGCCTATGGACACTAGGGGTATCTGGGGAGGGATAGTGTGGTGAATCCACACACGAAGAACACACTCACACAACACACGGTATACCTAGGTTCAAGGCTCTCCCATGGAGATAAAACCTCTACTCCTTCTTTAGATCTTATATTACGATCTCTAGACTAATAGAAATGCTCCTTGAGCTGTATCGAGAAGAGGAAGAATATGAAGTACTTCTGCTCTCCTCTCCCTCTAGGTATTAAGCATAGTGCTAATTAACCGACCCCCTCCTTGGAGGCCCTAGCTCACCTTATAAAGGGGTGGCTAGGTTACAACTAGGCTATACATGGCCCAGATATTTCCTAGAAATGCTTGTCCCGAAATAGTAGTTCGGCGCCCTCCTTTCCTTATTCGCGAGGCTCTGCACGACAATGGCCCAGAGTCCACACTGTCTGACCCCCAACGGTCAGACACTGTCATGTCCATGAACCAATGCTCAGACCTCGTTCTAGACACCTTTGTCTAACGAGCTTGTCTCCCCAGGATATCCGGGAGAGAGAGAAAAGCGCTGACCTTGGGGCTGGCTCACTCCTTCCTGAGCATGCCAACCCCTGACTCGATCCTGTCCGGATGACTCGGCTTAGGAAGTAGCTGCACATAGAAATCAATGTAGATGACGTGCCTACGTATGATTTATGTCGTCTAGGTCTTGCCGGGCCAGTTTGGCCTCAGGTAACCTGGCCGCAACTCGGCCAACTTATTCCTTAGTTGATTTATACCTTTTTTTGAGTATGAACACTGAGCAAAATCCCACTACAATTTTTATATTTGTAATGAGTAAACAATCTGATTTACAAAGATCTAACTAAAAAAACAGAAAGACATCTAAGTATGAGATAGCTGATTTATACCTCGGTGGACTTTGTCCTTATACCATAGCTTGACCCTACCTGGGGTTATCCCCCCAACATTACTCCCCGAAGCTGGTGCGGTCTTAGCACCTTTAGCTAAGAAGGCCACAACAGGTTCAACTTATCCGGATCTTTGTCCGTATTGCCGGCATACTTTAGTCAGCCCATACCAATTTTAAATCGGCTACACTCCTTGGTGGTGCTTTGGTATTTAATCTGACTCTTCCTGGCTCTATCCGAGATGTATCTCGCTGGTCGAGTCATATTGTCGCATCCGGGTTATTTTCCTTAGACGCTTAGCTTCTCTCATACTCCTTCTCTTATCCTACGTGTCATGCAATCATTGCACTTTGGCTCATTTTAAGGGCCACGACAACATTCACTGCCACGCCGTGTCAATTATCACTATAGCCCATCACGTCATGGCGCACCTCCTCGAATACCGTTGCGGACACAACGCTCAGTTACGCATCTTCGCGGTCTAACCTTGCTTGTGGCACGTTCCCACGATCTTCCCCGTGAAGTACACGCGCACATAGCGGGGTTGCTATGCGCAACTGATCTCACTACCATCAGCGTGTGTTGAGGTTAATTAGGGGAGAAAGGGAGACCCTTGTTCACTTTACCCTACTCCCAACTTCTCTTCTTCTTCCTCATGTTGTCACCACCGCTACTCTCTGCATATTCCGACTGTGTCACCCTCTCTTTCCTCTGCACGGCAGCTCCGCCCAAGCGCCCCCCTCCATTGCCACCACGGGACCACGGCAATCCGTCCCTTGTGCCCCTGTAGCTAGCACCTCATCAAAGCAAGACGATTTGGAGATGGATCCATGCGATGTGGTCTCCATCGATGAGCACAAAGTGGAGGAGGGGGCCATCCCTGAGCGAGGCTCATCGAATGGGTCTAACGTGACCCAAGCCGAAATCGATTGGCTTAAGCGGGACCAGAGGATCCCGTCGAAAGTGGATTGCTGCCTCCCCAGTGACAAGCTCATCCCCGACGCCAAGGAGGGTGAGTATGTAGTGTTTGTCGCCCACTTCACCCGTGGATTCGATCTCCCCCTCGGCAATTTTTCCAAGGAGTTCCTAGAGACTTTCGGTCTTTTACCATCATCTCTCGACCAAAGCCATAGCCTCTCTTTCCAGGTTCATCTCCTGCTTCCAGGGATACCTCGGCCTTTGGCCCAGCGTGCAGCTTTGGGCAAAGTATTTCCAGTTCCGCTCCAATGTAGTTCCCAACAAAGAGCTTCATTCTGGCGATAAACCTCTTAATGAGTGTGGGGCTATGATAGTTACACCTTAGAAGAACTCCACCCTTCCCCAGATCTAGGGCCTCGACTCCTGCAAGAAGTGCCTTAGGTCCCTCTTCTATGTGAAGAACAATTCCAATAGAGACATGATTCGGCTGCCGGCCTTCTCTGTCGGCATCCCAGACAAACACAAATGGGACGTTGACCTGAAGAATAAGAACGCTCTTGTTAACTTGGTTTTGAAGCATCTCATTGAGCTGACGGAGGCCGGGTTATGCAGTGACGATTTGATGGAAACTTTCGTCAGTAGTCGAGTCTTCCCCTACAGCACCGAACTCACAAGATTTGTCACATGAGTGGCCCTCTTGACCTAAATCGCGTCTCCATCATCGAGCTTAAGAAATATCAAGTCTATAAGAGAGTCAAGTCCATCTTTAAGATGGACATGACCGATACATGGGAGTGGGCATGGCTCCTTTCAGGCGAGATAACCCTATACTCTAGATAATTTCCCCGAGTCATTCTTTCCAAGCTATGAGTTATCTTGACACATTTGCTTATTTGATATCTCTATGTTTGTGCAGAAATTCCTTCAAAAAACTGCTGAAAATACCCTAAATCGTGTACTCACTTGGGGCAAGGATCATGAGACCTTAGACCCGGAAGAGCCAGACTCCAAGGAGTTCATGCCTATCCCTGACACTGGTTTCGGCTAACCCCATGGTAAGACTTATGTCTTAAGGGACTTGCCAGATGATGATGATGAAGATTATTGTGAGATTCTTGAGGTATTCGATCCAATGACACTATCATTTACTTTTCCGCCTGACTCTACCCTAGCTAACCGGCTGGTCAGGTGCATGATGTGCCTCCTATTGTTGTGGGAGGGCAAGGTCCTTCGAAGAAACACGTCGCAACCTCTGCCCCGCCCGCTGATTCATCTAGGGCCGGGAAGAGGTACAAGAAGCCTATCAAAACCAGTGAGGCGAAGGGAACCTCTAGTTGTGACTGCGTAAGTTTTCTCCCCCGGGTTATCTTTGTATTTCTTGTTTCTCTCTTTCTGTATTTCTTGTTTCTATCTTTCTTATTTCTTGTTTCTGTCTTTCTTATTTGACTCATTTTACCTCATTGTTTCTCTCGGCAGGGATGCTCTGAACATTCCCTAGAGCGGATCTAGCATGGCCTCTCCAATCCATAGCACACCATCTCCTACACCTTGCGATGATACTCGGGCTCCCAGCCCAGTTCAAGGTAACACCCCTCCCACGCCGGAGAACAGTCCATCCCGGCCGGAGGGAGAAAATGTCGGTGGAGGTGGAGGTGGCACCCCAAAGGATGTGGCGATGCTGGACTAGAGGGATGACTCCTCCACCCCCGAGATAGAGAGTGAGGATCGTGGTGCCAGCAGTACCGGCGCCGAAACAGTTTTGTCCAAGGTGCGTGTAACCCTGGCACCAGCTCAACCCCAACCTCAGGAGAAAATAGCACATGTGTCTACCTTGACCAGCAGCCGCAACTACCACCATCATCATCCGAGTCTTCTAAGACTCGACCACAAGACCCACCTTGGAAGAGCCCGCAACCCAAAGCTCAACAGACCTCGCAGTCTCAGCCTCCGCCAACCTCATAGCCTTAGCATCGGCCAGCTACACCTCAGCAATGAAACAATCCAACTGGTAAGCAAAAGAAAGCTAGTGTGACAACCAAAATGACTCAGAAGAAAGCTGGGGTTGCATTCCCACAGCCATCAATCGTCACGATGCTGCAGAAAGGTGTTTCTGCTTCTGCCTTGGCTGCTGATAAGCAGCTTACGCTGCACATTAGCCTAGCTACTGCGATGGCTAGCCAGAAGGCTTCAGCCGGCAAAGGCTTAGTCCTAAATCAGACTCCTAGTGGTGAGAGCCTCGGCTCACTTGTTGAGTACGCCGACAATTGGAACTATGTCGACTATGGCGAGGTTAGCTCTAGAAATCCTCTGGCACAGAAGTTTGGTCTGACAGAGATTGGCGAAAGGATGTTCACTGCTAGTAACGCTCTTGCTGATGCTGGCAAAATGGTGGAGGTAAATATCTCAGCTGCCTTTTTGTACTTGGAAAAGATAACACATAACCATTAATCACCGAGCCTCTAGGGGTGTAAGATATTACTTGGCCGGATGCTCCTTCAGGGTAACACTTAATAATTTAGTTTCGGATCATTAGCATGTCCGAGATATTGAACCGAGTCACTATAACTTAATCAAAATTCCCTCTAGAATCAAATATCCAACCACCTAGATTCGGATCGAGTTTACTCGGTTCGAATCTTGAGTAGAATCAAATATCCAGCTAGCTAGATTCGGATCGAGTTTACTCGGTTTGAATCTTGAGTAAAATCAAATATCCAGCCACCTAGATTCAGATCAAGTTTACTCGGTTCGAATCTTGAGAAGAATAAAATATCTAGCCACCTAGATTCGGATCGAGTTTACTCGGATCTAATCTTGAGTAGAGTCGAATATCCACTTTTACCCAGTGACTAACAGTTGTGTTTTTCAGATCTCCAACAATAGGCACACTACCGAGTTTCAGAGACTCTTTTTTGCACACAAGGGCCTCTCCACCAAGCATAAAAAGTTGCTGCTTAAGCTGAAGAATAAGCGTATGTTTCTGCCTTATTGCCCCAGTACTCTTTGTGTTCTTGATCATCCTAATTAACTTGTGATTCACCTTTTTCTAGCCGAGGTGGAGGACGAGAACAAAAAGCTATAGAAGTGCGTAGCTGACTTGGAAGGTACTTTGCCTCCTACACCTCATCTACACACTTTCCCATTTCTTAATCGCCATGCAACTTTTACTTCGGCTCAGCAGGATCAAAAGCTTTTGCAGAATCTCATCGGGGTTGCATATCTATGTCTGAATTGCTGACCCATTTTCTCGTACAAGCAGGAGAACACCAAGCTCAACTAAAGGAGAGGGACGATGACATTTCTCAGGTCCATGCTAAGAATAAAAATCTGAAGAAACTCCAGAAAGTTGAGCTTGAGAAACTTGACCAGGAGTCCTCCGAAGAGGAGAGACGGCTTGCACTTCAACTTGAGAAGGAGCAAATATTACTCAAGGAGGTCGAGGTTAAATTTGACTCGGTTTCCATTGAGTTAGAAAAACTCAAGAAGCAAATTGTGGCTTGGTTGTTCGAGCTCACCCGGATCAATAACATTGTGGCTCGTGGGTTTTCACTTGGTGATTTTTTCCTTTTTTGCCGAGGTTTCCCTTATACTCTTATTGCTCTTCCTGACTTGCTCTTTTGTGCTTATTATTTTAGGCAACTTCCCCAAGTCCAAAACTCGTGATGCTACTGCTATCCGGAAGTTCCGGGAGAAGAAGGCTGAGGCTGGTCATATCCTAGCAGAGTATGATATTGAGGACTATTTGGTTGGTATCTCGACTAGCCTTGGGCCCATGAATAATTTTGGGGTAGACCTCCTCGACGCTGCAATCCGGGTTTTCCATGTCCTCTAGCCAGAAGATTCCGCCCCAAGAAAGTCAAAAAATTAGTCGAGACTGATGGATTGTGAAGAACAGGTGAGCATGTGGTGGGAGTCTATTGCACGAGCAGGTGCTGACACCGCCCTATCCTTCATGCTCTCATGGCACGATGGTATCAACTTGGATATTCATTGAAATATGCGCAGCGGATCCAGATGGACCACAGATCTGGCCTTCATCAAGCAATGCCAAGCCTGAGCCTATGAGCTCATTCAATACGCCTTGGTTCATGCTTCGAAGGAAGGGCCGAGCTATCTAGGAGAGCTTGACAACAGTATAAGGAAAATCCTGAAGGAGATGAAGAGAACCCAGAGGAAGACTTGGACCACAATGAAGGAAACTCAGGTGGTGAGGAAGAAACCGAGGGTGATGCCGAGGCTGATAGCCAGGCTACCACACATCCTTCATCAGCTGAAGCTTCCGATTCAGCTATCCCTACGCCTGACACGGCCACAACTGCTGTCGACAAATCAGCTGCTGACCCTTAGGCAAAAAAACTTGAAATTTGATTAAATCCCCTGGTATGTCGTGTGCCAAATGTAATATACAGTTTAAGTTGTTTTGCTACTTCTATGCTTTTATATCGTATCCCTTTGGGCGGAGTCCTCGAGTTTCATTTTCTTGTTTCCTCAATCTTGCTATCCGGCTCATGTCTACCCTTTTTCGGCATTCGATTTATGAGTCTAGGATCAGAAAATTAAATCAGTAATACTCAAAACCACGAGAATTAGCTCAGAGTGACTTGACATGATATTAAAGAAAGTAAATGCAGGGGTTAGACCAAAAAATTGTTGGCTCTCTTATTTTTCTATCCTTGGTCGTTTTTCATGTGCCTAACACTCGCTAAATTTTGCTCTTGCTTGCCATGAAGCCTGGTTTTGGGTAGCAGCAAGTCGAAGAGTGGGCCCTGGGTGCCGACACATTACTAACTCGGCCTAAAGGGTAAGAAATTTAAGCCAGCCAACATAAAAATGTAAGTACAGAAAAAGACAATTACTACTAAGGCAGTCCCCGAGTCACTACTCGAGGTGCCGAGATTTCATTAATTAGCTCATTGCCGACATACAATTTGACATATGAGAGTTCGTGTTATGGGGTAACCCCGTGGGTGGCACGATCTTCACGGATCTCATGGTCAAATGGATGGGATAGCGAGGGAAAGGGAGAAGGTAGCGGAAGTGGACGCACACCTCATGAAGAACACAATGAACACACACAAAACTCACATGATACAAGGCCGATTTCTCTCGCCGGTGGCCACCGGTCTGATAGAATCCTCGCAAGGAAATATCGGTCAACGTGATCCCGTCAATCCCAAGCGGAGAGGGAAGAACACCTTGGAGAGGGTCTTGACATCTTGGAAAAGGGACACCCATGCCAAGGCCTTGTACAACGAGGGAGGCGCCATGCAAACTCCAACGAGGTGATAGTCGATCCCCTTTGGTAGAAAGGGATGAGCCAAAACTAGAGATCCACAATGGGGTTGTCTTTAGTCTATCATCTATGCCTAAGGGATACATGAGGGGTGGGGGCTCTATTTATAGGCCAGCCACTCTAATGGGGGTAGTTTAGGCAAAGGGGTAAGTAAAGGGAATATTCCAGGACATCAAACCAAGATCCGTGCACAGACGGGTGATTCCGCAATAAGTCTGGCGGCGCCGGATCTGGAACCGGGATTTCCGGTGGTCGCCAGTTCTTCCGGTCTGCACCAGAAAAGCATGCAGAAACGTCGTTTGGTTGGCGCCGGTCGTCTTCGGTGTACGCCGGTAATTCCAGTCGGGGGTCCGGTCCGCCGGAGCTAGCGCCGGGAATTCCGGCGTAGAGACCGGTTCATCGGTTCTACCGCTAGTTTGGCTCTGCCTCCTCCGTTTCCTCGTCCAAGCCTCCATCTTTTCGAGCTTCTTGCTCTGGGCTTCCTCCCTTGCCTCCGTACTTGTCGGTATGAACCTATCATGAATATGTGACGGAGTATGAAGTAGCATACCATTCAATAGGGTAGGAATTGGGCTCGCATAGAGGAACAGATTCACCTTTGGAGTCCATGACGACTTGGCATAAGTTGGAGACTTTGATGTGGTAACGACCGTAGGTCGGGCTACATCAGTTCGAGATACATACACTTCAACTAAGTGTAAAATGGATGAAGGAGCACTATATTCCTCGGCCTATTCGACTCTTCTGTTGACATGTTCGCCTTATTCTTCTCCTGTTGTTGAGCATCTATGAGATAATACGCATCATTGTGCAGTGCCTTGCTCACAATAAATGGCCCCTCCCATGGAGGTGATAGCTTATGCATGCCGGCAGTGCGTTGAACTAGCCGAAGCACTAAATCCCCTTCCTGAAAAACTCGAGGGTTTACTTTCTGGTGATGATAGCGTCGGAGATTCTGCTGATATATGGAGGATCTGGACAATGCCTCTTCTAGTAGATCAGGGCCTCTTGAACTTTGGCTTTTGTGTATTGGGTGACTCTAGGCGAATCATGCACTATGTCGGCTTGCAATATAGCTTCTTCCCCATATACTAGAAGAATGGTGTATAGCCAATTGATCGATTCAGAGTTGTCTTGAGGCTCCATAGTACTGCTGGGAGTTCTTCAATCCAACACCTAGCTGATCGCTGAAGTGGCTCAATGAGCCGGGGTTTTATCCCGGACAGTACCATCCCATTGGACCTCTCCACTTGCCCGTTCGATACGGAATGTGCAACTGAGGCAACATCGATTCTTATTCTCTTGTCACTACAGGATCAAGCAAATGCTCCCTGCACAAAGTTTGTGCCATTATCAGATATTATGCTGTCTGGGTACCCATGTCTCAAGATGATATCTCTGAGGAATGATACGGCTGTGGGACCATCACACTTTGTTATTGTCTTAACCTCAATCCACTTTGTAAACATATCCACCATGACTAGGATATGAGTCACGTTTCCACGTGCCGGCTTAAACAGCCCAACCATGTCCAAACACCATACAATAAATGGCCAAGTGATAAGTATAGTTTTGATCTTAGAGGATTACAAATGAATCCTACTCCAATACCTCTAACACCCATTGATTTTTTACTAAGTCCTTAGTGTCCTTCAAAGCATTAGGCCAATAAAACCCATGCTGGAAAGCTTTGGAGACCAAGGCTCTAGATCAGGCATGATGCCCACATTTGCCCTGGTGGATATCCCGAAGGATTTCCTGCCCCTCTACCGGATCAACACATCACTGAAGGACATTAGTAACACATCTCTTGTATAACTCCCCATTTATTATGGTCTAGACTTTTGCCCTTATCTGAACTTGTCTGGATAGAAACTCATCACTTGGCAAACTCACATCTCTCAAAAAGGACAAAATCGGATGCGCCCATGCTGGTACAACACGGGCCGGGAAAATCATTTCATCAATATCCATTAGTTCCACTATCATAATATCAGCCGAGTTTGGACGTGCAGTCCCCGGGTTTGCTGAATCAGTCCCCAAGTTACTCGGAACACTCCCCATATCTATATCCATAGAGACAATTTCTGACTCCGGATTGGCTAGGATAAAGATTGATTCGGATTTGGGCTATGGTTTGATGGATGCTTTCCTGAGGTGTTCAAGGGCTATGCCCGGCGTGATAGATTGCCGAGGCGAGCCGAGTTTTGATAACATGTTAGCTGCTTCATTTTCATCACGTGGTACATGATGCGATTCACATCCTTCCAAGTACCCACTGATTTTCCGAACGTGAAATCTATACTAGGCCATATTTGCATCAAGGGCATCCCAATGACTTGAAACTTGATGCACCACCAGATCCGAATCACCAATGCATTGGATCTGATGTATTCCAATCCCTTTTCTACCTTGAGCCCATGCACAAGTGTCTCATACTTGGCTACCTTGTTTGATGCTCTAAAATGAATCTGCAGCACATATCTCAATTGATCCTTTTTGGGCGAGGTAAGGACTACCCTAACACCTAACCCATTTTTCAGTTGATCTGTCAACGTGCATTCTGCAATAATTCGAGTCAAGCAAGGGCGCTCATATTGCATTTCATCCCAATCAACAAAAAAGTCGACCAATGCCTAAGACTTTATGGCATCTCTCCTATCATACTGAGGAGCATATAGAGCAAACTCAATAGCCCACATAGCGACTCGGCCACTTGCTTCTTTGTTACCCATTATCTCGGATATTGGTGCTTCACATATCACCTTTATAGGGTGTTCTTCAAAATAATGCTTAAGATTTTTGGCTACCATATAGATGACATATGCCATCTTTTGATAATGTGGATAATTCTATTTTGACGCAGAAAGTACTTCGTTTAGGTAATAAACTGGCCTTTGCACCGACTTACCCTCTTGATCGCGTTCCACCATTATCACAACACTTATGACTCGGTTGGTCGCTGCTATGTAGAGCAACATCGGCTCTCTGCATAGTGGTGAAGCTAACACAAGTGCAGAGGCTAGCATCTGTTTTAACTCATGAAAAGCACAATCTGCCTGCGGTGTCCAGATGAACTTATCCGACTTTTTGATTAGCTGATATAGTGGCTGTGCCTCTTCCCCCAGCCGACTAACAAAACGACTCAATGATGCCAGGCAACCAGTGAACTTCTGGACATCGTTGAGGCACTTTGGTAGTGCCATATGTTCAACAACTCTGATTTTAGTCGGATTAGCTTCGATACCTCGGCTGGACACGAGGAAGCTGAGTATTTTCTAGTCGGGACACCGAACGTACATTTTTCTGGGTTAAACTTCATTCGGAATATTCTCAAGTTCACGAATGTTTGCCAAATATCACTAGGAGAGTATGACTCTCCTTGTTTTTTATCACCACATCATCTACATACACTTGCACATTTATGCCAATCTGATCATGCAATCATTTTTGCATGCACCTTTGATATGTTGCACCTGCATTACATAAGCCGAATGGCATGGTGCGATAGCAATAAGCCCCATACGGGGTAATAAAGGTAGTTTTTATTTGATCAGCGGGGTTTAACTATATCTGGTGGAAAGCAGAATACGCATGTACAAATGACAGAAGTTCACAACCGCTGGTCGAATCAATGACTTGATCTATTCTAGGCAAAGGAAATGGGTCTGGTGGACATGCCTTGTTCAAATTTGTGTATTCAATGCACAAGCGCCACACCACTGCCACGTTCAGATCATCCTTCTTCTTTTCTACCTGAACTTGATTAGATAGCCAATCCGGATGAAGTACCTCCATGATAAAGCTAGATGCAATGAGCCGAGCTATCTCATCACCTATGATCTTTCTCCTATCCTCGACGAAGCGGCGGAGAGGTTGCTTCACCTGCCTTGCATCAGGCCTGACATGCAAAGAGTGTCCAGCCAGCTCCCTTGGAACACCTTGAAGATCCTATGTGGACCAAGCGAAAAATATCCTGATTCTCACGGAGGAAGGTGATGAGCTCGCTTTCCTATTTGTCATTCAGGCCCGCACCAATGGTGATAGTGCGTTCCTGGAACTGCTCATCGATCTGCACTTTCTTTGTGTCTTTAGTCGACTAAAAATATACACTTCCATGCGGGTAACTCAACGCCGACATATTCAGCTAAGCCGACTGAGTCAGTGCCACTGCATCGTGAATCCTCTTCTTTTCCTTTGTTATCACCAATAACTCGGCCAGATTTGATCCGGCCAAGGCACATTCCATTGGACGCCTAAAGTCCCCAGCAGTAGTGATGACCCCATTGGGCCCTGGTATCTTCATCTTCAACTAACTTATGTGAGTATTGCCCATGAACATGGAAATCGTTGGTCTACCAAGCAATGCATGATAAAAACTCTACAGGTCCACCACTTCAAATAACAAGTTTTTTGTCCTGCAGTTATCTCTTGTGCCGAATAACACATATATCCATACTTTCCCAATGGGTTCAAATAACAAACTTGGCACAATGCCATGGAATGTGGTCTTAGTCGCCAAAACCATGTTCTCCGCGATACCAACTTGTGCATTGTGTCTTTGTACATGATATTGTTACTGTTGCCATTGTCAATGAGTACCTTGGAGAACTTCACATTTATGTTTGGCCCGATAAACGTCGGGTTAAGTACTAGAGCATATGATCCTGGACTAGAGATAAGCTTGGAATGATCCTTTATTCTCCAGGTGATCTCCTGGTCGGACCAATACATATACTTTGCCACTGCCAGCATAACTGCATTAACCTCCATATGTCGCATGTACACACTTTGCCTATCATTTTCCTCTATGGTGAACACAACATAACTTTGGTGATGCTCTCTATATTCATTCCGGCCATCATGGCCAGGGTTTTCGTAGTTTCTCTGGTTCTAATTTCCCACTTGATGCATAGTCTCTCTTCTTCCGTTGTTCTCATGCCTCGGCGGCGGCGGAGGTAAAACCAGCTGCTGAGCATTCCCTACTGTGAGCTACGGCTGATGAGGCACTTGAGGCGGACCCATGTCCCCCATTGCACGTTGCATCTATACGCACTACCGAGTCATGTGATTCATTGGTTTACTTGGATTTTGCGTGTGAAACTTACACGGTTGATCCAGCATAGACTCATAAGTGTATCGCAGCCTCTCCTGCCAGTATTTCTTCTGCTCATTGGTCCATGTCTTCTTACCATCAATTTTCTGTGTCCACTGTTGTCCACTATTCTTCTATCGTTGGCTACTCCCAGCATCGGGCTGATCTTGGTTCACAGCAGCAACATGATTCGAACCATACAGATAGTCTGGCCTCTCATCTCTCCTTTTACCTAGGAAATCATTCAGCTGGGATGACCCAGCCCCGTCCCTGAAGTAGTATTCCTCATTTGGCTCTGCTGACATAAGCAAAGGCTAGGTTGGATCTCCCAATGTGTATGAATCTGCAATCTTCATAGTTTCAGCCAACATAGTTAGCATATCTCTTTGTAGCCTTTGCCATAGAACACTTGCATGTCGGCACCCTGTGCGATCCAAGAAATTGCCTGTCAGTCGATTACTCATTCACATGAGTTACACAGCGTACACCACCGAGTCAAAAACTCACTGTCAGTCTCATTCGGCCTATATTTATACATTGCCAACTGTTGTGGCCTATTCCGCCTCTTGTAAGTGCTTGTGAAGTTATCGATGAGCATTTCTTCAAAATCTAGCTAGCAGTTGATACTTCCTACCAGTAGATTATTCAGCCAAAGTCTCGTTGGTCCCTCTAGCTTCTAAGGAACATATCTCACCGCCAATCTGAGATTACCCTGCACGATGTGCACAACAGTGGCATACTCAATCAACCAATCTTGCGGCTTGCTGCTGCCTTCATATGGCTTTGTCCCCCTGGCCAGCTGAAAGTTCGGCCCAGGTGTCTCCCTCATAATCCGAGGTCCAAAACATGCAGGACCCAGAGGACCTTGTCCCTCCATCAATTCTGACATATAAATCATGTCCAACATTGCATCATCTGGTTGCAAGTTCCTATTTCCTAGCCTAGATCCCATTGCATTCCCCATCATATGATGATGTGGCATAGGAAATCCTGCATTGGCCATAGCCTAATAACCATCATTGTATGTGTCTGCGCCGGATGAGCATACTAGTGCTGCATAGCTGGTCTTGCACTTTGCTCCTGCTGAGGTATATGCTGTTGCTGGTGCTGATGTGGTGGATATTGCCCCGCTCCAGCCAAATTACGCAGGCCGGCATTGCCGCGTCTAGCATTTTCTTGACTCGCATTACCTTGGCTGAGCTTCCCTTGACCACCAGTACCTTAGCTAACACTTCCTCAATCAGCATTTCCCTATACCGATTTGCCTTTCCCCACGAATTTCTGGTCATAAGGTACCATCTGCTTATTCCTTCTACCAGAGGTTGGACCCTCATCTCTCCTTGGGTCTGCACTAGGTGATGATGTTGCCATGTCCAATCTTATAGGAGCGCCTCTAGCCAAATGAGTGACACGGGAACTACCTACTCTCGTCGGATTTGTTCTGAGCAGTTCCACATTCTGTTGGTTCACAATGTGCACCAGCTCTATGACTCTCTCCTGTTGCCTCTGACGGGCCTTGCTGGTTAAAGCATCTAACTCGGCTGCTCTTGCATCTATAGCCCTGAGGTTTTATGCCGGGTACTGTACCTCGGCAAGCCCGCAGACATTGGGTTACCCGAATCTACTAACTTTGGAGAATATACTATATCTATCTCACTGATTAAGTTCCTCCCTCTAATCTTTACACCATTCATGCGAGTGGGACTAGTGATAATCCTATTGGCCTTATTGTACTCACGTAGGGTGATGCTCAACGCCTGCTGAGCCTCAGCCACTTTCTTGGCCCCCTTTAGCACTTTCTGCCGAGTCTCTTCTAGCTCGGCCTATGCTTGAGTCAGATCTACTATGGGAGCTACTGGAGTAGTCCAACTCTCTATGGCTTGCTGAAGTATGTTTTGAGGCCTCTCCGGCAGAGGGAACCTTGAACGTGCTACCATGGGATTTGTTTCCCCTTCCTCAACTCGACTCTTGCTGGTGCCAGCCCCTGGCACGGTCATCATCACCTCGACACAGCTGGCGGGAAAAGTGATACGTGGAACGCGAGCCGCGTGGAGAGGAGGATATGCCGCCATGATGACTCACTGTGGGAATGTGCAGGAGACTTCGACCACGACGTAGACTTTGTGCGCGCCGAAGCTGACGAAGTTGTCGTAGCGCGGGAGTGGGCGGTTGCCAAAGTTGCCCATGTTGTCACTGATAAAGTCCACAAAGTCGAATCGCTAAACCAAGCTAGAGAGAATGTGCTCCCTTGATGCGATGAAGTTTCCCGTCTGGATGAATACACCAGCTAGCGCCGCTGCTGGACCCACGGTGGGCACCAACTATTGTGGTGTTGTCATGACAGATGCCATTGGTAGGCTAAAGATGGGGTCTATGGACACTAGTGGTATGCGGGGAGGGATACTGCGGTGAATTTGCACATGAAGAACACATGCACACAACACACAATATACCCAGGTTTGAGGCTCTCCTATGGAGATAAAACCTCTACTCCTTCTCTAGATCTTATATTATGATCTCTGGACTAGTACAAATGCTTCTTGAGCTGTATCGAGAAGAGGAAGAAAATGAAGTACTTCTGCTCTCCTCTCCCTCTAGGGTTTATGTGTAGTGATAATGGACCGCCCCCTCCTTTTAGGCCCTAGCTCACCTTGTAAAGTGGTGGCCAGGTTACAAGTAGGGCATACGTGGCCCGGATATTCCCTGTAGATGCTTGTCCCAAAATAGTAGTTCGGCGCCCTCCTTTCCTTAGTCGCTAGCCTCTGCACGGCAATGGCCCAGAGTCCACGCTATCTGACCCCCAACGGTTAGACACTGTCATGTCCGTGAACCAACGCTTAGACCTTGTTCTAGATGCTCTAGTTAATAGCGCTTGTCTCCCTAGGATTTCTAGGAGAGAGAGAAAAGCGCTGAACTTGGGGCTGGCTCACTACTTCCTAAGCACGCCAACCCCTGACTTGGTCCCGTCCGGATGACTCGGCATAGGCGGTACTTGCACATAGAAATCAACATAGATGTTGTGCCGACATAAGATTTATGTCGGCCATGTCTTGCCAGGCCAGTCCAGCCTTGGGTAACTCGGCTGTAACTTGGTTGGCCCTTATATACCTCAACCATCTTATGCCTTCGCTGATTTATACATCGGTGGACTCTGTCCCATAGCTTGACCCTACCCGGTGTTATCCCCCCAACACCGGCACCACCTCCTAAAGTTTGGATCCTTCGAAGTTCATAGTCCATAGATTGGACATGTCCTGTGTGTCTGGGAGCTGGTTCTCCATCTAGTGGATTAGGAAGTCCGGCGGTACTTGCGACTTGATCGTTCTACGCCGCTTATAGGTGATGTACTGTTGCGTCGGGTGGACCTGGACCACCTTGGTGTTCACCATGGAGTCGAAGGACTGGTCCGGTGCGTTCTGCTTCTCACAGGAGTAAGATTGTTGTTTGTCGACTCCTTGAGCCTTGCTAGCTCCTCTTGCATGCCGATGGACTAGGAGATTCTATTGAATTCCTTGTCATGGTTGTAAGACTTGGTGAAGCTTCTATTGATGATGATAATGCCATTAGGTCCCGACATCTTCCTCTGGAGGTACGCATAGTGCGGGACCGCCATGAAACTTGCGAATGCTACACACCTGAGAATAGTGTGATATTTGGATGGCCAGTCGACCACCTCGAACTAAAAGCGCTCTCGTCGAAAGTTTGTTGTCATGCTGAAGATGAAGTCCAACCAGATTTTTCCTAGGGGATATACTCCTTTCCCTGGTACGATGTTGTGGAAGGTTGTTTCTGATGCTTCTAGGCTAGTGAAAGGACACATATGTCGCCTAGAGGGGGGAATAGGCGGTTTAAAACTTTTACAATATGGGCTTAACAAAGACGGAATAAAGCTAGCGTTTACTTTTTCAAGCACAAAACCTATATATATACTATGGTTCACCTATGTGCACCAACAACTTATGCTAAGAAAGACAAGCAATTATCTGATAGCAAGATATAGACTTCAAGCACGAAGGCTATCACAAAGTAAGGTGCATAAGTAAAAGCTCGCGTATAGAGATATCCGAGGCACACGGAGACGACGATGTTTTACCGATTTCCTCCCAATGGAGTACGTCTCGTTTGGAGAGGGGGTGGTTTCAAACCACCAACGCCACAAAAGGCCTCCCTTGTTCTCCTATGAATCTCACCCCAACGGGATCGATCCACACTTCCACTATCGGTGCACTTGTCAGTGGCAATCCCAAACCTCTCACAAGATTGGGGCACTTCTCCACAACTCAATTGGAGGCTCCCAATAAACAAGCCTGGGGGAAAGCTCCACAACTTAATTGGAGGCCCCAAGTAATCCACAAACCTGCAATACAACCAAACTGTCTAGGGTTCCAAGAACCCAAGAGTAAAAAGCTTCTCACCTTTCACCCAATCTAATCTTCACCGAGAACTCAAACCAATGATCCAAATGCAATGGGAAGAACACATGAAGTGCTCAAGTCCTTCTCTCCCAAATTCCACCAAAGCTAGAAAAGCTTATGGGGGAATAAGAGAGGAAGAACAATGGAGAAAATCCACAAAAGACTCCAAGATCTAGATCCCAAGATGTTCCCCTCACTTAGAGGAGAGATTGATTAGTGTGGTTGTAGATCTAGATCTCCTCTTTCAAATCCCTCAAGAATATACAAGAATCAATGGAGGGATTGAGGGATAGAAAGCTCAAGAAGGTCAGCAATGGAGGAATTTGTTTGCAAGAAAAGTTAGGTAAATATTGGGGAAGAAGGGCCCCTTATATAGGTCCTCCAAAATCCAACCGTTACATCCCTGGAGCGCACGGGCCGGACATTCCGGCCTATTTACTCCGGAAATTCCGGCCAAAGCAAAACTGATAGAAATAGCAATACGAAAACAACCATAACTTTTGCATCCGGACTCTGATTTTGATGATCTTCGGCTTGTTTTAAAGAAGACAACAAACTCTAAAAGATAATGAAGGGAATCATCATAGTCCAACAACGGAGGATATAACCAAATGACGAAAGGTTTGACCACTCTCAAGAAGACAAACCGGTAAAACATCCAACATCGAAAACGCAATAGAGAATGCATATGAAATCTGTTTTCGATGAACTAGAGCTTGTTATGAATATTACCATAAGATCAAGAACCTCACATGGATAATATCCAAATAACAACCACGAAAGATGATGCCAAGTATGCAAAGGTTTGAGCTCTCTCTGAAGGATATGATCAAGTTACTCACTCGAGAGCCCCTCTTTATAGTACGGATATCTATCCTATAAACCGGTCTCCCCAACTAACACCATGAGACCGGTAAGAACATACCTTTGTCTTGAGCATATTACACTTGCGCTTGACGATAGCGATCTTGTCCACCTCAAGATGGGACACCTTTCTGGATTGCGCTAGCTTGGTGAAGACTTGCAAATTGCTCCCCATACTCCACTATGGTAGAGCTTCTATTTTGGATGTACCATCTTCCCATATCCATGATCACCATAGGATGGAAAGCTTGAAGCAAATGATCTCTTTGAGATGGCTCATCCTGAACTTGCACGTCATTTCTTCTTTCTTCATTATGTTGGTGTCTTGAAGGTACATAAGAGATATCACTCCAACTTTAGTCTTCAAGACACACTTGCTATAGGATCAACTCCCACTTGACCAATCTCCGGATCACTCATTGAAACCTTGGTCAACACTTAATATTCTTCACTTTCTTCTTCTCCCAACCTTGAAGCCAACATATGGTTCACGCATTGTATATGGACAAATCCTACAAGTAAAACTAAATGCAAACATAAGTCCATAAAGATTGTCATTAATTACCAAAACCACACATGGGGGTACACATGCACTTTCAATCTCCCCCATTTTCGTAATTGATGAAAATCCCTTTGAGAGGGTTTATATAAGGAATTAATCAAACAAAACATTGTGCTAACATCAAACACAACACAAGTATGTGATGTTAGTACAACCAGAATATAGAGCAAACTCCCCCACAATCTATGCACGTGTGGGTGAACTTGAATTTCATTGCATATATTGCCAACCATTACCGGTGGTGGACTTTTCTCTATATATGGAAGATATCATGCAACACACTAAGATGAAAAGCACACGAGGCAAGTGTTTAAGTACAAAACTCACAACACACAACCAAATTCCTTAAAACCATATAAAACCTCTCTCCCATTGGCATCGATTGCCGAAATGGGTGAAAAACTTTAGAAGGCCAACTTAGTGAGAGTTCCTCCATATGGTGTGAATTTCTCATAATATGAGTGGAATCAAATGCACGTATCCAATGACGAATACCATGAGGAAATCAAACTAAACTGATGATCCAAAGATTGCAAAGAAATAAAATGGTGAATAAGCATCAATGAATGAAGAAAGCAATGAAAAGATCGAAAGAAGCACTTCACAAAAGGAAGACACCAAAAGAAAGATAGATATTATGATAATGTTGAAAAGAGGGTGATCAAAATAATATGAGGAGTCTCCCCAAGGTTTGTGCACAAATTATAATTTGCGTTTGAATACAGTATGCACAAACATGGCATCCTCATTTCCTCTATATCATTTAAACCATGAGCACGAGCAAGAGAGAAGATATTATGATGAGAGAAAATGAGTGTTTAGATGAAAATAGGAAGCTCCCCAAGGTTCATGCATAACAAAGTGCATAATTATGGAATCCTAATTCCCCATAATCAAACAAAACACCAAACAAGAACAAGAAATGTGTGTTCTTAGGTAGATTAGGAAAGCTGCCCAAGGTTTATGCACCAAATATAATAATTGCTTTCAATGCAAAGTGCATAAACATGGTATCCTTGCTCCCCCAAACTTACATAAAACACAAAGGCATGAGAGATCAACTTTCTTAACACCAACGAGTTCCAAAAGATTCAAATGAAAAGGTCAAGCACTCAAAGCAAAACTTCTGGGGCCACTAAAGAATAAACAGGAGCACAAGGTGGACCCCAAAGCAAAAGGATATCAACTAGAGATATTAGCCATAATCATGTGTATAAGTTTCTAGGTAGACAACAATCACCACTATATACATCCACAAAGAACCATGTACACACAAAATGGATACTCAATAATGAACAAGATATCCAAACGAAAGTCATAGATAATGCCAATAAGATTTTTGCTAGAAAGCATGGCCAAAGGCCCAAATTTATCTTATTGAACATCAGTGACCTTCAAACACCAAGGAATACATCAAAACTATCACAAGGGAATAAGAGATAGTTGGAATGCATTGGAATAGGCAACAAGTATCATAAAGAACTAATAAAGCTTGCAAATTCATCCATATTTCACATGAGAGAAATTGAGGAAATGATTGGCAATAGAATTGCTAGATTAGCATATGTGGGATTGGTGAATCATAAACATGATTTTCATATACTCCCCAAAATATGCATTCATCTCAACTTACTCATATAACAATAAAATTGATACAATAAAATCTTGCAAGAACCACAATAAAAGCCACTGAAGGAAATCATGCGATGATGCAACCACAAAGGCTGGATACTAGAAAAGTATGCATGAGAGTGATACTTGTTACCGAGATACTATTGGTAGGATGAAGTAGATATGAGTTTGTTGATCATCCTAGCTTGCCTCCAATTATCATTTAGTCACCACATCTTCTTATTATTGAGATAAGCATCCAATGTATCTCCAATGTACCTAAAACACATTCAAGTACACAATGGTCCCAAGACTCATTGGGTCCAAAGTTGTTAGATACACTGCATTTCATAGGATAAGCTCCACAAAAACATGTTCATATTGACATGAAATTGAATTTCATGCACATCTTAGCCAAAATAGAATTTGGTGGAGTTCCCCCTATATATTGGATCAAATAAAGCAAGCATACCATAATATATATATTTAGTAAATATGCATGCAAAAGACTTTCAAGAACCAAAAGGAGATATAGTTTGAACAAAACACCAAGAAAACCAAGAAGGCACACCAAAGTGTGACACAACTAACGGTTGTCCAAATTATATCAAGGAACAAATCAACACATGATAGACCCCAAGTTCAACAAGTGAACAAGCCAAAAGTCAAAGAGCAAAAAGGATAAACAAATACAAATGATCAACAATTTATCTCATTCAAATGATTAAATAGAAAGCATGGAGTGAGAAAATCAACTCCCAGGAAAATGCCAACTAGAAAAAGTGGTTCCAACAAAAGAGCCAAACTCTCAACATTTTTCAAGAATGGCATAGAGTACCAAAGAAAAGATTTATCTTCCAAAGTCATAAAACATGGTATGGATCAAAACATGTCATGAAGAAGCACAAAATGAGTGTTCTAAATAATATAGGAGAACTCCCCCATGATTAGTGCATTATTTAAGATTTTTCATTTGAATACAAAATGCACACACATGGGATCATCATCCCTATATACATCAACTAGAGAACTAGATAATTTCAAGACAAATAAAGATCCACAAGAGTCGAGGAAGAACTGGAAAACAAAGCACAACAAACTTCTTGGCAAGAGGTAAGGAAAATGAAGCAAAAGCCAATATGAGATCAATAAGATCTACCACATATAATAGTACTGATTGTCCAAGGATAAGGGACTTGCAAATATTTCCCGGTGGTTGATATCAAATATATCCAAGATCATATTCACAAAGAGAAAGAAAATGTCAAAAGATAGGAATTAAAAAACCACGTCAGGGAAGAGATCCTTGAGGGTTTCAAGTAGTTAACCAATCACACACAACAATGATTACAATAACTAGAGGCAAAATTCTTGCCAACTTAGATATAAGAATTCATATATGATGAAACCCATACCAAGGAAATCTCTTGCTAACAAGATCCAAAAGATGAGAAACAAAGTATTCAAGCAAATTTGAACTTGTTTGATCAAATGTGTCACATAGGAGCTAGATAATTATCAATATCAATTCTACGTGACACAACCTTGAGTATTCACATTTTATAGGCTTGTAATATGCACTAAGCATATGACTCCCCCATAATTTGATAAACCATAAATATCAACATGAGGCAAAAGGATCCAAATAGAGATAATTAATGGAAATTGTAGAACTTGAATTTATCATGAGAAACATACCACATAGAGACTAGATAAAACTTTCAATATATATACTAAGTGGTATTCCTCATGTAAACACATTTTAGGATTGTGGAATGCCCAGGCATAACACTCCCCCAAAATGGGATAGTCCACTAATCTCTCACAAGAGCCAAGAAAGATACCAAATAAATTCAACAAAGGCTCCAACCCAGGAGACACAAATACATGGTGTGCCAACCAACATACACAAGTATAATTGATAGCTCAATATAAGCACGAGGGAAGCACAACATGTAAAAACACATACAAAGGTACAAAACCAACATATGCACAAGGGAGCAAGTAACTTTCAATGTAAATGAGTTAAGCACATGTTACCGTAAGTAAAAACATTAGATATATGATAGAAGCATGATAATACAAATGGCTTGACTTGACAAGAATAAATGATGAAGATCCCATAATTTTTCATAATGTATCCAAGCCTCCAATGCCCTCCAAAATCACCTATTGATCAAGTTTTGGCTTGTTGGTCCCCAAACAAGTTGGGTCCTAAAAGGTTAGTCACAATAGGCTTGGCAACCCAAATGGTTCTTTTATTGACACCACATTGGGAACCAACAAATTGGGCAAACATATTGCCAACCTCATCCTTATGAAGAGAATAAGCATCATCAATCATGATAGGGTTGGATGAGGAGATACCAATGGTGCATGAGGAATAAATGTGCCCTTTCTCGCGACAAATGTAGCAAATTCTTCTCTTGCCGTCTTTCTTGTTGGGTGAAGCAACAACATGAGGATGTTCTTGAGTCTTCTTGGGAGGAGGCCCATCTCTTACGAGAGGTAGAGCTTGAGGCTGCTTCCCTTGTCACTTCTTGCCAAGGGGCTTCTTCTTCAATGGGAAATACTTGACATGATGCCCTTCTTCCTTGCACTTGAAGTAAACTATGTTGGCCAGATTCATGACTTGATCTTGGCCATTTTTCTTGTTGCCCTCGTTCTTGATATTGGAGTTGAATATAAGTCCACTCTTGTCATTGGGGGATTTTTTCACATTCAAGATTTTGTTGAGTGTGGCCTTCCCTTTATGACCCTTTTCAAGTCATTCTTCAAAGAAGTGACTTGAGCCTTGAGCTCTTTAATTTCCTCTACATGGTTAGTGTGAACAACAATACTAGTGGAAGTGGATGCTACATTGTTAGAGCAATAAGACAGGAAATGTAATTCATCACAATATGTAGAAATGGCATGAGTGGATGAATTACAAGGACTAGCACATGGCAATATGACATTTGGAGTAGAAGTAGTGCTAATGTCCACATGAGGCTCATTAGATGTTACATTTGACATAATAGCTTCATGAGCTAATTTTAGCCTATCATGGGAGGCTAGAAGATCCTCATGAGAGCTTGATAGCTTACCATGACTTTCTTCCAAGATCTCATAATTGCTAGTTAGCAAAGCAAGTTGAGTATTTAGCTCAACATGTTCCTTCAAAATAGATGCTTCACAAGAAATAGAGTTAGTAGCACAAGCATCATAATTAATTGCAAGAGGTGAGGGAAACTTCGAAGGCTCTTTTGAATAAGAGGCTTTAAGTTGCTCATGTGACTCAGTGAGTGTGATGAGCTCGCCCTTGATGACCCTAGAGCAATTTTTGAGGTGATCAAAATCCTCAAGGAGTTTAGCATAAGCAACTTGAAGCCCATCATTTTTTACTTTTGATATCACTTTCCACCTCAAGATTTCTATCATGAGATTCCTTCACTAGACAACTCTAGAGCAAAAGTCTCCTCAAGAGATTCCTTAGTGGTTTGTTCCTCTTCAAGAGCTTCATTTAGATGTGCAATTTGATTAGCATACTCACGCTCAAAGCTACTCATTTTATCAATGGTGTTCTCATGCTCCTCAATTTGTGCTTCTAACTTATCAATATTTTATTTGCTCTTAATAGCAAAGTCCAAGATTTCAACGAAATTAGAGCAAGCAATATTATTCTTAACAATAGCATGATAAACCATCTCACCCTTTTCATATAGATCATCAACATTAATCTCTTTTTCTTCATTATCCTCATCGTCATCATCAGAAGTGGTATTGGGTTCCAAAGTAGGAGTTACCTTTGAATCACTAGCCATAAGGCATAGGCTGGTAATGTGAGATGGTGATGATGATGAATTACTTGAAGCTCCATACAAAATTGTGTCTTTACCAATAGAATCTTCGGTTTCCTCTACATTGTTAGGCACACAACAACTAGAGGAAATAGAAGCATTTATACTATGGCAACAAGGCAAAGAGAGCATATTATCATGAGATCTATTAAGGAAATTTATACATGATATACAAGGACTATCAACACTAGCATGTAAATCATATATAGTGCTAGACGTGTTTATGTCGAAAGATGAAGCATTGCAATGAGATAGAGATGAAGGATCATCAAGAGTAAGCTTACTATCAACATTGCAATATTCATCACCACTCACCATATCATTACCTTGTGTCTTGCCACACTTTGGTGAAGTGTAAGAAGATGAGAACTCATCTCGACCAGAAGTGGAAGCAACACAATCATCCTCAAGAATATTGGACACAACATATTTATCTTGATTTTTTGTCCATAACTCATGAGCGCTCCAAAAAGGAATGATTAAAGATGTAACTACATAGCTCAAAGCATTAACAAGCACATTATAAGCTTGAGCATCAAGATATAAGTTTTTCTCATCCTCACAAGATAGATTTTCAAAATCCATAGGAGGAGAAAAAACTATATCTATTATACGCTACAAATTTGGGTCCATGTCCCAAAGATGAATAAGCATACGTGTTTTCCATATATCATAATCTGTGCCATCGAATGTGAACATTTCATTGTGCACTAATTCCCTAGCTGACATCTTTACTCTCAAGACGGTGAAGCCTAAAATGAGAGACCTGGCTCTGATACCAATTGAAAGGACACAGATGTCTCCTAGAGGGGGGGTGAATAGGCGGTTTAAAACTTTTACGAGATGGGCTTAACAAAGGCGGAATAAAACTAGCATTTACTTTGTCAAGCACAAAACCTGTATATATACTATGGTTCACCTATCTGCACCAACAACTTATGCTAAGCAAGACAAGCAACCATGTGATAGCAAGATATATACTTCAAGCACGAAGGCTATCACAAAGTAAGGTGCATAAATAAAAGCTCGGGTATATAGATAACCGAGGCACACGGAGATGATGATGTTTTACCGAGTTCTTCCAATGGAGTATGTCTAGTTTGGAGAGGGGGTGGTTTCAAACCACCAACGCCACAAAAGGCCTCCCTTGTTCTCCTGTGAATCTCACCCCAACTGGATCGTTCCACACTGCCACTATCGGTGCACTTGTCGGTGGCAATCTGAAACCTCTCAAAAGATTGGGGAACTTCTCCACAACTCAATTGGAGGCTCCCAACAAACAAGCTTGGGGGAAAGCTCCACAACTTAATTGGAGGCCCCAAGTAATCCACAAACCTGCAATACAACCAAACTGTCTAGGGTTCCAAGAACCTAAGAGTAAAAAGCTTCTCACCTTTCACCCAATCGAATCCTCACCGAGAACTCAAACCGATGCACCAAATGCAATGGTAAGAACACACAAAGTGCTCAAGTCCTTCTCTCCCAAATTCCACAAAAGCTACAAAATCTTATGGGGGAATAAGAGAGGAAGAACAATGGAGGAAATCCACAAAATACTCTAAGATCTAGATCCCAAGATGTTCCCCTCACTTAGAGGAGACATTGATTTGTGGGGTTGTAGATCTAGATCTCCTCTTTCAAATCCCTCAAAAATATGCAAGAATCAATGGAGGGATTGAGGGATATCAAGCTCAAGAAGGTCAGCAATGGAGGGTAAAACTTGCAAGAAATGTTAGGTAAACATTGGAGAAGAAGGACCCCTTATATAGGTCCTCCAAAATCCAACAGTTACATCCCTGGAGCGGGCGGGCTAGACATTCCTGCCTATTCATTCCGGATATTCCGGCGAAGGCAAAACTAACAGAAATAGCAATACGAAAACAACCATAACTTTTGCATCCGGACTCCGGTTTTGATGACCTTGGGCTTGTTTTAAAGAGGACAACAAACTCTAAAAGATCATTGAGGGAAACATCATAGTCCAGCAATAGAGGATGAACCAACTGACGAAAGGTTTGAACTCTCTCAAGAAGACAAACCGGTAAAACCTCCAACATCGAAAATGCAATAGAGAATGCATATGAAATCTGTTTTTGATGAACTAGTGCTTGTTATGAATATTACCACAAGCTCAAGAACCTCACATGGATAAGATCCAACCAACAACCTAGAAAGATGATGCCAAGTATGCAAAGGTCTGATCTCCCTCCGAAGGATATGATCAAGTTACTCACTCGAGAGCCCCTCTTGATAGTACGGATATCTATCCTATAAACCAGTCTCCCCAACTAACACCATGAGACCGGTAAGAACATATATTTGCCTTGAGCATATTCCACTTGGGCTTGACGATAGTGATCTTGTCCACCTCAAGATGGGACACCTTTCTTGATTGCTCTAGCTTGGTGAAGACTTGCAAATTGCTCCCCATACTCCACTATGGTAGATCTTCTCTTTTGGGCATACCATCTTCCCATATCCATGATCACCATAGGATGGAAAGCTTCAAGCAAATGATCTCTTTGAGATGGCTCATCTTGAACTTGCACGTCATTTCTTCTTTCTTCATTATGTTGGTGTCTTGAAGGTACATAAGAGATACCACTCCAACTTTAGTCTTCAAGACACACTTGCTATATGATCAACTCTCACTTGACCAATCTCCGGATCACTCATTGAAACCTTGGTCAACACTTAAGCTTCTTCACTTTCTTCATCTCCCAACCTTGAAGCCAACATATGGTTCAAGCATTGCCTATGGACAAATCCTACAGGTAAAACTCAATGCAAACATAAGTCCATAAAGATTGTCATTAATTACCAAAACCACACATGGGGCACACATGCACTTTCAGCTGGAGAGTGGAATCCACATGGCGCGTAGAGTGCTAGCGAATAGGAAGTTGATACCGCTACCCCCATCCATGAAAACTCTTGTCATCTCGAATTTGCCGATTTGTGCCTTGAGGACCAGGGGAGAATGGCCTCAGTGAGGGGCCTGGTGCGGGTGTCGCTCCTATCCAAGGTGATGAAGCACTCCACCGCTGAGGTACTCTGGGGTTTAGGGTGGAGCATTGTATGCTAGGTTGACTTGGTGAGTGATTGTTTTCTACGTCCTATTGGAGGGACGTCCCTTCTAGAGCATACCCATGTTCTCGAGTGGGCGTGGGAATTGCTCTCCTCCATTGTTTGGTGCCGGCGCAGCCGCAGGCTGCGCGAATGCTCTAGATGGTGGTAGTGGTGCGCCGTAAGCTATGGCGCCTGGAGCGGCTCCGTACCCCTGGTTCGTCGCGTCGCGATGTAGTTGGATTACTCTTGATGGAGCTTCTAGAATTCGCGGCAGTCTTTGAGCAGGTGACTGTATTTCTTCTTGCCATCGTGCTAGTCGATGTAGAAGTGGACGTTGCAGGGTCGGAACAGCTTATCCAAGACATGGGTGTGCCAGGTGCGTCATCGCGGGTGCGGCATTGCCACACTTGTGCGGTTTTTTCGCTGGTGTGGTAGCTGCTGCTGTGGTACCTGTTGTTGCGGTTACCCTTGTCATGTTTGTCAGCGTAGCCCATTATGGCCATATCGACCTCCTCGTGGTCTTTGTAACCGAGCATCCGACGCTTTCCTCGATAGTCATGTCTATGGCTGAGATCATCCTCGTCATCAGAGCAAACACGAGTGTTGTTTATCAAATCTTCTCTGTCTGCCCACCAGTTCACAGTGTCCATCAGGTGGTCAATGGTTTTGGGCTTGTTGTGCCCTAGATACTCCCTGAGCTATCTACAACGTATGCCACGTTTGAACGCGTCGATTGCATGTTCCTCAAAGATGTCTTCCGTGGAATTCTTGATGATGGACCATCTTTGGATGTAGGAGCGAAGGGATTCGCTCGGCCTTTGGAAGCAGGTCCTGATCTCTTCGATTGAGGCAAGCCACTTATAGGTGCCCTTGAAGTTGCGGTCAAAGCTGCACACCAGCTCCTCCTAGCTGCAGATCGAGCCGCCGGGCAGATTATTGAGCCAGGCTCTAGCGGCGCCCTGTAGTTGTGGCTGGAGGCACTGCATGGCTATGTTCTTGCTGCCACCGTGCAACTTGGCTAAGGAGATGTGGTCATCCAGCCAAATTTTTGGCTCTTGGAGGCCGTCAAACTCTGGGTTATCCGAAAGTAGTTGAAAGCCCTTCGACATCCGGTTTGTTGTATGACTCTACTGAAGCAGCTGGCATCGTAGAGCTCTATGTATTCATCTTCCGACTCTGTTGAGTAGGCACGTTTGGCATGCATCTTGTTGACCTTGCACTGCATGATTGCATTACGCGCATCGTAGTTGTGGCCTCTTCTCCGCGGGTTGCGGCATCGCCGCGATAGGTCGTTCTCTTCCTTGCTAGAAGATGGCGAGCGATTCCTTGCGAGTGGAGCCTTTGATTTCTTCGGCTCCGGTGTTGGCTCTTTGGCAAGCGCAGCTTCTACCAATCTGAGTCGGGCGATGACAGACGGTGCACGGCAGATCATGGATCTCCAGCTAGTGGCTGGTTCATTAGCAGGTATGTGGTAGATGTTATCACCGTGGCTTGCGGTGTCTTGGGGATCATGTTACCCCGAGAGTGCACCGACATGAACGAGAAATCAAGGGCCTTAGTGGCTTCTTCTCGATCTTTGTCGTTGAGGTGATCAAGTGGAGAGTGCCTTTTGGTGGCTCCGGGACCATTGCCTTTTGAAGAAAATCCTCCGATGTAGGAGAGTACTACCTGGCGGGGACTCGATGCACCAGTGGCCTGCTTGCGGGCCGCTAGTTCTACGTTCACCGCCTGCTGGCAGTTAAATTCATTGACGAGCATCTAGTGGTATCCCATCAGCAAGTCACGTGATACGTCTGGTGGGAGGTGGTTACCCTGCAGGGCTTCCCAGGCTTTCGCCCATCCAGCCTCGTTGAGGTGGATCTGTTGGCGCTACGTTCCTTTATTGGCGTTTACGCCCTAAGTGTCGGGGTTGGGAGGGTTGGTGATAAGGGGTAACCCCGTGGGTGGCCCGATCTTCACGGATCTCGTGGTCAAAACAATGGGAAAGCGAGGGGAAATGGAGAAGGTAGCAGAAGCGGACTCAGATCTCATAAAGAACAAGATGAACACACGCATAACTCACACGATACAAGGCCGATTGCTCCTATCGGTGGCCACCAGTCCGATAGAATCCTCGCAAGGAAAGATTGGTCAACATGCTCCCTCGATCCCAAGCGGATAGGGAAGAACACCTTGGAGAGGGTCTTGACAACTTGGCAAAGGGACACCGATGCCATGTCCTTGTACAAGAAGGGAGGCACGATGAAAACTCCAATGATGTGGTGATGATATTTGGTCCCCTAGCGTAAGGAGATGAGGCAAAACTAAAGATTTCACATAGTGGGTTTTCTATTTAGTCTATCATCTTTGCCTAAGGGGTACATGAGGGGGTGGGCGCTCTATTTATAGTCCATCCACAAGTTTAGGGGTAATTTGGGCACAAAACTAGGGTTTGGTGCGGAATAAGGGGTACATGGGCCAAAGGCCCAGCTAGCGGCGCAGAGGCCCATTTGCTCAGGCCGAAGACTCCGGTGTGGGTGTCTGGAGACTCCGGTCTAGGTAGATATTCCGGTCGGTCTCGGGTCCGTCTCCGGAGGGACCTTCTGAATGTCCTCGAGCTCGATCTAGGGGTCGGTCCGGAGAGGGGCCAGAGATTCCGGGTTGCGCGGTCCGGAGACTCTGGTCTGTTGATGGCATCTTCTTCTGTCTTCTCTTCCAAGCCTCCGTCTTGTCGGGCTTGGTGCTCCAGGCTTCCTCCCATGCCTCCGTACTTTTAGGTATGAACCTATCATGATAATGGGACAGAGTATGAAGTAGTATACCATTCAAAAGGGTACGAAGTGGGCTTGCATAGCGGAACGGATTCACCTTTGGAGCCCATGACGACTTGGCATAAGTTGGAGACCATGATGTGGTAATGACTGAAGGTCGGGCTACATCATCTCCCCCTTCAAAAAGATTCATCCTCGACTCTGCATGCTCATCACAAAGTAGAAGATGTCGAGAGACCTTCTTGATCCTGGGTTCACCATATAGTTGTCCTCAGGAAGATTGACTTGACAACACTTCAATGTTCCTTCACTTTCGATGAAGCCTACAAAGCTCACAACAAAAGCGAAGCAACACTCAAAGCGTAGCCAATTCATGAAGATAATAGCATGAGTCCTCAGGTAGAGTGAAGTCACCTTATCATGTAGAGATATGTCATTGAAGGGTAGCCATAGGTAACTCTCTTCGGTTTGTCTTGTCAACTCTTTGTCCATAGAGGTTGACAAGGAAGACATTGTACCTTCACACAACAAAGACCAAGCAACATCTGTTTGTGTGTGATAGAGGAGCATGGCATTTGTGGCATGTCCATTCTTGTGCACAACACTATTAGCACAACTCAAGTATAGCAAACGGAATGCATATGCAAGGTCAAAGTGCATGGAAATTGTTTGAACATCAACCAAATGTGGAAACTCAAAAACTCCATATAACATCTTAGTGTGGCACTCAAAGCAATGTACTAAAATATTGATAATCATCTTTGATGCAAGAATAGGTGAATTCATCAAAAACACATGCAGAAGAATATCCAAAACAACATCATTATGTGTGCAAACGAACCATTGGAAACAAAAATTGTTTGATGTGTTGGATGCCACACACAAAACATTAAACGCAAAGCTCATGGGCATATGAGTATCGCAAGTGGAAGCCAAAGTAACGTGTTTCCAAACAAACCATAGGGAAGAGCAAGTGGTCCTTATGTTTGTTGCAACAACAATACGAGAGACTTGGAAGCTCTCATTACAATACATGCTCATAATGGCATTATGTGTGCACACAAAACATCGGAAAGAGAAGTTGTTCAACATTTTTGTTGCAACACACAAAGCATCAATATCCAATAGCAACAAAACATGATTGTCACAAGGTGAAAGAATACCATTAACATGCATGCAAGCTAACCATAGGAAAGATCAATTTGCCAACATGAAAGATGCAAAGCATGCAAAAACGTATCAGAGCTGGGTTTGATCTTGAAGTCACTTGGGGGATGCTCTCTAGAGCTCTTTTTATCAACTCGTGCTCAACCGAGGTTGACATACTTGTGCGGGTACCTACACACATCAAACACAAAAGGAAGAACGTGTGTGCATGGTAGAGAAATACATCATCCATCATGACGTACATCTTCCTATGCACATTACCATGAGTGTCAATCAAGTGTAATTTATGTGCATGGTGAGTATGCAAGTGGGGAACATTCTTATCATGGCCATCAACAAAATCACCAAAATTTGAGAAAGCTATGGGGACCATCTCAATAGAAACCATATGAGAAATATTGTTGCAAGCAAAACAAGTAAAGGAGCAATCATCCATATTATTGCTAGCAACAGGAGAGATTGTAAAACAACCATGACAAAGCATTGTCCGTGGGGTCACAGTTTCATCATCATTGCAAGCCAAACATTTGAAAGAGCAATTGTTCAACAAAGTACAAGCAATGATATCATCCATGTAACGTTTAGAGCATGGCATGTCTATGGCAACATTATCATAAACAAATAATTTCACATGCTCAACATTATGCAAAGGCAAAGTATCACATGGAAATATCAATGAATCATATGTGATATGAAAAACATCATCCATAGCATGCCAATTATCACACGTCATCATGTGTACTAGTGGGATCATGGCATCATCAACACCCGTATTTTTACCTTGTTCATAGCTCTCATATGAAGTGGGTGTTATGGTAGCATTGGCCTCCATGTGGGCGACTTCTTCATCAAGTATGGGGATGGCATGATCTTCATCCACCATGTACATCTTCTTGGTTGGAGGCATCATCATATCCAAGCTTGGCGCTTCTTCATCCATGGAACCTAGCACATCATGTGGAAACACACTAGAGGTAGAGGGTAAGTCATTATAAATCAAAGTGGCCTCACATGACCTATCAGCTACCACTCTCAACTCACTTAGTGTCTCGCTCATGCCCTCCAAGTGGAAGCACTAAATCTCACATATGGTGGGGTCACTCATCTCACTCTTGTTTTCACACAAGTGGGCTAAGTGGCTCTCATACTCACATGGGATTGGTACCACATTATCACTCAATCATATAGGGATAGGCTCGGTGTGCTCAAATCCATGCGCCTCCTTTGGTGAAGGGAAAATCCCATGCTCACCATTCTTGACCTAGATATCGCCATCTTGTAGGGTAGGCTCTTTACTTGGAGCTATATCATCCTCTGCTGTGGCCTCCTGGGCTTGTGTAGACATCATCTTAACGTACTCATCCAACTTGGCGAAGTAGAGGTCTTCGTATTCCTCATCCATGAAGTTGCATGCGTCATCTAGGACGTCAAGTTTTGGTGATGAAGCTTGATGGCGTGGAGGAGAGCTTGCTCTTGGTGCCATTCTAATGGTGGCACGAGTAGTGGAAGGTTCCTTTTGATGGTGTCGATGGAGGTCATTGGCGTGCCTTCCAAAGGTTGATGTAGGTGGCGCACTTGGTCATCCACATGACGCTCGCGACGATGATACTTGTCCTTGGCACTCTTCTTGTGCTTGTGGTGCAATCTTGAGGTAGACTCATTAATTTTAGCGAGGATGCTCATGTTCTTGGCAAATTTGTTGTCCATGTCCTTCTTGAAGTTGTTGAGGGTGCTTTGGAACTTGTCCATTTGATGGTGGACCTTGGCGCTCTTGAGGTGGAGGCTCTGTCTTGGTCGACGCGACTTGAGGAGCTTTTCATTGTCAATACTGAAGTCATCCATGCTTGGGGAGTTATTGTTGTTGTAGAACTCCATATCACCCAAGAATGTGGAGCCATTGTTAGTGTAGTGCTCCATCATGTTATCCATGCTTGTGGAGCCATATGCATGTTGTCTCATCATGGATTCTTCATAGATATCATCCTCGGTTCCGGAGTCCCTTGACATGATTCACAATACCAAGTGGTGTATATGGAAGTGGGGGGTTAGGGATGCAACGTCAAACCTTACTTTACCTTGAAAGATAGTACGTGCAAGTGGCCACACTTGAGAGTAATCAAAACCAAGTAAAGTGAAGTTCGCACGGGACACCAAAACCAACTAATCACTAAAAAACACACACACAAAGCTTATGGTGGATGGGTATGGAAGGTGGCATATCCAAGAACAATCCAAAATCAAGATATTGTAATGGCAAGTTGATCATAAAGCAAAAAAAGTCAATCCACAAGATAGAAATTATGTACAAGAAAACATACACGGTGGGATAAATGGGACTTGTGTGACAAAGAAAGTGAGATAAGAACCAAATGATTACCTTGCGAAGACTATAAGCTCGTGTCGCACAAGTGGAGGGAGAGACGATGGTTCTATCGTAATAAATTTGGTGGGCTACAAGATATGAACAATAAGTACCACCTATATGATGTTCATCGAGCTGGTGATTCCTATTCTATGAGGCACTTGTTTGTTTTTTTCTTTTTATTTTCTTTTCTATTTTTTCTCATTTTCTTTAATTTTTCATTTGCTTCTTCCTTGTGTTAAGAACTATACATTATAACTATATGAGATAGCACGCTCACAACTTTTGCTCGGAATTCTACAAGTATCAAATGTGCATAGCCCAAGCAATCATATATGGAACTAGTCTCAATAGGTGTTTGTTGATCGCAAAGATAGTGTAGCTCACAAAAGGTAAAGCAAGTGGGGAGAAGACGCGGAATGTTTATACCTTTCATCAACGATCTTCACCCTTTATTGTTGGATTCACCCTTGCTCACGGAATTTAGATGGAGTAGATAGCATGAACCATAGATATGGTGATGTAGAGCTCCTTCTCCTCGAACCGAGCTAAAGAACGCCAAAATCCGAGTTTGGATGCAAAAGTTATGCTCAAAATGGTGAAACGGTTTTTCTGTCTGCCGGGGGCGGAGCCTCCGGTATCTGGGGCCGGAGACTCCGGTCTGAGCTCACTAAACCAGAGACTCCGGTCCTGGGCCAGAGACTCCGGTCTGGGACTTTCAGAACATCTAGAACAGGTCTGTGGCGCGATTTTGGGCAAAAAAATCGAACCAAAACCTCAAACGGATGGGGTAAATCAAGGAATTAGGCCATGGAAACACAGGGGAAGGTAGATCAACAAGTTGAGAAAGTAATCCATTGATTAAAACCTACCAAAACACACTCAAATCATAGATCGATCCAAAACACGAAATTGGGGATATTTTTGGTAGAATTTCGAATTTATGTGGAAAAGACCAAATCGATCAGAAACCCGTGGCAACCAAAAGCTGCTGATACTAGATGATAAGGGGTAAACCCGTGGGTGGCCCAATCTTCACAGATCTCGTGGTCAAATCGATGGGAAAGCGAGGGGAAAGGGAGAAGGTAGTGGAAGCGGACTCACACCTCGCGAAGAACACGATGAACACACGCAAAACTCACATGATACAAGGTTGATTGCTCCTGCTCGTGGCCACCGGTCCGATAGAATCCTCGCAAGGAAAGATCGGTCAACATGCTCCCTCGATCCCAAGCTGAGAGGGAAGAACACCTTGGAGAGGGTCTTAACAACTTGGCAAAGGCACACTGATGCCAATGCCTTGTACAACGAGGGAGGCGAGATGCAAACTCCAATGACGTAGTGACGATAGTCAGTCCGCTTGTGTAAGGGGATGAGGCAAAACTAAAGATTCCACAAAGGAGGGTTTTCTTTACTCTACCATCTTTGCACGAGGGGTACATGAGGGGGTGGGGGCTCTATTTATAGTCCAGGCACAAGTTTAGGAGTAGTTTGGGCATAAAACTAGGGTTTGGTGCGGAGTAAGGGGAACATGGGCCAAAGGCCCAGCTGGCGGCGTGCAGGCCCATTCTCTTAGGCCAGAGACTCCGATGTGGGGGTCTAGAGACTCTGGTCTGGGCCGGAGATTCCGATCGGTCTCCAGTCCATCTCCGGAGGGACCTTCTGAATGTCCTCGAGCTCGATCTGGGGGTCGGTCCGGAGATGGGCTGGAGATTCTGGGGTGTGCGGTCCAGAGACTCCGGTCTATCGATGGAAGCTTCTATCGTCTTCTCTTCCAAGCCTCTGTCTTGTCAGGCTTGGCGCTCTAGGCTTCCTCCCATGCCTTCGTACTTCTCGATATGAACCTATCATGATAGTGGTACAGAGTATGAAGTGGTATACCACTCAAAAGGGTAGGAAGTGGGCTCGCATAGAGGAACGGATTCACCTTTGCAGCCCATGACGACTTGGCATAAGTTGGAGACCATAATGTGGTAACGACCGAAGGTCGGGCTACATCAGTTGGGCTGCTCACTGTTGGCGGTGCCATTGGTGGGGGCTCCGTTGGTGGGCCCTCTATTGCTGGTGTCTCCTTGGGGGCCTCCACCACCGTTGGTGATGACGGTGCACATGTAGTGGTTGGGGAGGCTTCTACTTCCGCAACTCTTCAATCTGGAGCCGTAGGTGCCATCCTCCGATGACAGGTCGCCCAAATTGGAGTGACAATTGTTGTTGATATCGGTGTCATAGGCTAAATACGATGCATTGAGTTTTCTCAAGGTGCCGATCGGTGGTGGTAACCATGAGGCAGGTGCAATCGAAGGTGACGGAGAGTGATCAGGGAAGTGGCGCGTCCCAATCTTGCCTACCTGGAAGCATAGGCTCCCAATCGTCATGCCGATTTCGTCACCCATGGACTCAAAATCCGGGCAAGTCGACGGCGAATGGATAGTGAAGTCGAAGGTGCGGAAGAGGAGGCGATTCTCCGCTACTGTAGTGTTGTATATCATGGTTGATGGGGCCGACGAAGCCACAACATCAGCACTCTCAATTCCCACAAACAATGCCAATTGACAAGGGGTTAACTCGTCAATGCCCATGGTTGATGGACTTGGGTTAGAGGAAGTGGGAAGCACTGGAGGCATCGATCGTCTAATAAACAAGCACATCGGGGACACGCGGTTTACCCTAGTTCGGGCCCTCAGAAGGGACCCTACTCCTTCTTGTCTACTCTTTGTTATTGATGGAATCGAACATTACAAGGGGTGCACAGATGCAATCTGGTGGTGTCTAAACTAGGGTTATAAGGTGTCCTTATCTATGCCCCCTCCTAGCCTTTATATGGGGGGCTAGGTCTCAGGATAGCAGGCCGAGTCGGTTATAGATTAGGGTTTTCCCCTTTAAGTTTCCTATCTACACATTGCTATGCTTCCCAAGGATTCGTGTCTTCTTGGACTTGGGGCACCCGAATCTTCTTGGGACTTTCCGTAGGCTTCTCTTGGGCTGCACCAAATAGGCCAAACCTGGGTGCCCATGGGGCATACCCATGTCACAAACCATTCCTTCAAAGGTGAATTCCTTTCATCTCTTGCCTTCCTTTGGTTATTATGTGAACGAGATCCTACTTGAGACAATGCCTATTATATGACTAGGCCCATGACCATGACACCAAGAGGAGGGGACAAGGATACCCTAGAAGCCAAGACCCCCAAACAAGAGGCTTGGAATAGGCGAAGGAGGAAGCAACTGAAGCAGGACTACAGCCTCTGGCCCTTGCATCATGGAGTCTCCGCCCTGTCGTGCCCGGAGTCTTCGCCCTCAACTCGTCCATCTAGCGCCTGCAAGGTACTAGAGCCTGCGCAGAGTCTCCGCCCACTATACCGGAATCTGTACCCCACTACCCCGAAATCTCTGGCCTGAGTGAATAGGCCCATGAACCTTGAAGTTGCGGTTGGCCCATGCAACTCCTCATCTCACCCAGATCTTCCTGTTTATGCCTAAAATACCCTTGTTTAATTGGATGGCCGATAAATATGCCACGACCTCCTCCTACAAACCCTAGAATGAATATTGAGTAGACTTTTCTTAGCCTCCATCTTGTCATAGGGGGGAGCTCTCTAGGATCTAAATCATGACATAGGTTGTACAAGGCCCTCGTCGTACGAGCGTTGTTTCTATCCCGTGACCTATATTGCTCGATATCTCTCTTTGGGTCTCTATTGATTGCAATTTCTTCATGAGTAAATTCTAGCGGCTTCGGAATCGATCTTTCCCTTTTTGGATCTCTACCTAGCGGTCCATTCCACACGGATTCTATCGGTTTGTTGATTCGGGCCAACAAGGACAACCAAAGCGTTTGTATTTTACCTTGCATTTGTGGTGCGTTCATCATGTTCATCGCCTTTCCCCTCACTCCTCGCCTAGACTCTATGAAGATTAGGCCACCCCAAGGGTCAATCCAAAAGGAAGCCGCAACATAATGGCATTAGTAGCTTTTGCTTGCCACGGACTTGACTTTGTTAATTAATTTCCACCATAAATTTTAAAAATACCAAAATATTGCCTCAAATCGCTTTTGGTTCGATCTATCATTTTTTTGAGTTGATTGTGGTTTTGGTCCATAAGAAACTTGTCTTTGGAGTTGGCCGACCATTTGCCTGCGCTTCCTAGCCCAATGTTGTCAAACATTTCTGGATTTGAGGTTCGAAGGCACGGATTTCGCTCAAGAACACAAGTAGTTCGCGGGCCCCGATACCGAAGTTTCCACCGTAGCAAGAGCGGAGTCTCCACCCACTAGAGATCGGAGTCTCCAACCATGACACTAATTTTTCACCTCATTTCCATTCTGACTAATTTCTATTTGTCATTTGTGTTTGATGTGTGTTCTGTCATCTAAAAAATCTTTCACAACCACTCTTCACGCTTGAAATCGACACCACGGAACTCAAACCATCCCCAACACCAACGGTTACAAGTGAGACATCAACAAAAGGTACAACGTGAACCACCCTTGTTGACCCCTTTCTTACTTTGTGTCTTACCTAACCCATCGAGAGTAGCTCATTTTGTATTTGCTGAAGCATTCTACGCTTTCTCTTGAAGGAGATAGGCCCTACAGGCCAATACCAAAGATGTATTATTGACATATCTCATTAGTTCGTAATAGGTTTATATCATGGTATAACTGTATTAAGTGGAAACATTAATATAGGTGTGGTATATAAACAAACTAGGTCCACAATATCCTCTAGACTAGTTTGTTGGGCAGCTGATGATCAAGGTTTCCCAATCATGGACTTTACACAATAACTGACAATGAGGTAATTTCATTAGATGAATGAAGTGATGGATAACACCCAACCCTAGTACTGTAATGTGATCCAGTCACAAAGTTCAACATTGTGATATTAAGCAAAGTGTAGTGGTTCAGTCCTTTGACCGTGAGATCATATTAATCACTTTCTCCTGAGGCTGCTTTGATCACATCAACCATCATGACCGTAACTAGGTGACTATAAAGGTGTCTATTGGGTATTCCAGAGTAACTTTTGAGTCCTATGTATTAAGAGCAGTATTTTCCTATCCGAGTGACGGATAGATACCCTAGGCCCACTCGGTGAGATTACATCTACAAGTTTGCAAACAATTGACTAGGTCATGGGATGTAATATCACGGAAACGAGTAAATGTGTTTGTAGGTAACAAGATCGAACTAGGTCTGTCTACACCGGAGATCATATCTTGGATAAAGTAGGTATCGCAGAGCAAAAAGAATGAGACTCGATCTTCAAGGTTCAAGCGATCAAGTTATTCGTGGGATGCATAGGGTTCATCATGTGTTTCTAGATACTGATGTTGGTCATTGATCGAAGAGGTGTCTCAATCATGTCTATGTATTCCCAAGCCGTAGGGTGTCACACTTAAGGGTACATGAAGCTTAGGGATTAATTTGAGATCATAGGAGAAGAGAGAGAACTCTAGAATAGTTCTGGAGTAATACTAGAATGGTTCTAGGGATATCTGATGGTGATCGGAGGGGTTCAAAAGGTGTTTCAGAGTGATAGGTTTTAAATAATATGTATTTAATATTAATTAGATGAATTAATATTAAAAATATTATTTAAAATGGATTTTGGGGCAGTCCACCTAATTTGGCCTCACCGGAGGAGGCCCAAGAGGGGCCAGGCCATAGGGAAGGCTAAAAGAGGGTCGCGGCCCTAGTGGGCCTCCCACCACGTGGTGCCCATGTGGGAGGGCCGACCGGCCACCTGCTCCCTCATGTTTAGGCCCACCCTAGGACATTGTGGGATGTAGTACCTTCCTTCCACCTATATAAAGAGGGGCACCCCTCTCCCCAAATTCATCCAATCAATTGGCTTTGCGTATTCTCTCTCCCTCTCTCCCTCTCCCTCATGTGTGGTTCCCAAGATTGGAATTGCATACGGGGATAGGGTTTCTCCATCATACACACGTTGTTGTCCTGCTGGACTCGGTCTAGATAAATCTTCTTTCACTCCTTTGCTAAATAAAATCCCGGGAGATGTCTCTACACCATATGTGTGTGAGGCCATGAGGCACTGCCACTTTTGGTGCTTTTGCTGAAGCAAATATGCCCTGAGAGGCAATAGTAAAGTTGTTATTATGTATTCCTTGTATATGATATATGTTTATTTTGCATGCTATAATTATATTGATAGGAAACATCAATACATGTGTGTTTAATAAACAAAAAGGGTTCCTAGTTATGCCTCTCTTATAGACTAGCTTGTTGATTAATAAGATGATCAAGGTTTCCGAATCATGGACATCGGATGTTGTTAATAACAAGGTCACGGCATTTGTGAAATGATGTGATGAACATTCATCCGAAGTAAGCATTACGATCAAGTCATTATGTTTATATTGCTATAACATCGTACGAAGTAGTCTTAGTCCTTAGACCATGAGATCATGTTAATTGGTAACACTGGAAGAGTATCTTGATAACATCAAACGTCACACCGTAACAGGGTGACTATAAAGGTGGGTTCAGTGCTATGAAGGTGTTATGTTGAGGCTCATGGATCAAGAGTGGAATTTGTCAATCCGATGATGGATAGATATACTCTAGGCCCTCTCGGTGATATCACATTAAGATAGCTTGCAAGCAAGTGATGTGATCACTAGAATGTTATATCACGGGAATGAGAAAAGAGTGCATGTCGGTAACGAGATCAAACTAGGTATTTGGATACCGATTATCGAATCTCGGACATGTATTATATCATGAGACAAAGGGATTAAATTACTAGCATTAAAGTTTCTCATGATCACATAAGTCATCGTTGAATGTGCAGGAGTCAGTATGGATCTCCAGGTCCCGCTTCTGATTATTGATCTGAGAGGAGTCTCAATCATGTCTGCATTATTCGTGAACCGTAGGGTGACACACTTAAGGGTTTCTGGACACCATTTAGGAGCACGAATGTTTCAGACAAAAGGTTTACAAAGCGGAGGAAATGTTTCGATAGAAACATGAATCGTTTCGATAGAAACCGGAATTGTTTTGGGTGAAATTGCAGAAAGTGGTTCTGCATGTGATATTGAAATGTTGCAAGGGGTTTTATGTGAATGTTTGTTAATTAATGTAATTAACAAAATTCTGAATAAAATAAATAAAAGAGTTTTATTAAGTGAGAGTTGCATTTAATTTGGTGGAAATTAAATACATGTGAGTGGGATTTTGGGTGGAGGCCATGTTTATGGGAGTGGAGGTTCACCACATGAATGAAGGAGGGGAGGAGTCCCCCCTCATGGGCCGGCTATTGGAGGGGAGGGGTCTCCCTTCCTCCTATATAAAGCCCCCCTCTCCCCTCTCACAAACCACACCTCCTCGTGAAGGATCTCTCTCCCCCTCTAGATATTCCCCCATGGTCTCGGATTAGCGAGATACATGTTTCCGATGGCCTTGCCTCTGGAAGGAGTTGCTGCTTCCGCTGATTCGCTGGAGCGAGGAGGTGGAGGTTGTCCGGTGGCTTGGACGTGTGTGCGAGGACGGATGCGCTGCTGATTTGCGGCGCTCGGACTTCCACGCGTTCTTGAGATCGGCAAGCGTACGACTACATCAACCACGAGTTCCTACTCGTTAACAAAACTCGTTGTCTTCGAGGGTAAGTTCTCCATGGATGTATGTCCACCCGTTGCTCTGTATGTAGTAGATAGATGGCGTATAGTTCTCATCGTAGGAATTTTTTTGTTTTCTATGCTGCGGACCCAACAGTGGTATCAGAGCCTAATCTATGCGTAGGTGCTTTGCATGGTTAGTACACATATGTTTATATGTGGGCGATGATGATCATGTTATTGCATCTTCTATGTACTTTGGATATTGGTGGCATAGTGGGATGAAGCGGCCCAGACCAACCTTACATGTCATCGTACATGAGACCGGTTCCACGACTGACATGCAACTAGTTTTGCATAAGTGGCTAGCGGGTGTCTGTCTCTCCTACTATATTCAATATCTAATTTACAACGAGTTTCTAATAACTTGGTTATCCTCGTTGTTGTTCATGTTCGTAGGTAAGACCGGTTCTATCTCCGAAAGCACTAAGCCACGTAAAACTTGCAATTGATAAATTAGAGGCGTCTAGTTTAGACCGTTGCTGGGCTAGTGTCTTGATATGGTATTGTTGTAAGTAGATGTATGATAGATACTCTTACAACTTACTTAATGTGTAAGTTCCATAGACCTTGGCCTTACACACAAAGGAATGATAGAGATCATACCACTATGCAAATGATAGAGATCAAATGCATGGACCATATCATCTCACTTCACACATTAGATGTTAGCATCTTATATTGCTAGTTTGGCGCTTTTGGTAGCATTATAAGATGATCCCTCATTTAGATATCAAGATAAAAATGTGTTCTTCCTTAAGTATGCACCGTTTTGTGGATCGTGTTTTGAGGCATCACGTGATGATCGGGTGTTTTCGACTCTACGCTTTCATACAATAGGTGTAAGACAGTTTTACACACGCGAATACTAAGGTTCTTACTTGGCGAGCCTAGCATGTATAGACATGGCCTCGGAACACGGACCGAAAGGTTAAGCATGAGTCATATAGTTGATATGATGCCCATATAGATGCTTGCCTTTGAAGCTACACCGACTCACGTGATGATCGAACTTGGTGTAGTGGATTTGGTTCATGTAATCACCAAAAGGACACGAGGGATGTCGTTTTTGAGTGGGAGTTCATTAGTAATTTGGATTAGTTGAACTCAATCTATCATAAACTTAGTCTAAATATACTTTACAAATTCTGTTGTAGATGGCCCCACCTGCTTTTAATTTCAATGTGTTCATGGAGAAAGAGAAGCTTGCTGCAAATGGTAGCAACTTCACCAACTGGGCTATGAAATTGAGGATTCTCCTCACTGCTGCACAAAAGCAATATGTGCTAGAGGCACCGCTAGGCCCCCCACCAGCTCCTGATGCCCCTGACGAGGAAAAGAAGGTCTATATAACTCGTTAGGAGGACCACAACTTAGTGCATTGCGGCTTACTGTATGGGCTAGAGCCAGAACTTCAAAAGCGTTTGAAAAATGGCAATGCCTTTGATACCATGGGAGAATTGAAAATGATTTTTGATACCCTTGTTGCCGTAGAGAGTTATAATGCTTCTGAAAAGTTCTTTAGCTGCATGATGGAGGAGAACAGCTCCGTTAGTGAGCATGTACTCAAAATTTTTGGGTACGTCCATAAGCTTGTGTCCTTGGGAATAACGATTCCCATTGACTTAGGCATACATCATGTTCTCCAATCTCTGCCACCTAGGTACAAGAGCTTCGTGATGAACTATAATATGCAGGGCATGAAGAAGTCTCTTCCCGAGCTTCTGTCAATGCTTAAGACTACAGAAGTGGAGATTAGGAAAGAACATCAAGTGTTGATGATCAATAAAACCACCGGTTTCAAGAAGGACAAGAAAGGCAAGAAGAAGGGAAAGAAGGGCGGCAAATCTGTTGCCGTGCGTAAAAAGAAACCCTGAGCTGGCCCTAAGTCTGATACCGAGTGCTACTATTGCAAGGGAACTAGCCATTGGAAGCGCAACTGCCCCAAGTATTTGGCGGACAAGAAGGCCGGTAAGGCAAACAAAGGTATATGTGATATACATGTTATTGATGTGCACTTGACTAGTACTCGTAGTAGCACCTGCGTATTTGATACGGGATCCGTTGCTAATATATGTAACTCGGTTCAGGGGCTGCGGAACAAGCGACAGCTAGCAAGGGATGAGGTCACGATGTGGGTCGGCAATGGGTCAAGAGTTGATGTGATCACCGTCGGAACACTGCCTCTCCATATGCCATCGGGGTTAGTTATAAACCCGAATAATTGGTATTTGGTGCCTGCACTAAGCATGAACATTGTATCTGGATCATGTTTGATGCAAAGTGGTTATTCGTTTTAAGTCTTAAAGCAATGGTTGTTCGATTTATATGAATAATATCTTTTATGGTCATGCACCTATGTTGAATGGTTTATTTCTGTTGGATCTCGATAGTAGTATTACGGATATTCATAATATTGATGCTAAAAGGATGAAACTTGATAATGATATATCCACATATATGTGGTACTGCCGTCTAGGTCATATTGGCGTTAAACACATGAAGAAACTCCATTCTGATGGACTTTTGGAATCACTTGATTTTGAATCATTTGATACATGTGAGCCATGCCTTATGGGCAAGATGACTAGAACGCCGTTTTCTGGTTCAATGAACGGGCGACAGATTTATTGGAAATCATACAGACTGATGTGTGTGGACCAATGATTTTGTCGGCATGAGGTGGATATCGTTATTTTGTTACTTTCACGGATGATTTAGTAGATACGGGTATATCTATTTAATGAAAGATAAGTCTGAAACCTTTGAAAAGTTTAGGGAATTTCAGAATGAAGTGGAAAATCATCGTAACAGAAAGATCAAATTTTTGCGGTCCAACCGTGGAGGAGAGTATCTTAGTTACGAGTTTAGCACACATATGAAAGACTGTGGAATAGTTTCACAACTCACGCCTGCTGGAACACCACAACGTAATGGTATGTCAGAACGTCGTAATCGTACTTTATTAGATATGGTTCGATCTATGATGTCTCTGATAGACTTGCCACTATCATTTTGGGGTTATGCACTGGAAACCGCTGCATTCACTTTAAATAGGGCACCATCTAAATCCGTTGAAAAGACACCGTATGAATTATGTTTTGGAAACAAACCTAAGCTGTCATTTCTTAAAGTTTGGGAATGCGATGTTTATGTGAAGAAACTTCAACCGGATAAACTCGAACCCAAAGCGGAAAAATGCGTCTTCATAGGATACCCGAAGGAAATGATTGGGTATACCTTCTATTACAGATCCGAGGGCAAGGTTTTTGTTGCCAAGAATGGATCCTTTCTTGAGAAGGAGTTTCTCGCGAAAGGTGTGAGTAGTCCGAAGGTAGAACTCGAAGAGGTTATTGAACCTTCTCTTCATGAAATGGCGAGTAGCGCAGCACCGGAAGTTGTTTCGGAGTTGACTTGACCTAATGAGGAGAGAGTTAATGATATTGATCATGAAAATCCGAAAGAGGACACTACCGAACCTCGCAGGTCAAGCAGGACACGTGCAGCTCCTGAACCGTACGGCAATCCTGTTATGAATTTCATGATTGATGAAATAGATGACCCTGTGACGTATGAAGAAGCGATGATGAGCCCTGATTCCAACAAATGTCTAGAAGTCATGAAATCCGAGATGGAATCCATGTACGAAAACCAGGTTTGGACCTTGGTGGACTTACCTCACGATCGAAAGGCCGTTGAGAATAAATGGATTTTCAAAAGAAAAACTCTAATGGTAATGTGACCATCTATAAGGCTTGACTTGTCGCAAAGGGGTTTCGACAAATTCAAGGAGTTGACTACGATGAGACATTCTCTCCTATAGCGATGCTAAAGTTGGTTAGGATTATGTTAGCAATTGCTGCATATTTCGATTATGAAATATGGCAGATGGATGTCAAAACGGTGTTCCTCAATAGTAATATTGAAAAAGAGTTGTATATGATACAACCTAAGGGTTTTGTCGATCCTAAGGATGCTGATAAGGTATGCAAGCTTTAGCGATCCATCTATGGACTGAAGCAAGCATCCCGGAGTTGGAATCTCTGCTTTGATGAGGTGATCAAAGAGTTTGGATTTGTCCAAACTTATGGAGAGGCTTGCACTTACAAGAAAGTGAGTGGGAGTAATGTGGCATTTATAATATTATATGTGGGTCACATATTATTGATTGGAAATGATATAGATCTTTTAACCAGTGTTTAAAGTTATCTAAACAGCAAATTATCGATGAAGGACCTTGGTGAAGCTTCATATATATTGGGCATTAAAATCTATAGAGATAGATCAAGACGCCTAGTTGGGCTATCGTAGAGTACATACCTTCATAAGATATTAAAGAAGTTTAATATGACAGAAGTAAGAAGGGGTTCTTACCTATGTTGCAAGGCAAGACATTGAGTAAGACCCAAAGTCCAGCTACGGCGGAAGAAAGAGAGATAATGGATAAGATCCCCTATGCCTCAGCCATAGGCTCTATAATGTATGCCATGCTATGTACAAGACTGGATGTGGCACATGCTATTTGTTTGACTAGTAGGTACCAGTCTGATCTAGGTTCGGAACACTGGATAGTGGTCAAGAATATCCTTAAGTACTTGAGAAGAACTAGGGATATGTTTCTTGTATACGGAGGTGAAGAAGAGCTAGTCGCTAAGTGTTATGTTGATGCTAGCTTTGACACTGATCCGGATGACTCTAAGTCTCAATCCGGATACGTATTTCTCTTGAACAGAGCAACAGTTAGTTGGAGGAGTTCCAAACAACCTGTGGTGGCTAGATCAACGACGGAGGCGGAATACGTTGCTGCTTCAGAAGCGGCGCATGAAGCGGTTTGGATGAAGGAGTTCATAACGGAACTAGGTGTGGTTCCTAGTGCGTTGGACCCAATGGTGATCTATTGTGACAACAATGGAGCCATAGCCAATGCCAAGGAACCAAGGTCTCACAAGAATTCCAAGCATATTAAGCGCCGGTTTCACTCCATCCGCGAGCATGTCAAGGATGGAGACATAAAGATTTGTAAAGTTCACACGGACCTGAATGTAGCAGATCCGTTGACTAAAGTTCTCCCTAGGGTAAAACATGATCAACACCAGAACTCCATGGGTGTTAGATTTATCACTATGTAAACTAGATTATTGTCTCTAGTGCAAGTGGGAGACAGAAGGAAATATGCCCTGAGAGGCAATAATAAAGTTGTTATTATGTATTCCTTGTATATGATAGATGTTTATTTTGCATGCTATAATTGTATTGATTGGAAATGTCAATACATGTGTGTTTAATAAAAAAGGTTCCTAGTTATGCCTCTCTTATAGACTAGCTTGCTGATTAACAAGATGATCAAGGTTTCCTGATCATGGACATTGGATGTTGTTAATAACAAGGTCACAACATTAGTGAAATGATGTGATGAACATTCATCCGAAGTATAGCATTACGATCAAGTCATTATGTTTATATTGTTATAACATCATACGAAGTAGTCTTAGTCCTTAGACCATGAGATCATGTTAATTTCTAACACTGGAAGAGTATCTTGATAACATCAAACGTCACACCGTAACATGGTGACTATAAAGGTGGGTTCAGTGCTATGAAGGTGTTATGTTGAGGCTCATGGATCAAGAGTGGAATTTGTCAATCCGATGACGGATAGATATACTCTAGGCCCTCTCGGTGATATCACATTAAGATAGCTTGCAAGCAAGTGATATGATCACTAGAATGTTATATCACGGGAACGAGAAAAGAGTGCATGTCGGTAACGAGATCAAACTATGTATTTGGATACTGATGATCGAATCTTGGAAATGTATTATATCATGAGACAAAGGGATTAAATTACTAGCGTTAAAGGTTCTCATGATCACAGAAGTCATCGTTGAATGTGCAGGAGTCAGTATGGATCTCCAGGTCCCGCTTCTGATTATTGATCTGAGAGGAGTCTCAATCATGTCTGCATTATTCACGAACCGTAGGGTGACACACTTAAGGGTTGCCGGACACCATTTAGGAGCACAAATGTTTCAGACAAAAGGTTTGCAAAGCGTAGGAAATGTTTTGATAGAAACCAGAATTGTTTCAGGTGAAATTACAGAAAGTGGTTATGCATGTGATATTGAAATGTTGCAAGGAGTTTTATGTGAATGTTTTTTAATTAAAGTAATTAACAAAATTCTGAATAAAATAAATAAAAGAGTTTTATTAATTGAGAGTTGCATTTAATTTGGTGGAAATTAAATACATGTGAGTGGGATTTTGGGTGGAGGCCATGTTTATGTGAGTGGAGGTTCACCACATGAATGAAGGAGGGGAGGAGTCCCCCCCCCCTCATGCGCCGGCTATGGGAGGGGAGGGGTCTCCCTCCCTCCTATATAAATCCCCCCTCTCCCCTCTCACAAACCACACCTCCTCGTGAAGGATCTCTCTCCCCTCTAGATATTCCCCCATGGTATCAGATTAGCGAGATACATGTTCCCGGTGGCCTTGCGTCGGGAAGGAGTTGCTGCTTCCGTTGATTCACTGGAGCGAGGAGGTGGAGGTTGTCTGATTGCTTGGACATGTGTGCGAGGACGGATGCGCTGCTGATTTGCGGCGCTCGAACTTCCACACGATCTTGAGATCGGCAAGCGTATGATTACATCAACCACGAGTTCCTACTCGTTAACAAAACTCGTTGTCTTCGAGGGTAAGTTCTTCATGGATGTATGTCCACCTGTTGCTCTGTATCTAGTATATAGATCTTGGCGTATAGTTCTCATCGTAGGAATTTTTTTGTTTTCTATGTTGCGGACCCAACGTTTGCTTGGAGCTTGGATCTTATACGTCGACACAACCATGAGGTCGTCTACATCATACAGGGATTAGGGGTGACTTGCAAGGCGTTTTTCAACCTCGAGGTCAGATGAGTATAACTAGATCATCCACATTCCCTGCAGAATGTTAACTGTGTTCGGTCTTCAAAGCTATGAACATCAAATCCTCTCTCGTTACCTTACATCTGCATAGATAGATCTTGGGTAGGTGTTTTCACACCGTAGGAATTTTTTGTTTTCTGTCATAGAACCCCTTCAGCTCTTGCATAGTAATAATGCATAAGCAATAGAAAAGGTTGACTCCATAGAACAGAAAGAGAGGAAAATATCAAAATAAAAATAAAAGAAGTATAGAAATAAAAAAAAGAGTCTCATGCTTCTAAGCAAAAGCGCGAGTAATGGCGAGGCAAGCGTGCAAATCTGTTGCTTCTCAAAACTTCTGGTAAACGGGCAAAGGTCTCTCCTAGCGTTGGCACGACAATTAGAATTAGTCTTTGTTAGGAACATTTTTTGTTAGTTGCTCATTTCCCTAGTCATTCTAGTCATATTAATATCCACCGCGTGTGTATAGTCGTATATTCTCGTTGCCCTTTTTGAACTTTTCCTTTGACATTGTTTTCTTGTTGGGTTTGACCCAATTTTGACAATAACCTTTTCGTTTGGTTATTCCATTTTCTATCCACCTTCCTTGTCGTACCCTGGTACAATGGCTTAATAGGATTGATAGGATACTCATATCAACAAGTTCCAACTTCTTTTCTGAAAGCTCATTTGAAAAGAACTCTGAAGTTAGGCGTGCTTGAACTAGAGCAATCTGAGGATGGGTGATCGACTGGGAAGTGGGTCATGGGTGCGCACAAGTGAGGACAAAGTTCGTAGAAAAGACTAGTGTTGGTCTGTGGGGCCAGTCTAGAGATCCTATTAAGCTTCCAGGAGCGATAGCCTGGGCACAGAGAGTCTGATGTGTTACAAGTGGTATTAGAGCCGATCCTCGCGGTTACACGCGTGTGTGCGGGTCAGTGGCGACAAGTGGAGCATGGCACGTGTGCCCCAGAGTGGACACGGCATGGCACATGTGCCGGCACTAGACGCATAGACGTGTGCCAAGAGGGGATGTTCCTGGCTTGTGGTTGATGGACGAGGGCGTCGATTTTCTAAGGGTGGGTGTATGTCAAACCCTGGTGCATGGCTTAATAGGATTGATAGGATACTCCTACCAATAAGTTGCAACTTCTTTTTGGAAGCTCATTTGAAAAGAATCTGAAGTTAAGCGTCCTAGAACTAGAGCAATTTGAGGATGGGTGACTGAAAATACTAGTATTGGTAGCTTCCACCATAGGCCAGTCTAGATATCCTATTAAGCTGCGAGGAGTGACAGCCCGAGCACGGTGAGTCCAGGGTGTTACATCCTAACCTTCCACCATAGGCCATTGTGTGTGTGTGTCTTGTCGCGTTTTCGGTTGACCTCGGCTTGAATCATCTTCACAATACTAGGCTTGTCATATGGACCACGGGGTTCCCCTGCCTGTATTTGTAATATTGATTGTTGTTGCATTTAGAGCGTGTTTCTGTGATTATGTTTGTTGAGAGATATCAATATAATGTTGTGCGAGCTGTTGAGATTTTTGGACATGTCACTCACTAAAACCATCGTTGTTATAATAAGACATAAGTACATTGTAGTTGACATGATTATGTTTCTTAAGATGACGTACCGTACTTGTTTCTGTTATTATGTTTGTTGGGACATTGTAATTTAATGTTTTGTGAAACCATGACTGGACAAGTGATGCATAAATACATTGCAGTTGACATGATTATGTTTCTTGGGATGATGTACTGTACTTGTTTCTGTTATTTTGTTTATTGAGAGATTGTAATGTAATGTTTTGCGAAACCATGACAGGACAAGTGATGCATAAGTACCTTGTAGTTGACATGATTTTGTTTGTTGAGTTGATGTAATATACTTGTTTCTGTGATTATGTTTGTTGAGAGATTGTAATGTGATGTTTTGTGAAACCATGATGTGATTATGTTTGTTGAGAGATTGTAATGTAATGTTTTGTGAAACCATCACTGAAGAAGTGATGCATAAGTACCTTGTAGTTGACATGATTTTGTTTCTTTAGATGATGTAATATACTGCTATGTTTTCGTTTGGCAATGAAATTGGGATGGAGGGAGTACAGGTTTAATATTTGAAATAAGAATGTATGAAGAGAATCCATATTAGGCAGGAGACAGTAATCTAGGGAAAGGGCATGGTATCCATTAAACTATTGTAACATGCCAATTTAGTCATTGTTGTAGTGGTAGAAGGGCTGCTCTTTATCTCTCTCTCTCTCTCTCTCTCTCTCTCTCTCTCTCTCTCTCTCTCTCTCTCTCTCTCTCTCTCTCTCTCTCTCTCTCTCTCGTCGACGCCGTCGCCTACGACGATGCATTCGCCATGCTGTCCTTGAACGGTGAGGACGACCAGTCGAGCAGCGAAAACCTTCTCTCCGACATCGAGTATTCCTTCCATGATGTGAGTTCCTCTGTTTTCTCAGGCTAGGGTTAGGCAATGGTAAATCTCTCGATCTGAGCTCCATGTGTGCACGCAATCGTGTTCGATTTCAGCTTTGCGTTTACCTATAGGTACCACGGACGATCTACGACTCTGAATGGGAGGGCCTAGATCTCGATGGAGAACTACCATGTGATCATGGGCTAAAACTGAGGAGATATGTTGCATTCGAAGGCAGTAACACTGGGAGAAGGGTTTTGGGCTGTACAAATCAGGTTTGTTTACATTATGTGCAACTGTGACATGAAGTAAAATGTATCGTGCATGTTCATAACGCTACAATGTGTGTGTTTTTAGGTTGGCCCGGTGTGTAAAGAAGTAGAGTGGGTGGATCTTGAGTGGCTAGATGCACTTAAGAAATGTTTGGCACAGTTATGGGAGATGTATGAGTTGGAAAGGTCGGGGAGATTTACTGATGTAAGTGATGCAGCTGAAAAAAATTACAAGTTGTCGGTACAAAATAAGGACGTGGAACAAAAAATCGAGAATTTGAAGTCAGACCTAACTGACGGAGTCAATGGGAGCTTGGTTGTTGGAACTACAAAGAAGCTTCAGGATAGTCACATGTTGCTGATTCATAATGCAGAATAGCAGAGGGATCAGGTCGGGGAAGACAAGAAGAAGCTAGAGTACTACATTGCGGATCTGTTGAAGGAACTGAAGAAGGCGCGCGAGGGTGAACAAGAAAAGACTATAGAGGATAAAGGAAATTCAAGATGAATAATTTATGGTGTGCCATGCCTGAAACTAGTTAACTGTAAGACTTGCAGTTGCGCTTTCTTAACTAAGACAAACTCAATCCTCGAGCAAACTAATTTCAGACGAACACACATATCGTGCATAGAGATAAGTTCACACTTACAAAATCACCACTGCAGAGGATAAACCAAGAAGTTCAGTACTAATAGACATATGTTGTGTTAAAGCGAGCCTGGCCCGGAGCTGCTTGTTTTCCTCCCTAAGATTGGCCAGCTCCTTCAGTACGTTGTCGTGCTTCAACTGTAGGTTCCAGCGCTCCGTCACGGATTGGAGAAGTTGGTCTGTAGCCATACGATTTTCCTTCAAGATCCCTTTCATGATCTCCGTCTTCTTCCTAGCCGAGGTGCGACCTTCACTGTGTAGCTTCTCCCAGCCGGCGTTTAACTCCTTCAGTTTCTGGCACTTGTCAAAAAGGACCACGACTTCAGCGCACAGGTGGTCAAAGGCCAGTGTCTGGGAATTCTGCTTCTCCCTTTGGATTGTTATCTTGTCATTTAGCCAGGTCGCCAGGTCCTAGTCAATCTTTCGCATCTTTCCCTACAACAAAAAAACATACTACGGTTTGTTTAGTTCACCAGGACAAGCTAGTTAGTTTCCATAATTAACTGAATCGACTAGTAACACTGTCATAATTTCAAGGAAGAAGCAATCTAGGACTAATCAACATTTTATGAATCGAGTAGTGGCACTGTCATAATTTCAATTTCAAAGACAAATACGATTTGTCTGTAGTTTAGTGTGTTGTGTGTTTTTCCCAATATCACTAAATAGTAGTGGGATAGTGGCAAACTCATAATGCAGAAACCCATGTCCAGATACATAATGGAAAGAGCACATGGTGTCCATTCATGAACATGAACACCAACACATGTCCAGATAGATAAGGAGTTGCCCTAGGATTCTTATTGCACCCTATAATGGGAAGCAAACTTGGGCATTACTCCCTGAACCCTATACATTACAAAAGGAATGGAGGATGAACTGATATTTGTGTCCCCACTAACGGGAATCAGACTTGGGCACTGCTCCGATACGCCTCCAGACAAGCCCTTAGCTCCTCGTTCTCTTTCTGAACGCCCTCGAGTACGGTGATCCCTCTTCTCATGTCCTGCTTCATCTCCTTCACTGCATGCACACAACGGTTCCTGTCATGGTAGGCTCGGATGGTAGCATTGGTTTCCTCGACGCGTCCTCTGAGTGCCTCGGTGACTTCGTCCTGTAGGAGAGTGTACCTTTCCACGAGATTCTTCTTCTCCTCCATGAGCTCGTTGATTATCTTGATGGCCTGTTCTTGCCTGTTCAAGTTACGGTCGAGCACTTTCTGCAGCCTCACGATGTCACGTGCAAAATCCAGCGAGATCTCCTTCTGCACAGATAATTGCTTGGGTAGGCTCTCATTAGCTTGGGTGAGGGAGCGTGCAAGCCCATGTTGGTTGTAAATATTGGCACTGATTGCGGCCACCATGTCACAGTACTCGCCCTTCGATCGCTGCATCATACATGTTAATTGAAATAGGAATTCTATAATTACACCCCAGGTTGCAGGTGAATACTGATACAGATCAAAAAATCCCCATTGAATCTATTGACCGCAGTGTTAAAAATGGACCTAGAGATCTATTCATGACCACGATAAACTAATCCTAATCACAAAAAATCCATAGTGAATCTATGAATAGAGGTATTAAGGAAAGACCAACAGATCCAGTCATATTCATGAAAACTAGTTCAACTCGCAAAAGAAGAAGCAACCCCAATGCGGGGCGGACACGATCTAAGAAATCCACATCACAACTCGGAGAAATAATAGTGTGGAGATTTGCTACCTCATTGAGACGTGGAACAGGGCCGAACGGTTCCTGCAACGTCTCTGTCATGGTGAATCCTGGCTCCACGGCCGGCATGTAATACGTAGAAGAGGAAGAGCAAGAAGAAGAAGAAAAACAAGAAGAAGCTGAATAAGATCATGATGGAGAGCGAGATGGAGAAGAAGTAGAACAAGAAGACCATACCGGGAGGATCCCTCGCCTGCTAGAACATTCGGCGCAATTGTCAGGGGAGATTGGGCCTCGATGAGTGGGGGGCTTGAGCGGCTGGTAGAGCAAGAAGTGTCTCGGGGTGATTTCTCTCCCTTTTCTCTGCGAGGATCGTCGACCGGCCTCTCCCTTCCTCCGGGGAGCCATGGCTTGCAGGGTGAGGGTGGCGGCAGCAGGAGGAAGAAGATAGTGATTAGTGTGGGAGAAGAGTAAAAGAGTACAGGCCGTGGTCCAGTAGTACTAGTACTATTATACAAGACCACTGTGTACGGTCTACCTTCTCAAAGAAGCCAGGGGGGCAGGGGTAGGGAATCGATGGGACTTGTCTTAATTACGATGGACAGTTCAATGGTCTTCGGCGCCGCCCAAAATCCAATATATAATTAGGGGACTGCGAGCCGGGTGATCATCACGGGCATCGGCGCGCACGTCCCGCGTGCGTGTGTCACGCGTTGATGGGGCAATGACGTGTGCAACTACTGCACGATCACGTCGGCACGTTGAACTCCATAAAACTCCACGTCAACAGGCACGCACGGGATATTTACGAGTCTAGAATATGCTGTGCCACTTTTGTTGTGATCAAATTATGTTCAGTACGCGAGATATTACTTTTTTTTAATAATCGACAAATGCACCAGTGTCATTGCATGTTCAGTGCGCATGACTATTCTTTTCACATACCACATATGGATCCACCAGTGTCATTGCATGTATGTTCTTTCCACAAACCACACATGGATCCACCAGTGTGATTGCATGTGTGTTATTTTCACAACCCACATATGGATCCACCAGTGTCATTGCATGTGTGTTCTTCTCATTAACCATATCTAGAGTCATTTCATGTGTGTTATTTTCACATACCACATATGGATCCACCAGTGTCATTGAAATGTGTATTCTTTCATTAACCACGCCTGGAGTCATTTCGTGACTATTCTTTTCACATACCATATATGGGTCCACCAGAGTTCATTGCATGTTTGTTCTCTTCATAGACCACACATGGATCCACCAGTGTCACTGCATGTGGTTCCACCAGAATTCATTGCATGTGTGTTCTCTTCACATACCACACATGGATCCACCAGTGTCATTGCATGTGTGTTCTTCTCATTAACCACAGCTAGAGTCATTGCATGTGTGTTCTTTTCACAAACCACATATGGATCCACCAATGTCATTGAAATGTGTATTATTTTTTACAAACAACAACTGGAGTCATTTCATGTGTGTTCTCTTCAGAGACCACATATGGATCCACCAGAGTCATTGAAATATGTGTTCTCTTTAGAGACCACACATGGAGTCATTTCATGATTGTTCTTTTGACAGACCATATATGGACCCACCAGAGTTCATTACATGTGTGTTCTCTTCAGATACCACACATGGATCCGCCAGTGTCATTGCATGTGTGTTGTTTTTACTAACAACAACTAGATTCATTGCATGACTATTCTTTTCACATACCACATATGGATCCACCAGTGTCATTGCATGTATGTTCTTTCCACAAACCACACATGGATCCACCAGTGTGATTTCATTTGTGTTATTTTCACAACTCACATATGGATCCACCAGTGTCATTGCATGTGTGTTCTTCTCATTAACCATATCTAGAGTCATTGCATGTGTGTTCTTTTCACAGAACAAATATGGATCCACCATTGTCACTGAAATGTGTATTATTTCATTAACCACACCTGGAGTCATTTCATGACTATTCTTTTCACAAACCATATATGGATCCACCAGAGTTCAATGCATGTGTATTCTCTTCATAGACCACATATGGATCCACCGTGTTATTGAAATGTGTATTACTTTCACAAACAACAACTAGAGTCATTTCATGAAAATTCTTTTCACAGACCACATATGGATCCACCAGAGTCATTGAAATGTGTGTTCTCTTCAGAGACCACACATGGAGTCATTTCATGACTGTTCTTTACACAGACCATATATGGATCCACCAGACTTCATTGCATGTGTGTTCTCTTCACAGACCACACATGGACCAAAGTGTCATTGCATGTGGTTCCACCAGTGTCATTGAAATGTGTGTTCTCTCTTTAGAGACCACACATGTATCAACCAGTGTCATTGCATGTGTGTTCTTTTTACTAACAACAACTAAGTCATTGCATGTGTGTTATTTCCACAATCCACCTATGGATCCACCAGTGTCATTGCATGTGTGTTCTTCTCAATTGCAACAACTAAAGTCATTGCATGTCTGTTATTTTCACTAACCCACACATGGATCCACCAGAGTCATTGCATGTGTGTTCTTTTCCCAGACCATATATGGATCCACCAGTGTCATTGAAATGTGTGTTCTCTTCAGAGACCATACATGGATCCACCAGTGTCATTGCATGTGTGTTTTTTTACTAACCCACATATGGATCCACCAGAGTCATTGCTATGTGTTCTCTTTAGAGAACACACATGGATCCACCAGCGTCATTGCATGTGTGTTATTTTCACAGACAACATATGGATCAACCAGTGTCATTTAAATGTTTGTTCTCTTCAGAGACCACACATGGATCCACCAGTGTCATTGCATGTGTGTTGTTTGTACTAACAACAACTAGAGTCATTTCATGACTATTCTTTTCACAGACAATATATGGGTCCACTAGAGTTCATTGCATGTGTGTTCTCTTCACAGATCACACATGGATCCACTAGTGCCATTCCATGTGGTTCCACCAGAGTTCATTGCATGTGTGTTCTTTTCACAATCCACCTATGGATCCACCAGTGTCATTGCATGTTTGTTCTTCTCATTAACCACAGCTAGAGTCATTGCATGTGTGTTCTTTTCACAAACCACAGATGGATCCACCAGTGTCATTGAAATGTCTATTATTTTGATAAACAAGAACTACAGTCATTTCATGACTATTCTTTTCACAAACCACATTTGGATCCACCAGAGTCGTTGAAATGTGTGTTCTCTTCAGAGACCACACATGGAGTCATTTCATGATTGTTCTTTTCACGGACCATATATGGATCCACCAGAGTTCATTGCATGTGTGTTCTATTCACAAACCACACATGGATCCACCAGTGTCATTCCATGTGGTTCCACCAGTATCATTAAAATGTGTGTGCTCTTTTTAGAGACCACACATGGATCAACCAGTGTCATTGCATGTGTTTTCTTTTTTCTAACAACCACTAGAGTCATTTCATGTGTGTTATTTTCACAATCCACCTATGGATCCACCAGTGTCATTACATGTGTGTTCTTCTCAATAACCACAGCTAGAGTCATTGCCTGTGTGTTCTCTTCACAGACCACACATGGATCCACCAGTGTCATTGCATGTGTGTTCTTTTTACTAACAACACCTAGAGTCATTTCATGACTATTTTATTCATAGACCACATATGGATCCACCGGAGTCATTGAAATGTGTGTTCTCTTCAGAGACCGCACGTGGATCCACCAGTGTGATTGCATGTGTGTTCTTCTCAATAACCACAACTAAAGTCATTGCATGTGTGTTATTTTCACAACCCACATATGGATCCACCAGAGTCATTGCATGTCTGTTATTTTCACATACCATATATGGATCCACCAGTGTCATTGAAATGTGTGTTCTCTTCAGAGACCACACATGGATCCACCAGTGTCATTGCATGTGTGTTATTTTTACTAACAACAACAAGAGTCATTGCATGTGTGTTCTTTCTACAAACCACTAATGGATCAACCAGAGTCATTGCATGTGTGTTCTTTCCACAAACCACCAATGTCACTGCATGTGTGTTCTTTCCACAAACCACATGGATCAACCAGAGTCATTGCATATATGTTCTTTCCACAAACCACTCATGGATCCACCAGAGTAATTGCATGTGTGTTCATGTCATAAACCACACATGGATCCACCAATGTCACTGCATGTGTGTTCTTTTCACAAACCACATATGGATCCACCAGTGTCATTGAAATGTGTGTTCTCTTCAGAGACCATACATGGATCCACCAGTGTCATTGCATGTGTGTACTTTTTACAAACCCACATATGGATGCACCAGAGTCATTGCATGTATGTTCTCTTTAGAGACCACACATGGATCAACCAGTGTCATTGCATGTGTGTTCTTTTCATAGACCACATATGGATCCACCAGTGTCATTGAAATGTGTGTTCTCTTCAGAGACCACACATGGATCCACCAGTGTCATTTCTTGTGTGTTGTTTTTACTAATAACAAATAGAGTCATTGCATGACTATTCTTTTCACATACCACATATGGATCCACCAGTGTCATTGCATGTATGTTCTTTCCACAAACCACACATGGATCCACCAGTGTGATTGCATGTGTGTTATTTTAACAGCCCACATATGGATCCACCAGTGTCATTGCATGTGTGTTCTCCTCATTAACCATATCTAGAGTCATTGCATGTGTGTTCTTTCCACAGACCACATATGGATCCACCATTGTCATTGTAATGTGTATTCTTTTATTAACCACACCTAGAGTCATTTCATGACTATTCTTTTCACAGACCATATATGGATCCACTAGAGTTCAATGGATGTGTGTTCTCTTCATAGACCACATATGGATCCTCTAGTGTCATTGAAATGTGTATTATATTCACAAACAATAACTAGAGTCATTTCATGACTATTCTTTTCACAGACCACATATGGATCCACCAGAGTCATCGAAATGTGTGTTCTCTTCAGAGACCGCATATGGAGCCATTTCATGACTGTTCTTTTCAGAGACCATATATGGATCGACCAGACTTAATTGCATGTGTGTTCTCTTCACAGACCACACATGGACCAACCAGTGCCATTGCATGTGGTTCCACCAGTGTCATTGAAATGTGTGTTCTCTCTTCAGATACCACACATGGATCAACCAGTGTCATTGCATGTATTTTCTTTTTATTAACAACAACTAGAGTCATTGCATGTGTGTTATTTTCACAATCCACCTATGGATCCACCAGTGTCATTGCATGTGTGTTCTTCTCCATAACCACAGCTAGAGTCATTAGATGTGTTTTCTTTTCACAGACCACACATGGATCCACCACAGTCATTGCATGTGTGTTCTTTTTACAAACAACACCTGGAGTCATTTCATGACTATTTTATTCACAGACCACATATGGATCCACCAGAGTCATTGAAATGTGTGTTCTCTTCAGAGACCACACATGGATCCACCAGTGTCATTGCATGTGTGTTCTTCTCAGTAACCACAACTAAAGTCATTACATGTGTGTTATTTTCACAACCCACATATGGATCCACCTGAGTCATTGCATGTGTGTTCTTTTACAGACCACATATGGATCCACCATTGTCATTGAAATGGCTATTCTTTCATTAACCACACCTAGAGTCATTTCATGACTATTATTTTCACAGACCATATATGGGTCCACCAGAGTTCATTGCATGTGTGTTCTCTTCACAGACCACATATGGATCCACCAATGTCATTGCATGTGGTTCCACCAGAGTTCATTGCATGTGTGTTCTTTTCACAATCCACATGGATCCACTAGTGTCATTGCATGTGTGTTCTTCTCATTAATCACATCTAGAGTAATTGCATGTGTGTTCTTTTCACAAATCACATATGGATCCACGAGTGTCATTGAAATACGTATTATTTTCACAAACAACAACTGGAGTCATTTCATGACTGTTCTTTACACAGACCACATATGGATCCACTAGAGTCATTTAACTGTGTGTTCTCTTCGGAGACCACACATGGAGTCATTTCATGACTGTTCTTTACACAGACCATATATCGATCCACCAGAGTTCATTGCAGGTCTCTTCACAGACCATACATGGATCGACTAGTGTCATCGCATGTGATTCCACCAGTGTCATTGAAATGTATGTTCTCTCTTCAGAGACCACACATGGATCAACTAGTGTCATTGCATGTGTGTTATTTTTACTAACAACAACTAGAGTCATTGCATGTGTGTTATTTTCACAATCCACCTATGGATCCACCAGTGTCATTGCATGTGTGTTCTTCTCAATAACAACATCTAAAGTCATTGCATCTGTGTTATTTTTTACTAACCCACACATGGATCCACCAGAGTCATTGCATGTGTGTTATTTTCACAGACAACACCTGGAGTCATTTCATGACTATTCTTTTCACAAACCACATATGGATCCACCAGTGTCATTGCATGTGTGTTCTTCTCAATAACCACAACTAAAATCATTGCATGTGTGTAATTTTCACAACCCACATATGGATCCACCAGAGTCATTGCATGTGTGTTCTTTTCATAGACCATATATGGATCCACTAGTGTCATTGAAATCTGTGTTCTCTTCAGAGACCACACATGGATCCACCAGTGTCATTGCATGTGTGTTATTTTTACTAACAACAACTAGAGTCATTGCATGTGTGTTCTTTCCACAAACCACACATGGATCAACCAGAGGCATTGCATGTGTGTTCTTTCCAAAAACCACACATGCATCCACCGGAGTCATTGCATGTGTGTTCATGTCACAAACCACACATGGATCCACCAATGCCACTGCATGTGTGTTCTTTCCACAAACCACATGGATCAACCAGAGTCGTTGCATATGGGTTCTTTCCACAAACCACACATGGATCCACCAGAGTCATTGCATGTGTGTTATTTTCACTAACCACATATGGATCCACCAATGTCATTGAAATGTGTGTTCTCTTCAGAGACCATACATGGATCCACCAGTGTCATTGCATGTGTGTTCTTTATAGTAACCCACATATGGATCCACCAGAGTAATTGCATTTGTGTTCTGTTCAGAGACCACACATGGATCCACAAGTGTCATTGCATGTGTGTTCTTTTCACAGACCACATATGGACAAACCATTGTCATTGAAATGTGTATTCTTTCATTAACCACACCTGGAGTCATTTCATGACTATTCTTTTCACAGAACATATATGGGTCCACCAGAGTTCATTGCATGTGTGTTCTCTTCAAACACCATATATGGATCCACCAGTGTCATTGCATGTGGTTCCACCGGAGTTCATTGCCTGTGTGTTCTCTTCACAGACCACACATGGATCCACCAGTGTCATTGCATGTGTGTTCTTCTCATTAACCACGGCTAGAGTCATTGCATCTGTGTACTTTTCACAAACCACATATGGATCCACCAGTGTCATTGAAATGTGTATTATTTTCACAAACAACAACTAGAGTCATTTCATGACTATTCTTTTCCCAGACTACATATGGATCCACCAGAGTCATTGAAATGTGTGTTCTCTTCAGAGGACAAACATGGACTCATTTCATGACTGTTCTTTTCACAGACCATATATGGATCCACCAGAGTTCATTGCATGTGTGTTCTCTTCACAGACCATACATGGATCCGCCAGTGTCACTGCATGTGGTTCCACCTGTGTCATTGAAATGTGTGTTCTCTCTTCATAGACCACACATGGATCAAGCAGTGTCATTGCATGTGTGTTCTTTTTACTAACAATAACTAGAGTGATTTCATGTGTGTTATTTTCACAATCCACCTATGGATCCACTAGTGTCATTGCATGTGTGTTCTTCTCAATTACAACAACTAAAGTCATTGCATGTGTGTTATTTTCACTAACCCACACATGGATCCACCAGAGTCATTGCATGTGTGTTATTTTCACAGACCATATATGGATCCAACAGTGTCATTTAAATGTGTGTTCTCTTCAGAGACTATACATGGATCCACCAGTGTCATTGCATGTGTGTTCTTTTTACTAACCCACATATGGATCCACTAGAGTCATTGCATGTGTGTTTCTTCAGAGACCACACATGGATCCACGAGTGTCATTGCATTTGTGTTCTTTTCACAGACAACATATGGATCCACCAGTGTCATTTAAATATGTGTTCTCTTCACAGACCACACATGGATCCACTAGTGCCATTGCATGTGTGTTGTTTTTAATAACAACAACTAGAGTCATTTCATGACTATTCTTTTCACAGACCATATATGGGTCCACCAGAGTTCATTGCATGTGTGTTCTCTTCAGAGACCACACATGGATCCACCAAAGTCATTGCATGTGTGTTCATGTCACAAACCACACATGGATCCACCAATGTCACTGCATGTGTGTTCTTTCCACAAACCACATGGATCAACCAGAGTCGTTGCATATGTATTCTTTCCACAAACCACACATGGATCCACCAGAGTCATTGCATGTGTGTTATTTTCACTAACCACACATGGATCCACCAATGTCACTGCATGTGTGTTCTTTTCACAAACCACATATGGATCCACCAATGTCATTCAAATGTGTGTTCTCTTCAGAGACCATACATGGATCCACCAGTGTCATTGCATGTGTGTTCTTTATAGTAACCCACATATGGATCCACCAGAGTAATTGCATTTGTGTTCTGTTCAGAGACCACACATGGATCCACCAGTGTCATTGCATGTGTGTTCTTTTCACAAACCACATATGGATCCACCATTGTCATTGAAATGTGTATTCATTCATTAACCACACCTGGAGTCATTTCATGACTATTCTTTTCACAGACCATATATGGGTCCACCAGAGTTCATTGCATGTGTGTTCTCTTCAAACACCATATATGGATCCACCAGTGTCATTGCATGTGGTTCCACCAGAGTTCATTGCCTGTGTGTTCTCTTCGCAGACCACACATGGATCCTCTAGTGTCATTGCATGTGTGTTCTTCTCATTAACCACAGCTAGAGTCATTGCATGTGTGTACTTTTCACAAACCACATATGGATCCACCAGTGTCATTGAAATGTGTATTATTTTCACAAACAACAACTAGAGTCATTTCATGACTATTCTTTTCCCAGACTACATATGGATCCACCAGAGTCATTGAAATGTGTGTTCTCTTCAGAGGACAAACATGGACTCATTTCATGACTGTTCTTTTCACAGACCATATATGGATCCACCAGAGTTCATTGCATGTGTGTTCTCTTCACAGACCATACATGGATCCGCCAGTGTCACTGCATGTGGTTCCACCTGTGTCATTGAAATGTGTGTTCTCTCTTCATAGACCACACATGGATCAAGCAGTGTCATTACATGTGTGTTCTTTTTACTAACAATAACTAGAGTGATTTCATGTGTGTTATTTTCACAATCCACCTATGGATCCACTAGTTTCATTGCATGTGTGTTCTTCTCAATTACAACAACTAAAGTCATTGCATGTGTGTTATTTTCACTAACCCACACATGGATCCACCAGAGTCATTGCATGTGTGTTATTTTCACAGACCATATATGGATCCAACAGTGTCATTTAAATGTGTGTTCTCTTCAGAGACTATACATGGATCCACCAGTGTCATTGCATGTGTTTTCTTTTTACTAACCCACATATGGATCCACCAGAGTCATTGCATGTGTGTTTCTTCAGAGACCACACATGGATCCACGAGTGTCATTGCATTTGTGTTCTTTTCACAGACAACATATGGATCCACCAGTGTCATTTAAATGTGTGTTCTCTTCACAGACCACACATGGATCCACTAGTGCCATTGCATGTGTGTTGTTTTTAATAACAACAACTAGAGCCATTTCATGACTATTCTTTTCACAGACCATATATGGGTCCACCAGAGTTCATTGCATGTGTGTTCTCTTCAGAGACCACACATGGATCCACCAAAGTCATTGCATGTGTGTTCATGTCACAAACCACACATGGATCCACCAATGTCACTGCATGTGTGTTCTTTCCACAAACCACATGGATCAACCAGAGTCGTTGCATATGTGTTCTTTCCACAAACCACACATGGATCCACCAGAGTCATTGCATGTGTGTTATTTTCACTAACCACACATGGATCCACCAATGTCACTGCATGTGTGTTCTTTTCACAAACCACATATGGATCCACCAATGTCATTCAAATGTGTGTTCTCTTCAGAGACCATACATGGATCCACCAGTGTCATTGCATGTGTGTTCTTTATAGTAACCCACATATGGATCCACCAGAGTAATTGCATTTGTGTTCTGTTCAGAGACCACACATGGATCCACCAGTGTCATTGCATGTGTGTTCTTTTCACAAACCACATATGGATCCACCATTGTCATTGAAATGTGTATTCTTTCATTAACCACACCTGGAGTCATTTCATGACTATTCTTTTCACAGACCATATATGGGTCCACCAGAGTTCATTGCATGTGTGTTCTCTTCAAACACCATATATGGATCCACCAGTGTCATTTCATGTGGTTCCACCAGAGTTCATTGCCTGTGTGTTCTCTTCACAGACCACACATGGATCCACCAGTGTCATTGCATGTGTGTTCTTCTCATTAACCACGGCTAGAGTCATTGCATCTGTGTACTTTTCACAAACCACATATGGATCCACCAGTGTCATTGAAATGTGTATTATTTTCACAAACAACAACTAGAGTCATTTCATGACTATTCTTTTCCCAGACTACATATGGATCCACCAGAGTCATTGAAATGTGTGTTCTCTTCAGAGGACAAACATGGACTCGTTTCATGACTGTTCTTTTCACAGACCATATATGGATCCACCAGAGTTCATTGCATGTGTGTTCTCTTCACAGACCATACATGGATCCGCCAGTGTCACTGCATGTGGTTCCACCTGTGTCATTGAAATGTGTGTTCTCTCTTCATAGGCCACACATGGATCAAGTAGTGTCATTGCATGTGTGTTCTTTTTACTAACAATAACTAGAGTGATTTCATGTGTGTTATTTTCACAATCCACCTATGGATCCACTAGTGTCATTGCATGTGTGTTCTTCTCAATTACAACAACTAAAGTCATTGCATGTGTGTTATTTTCACTAACCCACACATGGATCCACTAGAGACATTGAATGTGTGTTCTTTTCCCAGACCATATATGGATCCAACAGTGTCATTTAAATGTGTGTTCTCTTCAGAGACCATACATGGATCCACCAGTGTCATTGCATGTGTGTTCTTTTTACTAACCCACATATGGATCCACCAGAGTCATTGCATGTGTGTTTCTTCAGAGACCACACATGGATCCACAAGTGTCATTGCATGTGTGTTCTTTTCACAGACAACATATGGATCCACCAATGTCATTTAAATGTGTGTTCTCTTCACAGACCACACATGGATCCACTAGTGCCATTGCATGTGTGTTGTTTTTAATAACAACAACTAGTCATTTCATGACTATTCTTTTCACAGACCATATATGGGTCCACCAGAGTTCATTGCATTTGTGTTCTCTTCAAAGACCACACATGGATCCACTAGTGCCATTGCATGTGGTTCCACCAGAGTTCATTGCATGTGTGTTCTTTTCACAATCCAGTTATGGATCCACCAGTGTCATTGCATGTGTGTTCTTCTCATTAACCATAGCTAGAGTCAGTGCATGTGTGTTCTTTTCACAAACCACATATGGATCCACCAGTGTCATTGAAATGTGTATTATTTTCACAAACAAGAACTACAGTCATTTCATGACTATTCTTTTCACAGACCACATATGGATCCACCAGAGTCATTGAAATGTGTGTTCTCTTCAGACACCACACATGGAGTCACTTCATGATTGTTCTTTTAACAGACCATATATGGATCCACCAAAGTTCATTGCATGTGTGTTCTCTTCACAAACCACACATGGATCCACCAGTGTGATTGCATGTGGTTCCACCAGTGTCATTGGAATGTGTGTTCTCTCTTCAGAGACCACACATGGAACAACCAATGTCATTGCATGTGTTTACTTTTTACTAACAACAACTAGAGTCATTGCATGTGTGTTCCTCTCCATAACCACAGCTAGAGTCATTAGATGTGTTTTCTTTTCACAGACCACACATGGATCCACTACAGTCATTGCATGTGTCTTCTTTTTACTAACAACACCTCGAGTCATTTCATGACTATTTTATTCACAGACCACATATGGATCCACCAGAGTCATTGAAATATGTGTTCTCTTCAGAGACCACACATGGATCCACCAGTGTCATTGCATGTGTGTTATTTTTACTAACAACAACTAGAGTCATTGCATGTGTGTTCTTTCCACAAACCACACATGGATCAACCAGAGGCATTGCATGTCTGTTATTTTCACAGACCATATATGGATCCACCAGTGTCATTGCAATGTGTGTTCTCTTCAGAGATCACACATGGATCCACCAGTGTCATTGCATGTGTGTTCTTATCAATAGCCACAAGTAAAGTCATTGCATGTGTGTTATTTTCACCACCCACATATGGATCCACCAGAGTCATTGCATGTGTGTTGGTTTCACAGACCATATATAGATCCACCATTGTCATTGTAATGGCTATTCTTTCATTAACCACACCTAGAGTCATTTCATGACTATTCTTTTCACAAACCATATATGGGTCCACCAGAGTTCATTGCATGTGTGTTCTCTTCACAGACCACATATGGATCCACAAGTGTCATTGCATGTGGTTCCACCAGAGTTCCTTGCATGTGTGTTCTTTTCACAATCCACATGGATCCACCAGTGTCACTGCATGTGTGTTCTTCTCATTAATCACATCTAGAGTAATTACATGTGTGTTCTTTTCACAAACCACATATGGATCCACCAGTGTCATTGAAATGTGTATTATTTTCACAAACAACAACTTGAGTCATTTCATGACTATTCTTTTCACAGACCACATATGGATCCACTAGAGTCATTGAAATTTGTGTTCTCTTCAGAGACCACACATGGAATCATTTCATGAATGTTCTTTTCACAGACCATATATGGATCCACCAGGGTTCATTGCATGTGTGTTCTCTTCGCAGACCATACATGGATCCACTAGTATCATTGCATGTGGTTCCACCAGTGTCATTGAAATGTGTGTTCTCTCTTCAGAGACCACATATGGATCAACTAGTGTAGTTGCATGTGTGTTATTTTTCCTAACAACATCTAGAGTCATTGCATGTGTGTTATTTTTACAATCCACCTATGGATCCACCAGTGTCATTGCATGTGTGTTCTTCTCAATAACAACAACTAAAGTCATTGCATCTGTGTTATTTTTTACTAACCCACACATGGATCCACCAGAGTCATTGCATGTGTGTTATTTTCACAGACAACACCTGGAGTCATTTCATGACTATTCTTTTCACAAACCACATTTGGATCCACCAGAGTGATTGAAATGTGTGTTCTCTTCAAAGACCACACATGGATCCACCAGTGTCATTGCATGTGTGTTCTTCTCAATAACCACAACTAAAATCATTGCATGTGTGTTATTTTCACAACCCAGATATGGATCCACCAGAGACATTGCATGTGTGTTATTTTCACAGACCATATATGGATCCACTAGTGTCATTAAAATGTGTATTCTCTTTAGAGACCACACATGGATCCACCAATGTCATTGCATGTGTGTTATTTTTACTAACAACAACTAGAGTCATTGCATGTGTGTTCTTTCCACAAAGCACACATGGATCAAACAGAGTCATTGCATGTGTGTTCTTTCCACAAACCACACATGCATCCACCAGAGTCATTGCATGTGTGTTCATGTCACAAACCACACATGGATCCACCAATGTCACTGCATGTGTGTTCTTTCCACAAACCACATGGATCAACCAGAGTCGTTGCATATGTGTTCTTTCCACAAACCACACATGGATCCACCAGAGTCATTGCATCTGCGTTCATGTCACAAACAACACATGCATCCACCAATGTCACTGCATGTGTGTTCCTTTCAAAAACCACATATGGATCCACCAGTGTCATTGAAATGTCTGTTCTCTTCAGAGACCATACATGGATCCACTAGTGTCATTGCATGTGTGTTCTTTATACTAACCCACATATGAATCCACCAGAGTCATTGCATTTGCGTTCTCTTCAGAGACCACACATGGATCCACCAGTGTCATTGCATGTGTGTTCTTTTCACAGACCACGTATGGATCCACCATTGTCATTGAAATGTGTATTCTTTCATTAACCACACATGGAGCCATTTCATGACTATTCTTTTCACAGACCATATATGGGTCCACCAGAGTTCATTGCATGTGTGTTCTCTTCACAGACCACATATGGATCCACCAGTGTCATTGCATGTGGTTCCACCAGAGTTCATTGCATATGTGTTCTCTTCACAGACCAAACATGGATCCACCAATGTCATTGCATGTCTGTTCTTCTCATTAACCACAGCTAGAGTCATTGCATGTGTGTTCTTTTCACAAACCACATATGGATCCACCAGTGTCATTGAAATGTGTATTATTTTCACAAACAACAAATTGAGTCATTTCATGACTATTCTTTTCACAGACCACATATGGATCCACCCGAGTCATTCAAATGTGTGTTCTCTTCAGAGACCACACATGGAGTCATTTCATGACTGTTCTTTTCACATACCATATATGAATCCACTAGAGTTCATTGCATGTGTGTTATCATCACAGACCATACATGGATCCACCAGTGTCATTGCATGTGTGTTCTTTTCACAGACCATATATGGATCCACTAGAGTTCATTGCATGTGTGTTATCTTCATAGACCATACATGGATCCACCAGTGTCATTGCATGTGTGTTCTTTTTACTAACAACAACTAGAGTCATTGCATGTGTGTTATTTTCAAAAGCCACCTATGGATCCACCAGTGTCATTGCATGTGTGTTCTTCTCAATAAAAACAACTAAATTCATTGCATTTGTGTTATTGTCACTAACCCACACATGGATCCTCTAGAGTCATTGCATGTGTGTTCTTTTCACAAACCATATATGGATCCACCTGTGTCATTGAAATGTGTGTTCTCTTCAGAGGCCATACATGGATCCACCAGTGTCATTGCATGTGTGTTCTTATTACTAACCCACATATGGATCCACTAGAGTCATTGCATGTGTCTTATCTTTAGAGACCACACATGGATCCACCAGTGTCATTGCATGTGTGTTCTTTTCACAGACCCATATGGATCCACCAGTGTCATTGAAATCTGTGTTCTCTTCAGAGACCACACATGGATCCACTAGTGTCATTGCATGTGTGTTGTTTTTACTAACAACAACTTGAGTCATTTCATGACTATTCTTTCCAAAGACCATATATGGGTCCACCAGAGTTCATTGCATGTGTGTTCTCTTCACAGACCACACTATCCACCAGTGTCATTGCATGTGGTTCCACTAGAGTACATTGCATGTGTGTTCTTTTCACAATCCACCTATGGATCCACCAGTGTCATTGCATGTGTGTTCTTCTCATTAACCCAAACTAGAGTCATTGTATGTGTGTTCTTTTGACAAACTACATATGGATCCACCAGTGTCATTGAAATGTGTACTATTTTCACAAACAACAACTCGGGTCATTTCATGAATATTCTTTTCACAGATCACATATGGATCCACTAGAGTCATTGAAATGTGTGTTCTCTTCAGAGACCACACATGGAGTCATTTCATGACTATTCTTTTCACAGACCATATATGGATACACCAGAGTACATTGCATGTGTGTTCTCTTCACAGACCACACATGGATCCACCAGTGTCATTGCATGTGGTTCCACCAGTGTCATTGAAATGTGTGTTCTCTCTTCAGAGACCACACATGGATCAACCAGTGTCATTGCATGAGTGTTCTTTTTACTAATAACAACTAGAGTCATTGCATGTGTGTTCTTTTCACAATCCACCTATGGATCCACCAGTGTCATTGCATGTGTGTTCTTTTTCCTAACAACAACTAAAGTCATTTCATGTGTGTTATTTTCACTAACCCACATATGGATCCACCAGAGTCATTGCATGTGTGTTCTTTTCACAGACCATATATGGATCCACCAGTGCTATTGCATGTATGTTCTTTCCAAAAACCACACATGGATCCACAGTGTCATTGCATGTGTGTTCTTTTTACTAACAACAACTAAAGTCATTGCATGTGTGTTAATTTCACAACCCACATATGGATCCACCAGTGTCATTGCATGTGTGTTCTTCTCATTAACCATATCTAGAGTCATTGCATGTGTGTTCTTTTCACATACCACATATGGATCCACCATCATCATTGAAATGTGTATTCTTTCATTATTTTTAACGACAGCCGTTGGCCACAAACAATCGGGACGCGGAGCTAACCCGCAACTGCTCCGGGCTTCAAGAAGACCCGATACCCGATTGTTAGGCGCTGTTGGATCGGGTTGCGTGGATGATAAGGATGTCCTTCGCGAGGGCGATCCGCGAGAAGTCTGTTCTGCGATCTGATTGGCAGTGGCTACGATGCTGGGCCTACGTCCATGCCCTTATCCCCTTAACCTCAGGGCCGAAGCTCGGATCGTGTTCCTTCATCGCCATGGAGAGGGTGAGGCCCAAAGTCAGCTTGCACGAGGCTCAGATGTTCGCCCACTACGACATACTCGTGCTGCCGTTCGCGAGGCTTCCGGCCGGCTTCGAGCTCAGCTACGCTAGGGTTCCTGTCGCGCCGCTCTTGCGCGACAACGCATTGGCGAGGCAGATCGAGGAGCGCCGCCGCCAGCTGCCAGAGCGGAAGAGGGCAATGGCACGGTACTCGCGCACGAGCGCGTACTGGAGAAAGCTGTGCAAGAAGGAGCAGGCTACGTTGATTGAGCTATGCGGAACCCACCGGCGGGAGATCCACTGGGCAGTGCCTGGGCGTACGACCTCCACCGTTATCGATGCGGCGCACCGTGAAGAAACCATGAGGAGGAGGAACACTGCCGGGAACGTCGGGATCGATTCCGACGCAGAGGAGGCTAGCGGCGACGCGGACAATGTCGTCGATGATGGAGACTGCGGGAGCGTCATAGTCGATTAGGGCAACTTAAGCATAAATTAAATCTATATATGGTATCTTAATGCCCTCTTTGGATCTGGGTCACTTCAGTCATAGTAGATTATCGTCATAATCTATATATGTTGGCCATGTTTTAGTTGTCTTTGTCTTTGAAACTAGTCGAAACTCATCCGATCCTGAAAATAAAGTTCGCGTGTTCCTGGCATATCGGATGGGACAATACGCTGACTCTGCTCCCAGCACTTGATGGCACAGCCATAATTTGGAGTCCGCCAGAGGAGAAGGGATCGAGCGTGTTGTAATAGTGTACTACTCCTGTCCATATATAACTGACTTAGTTTTTTTAGATATTTAATAAATGTGTCTATACCCAAAATATGTCTAGATACATGTTTTAAGTTTCTCTGTCTTTCAAACTAATCAAAAGTCGTGAAATTCTGAACAAACAAAGTCATTGCGTTCACATCTTATGGGACAGTACGCTGACTCTGCTACTTGATGGCACAGCCATAATTCCAGAGTGCGCCAGAGGATATGGGAATCCAAGGGAGATGGGAACTAGTAGCTGCGTCCATACATAGGTAAAACATTATTGTAATAATATTTAAAAATTTGTAATCTGGTCCACATGACCCCATCACAGACACATTGCATGCGCCAGATATAAAAGACGACACGACTAGTTTAGTTTCAATGATATAATTTAACAAACGACGTTACTGTGCCCGCATCTTTCTGCTCCTCTTATTAGTCTACTAGCCCACGCTGCATTAAGCATCAGTTGATGAGGATAAAAAAATGATAAAATGGCAAATAAAACAATTTTTAAGCTTACCTTTCATCTGGGAATCGTACAAAAATGAAATTGGCAGGGATTTATTATTTCTCTTATAGTTAGCCGAAAGATCCTCAAGAATATCCTCAATCACCCCTACAATTTCTTCATATTCTAATACACATCCATTATTTGCCCTTTCCTTCCCGTTCCGCTTACCCTTTTGTTTCTTTTGACAGCCTTTTCTCGCCGGCACCTCCACTTCTTCATAAATTGGTAGCTTACATACATTTTCCTCCGAGTGATCATCACCGTTTTCCTCCACCTGCTGCACTTCCTCAAGTTCTTTGTCTTCGCGATGCTCTTCCTCTAGTTCTAGCTGAGAAGCCTCATTTTCTGTCACCAGGGTGTGAACAAGGACAATATCATGTGTAACTGGGTTTTTCCACAACCTCTTGATATGGCCGAATCCGCCACAACGTTTGCATTTCCTTTTCCTAGCTCCCAACCTTGAACTTTATCGGTGGAGGCTTCGATCCTTAGCTTTCTAGGCCTCCTAGGTAGACTCCTAAGAACTGGTGGTTGAAGTTTGAACCCTGGATCGACAATCTCCCAATAATTTTCATCGGGCATAGGTGGTACGTTTTTTGCATAAGTTACAACAAACTTGTCCACGGAGAAATAGTTGTTGACATAGTTCTCTATTTTAATTCCGTTACCTCTAAGATTTAAGATGAAATAAATTGCATGGTAACATGGCAAACCAGTAATATGCCACTGCATGCATGAACAAGTCTTGTTTCCAATGTCTACAGTGTACCTCCGTTCACTTCCACGCTTGTATTCTTCATAAACCTCAGCCAATGTTCTGGAACTTCTGACCATCCTCATCTTTATCGTTCTCATTGCCATGGTTCTTGCATTTAGTAACATAACCACCTTTGGAATTATTTTATGGCCTAAAAAATTTCTTGCACAAATTCTTTGCCTTAAATCTATCTTCGCCATTATGCACTGTCTTATTGCGTCCAACAAAATAACAATTCCAATTGTCTTCATGCCCCAAATCTTATCATTGAAACTCTATGACAAATTATTGCAAACAAAATCCACCTTGCTTAACTCACCAAACTTGCTTCTAGCCCATAGCTTGGTGTGATGTTCTTCAAGGTATTTTTTCACCTTTGGCACTACATACATGTTCTGCAAGTAAGTAGCATGCGTGCTTGGGGTGTATGTGTATGTTGATCGCCACAAGTCCTCTTCAAAGTTCTTTCCTTTGAACTTCTTTGTGAAGTTAGTAGCGAGGTGCCACATGCGTTCCCTATGCTCAACCCTTGGAAACATAGCATCAACAACATTCTCAAGACCCTCACATGCACCGGTGTGTATCACCAACCCTTCAGGGTGACCAATTACTTCCCGTAGTCTCTGCATGAACCATGTCCAGCTTTCATTTGATTCACCCTCAAGAACAGCATAAGCTACGGGTAGAAGCCAATTATGCGCGTCCAAAGCACAAGCAGACGCAACATGTCCCCTGAACTTCCATGATAAAGAAGTTGCGCCTATTACCAAGTATGGCCTGCACCCGTCTAGGAACCCCTTCCAGCATGCCTTCAGGCAGACAAAACATCTCCTGAAGCATATCTTATCTGCCTGCTTATACCTGACCCCCCTCGAGACCTTTTCTCTTCCTTTCACAACCTCGTAATCGATGTCAACAACACTACTAGGTGATGTTTTCTCTACTTGAGCTTTGAAACTATACAACATATGAAAACTATCATTCCACTTGCCTTGAATGAAGTCTAGAGCCATCTCCTTCCCATCAAAGACTCTGTGGTAAGGAATCAGAATGTTAAACTTTTTTCTAATCTTTGCTCTGAGTTCAGCAGGTCCAATGTTATGATCTTGCCTCACCTAGTCAAGTACAGTAGCAGCAATCCACTTGGTAGTCATCGGTCAAATTTTATCACTTAAAGAGGCATTAGGGCAGTTGTGTTTCTTCGTGTTTACTTTGATCTGCATTCGATAAGAATCCAAATAATTCAGAGCTAGTTATCAGCAGAATAAGTATGAGAAAGACTGAAACTAAATGTAGCTATTGCAACCTGAAATGGGTGTCCACCCCGCATTGGAGATGCATGCAATCTCCATTTACACACATTACTTTCCCTACAGTGCACCCTAAATCTCTTTTGGTCGCTCTTTTCAATGATAAATTCGATCCCAACTCTGATTGCATAGGTTGCAACTACATATCTGCAATCCTCCACATTCTCAAAGACAGTCCCCTCATCAATTGTAGGATTGTACCTATCAAAGTGTATCACTGGCCTATCCTCTTCTTCGTCATCGTATCTACATCCCATTTCCAGATCTTCACATTCCTCTTCCTCATCAGTCCGATAGTCATGCTCAAAATTTGAATCAACCAAATATTCACTACTCTCCATCCTATCGGGGTCAGCATCCCTGTCTGGATATGCTTTCTCATCATCATCCACACCGCCACACATTTCAGTGCCTTCATGCTCGCTTGACAAAGCATCATGCTCAAGGACAAGCTGTACAGACATCCTGTGGTTATCAACACATATCATTGCCATCACTACGGGAATAGAAGCGCTAATTGGCATATGCAGAAAAGGAATGACAGTTCTTACCCTTCAGAGTGGACCCGCGACACCTTCTCCGGGCTCCATACCTCCAAAGCTCTGCACCTCGCTTCCTGTTCCCCTGTTTCATTGTCCTCTGTGCTGTCCAGACTTGAAGGAGATTCCATGCTCTCCAGCCGCGCAGGACCCATCTCCGTGTTCTCACTAGCGTCGTTGGGCACCTAACCCAATGGCTGACTCTCGGTTTTCGTTTCCAGACGCGCCTGGGCGGTGGACGGCGGTAAGGAGACAGGGCAGGGAGGGGAGGGGAGGGGATGTGAGGGATGGCAGGGACGGGAGAGCGGTAGGACGACCACCCAAGGGGATGACGAGAGCGGTGCACGACTAAGCGGAGTGGCGGCGGCAGGAGCAGAGGAGCAGTTCGGAGAGGAGCTGGTTGCGACAAAACATAGAAAATTGCGCAATAATGTGTTGGTGGGTGGCACCAGCCCTCGAACCTGGCACGCGCGCCGTCGAAGGTGGAGGAGGCGGGCCCGCCAGTCAGAAAACATGCCACCTATCAGCGCACTATGCACGGTAGCACTTCACGGAATTTTTTAGCAGGTCCCACATGTTAGTCTATTTGATCCAAACTTGAAGTGGCAGTCCCGCTTCTTCTCCCTCGTCTCCTTGTCTCCTCGCAGTGGCAGTTCTGCTTCTTCTCCCTCGTCTCCTCGTATCCTCGTAGTGGCAGTTCCACTTTGTCTCCCTCGTATGTTCTCCTCTTCTTCTTCTCCTCGCAGTGGTAGTTCTTCTTTCTTCCTCGATCAAAACATTCCCGCACGTTAGCCATGGCCAATAGCTGGATGAAGAGGAACTGCTCCGATCTCTTGGCCGACCCACTTCGCAAGATCGTTGATTACTTGCTAGAGAAAGAGGAGTACATCGACACCTATGCTGCTTGTCGGGAAGTCTGCACCGATTGGCGCCGCACTTTAAAGGTGCCTGAATTCCATCTCAACAACTAGATCATGATAGATCACACACTTCCAGACGTTGGTGACTTCACCTTCCTCAACTACGCCGCTGGTCGTTGCTTCAAGACGAATCTAATGGACGTGCATCGCAGGTTCACATTCACATCCGAAGATTCTATATATATAACATTCATTTATTGGTATTTTCCATTGTAAACATCTTAGTGCTTACTGATCCCCTGTACTTCCAAAAGATTCTACTTCGTCGGTGTTTCTCGTGGCGTCATCGTGCTTTCTCCGAGGGTGGAGCCGTACCAGATTCGGCTTCTGAACCCAATCACTCATAAGTCTAACACTGTGTTTCAAGCACACATACCATCTGATCTTCTGCAATCTGTCGTCGTGACAAAGTCCCCGATGATGGTGTTCGTTTGCACTGATTATCCAGGTCATATTGCATGGGCCGATGAGAGCACCCCAACGGGGCAAATCAATGGATCATTTGGAGAAGCATCGTATTCTCCACCTCCTGATACGCTTTTGTACTGCATGATGACATTCCGAGGGGAAGTATATGCATTACTTGAGAATGGAGACATCGTGTCGACCAACATCTAGTTAGAGCAGCGCGCGAGCACTGTCACGATATCCAAAATAATTTCAGCCCCAGTCTTTGAACAGGTACGCGGAACTTACAAATTTTACCTTGTGGAGTCAGATGGTGATCTGCTTCTTGTGTTGAACGGGGATTTTGCCAAAGGGCAACCGGTGTTGTACCGGGTGGACACGGAGAACTGCTCTCTCGAGGCCGTCGGTGACATTGGAAGTTATTGATTACAATCGGTCAATATCCATTGACACCAGGTTACACCCCATAGTAAAACCCGGTTGCATATACTACAGGAATTATATCAGATTGTACGATCATGAGGTTCAAGCATGGGAAGAGGAACCAACAATGGTAATGCATGGCTTAAGTCTAAAACATACACCGAGGCCTTACCCTCTGGACGAGATACTGGTAGCACATTGCAGAGAGAGAGAGTTCTATGAACATGTGTTGCAGCACGCGGGAGCCGACGACGACAAAATATATAGGGGAGAATGAATCCTATATTCATCCAAGGTTATTTGCTAGCATTTTTAGGTCTATTTTTCGAAGTAGAAATTTGTACTGTATTTATATTATTTCGATCAGTAGTATGCGTATTACCTTTCAAACAAATTTGTAATGTATTTAATTTTAGTACTTTCAGAATTGAAAGTATTTATTTTTAGTAGCTTCTTCCAGAATTCTCTGTGTTCGATAGCCGTAGCCGGCGGTGGGCATCAGCTCAGCGCCGGAATTCGGGTTCTACATGGAAAATTGCACAATAATGTGTTGGTGGGCGACACCAGCCCTCGAACCTGGGATGCGCGTCGTCGAAGGTGGAGGAGGCGGGCCCGCCAGTCAGAAAACATGCCACGTCGGCATACCCTGTTTCTGATGCCCTTTAAAAAAAGAAAACACACCACGCCACATGGTGTTGCTACAACCGACGGTCTCCTACCTGTCCTGGTATAGTTGTCAACATTTCTAAAATGAAACCCAGTCTCCTATCTGTCCTGGTACATTGCCCGATGAGGTGGATAGCCATGACCGATCTTTTTAATATGTTCGCACTCTTATGCTCAGAAGGGAAATATAGATTGAGTGGTTAATGCAACGAGTGTCAATTTATTACCCTCTAAGGAAATGGGAAATGGTTATTTTCATGCGTGCCCGTAGTCCAAACCTATTGTCAGTATTTCACTCCCCTTCTCTGACAAACCATAGTTCACCTTGCGCAGCTCCTCTGCGCCGCACCACCTAGGGTAACATGGCCCCGCCTAAGCAGCCGTCGAAACTGGGGTATTTAGCCCCTCTAAGGCAGGCCATGAAGCTCTACTTCATGGCAGGTCTCCCATTTCCCTGCCAAGTGGATGATTTCCCCGAATGTGTCGAATCGACGCGACGGCGACGGCAGCGTCATCTGTACCAGATGTGGCAAGTAGGGCCAAGAGAGCGATGTGGAGAAATCGCGCGGCGGCATTACGGCATGCTCTAGGCAGTGGGAACAAGGTACGTATCAAATATTCCACGAGAGTATGCCGCCGAGGGTACACACCCTCGAACAGGGCAGCGCCAAGGTCTAGGAACTCTCGCGTCCATGCTTCATCGCAGGCTACCTTACCGTAGTGGGGGAGGCTGGGAACACGTCGTCTGCTGCAAAGACGCTCCATCCTATGCACCGTCGGAGGCCGTACCGTGGCGGCGACCAAGCATCTACACTCAGCATGCTGGATTGTTCGATAGCCAGAGCCAGCGGTGGGCATCAGCTCAGCGCCGGAATTCAGGTTCGAGTTCACACGGACCTACGACCCCAAGAAGGAGATGTCGAATTTCAGTTTAGAAGAAATCGTTGTGGTGGCGTGGATGGTCCAACTGAACTGGGACTGGCGCATGCAAATCGCTCGTGCATGAACGATGCATATTTCTTGTAGTTTGGCAGGAAGGCAATAGATCAGTTTGGGTTAAATGATCAAAGAACTTCTGTCCTCTCAAGGCAATTGGCCAGCCAACTTTTCTGGTGGAGATCTGTAGTTTCTTTAGTGTAGAATAGTTAAGTTCAGACTGAAGAATGGCTTTTGTGGATGAAATGCTGACGAATTGTTCTATAAACTAGTAGGAAGTTTAGCCCACTTTTGTGCAGGTATAAGACCCTTTTGTACGAAAGTACTACTGTTGTAAGCAAATACTATCAAGTATATATTTCCTTCAATTACTAGTCGTGGTTAAATCTAGTTAACTTGCATTTTTTATCCTAGACTACAAATTTTGCGTCTGCTATCTGTGCTGTAAACCATTTTTCCTTTGTCTTGTGTTGTCTGCAAAATGGTCATGCGGTTCAACGTGTTACAAATATAGCTACCTTGCACTTGAAGAGGAGATGGACTACATTTTCCTGGCATCCACAGATTTGACATTGCTCATTGCTAGACCACCCTCTTTTCATGAGGTTGTCCTTGGTTATTCATAGAAATTAAAGCACGGTGTTCAACTACATCGATTCAAACTATTACACACACACACTACATCAAATTCATTACCCATACATACTACATCACTTCAAACTATTACACACACATAATACTTCAAACTATTACACACACGTACTACATCGATTCAAACTATTACACATTTTTAGTCAATGCTAACTTCCTGCTACGCTCTCCATACTATAAATTCATTAGCCACAGATACCACGGCAATTCACTAGAGCTTTGTATTCACTCGAGGGAAATCAGAACCACCAGCTCATCCAAGGCTAGTTCCCCCACCGAAACTGTGTGTGCCGTCGCGAAACGGTGGTGGTCCTATGCCATCGATCCTTCCAGGCCAACACTACAGGCGATATGGACGCTTTCTGGCAGCCTCTTTGGGGCCTTGAATGCCATGTACCGATTCCAGAACCTCCTCCAGGTGGAGGATGACTGGGTGCTTCCAGCAAAGTTGTCGCCCTGCCCTGCTTGGAATCTACACCTCGTACATCTTAGGAATGGCGTCAAGATCTTTCAGCAACGCCTTTACCTCGATGACCCATCTGTCGCTCGGTGGCATGATTTCCACCAGCTCACCGCCAAGGCTACTGACGACCTGCTTGAGGGCCTCCAGCTCCCAAGCATCCATTGGGAGGCCGTCAAAGCCGAGTTTGGAGAAGAAATGAAGCTACCCCAAGTGATCGTCCCACCTAGAGGCGCGATGCCAACGGATGAAGCTCATTTTCTCCCTGCAGGACTCGAAAGAACAGGAAGAATGCAGAACACGCTCGGTGTCTGAGCTGTGCTCGAACCAGACGAAAAAATCAAATGGCGGCGCACATACCTCAATCTTGACCTCATTTCGTCTGATCCCAAAACAAGACCTGAAAGCCGACAACAACTCTGCTGGCGACACGGCAACACAGAGGCCATGAGAGCATGGTCGTCGAACTGCTGTGCTAGGGCTACCATGCCTGGGGTGCGCTACAGCACGCAACTTCCCGAGGCCGGTCGTCGGCCTGGATCGCCCGACGGGACGTGCTCCGCCGTGCGAGAAGGACTAGCTAGAGGCGAGATATTAGTCCGGGGACACGAAGCTCCGATACGGCAGACGATGCGACGGCGACGGCTGCGAGCTTCGATTAGAGGCATGGGAGGTTGACCGGACATGGCAAGGACGCAAATTAGAGCAAGTGCGAGCTCCGATCTGAGACAAGCAGCCGGCTGAGCAAATGTTATGGGGAAGGAGGAGGGGAGAAGACCAGAGCAGGGGAGAAGACAAGAGCAGAGCAAAGAAATAGATCTGGTCCACTCAGGGATCTGGTCCATGTAGGGTTAAGCTAGTCCACGACCGCAAAAGATAACGGGAAATACTGATAGGGCAGGTCAAGAAGTGTTGACCTAATGGCAGTATTTGAGTTCAACCGTTTTTCGTCTGGTTCAAACGACCATTTGACCGTTAGATTTGTATTCACCCCCATTTGGCCCTTCTAGACAATTGGCAATTCTACTACGGCCCCTCCGCGCGATTGATGACAACTCGGGGACCGGGATGCACTCGCCCGGGAAGTTTGGTACCGCAAACGAACAATCCCCTAGTGAGGCCAGAAGGGTGGATAGAGAGATGTTGCAGCTGTTGTGGCACTTAAAGATCTTTGCTAGGATATATTTGTCTCTCTCCTCTCTTCTCTTCCAAACACATAAGACAAAAGGTAGAGAGGGGATACACTGTCGTGCTATAGTGGGTGGTTGACTAGAGTGAAGGGTAGTGTTGGGGAGGAGTGCTTGAAAAGTTTTGATTTGGTTTTTGAGGAGGTTTAGCTCAAGATTTGAATAGTTTCAGTTTTCGGCCATTTGATGATCATGAAGAGATTCTTGGGTTTTGATCTTGGCAAGATGGGGCGGGGATATTGGTAGATTGGTACGGCCAATAAAAACTTCTAGGATTTATCTAGGCTTTTTCTGAATATTTTAGATCCCCTTTATATCCATTTCACTAAACGTGTTGAATCTGTTTTCATGAAATCATTTGGAAATTTTGCATTATCCAAGGTGGGGGTTTGAGATGGTCCTAAACATCAATTAAAACATTGGATAATTTTCTCATAATTTATCGAGGCAGAAAAGTATTTAGAACAATTATTTTTCTATTTTTGCCATTTAGGAAAAGGGGAAAAAAGGATTATTAAAACTTTTCAAAAATATTTATTTTTAAAGTGAGAAGATAGGTTATGAGTTATAGACATCAAATGGGTTTAAAGTTGGACAAGTCTTTGGGACAAAACTATACTTTCCTTTAAGAAGGGAGTTTCGAGATTTTGTAAAGAAAGGATTTTAAATGGTTTTAGGCCAAATTATATGATGTAAAACATATGTATCCACCATGGGATACCTTGTGTTTTTATGAGTTAACTTGATTTGGGTAGAAGCAAAGGAAAAGAGGATCTTAGGCATTGTTAATTTTATCCCTTGTAAACCTTGTTAGATCTTGGAGCTCAGATCTCACGTTGGGTCATGGCATATATGGATGGATATAATAAGCGATGTAGATCACCATGGAGCAAGGAGTTTGGGTTGATCATGATTGAGATCTTCAAGAATTGATGCCGGAAATTGAATAAAATAAGGGTGTCAAAACAGATTAATAAATAGCCTTCAAAACCATGTCAGTTTTGGAAGCACAAGGATCCAGTTGAAACAAGTGAATTAGTGATATGTAGACCTTTATTATTAGAACATAATCATGCAAGTATTGGGTCCAAATAAGATAGTATGGATATGTGAGCATCTTCCAAAGTAGGCTTGTTGATAACACTTGCAGAAATTATTATTTTCTTGCCTACAAAACCATCAAGAATAATTGGGTTGGAGGGTGATATAGCCAAGGGAAAGAGTGGACCTTGGTAGTCCTTAGGATGGTCTGCAAGATAGTTCAAGTGCATTTAAAAAAATCACAAGGGTTAATAAAGAGATGTATTCAAAGAGGTGATGTTGAAACATTTTCTAGACTTGGTCAAATTTAGCAGATTTAGGGTTTTTGACTAGAATATGAGTGGGGATGTTTTTGATGGGTTTCAAGGTATGAAAGCATGATCAAGTGGATGATGCTGAAGGTATATTGAGTATAATATATCCATGCTTGATATTGGTCTTGATTGACTTGGAAACTTCCAAAATGGATCACTTCAGAATTGATCTAGTTAAGGGTTTTTAGATGATCACCTAGTGGCTAGAGATCGGATCCATTTTCTATTCTTGCTTAGGGTTTGGTGATCTTAAAATATATTGATCCTAGAGGATGAGCTCATAGAGTATTTCATACCACTTCCTAAGGAAACAAGTCAGACAGCAGATCAAGGCAAATCATCAAACAACAGATCAAGGCAATTCATCCTAACATGCAACTCAAGTTATTACTAGAGTTGCCATCAATCCTAGTTAGAGGTAAGGATGGGCATTTTGAACAGGTTGGAGTTTGAACAAGGTAAGTTCCTTGGTACATCTACCAAGAGTAGAGTTCAAAAGTTTTATAAAAAGGTTTAGAGGAACCTAGAGGTAAGAGTATTTTGAAGGTCCTGTCTTTGAAAACATAGGGAGATTATATCATATATATATCTCCATTACTTTTTCAATAGTAGCTACTAAAAAGGTTTTAGGGTTGTAAGGCATCTTGGCTCAGGTTTATTTTTGAAATGCTAGAACATTTGAGAATATGAAACATAAGCCAAGATAGTTTTTGTTAAATAGCTTTTGTCAACTAGGTTGAAGTAAGGAGTATATAATTTGCTACACACTCAATGCATAAGCATCAACAAACAAGCAAGCAAACATTGCATCACTAAACAAGAAAAAGTTTTTGTTCCCCCTGATTTTTGCGTTCTGGACAACTAATCAGGGTTGCTGAAATTGGGATGTTACAATGTTCATACTCATTGACAACAAAGATTAAATTCGGTTTAATTTTACCAGTTACTTTTAGGTTCGAATTTTACACGGACAGTGGGAGTACATTTTACATCAAGGACCAAAAAGGTAAAATTACATCAAGGTCCATACATTTAGCAAAAAGCACCCTAAAATTAAGCTAGGAAAACAGTCAGGTCGGCTCCTTCTCGAGAGAGCAGCTGATCGAACCATACTCTTCATACTACTTCCTCTTCGATCATTTAAAAAATATGGCCAAATTTGGCGGCATGCAAATTCTTGGATCTAGGATCATCATCAGCATAAAGTATGATGTAGATATGGCCATGACCTTGGCCGTTCGGCTTGAAATCCAAGAATGTTCATATGCATTGACAACTAAGCTCAAATTCGTTTAAATTTTACCACTTACTTTTTGAAGGAAATATGCCCTCAGAGGCAATAATAGAGTTGCTATCATGTATTCCTTGTATATGATAGATGTTTATTTTGCATGCTATAATTGTATTGATAGGAAACATCAATACATGTGTGTTTAATAAACAAAAAGGGTTCCTAGTTATGCCTCTGTTGTAGACTAGTTCGTTGATTAACAAGATGATCAAAGTTTCCTGATCATGGACATTGGATGTTGTTAATAACGAGGTCATAGCATTTGTGAAATGATGTGATGAACATTCATCCGAAGTATAGCATTACAATCAAAGTTATTATGTTTATATTGCTACAACATCATACGAAGTAGTCTTAGTCCTTAGACCATGAGATCATGTTAATTGCTAACACTAGAAGAGTATCTTGATAACATCAAATGTCACACCGTAACAGGCTGACTATAAAGGTGGGTTCAGTGCTACGAAGGTGTTATGTTGAGGCTCATGATCAAGAGTGGAATTTGTTAATCCCGATGACGGATAGATATACTCTAGGCCCTCTCGGTGATATCACATTAAGATAGCTTGCAAGCAAGTGATGTGATCACTAGAATATTATATCATGGGAACGAGAAAAGAGTGCATGTCGGTAACGAGATCAAACAAGGTATTTGGATACCGATGATCGAATCTCGGACATGTATTATATCATGAGACAAAGGGATTGAGTTACTAGCGTTAAAGGTTCTCACGATCACAGAAGTCATCGTTGAATGTGCAAGAGTCAGTATGGATCTCCAGGTCCCGCCTCTGATTATTGATTTGAGAAGGGTCTCAATCATGTCTGCATTATTCGTGAACCGTAGGGTGACACACTTAAGGGTTACCGAACACGATTTTGGAGCACATATGTTTCAGACGAAAGAACTCCAAAGCGCTAGAATTATTTCGATGGAAACCGGAATTGTTTCGGGTGAAATTGCAGAAAGTGGTTCTGCATGTGATATTGAAATGTTGCAAGGGGTTTTACGTGAATGTTTGTTAATTAAAGTAATTAAAAAAAATCTGAATAAAATAAATAAAAGAGTTTTATTAATTAAGAGTTGCATTAAATTTGGTGGAAATTTAATGCATGTGAGTGGAACTTTGGGTGGAGCTTGAATTGATGTGAGTGGAGCTTCCACCACATGAATGAGGAAGAGGTGGGGGCACCCCCCTTGGCTGCCAGACATGGGAGGGGAGGAGCCCCGCCTCTCCTATAAATGGCCCCCCTCTCCTCCCTCACAAAGCACACCTCCTCGTGAAGGATCTCTCTCCCGCTCTAGATATTCCCCCATGGTCTCGGATTAGCGAGATACATGTTCCCGGTGGCCTTGCGTTTGGAAGGAGTTGTTGCTTCCACTGATTTGCTGGAGCGAGGAGGTGGAGGTTGTTCGGTGGCTTGAACGTGTGTGCGAGGACGGATGCGCTGCTGATTTGCGGCGCTAGGACTTCCACACGATCTTGAGATCGTCAAGCGTACGTCTACATCATCCACGAGTTCCAACTCGTTAACAAAAATCTGTTGTCTTCGAGGGTAAGTTCTCTATGGATGTATATCAACCCGTTGCTCTGTATCTAGTTGATAGATCTTGGCATATAGTTCTCATCATAGGAATTTTTTTTGTTTTCTATGCTTCGAACCCAATAGTGGTATCATAGCCTGATCTATGCGTAGGTGCTTTGCACGGGTAGTACACATATGTTTATATGTGGGCGATGATGATTATGTTATTGCTTCTTTCATGTATTTTGGATATTGATGGCATACTGGGATGAAGCGGCCCGGACCAACCTTACATGTCATCGTACATGAGACCGGTTCCAGGACTGACATGCAACTACTTTTGCATAAGTGGCTGGCAGGTGTCTGTCTCTCCTACTATAGTCAATATCTGATTTACAACGAGTTGCTAATAACTTGGTTATCCTCGTTGTGGTTCCATGTTTGTAGGTAAGACCGGTTCTAACTCCGAAAGCCCTAAGCCACGTAAAACTTGCAATGGATAAATTAGAGGCGTCTAGTTTAGATTGTTGTTGGGCTAGTGTATTGATATGGTAATGCTGTAAGTAGATGTATGGTAGATACTCTTACAACACAATTAAAGTGTAAGTCCCATAGACCTTGGCCTTACACAGAAAGGAATGTTAGAGATCATACCACGATGCAAATGATAGAGATCAAATGCATGGACCATATCATCTCACTTTACACATTAGATGTTTGCATCTTATATTGCTAGTTTGGCGCTTTTAGTAGCATTGTAAGATGATCCCTCATTTAGATACCAAGATAAAATGTGTTCTTCCTTGAGTATGCACCGTTCTATGGATCGTGTTTCGAGACATCACGTGATGATCGGGTGTACTTGACTCTGCGCTTTCATACAACGGGTGTAAGACAGTTTTACACACGCGAATACTAAGGTTCTTACTTGGCGAGCCTAGCATGTACATACATGGCCTCGAAACACGGACCGAAAGGTTAAGCATGAGTCATATAGTTGATATGATGCCCATATAGATGCTCGCCTTTGAAGCTACACCGACTCATGTGATGATCGGACTTGGTGTAGTGGATTTGGTTCATGTAATCACCAAAAGGACACGCGGGTTGTCGTTTTTGAGTGGGAGTTCATTAGTAATTTGGATTAGTTGAACTCAATCTATCATAAACTTAGTCTAAATAAACTTTACAAATTATGTTGTAGATGGCACCACCTGCTTTTAATTTCAATGTGTTCATGGAGAAAGAATGGTAGCAACTTCACCAACTGGGCTATGAATCTGAGGATTCTCCTCACTGCTGCACAAAAGAAATATGTGCTAGAGGCGCCGCTAGGCCCCCCACCAGCACCTGATGCCCCTAGCGAGGAAAAGAATGTCTATATAATTTGTCAGGAGGACCACAACTTAGTTCATTGCGGCATACTGTATGGGCTAGATCCAGAACTTCGAAAGCGTTTCGAAAATGGCAATGCCTTTGATACCATGGGAGAATTAAAAATGATTTTCGATACCCATGCTGCCGTAGAGAGTTATAATGCTTCTAAAAAGATCTTTAGCTCCATGATGGAGGAGAACAACTCCGTTAGTGAGCACGTACTCAAAATGTCTGGGTACGATGATAAGCTTGTGTCCTTGGGAATATCGATTCCCATTGTCCTAGGCATACATCGTGTTGTCCAATCGCTACCACCTAGCTACAAGAGCTTCGTGATGAACTATAACATCCAGGGCATGAAGAAGTCTATTCCTGAGCTTCTGTCAATGCTTAAGACTATAGAAGTGGAGATTAGGAAAGAACATCAAGTGTAGATGATCAATAAGACCACCGGTTTCAAGAAGGACAAGAAAGGCAAGCAGAAGGGAAAGAAGGGTGGCAAATCTGTTGCCGCACCTAAAAGGAAATCCCGAGCTGGCCCTAAGTCTGATACCGAGTGCTACTATTGCAAGGAGACTGGCCATTGGAAGCGCAACTGCCCCAAGTATTTGGCAGACAAGAAGGCCGGCAAGGCAAACAAAGGTATATGTGATATACATGTTATTGATGTGTACTTGACTAGTACTCGATGTAGCCTGGGTATTTGATACGGGATCGGTTGCTAATATATGTAACTCGATTCAGGGGCTGCGGAACAAGCGACGGCTAGCAAGGGATGAGGTCACGATGCGGGTCGGCAATGGATCAAGAGTTGATGTGATCGCCGTTGGAACGCTGCCTCTCCATATGCCGTCGGGATTAGTGATAAATCCAAATAATTTATTTTGTGCATGCACTGAGCATGAACATTGTATCTGGATCGTGTTTGATGCGAAGTGGTTATTCCTTTAAATCTGAAAACAATGGTTGTTCGATTTATATGAATGATATCTTTTATGGTCATGCACCTGTGTTGAATGGTTTATTTCTGTTGGATCTCGATAGTAGTATTACAAATATTCATTATGTTGATGCTAAAAGAATTAAACTCGATAATGATATATCTGCATATATGTTGCACTGTCGTCTAGGTCATATTGGCGTTAAATGCATGAAGAAACTCCATTCTGATGGACTTTTAGAATCACTTGATTTTGAATCATTTGATACATGTGAGCCATGCCTTATGGGCAAGATGACTAGAACGCTGTCTTCCGGTTCAATGGAACAGGCGAAATATTTATTGGAAATCATACATACTGATGTGTGTGGACCAATGAGTGTGTCGGCACGAGGTGGGTATCGTTATTTTGTTACTTTCATGGATGATTTAAGTAGATACGAGTATATCTATTTGATGAAACATAAGTCTGAAACCTTTGAAAAGTTCAAGGAATTTCAGAATCAAGTGGAAATCATCGTAACAGAAAGATCAAATTTCTGTGGTCCGACCGTGGAGGAGAGTATCTTAGTTACGAGTTTAGCACACATATGAAAGACTGTGGAATAGTTTCACAACTCACGCCTTCTGGAACACCACAACGTAATGGTGTGTCGGAATGTCGTAATCGTACTTTATTAGATATGGTTCGATCTATGATGTCTCTGACTGACTTGCCACTGTCATTTTGCGGTTATGCACTGGAAACCGCTGCATTCACTTTAAATCGGGCACCATCTAAATCCGTTGAAATGACAACGTATGAATTATGGTTTGGAGACAAACCTAAGCTTTCATTTCTCAAAGTTTGGGGATGTGATGTTTATGTGAAGAAAATTCAGCCGGATAAACTCGAACCCAAAGCAGAAAAATGCGTCTTCATAGGATACCCTAAGGAAATGATTGGGTATACCTTGTATCACAGATCCGAGGGCAAGGTTTCTGTTGCCAAGAATGGATCCTTTCTTGAGAAGGAGTTTCTCGCGAAAGGTGTGAGTAGTCGGAAGGTAGAACTCGAAGAGGTTGTTGAACCTTCTCTTCATGAATTGGTGAGTAGCGCAGCACCGAAAGTTGTTTCGGAGTTGACTTCACCTAATGAAGAGAGAGCTAATGATAATGATCATGAAACTACGAAAGAGGACACTACCAAACCTCGCATGTCAAGCAGGACACGTGCAGCTCCTAAACTATACGACAATCCTATTATGAATTTCTTGATTGATGAAATGGATGACCCTGTGACGTATGAAGAAGCGATGATGAGCCCGGATTCCAACAAATGGCTAGAAGCCATGAAATCAGAGATGGATCCATGTACGAAAACTACGTTTGGACCTTGGTGGACTTACCTCAGGATCGAAAGGCCGTTTAGAATAAATGGATTTTCAAAAGAAAAACTGATGCTGATGGTACCATCTATAAAGCTCGACTTGTCGCAGAGGGGTTTCCACAAATTCAAGGAGTTGACTACGATGAGACATTCTCTCCCGTAGCGATGCTTAAGTCGGTTAGGATTATGTTAGCAATTGCTGCATATTTCGATTATGAAATATGGAACATGGATGTCAAAACTGTGTTCCCCAATGGTAATATTGAAGAAGAGTTGTATATGATACAACCTAAGGGTTTTGTCGATCCTAAGGATGCTGATAAGGTATGCAAACTTCAGCGATCCATCTATGGACAGAAGCAAGCATCCCGGAGTTAGAATCTCCGCTTTGATGAGGTGATCAAAGAGTTTGGATTTGTCCAAACTTATGCAGAGGCTTGTATTTACAAGAAAGTGAGTGGGAGGAATGTGGCATTTCTGGTATGATATGTGGATGACATATTATTGATTGGAAATGATATAGATCTTTTAAATAGTGTTAAAAGTTATCTAAACAGCAAATTTTCGATGAGAGACCTTGGTGAAGGTTCATATATATTAGGCATTAAAATCTATAGAGATAGATCAAGACGCCTAATTGGGCTATCGCAAAGTACATACCTTGATAAGATATTAAAGAGGTTTAATATGGACAGAAGTAAGAAGGGGTTCTTACCTATGTTGCAAGGCAAGACATGGAGTAAGACTCAAAGTCTGGCTACGGTGGAAGAAAGAGAGATAATGGATAAGATCCCCTATGCCTCAGCCATAGGCTCTATAATGTACACCATGCTATGTACAAGACCGGATGTGGCACATGCTATTAGTTTGACTAGTAGGTACCAATCTGATCCAGGTTCGGAACAATGGATAGCAGTCAAGAATATCCTTAAGTACTTATGAAGAACTAAGGATATGTTTCTTGTATACGTAGGTGAAGAAGAGCTGGTCGCTAAGTGTTATGTCGATGCTAGCTTTGACACCGATCCGGATGACCCTAAGTCTCAATCTGAATTTGTATTTCTTTTGAACGGAGCAACAGTTAGTTGGAGGAGTTCCAAACAACCTATGGTGGCTGGATCAATGACGGAGGCAGAATATGTTGCTGCTTCAGAAGCAGGGCAGGAAGCGGTTTGGATGAAGGAGTTCATAATAGAACTAGGTGTGGTTCCTAGTGCATTGGACCCAATGGTGATCTATTGTGAAAACAATGGAGCCATAGCCAACACGAAGGAACCAAGGTCTCACAAGAATTCCAAGCATATTAAGCGCCGGTTTCACTCCATCCACGAGCATGTCAAGGATGGAGATATAAAGATTTGTAAAGTACACACGGACCTAAATGTAGCAGATCCGTTGACTAAATTTCTCCCTAGGGAAAAACATGATCAACACCAGAACTCCATGGGTGTTAGATTTATCACTATGCAAACTAGATTATTGTCTCTAGTGCAAGTGGGAGACTAAAGGAAATATGCCCTGAGAGGCAATAATAAAGTTGTTATTATGTATTCCTTGTATATGATAGCTGTTTATTTTGCATGCTATAATTGTATTTATAGGAAACATCAATACATGTGTGTTTAATAAAAAAAGGGTTCCTAGTTATGCCTCCCTTATAGACTAGCTCATTGATTAACAAGATGATCAAAGTTTCCTGATCATGGACATTGGATGTTGTTAATAATGAGGTCACATCATTTGTGAAATGATGTGATGAACATTCATCCGAAGTATAGCATTACGATCAAAGCCATTATGTTTATATTGCTATAACATCATACGAAGTAATCTTAGTCCTTAGACCACGAGATCATGTTAATTGCTAACACCAGAAGAGTATCTTGATAACATCAAACGTCACACCGTAACAGGGTGACTATAAAGGTGGGTTCAGTGCTACGAAGGTGTTATGTTGAGGCTCATGATCAAGAGTGGAATTGTCAATCCCGATGACGGATAGATATACTCTGGACCCTCTCGGTGATATCACATTAAGATAGCTTGGAAGCAAGTGATGTGATCACTAGAATGTTATATCACGGGAACGAGAAAATAGTGCATGTCGGTAACGAGATCAAACTAGGTATTTGGATACCGATGATCGAATCTCGGAAATGTATTATATCATGAGATAAAGGGATTAAGTTACTAGCATTAAAGGTTCTCACGATCACAGAAGTCATCGTTGAATGTGGAGGAGTCAGTATGGATTCCAGGTCCCGCTTCTGATTATTGATTTGAGAAGGGTCTCAATCATGTCTGCATTATTCATGAAACGTAGGGTGACACACTTAAGGGTTGCCCAACACCATTTTAGAGCACATATGTTTCAGACGAAAGAACTGCAAAGCTCTAGAATTATTTCGATGGAAACCAGAATTGTTTCGGGTGAAATTGCAGAAAGTGGTTCTGCATGTGATATTGAAATGTTGCAAGGGGTTTTATGTGAATGTTTGTTAATTAAAGTAATTAACAAAATTCTGAATAAAATAAATAAAAGAGTTTTATTTATTGAGAGTTGCATTAAATTTGGTGGAAATTTAATGCATGTGAGTGGAACTTTGGGTGGAGCTTGAATTGATGTGAGTGGAGCTTCCACCACATGAATGAGGAAGAGGTGGGGGCACCCGCCTTGGCCACTGGCCATGGGAGGTGAGGAGCCCCCCTCTCCTATAAAGGCCCCCCTCTCCCCCTCACAAAGCACACCTCCTCGTTATGGATCTCTCTCCCCCTCTAGATATTCCCCCATCGTCTCGGATTACCAAGATACATGTTCCCAGTGGCCTTGCATTTGGAAGGAGTTGCTTCTTCTGCTGATTCGCTGGAGCGAGGAGGTGGAGGTTGTCAGGTGGCTTGAACATGTGTGTGAGGATGGATGCGCTGCTGATTTGCGGCGCTAGGACTTCCACACGATCTTGAGATCGGCAAGCGTACGACTACATCATCCACGAGTTCCAACTCGTTAACAAAACTTTGTTGTCTTCGAGGGTAAGTTCTCTATGGATGTATATCCACCCGTTGCTCTATATCTAGTAGATTGATCTTGGCGTATAGTTCTCATCATAGGAAATTTTTTGTTTTCTATGCTGCGAACCCAACACTTTTAGGTTCAAATTTTACATGGACAGTGGGAGGACATTTTACATCAAGGACCTAAAAAGGGGGGGAAATTACATCGAGGTCCATACATTTAGCACGAAGCAACCTAAAATTCAGCTAGGAAAACAGTAAGGTTTGGCTCCTTCTCGAGAGAAGCTGATCGAGCCATACTCTTCATACTACTTCCTCTTCATTTGTTTTCAAAATATGGCCAAATTTGGCGGCATGCAAATTCTTGGAAATGGTATCATGAATCATCATCCTAAAGTGTTGTAGGGGTTCTGCATATGAAAATAATAAAATTTTACCCTGCACCCCTTGATACATTGCAAATGTATCTATAATTTTTGATGTTCCATGCTTGGTTTTATCTACTTTCTTGTGTTTTGTCCACACTTTGGAGAACTTTTCATACGATTTCTTGCACTAACCTATTAACAAGAGCCATAGTGCCAGCTGTCTGTTTTCTGCTATTTTTGGTTCCAGGAAAGTCAGAAAATAAATATTCTCAAAATTGGACGGGACAAAAGCCAAAGTGCCTATTTTTCTGGAAGTCATCAGATGCTAGAATACGAGACGGAGAAGGGTTGGGGGCCAGCCACACCTCTTGGCCGCGTGGCCAATCCTGGCTCACGCCAGGGGTGGTCTGGCTGACCCCAGCAGCCCCTCGGCCTCTCCTTCCACCTATAAGATGCCCTCGGGACGAAAACCCTAAGGACCCAATCAAAAAAATCCATGAAAGAGTATGTAGCCGCTGTCATCTCCATCCCTAGATCGGGAGGGATCTGAATCTCTTCCTGGCACCCTACCAGAGAGGGGATTCAACCTGGAGGACTTCTTCATCACCATGCAAGCCTCCGGTGTGATGCGTGAGTAGTTCATCCTTGGACTATGGATCCATGTAGTAGCTAGATGGCTGGTTCTCCTCCTTTGTGCTTTCATGTCTAGATCTTGTGAGCTCCATTCATGATCAAGATCATCTATTTGTAATTCTGCATGTTGTGTTTGCGGGGATCCGATGGATATTGAGATGCTATTTCAGATTGATTATTGATTCTATCATGTCTTTGTTATTTGTGATCTTGCATGCTTTCCGTTGTTAGTAGCTATCTTGGCCAAGTAGATGCTAGCAACTCCAAGAATTAGTATTTATGCTCGATAGTGGGTTCATGCTTCTGGTAATCTGGGGAAGTGACAGAAATCTCTAAGGTACTAGATGTGTTGTTGCTACTAGGGAGAAAACAACAATCCTTTGTTCATAGAACAATCGTATTGTTTACATTACACGCAATTCATAAAGCAATAATCTGTTGCTTGCAACTTAATACTGGAGGGGGTTCGGATGATAACCTGAAGGTGGATTATTAGTCATAGATGCAGTTGGATGGCGGCCTATGTTAAATGTTGTAATGCCCAATCAAGTTCCAAAGGAGTCAAGATGATTAGTATATGCATGTATTGCTTTCTCGATGTTTGTCAATTGCCCCGCTGTAATTTGTTCACCCAGCATGTTATCTATCTTAAGGAGAGCCACCTCTAGTGAACTATGGATCCCGGTCCTTTTCTTTACATACAATCTACAAACTGTTTACTGCTTTGTGTTTACTTTCTGCAAACTTTTACTTCCTTCCATTCGATACATTTAATCCTTTGTTTTCAGCAAAACAGGTGAGATTGACAACCTCGTCGCGCGTTGGGGACAGAGTTATGTGGTTGTGTTGTGCAGGTCTCCATGTTGCTACTAACACTGGTAGTGCGCCCTGCCAAGGCTCAGCTAGCAACACCTTTGGGGTGTTTCCTTGCTCCTACTGGTTCGATTAAACCTTGGTTTCGTAACTGAGGGAAACTTGCTGCTGTGCTCATCATACGTTCCTCTTGGGGTTCCCAACAAGCTCTACATCAATACTGAGCCATCAAGCATTTTTCTGGAGCCGTTGCCGGGGAGTCAAGGACATCTTCACAAGGGGATTCCCTCATAACCAATCTCTTTGATTTGTTATTTTTGTTTTTCTTAGTTTCTTTTTTCTTTGTTTGCTTGTTTCTTTATCAAAAACACCAAAAAAATAGTTTTACTAGTTTGCTTTCTTTATTGAAAACACAAAAAATTTAGTTCCTATCTTAAGTTGCCTTTATGTCTAGCCTTGCTCTAGTCACTATGTCACCCGAGGAAATGCTTTTCACTTTTAAACAAGGAAGCTTGGTCTAGCATCTCTGATCTACATGAAAAAACTGAGCCTAAAATGACTCAAAGCTTGTTCCTTAGCAGTTTTTACCATGGAATTGCTCTTTGCTATAGATATGCTTTAGATGCTGTTGCGGGAGGAGATTTCCTCCAATGTAATGAGGATGATGCTATAAATGCTATAAAAAATTGATCCTCACTTACAACTTGCCTAGCCAAAATAATACTTCTTTCGCAAGAATATTTGCTAGATTGAACACTCTTGAGACTAGCACTACTAGCTTAAAAGATTGCTATAATATGCTTAGGGAGCATCACAATTATGTCCCAATAAATTCTGAACCATCAAAGTGGCTCCCTACAGTAAAGATTGAGATATACACCGAAACTTTTCAAGCTCGCTGTGATATCATGTCTGAATTTTGTCTTATGCCAAAAGATATTTATGAATCTCTGGATGTTTGGGGGCTTACTGAAGGAGGAAAATAAATATCTCTTGCTAATAATTCTACCTTATTACCTATTGGAATAGCTGAAGGAGTGTTTACAAAGATCCTTGGGAAAATGATTTCTATTGATTATCTTGTTATTGAATGTGCAGGAAAAGGTCAAATTACACTTGGAAGGTCCCTATTAGAACTTCTTGGAGAAATAATAGATGTGGGAAAGGGGACCATGCACCCTTCTTCTCCACCAAACAATCATATTTCCCTAAGGTTAAGAGTAAAAGTAAGAGAGGTAAGGGCAAGAAATTTGGTCTTAATGCTTCTTCATTTGAGAACACTTGATTCTTTTCTTTGCTTCTTATGCCTAACTTAAAGGCGTTAAAGAAAAGTACTTATTGGGAGATAACCCAAAAGTTTTAGATGAGTCTTGGAAGTTATTACTTCAGTAATAACCGCTCCTTATCCTTTTTATTTGCTTTTTGTGCCAAGAGTAACCTCTAATGAGAGAGAAGTAATGATTGGGAAAGTTGCTGTCCCAAAACAGATTTATGTGCTTCATCGTAAACATTTGTGTAAAATCTCTGAACATCTTTTTGAGGCATGAATTTTTGTGCTTCTGCCCCAGGCTGTTATCTAACTTTCGTTAGTTCACCACTTTTTGATTTGAGCAACAGAAGGTCTTCGAAAAAATCGTATTTACCTACTGGTCTGTTTTGACAGATTTCTGCCATTTTCTGCATTTGCTTCTTGTTGGTTCCTTTTTTAGTTCTTTTGGGGAAATGAGCTTTTTTAGGGAAGTGCTACAGTATCGAGTGTTCTAATGGAAGTTTATTTGGTGTTAGAACTGAACCTTTAGACTTATTTATCTTGAGTGCACTAATGTTGCTAATAAAGATTGTGTGAAGTTTTGTATGAAGGAAAAATTTCAGGTGTATGGAAGGAATGAGTAATGATATGAAGGATAGAATAAAGCTCAAGCTTGGGGATACCACACGTGTCACCGAAAGAAATATCCAAGAAGTACAAGCGTCAAAGCTTGGGGATGCCCAAGGGATCCCCTTCTTCATCAATAAAAATCACAGGTTTCTTCCAAATGCTTCATTTTTATTGTTTCAAGCATAGTTGTGTTGTTCTTGGAGTGTCTTATTTTTCGTTTTTGTTTTGGTTCGTTTGCTTGGTTTGCTTAGTTTTCTGAATAAATTGGTTGGACCCCCTCTTTCATACCTTGTTTTGCAAATAGTTTAGTTTGGTTTGGAAAAGAGTAGGAAAGTTCATGCTTATGAGGTAAAAAGAGCTTGTTTTTTACTGTGTCCTATGCTTTATCATGCCATGCTTGATATTGTTTTGGATTTATGCTTAGTATTCTTTGATGTAGCATGACTTGTTATAAACAATTGAGATTGCTGAATGTGCCTTGGGTGAATCATGCGTTGTTTTAGCATATTAAAGCATAGTATAGTGGTATTCTCCTTTGATGCTTTATTTGGGTTGACTTGGCGCATGCTCACACCATGTTATGACTATTTCAAGTCACCATAGCCTTTATGATCCTTTAGTTTTCAACTTGTAGTATCACTTTATGCTTTGATCAATGATGTTTTGTCGCTCTGCATGATTCTGGCCATTATTGCTCTCTTAGTTTGTCGCTCCCAGTCTTTTGCTAGCCTCCACAACCAAGTATGAGTTCCACTCATGCATCCAACTCCCTAAACCAAGTTATTCCAAAGAGTCCACCATACCTACCTACTAGCTTATGCTATTCCAAGTATATTCATGCTTTTATTTACCTTCCAAATTAAACTTGTTATGAGAAAACTAGTGATTAAAGCTCTCACGAACTTTATGGCACACTTTACTTTTTCTTGCCCTTAATAAACTTGAACCATTGTGTCGTCTATGTTGTATATGCTTGCACTTATTTGTTGGGAATTAGCAGAACCATGCTGTCATGGGGAATGCTTTCAACATTGCACTTGGTACTTGTACCTAGTTGATATCATGCTCTTTTGTATATAGATGTCGTCGGTGTGAAATGAAAGGGGGGCTTGTAAGTCCATGGAGTTATGTATATGTGTTAGGGAAACGCCTGGGCCGCTGGTCTATGAAGCATTCTTCTTATAAAAAAAGAGTCCTATATTGAGAAAAAAAAGAGAAAAAGAAAAAAAAGAGATATTATGAAAAGAGGAAAGAGAGAAAAAAGCACCATATTCCCATGGTAAATAAGAAGATTGCTGAGATGCTCGTTGTCTACATGCCTTGTCATTTTGATATGGGGATTCTTCCATATCATCGGGCAAGGGGTACCCCATTGGCGATTCTCTATGATACACATGCACTTACGATGACAAGAACTTACTCGTGACTAAACTTGAGTAGCATGAGGAGCGCCCTCGTATACAAGGGACATGAGATTTCTAACTTATACTTCATCAAGCATGTACACCATAGTTTGTTCACTTTAACCTTAATCACTTCAAGATGCTTATGATAGGGGCAATGAGAGCTGAAAACTATAAGTACCATAATTTTTGGAAGCTCTTTATGAGACTTGAATCCCTATCCCTTCTATGAAGGACCTTTCTTCCACCATTATATTGAGTCTCCACCTTCTACATTCATGCACCTACTTTGAGAGCATAGTGGCCATTCTTAGTTCTATGTGCATTGTCCCAAGACTAGTTGATTGATGCATAACTTGATATTGCTTGTTTTAAACTATTTGTATCTAGTCACTCTTATGAACTTTGAAGGTGTCCTATGCATTTATATTTTCTACTCTATGAGGGACAAGCTGAATACTATTATGCTATGTTTTCTTTATGTGAAAAAAACAAACGTCTTGCAAAGCATTGTTATTCATGAATATTTTGTTTGTGCCTTTTCATGTTGCATCATAGTTTCTTTGTCTTATTGCTAGAACTTTGTCTTTCATGTTATGATTGAAGTACTATGATCCTAGCTTTGAATGTTTTACAAATACTTTGATGAAGTCTTTGATGGTGCATGTCACCTCAAAAATTATTCTTTCTTTTTATCACTTGCCTACTCCAGGACGAGCAGGAGTTAAGCTTGGGGATGTTGATACATTGCAAATGTATCTATAATTTTTGATGTTCCATGCTTGGTTTTATCTACTTTCTTGTGTTTTGTCCACACTTTGGAGTACTTTTCATATGATTTCTTGGACTAACCTATTAACAAGAGCCACAGTGTCAGCTGTTTGTTTCTGCTGTTTTTGGTTCCAAGAAAGTCAGATAATGAATATTCTTGGAATTGGACGGGACAAAAGCCAAAGTGCCTATTTTTTCGGAAGTCATCAGATGCCAGAATACGAGACGGAGAAGTGTTGGGGGCCGGCCACACCACCTGGCCACGCAGCCAGGCCTGGCCCGCGCCAGGGGGTGGTCTGGCCGACCCCAACACCCCCTCGGCCTCTCCTTCCGCCTATAAGATGCCCTCGGGAAGGAAACCCTAAGGACCCAATCAAAAAAATCCACGAAAGAGTATGTAGCCGCCGTCATCTCCATCCCTAGATCGGGAGGGATCTGAAGCTCTTCCCGGCACCCTGCCGGAGAGGGGAATTCACCCTGGAGGCCTTCTTCATCACCATGCAAGCCTGTGGTGTGATGCGTGATTAGTTCCTCCTTGGACTACGGATCCATGTAGTAGCTAGATGGCTGGTTCTCCCCCTTTGTCCGTTCATGATCAAGATCATCTATTTGTAATTCTGCATGTTGTGTTTGTGGGGATCCGATGGATATTGAGATGCTATTTCAGATTGATTATTGATTCTATCATGTCTTTGTTATTTGTGATCTTGCATGCTTTCCGTTGTTAGTAGCTATCTTAGCCAAGTAGATGCTAGCAACTCCAAGAGTTAGTATTTATGCTCGATAGTGGGTTCATGCCTCTAGTAATCTGGGGAAGTGACAGAAATCTCTAAGGTACTAGATGTGTTGTTGCTACTAGGGAGAAAACAACAATCCTTTGTTCATAGAACAATCGTATTGTTTACATTACATGCAATTCGTAAAGCAATAATCTGTTGCTTGCAACTTAATACTGGAGGGGGTTCGGATGATAACCTGAAGGTTGATTATTAGTCATAGATGCAGTTGGATGGCGGTCTATGTATAAGATTGTAATGCCCAATCAAGTTCCAAAGGAGTCAAGATGATTAGTATATGCATGTATTGCTTTCTCGATGTTTGTCAATTGCCCCGCTGTAATTTGTTCACCCACCATGTTATCTATCTTAGGGAGAGCCACCTCTAGTGAACTATGGATCCTGGTCCTTTTCTTTACATACAATCTACAAACTGTTTACTTCTTTGTGTTTACTTTCTACAAACTTTTACTTCCTTCCATTCAATACGTTTAATCCTTTGTTTTCAGCAAAACCGGTGAGATTGATAACCTCATCGCAAGTTGGGGACAGAGTTATGTGGTTGTGTTGTGCAGGTCTCCACGTTGCTACTAGCACCGGTAGTGCGTCCTGCCAAGGCTCAGCTAGCAACACCTTTGGGGTGTTTCCTTGCTCCTACTGGTTCGATTAAACCTTGGTTTCATAACTGAGGGAAACTTGCTGCTGTACTCATCATACCTTCCTCTTGGGGTTCCCAACGAGCTCTACTCAATACTGAGCCATCACCCCTGAACCCCTGATGTTTCCAAGACCTATCTATTAGTAGAACGGTAACGGGAGGGGCTTTTCGCGAACTTACGCTTGAAGACCGAAAAGCATTGTCAACGCTCAGGAGAGCGTGGTTGATGTTGACGAGCCGAAGCCGACCTCAAGGTCGTGATGAAGTCCTTGCGCTCCAATGGCTCCAATGACTTGAGTGCCTCAAGTGTGACACCTCGCGGGGAGTTAAACACGTTCGGTGCCTGACGATGACTCCCGCTTTCCTGATCCATCATCAGTTGCGGAAGTAGAGCCCCTGGATCCGAATCCCGCAGCGCGACGGCGCTCTGCGGTGAAGATGTCTCTCAATCGTGCAGTTCGAACTTGGGACCACGGTCACGAGAGAGAGAGAATATCAATTGGAGGTCTTCCCAAAAGTGAGAAGACCTTTATTGAATATTGTGTGTATTTATCTGGCCAAATACCCCCACTATATATAGGGGGAAAGGGGTACACCCTCCCTCAAAGTCCTGGGGTGGGACTAATCATGGGAGAGGGGTGGGGTGGTACGTCGGCCAGCCCCCCACCATGGGCCCCATGTGGGGGCAGGCCCACTAGGGCCACCAGCCACCCCCTAGGCCCTTCCTAGGGGTTGGATCCCCTCTTGGGCCTTTTCCCCTCCGAGATTTGGCCCATTAAGCCTTTTTGACCTTTAATTGATTTTCTCTTTATTAAATAATTATGAATAAATGATTAAATCAATATTTAACATTCATTCATATATTATTCAACCTCCATGGCTATGGAACACCTTCCACCTCCACTCCGGACATCCTCCGGATTTACCGAAACCCTTCCGGTTTTCTCTCTACTACTCTTCGGCGATTCTTCTGGTCCTATAAACACTCTCTAAGCATCATCAAGCCCTTAAGCGTGATACCCCACGGTTTGGGAACACTCCAGACATGGTCGGGACACTCCCGGACCAATGATCGACAGAGGGACCTGGATGGCCATGTAACCCCTGTGCGTTCCACAAAGATCTTTCGTCGTTTGAAGCGGGACAGTCGTGTCTTATTCCCTTTGTCTCTCGATACTTGCATTGCCCGAGATCTGATCAATGTCATCACCATGTCGTGTAATGCTACTTGACTCGTTCCGACAAGTGATATCCCTGTGGTCAAATCACACGCCGCACATCTATTGGATATAACTTCTCCGAGTGGGCCCTTGAGTATCTTCACATCACATGGACGGATAAATCCCGCTCTTGACATATATTGCCTCTACAGTTTCCTCCGAGTACCTGAACACACCTTTATAACCATTGTATTACCAAGTGGCGCTTGATGCTATCTAAGCACTCTCGGGAGGCAGTGATTGATATAGCCTTACGGTCTAAGGAATAGTCTACGAGGATCCATTTCTAATCATCGTAACTTGAACTTCGTGACATGATCGGGTCACGATGTTTAGGTTGGGTATTGGTTCATCATCTCATTCTCGGAATGAGATGACTCCATTTCAAACTGGGATAAATGTCAGATGACCAGGAAACTTGATCATCTGTTGACCAATGAACAAGTGACTAGAGTTTCACTGGGAATCCCTGGTTGTTTATATATCACACGTGTATTGATGCTTCCACTCAATACAGTTATAGCATGATATAAAACTTAATCATAAACTATATGAAATATGATAATAGTCCTTATAACTATTTGTCTCTAGGGCATATTTCCAATAGTCTCCCACTTGCACTAAAGTACAAATACATTAGCTGCATTTGTTCTTAATCATTGGCACCATATATCCGGTACCCTGAACATGCTCGCTCATGGAAGAGGTTGAGTCTTGGGCCTGTACTTTATAGTCCCAAATCCTTTGCAACTTACTAATGTCACCTTGATTGACATTAATACTTTATCCTCACATGATAACATCTGTGTGTATGCATCGTCGCTATGGCAGCAGAAAGAGGCCTGATTCCAGGAGCCTACAGTGACTTTAGATAAACCTCGAGGGATTTCTCATGGGCATTGTGCCTAGGGACACATCATTCTATGTTAAAAGCGAACTAGCCCCGCCATAACATTATACAACACTTTAGATGGTACCCTTATCTATTATTATAAATGTAATTATCGAAACACGAGTGCACTCTGTGCAACTTTTGATGTTTTGTTCACCTCGCTTCCTACTTGACTTTAATTGGTATTTACAAAAGTTTCCAACATATTCCCTTATAACATAACCCTTTATGTTTTAAGATATGTCATCCTTTATGGATTTGGAAAATATGTGTACAGTTCTCTATTAGACACTGTGAACAAACTTAGCTCAACGTTCTTTGATTCAAACGTAATCACCTTTTAAATGTTCCTTATTGGATCAAACATTATGTTAAGTTATCACCATGGTCTTCTAAGATAGAACCTATGTCTCAACATAGTGGATGATGATCATCCTTTTCTTTCTTTCAACCATTGATGTTAAACTTGATACTATTCCTAACTTGAGTTATTAAGGACCAGTTCCTTAATTACCTTCTATTCCGAAACCCTTTTCAGAATCCCTTAAGGAATACTACATAATATCATAGTACACTTATTATCAACTTCTAGACCTTATAAATCATTATGTATCAGTACTTGCGCTTTTATTCTTAACATACTTAAGAATCACTCCTATAAGCTCCCACTCAAAATATGTTCCCACATATTTGAATTTGAGACTTATATTGCTCCCACTCAAAAATATGTCATTCACATATTGTTTTAGGAAGACTTTTATAGCTCCCACTCAATTTTATGAAAATTGCATATCCACTCACTATTTTGAACAACTTCAAAATCCTTTGATCAAATATCAAAATTGGAGATTTACTATAAGATACTAGTACTTTTACTAGTTTCAAATCCACTAGACATTTAGCACATTTGAATCAAATTCATTTGAATTCATCCAATACTTGACAAATTTTGTTTTTGTCATTCACCCCTTTTCCACTATGGCTTTGCAGTCATTTGTGAAAATTCAAGTAACCCCTTTTACTTATGAGATTCAGCAACGAATTGCTTTCTAATCTCAAGGGGAATTTTGCTTCTAGGATTTCTCATAATTCTAGTTTACCATTATTTCCTTAGTAGTTCGTAGGTATGTCATATTCCAAGAATCATGACAAATGATTCACAAATGTCTCCACACAAGATATGGATTACATTTTGAATCCTACTTCATGTAGTGAAAATACCAGTTGGGAAAACACAATGATCATTATCATTGATTCTTTCCTTTGTGAAGAGAATCGTTCAGGAATGTTTTCTGTTGTGTTTCTCAACACTCTGATGCAGGGTTTTGAATCCTCATCGTGTTTTTCACAATCTTCCATTTGCTTCATAATTGAGAATTATCACTGAATGTGAACTTCCTTAAGAAAGCACCAAAATCCAAGCAATCCTAGTTTTGCTTTCCTTTTGGTTTTAGCTATGGATTTCGTATTCAAAGTTTTCAATGAATACTCTACAAGGAATTATTCGCTATTGTTTTGGTTATATCGAATAACCCCAAAACTTTTACGAATTCAGATGGTTCACTATATCTTCTAATTGAGTGCTAACTATTTCTAACTAATGGTCTCTACACCTACACTACAACGATTTATTTGGCGCCATCTATTCACCCATTCTGATATCAAATATCATATTGCGATGCTTTACATTTTGATGTTTCAAAACACTTTGCATTTCACAATTTCCTTATGTCATTCTTATAAAGTCGAATTTCATTTCTATTGATCAAATCATAGTAATTAGATTCTCTTTTATATTTATACCTTTTGTTGATGAAACAATTTGATCATATCAAAGAATTTCATACTCATGTTTCCTTTAGTAAACTTCTTTACACATTTAAGCAATCATATAATGATAATTACCATTTTTGTTAAAACACAATACATTGAATATGTATTTACTTTTAACAATTCATTAAACACTTTGTATTCAAGTAATACACTATGTTCAAGTTATTTTGCGAAACTTAGGCATGATTTATATGTGATAAGAAATTGAATGACTTTCACATATTATCACATAACTTTGAATTTAAAAAATGGTTTTATTCATTAATGAACATATCATTAAGTTGGGTATTTTAAGGCATTTCAATATTTTACAAATGTTCATGCATTATCAATTAGTTTCAAACAACAAGGATAATTCACATATAATCAAACAAGATATGAACACAAATAGAAATCATTCATAAAAGTAGAACAATTGTTTGTTACAAACCGATATGAATAACCATCTCACAAAATGTGAGACACACTAAAGAAGTTCACAATCTTTTGATTACAATAATCATCCTAAACATAAACTAAATGATAAATGTCAAGGGAGAGTGTCGTTGGCCATCATCATCATGCTTGCCATCAACACGCAACGTCACCTCCTCTCCAGGAAGCACCTCTCATGCAGAAGGACATGTTTTCAGTAAAACAAAACAAGTATCAAATATACTTAACGCCACAAATGTGTTTACAAGATTATAACATTTATAAAATTGTATATCAAATATATACCTTTGTCATTGATGACCTTAGCGACATCGGGTTCAACCACCACATCTCTGAAATGTGATATGAACTCGTGGAAATCATGTGTTTCTGCGTTGCCTCTCACAATGCAAATCCTGACTTGTGCTTGGAAGCTTGGTGGCAGCAACCGCAGCACAATTGCTATTGCAAAAGATCTTGCGAACCAGTTGTCCAGGAAGTATGCCAGACTCATGTATGCATTATATATGCTCAACAAGTGATCGTCCAGTGAGGAGCCATCCTCCATCTTTATGGAGAGGAAGTCCCCCATCAGCTCATACTCCCATATGCGCACTTGTTCCACGAAATGCAATCTTAGATGTGCCATGACCATTCGGGGATTAAGACTTCCCACCATCAGCCACGACCCATCTTCCATCCCGAGGTGCATCGTTACTGATATGAATGTGGCCATCACACAACGACGACAGCGGAGATCCCGCTGCTCCTGGGTCTCATGAGTATAGGGTAGCTCCATGTACATCTCGTAGATCAGGTAGTCAGCCACTTTGTTCTCACCAAGGGGATCATAAAGGCACATGACCCATGCAGAAAAGTTGGATCCATCTAACTTGATCTTTTCTCCTTCTAACCAATCAATCATCAACAGGAAAGGTGGCATCAGCGAGAACTTTTCTACATTTACAATTGCAAAAGGAATTTAGACTAAGTTTATAATTAAATGAGTTAAAAATAACTCCACTCAGAAACACCTATCCCCAGAAGGGTTCCTAGTGATAACATGACCCCTATCACCCACATCTCCCCCGATCATCACGGCCATCAATGTGGGTTCAAGGGTGGACGCTAAACGTTGGTCACTTCATTCATGCGACTCGTGCTCGATCTTTCGACCATCCGTGTTCCGAGGCCATGTCTGTACATGCTAGGCTTGCCCAATCAACCATAGTGTATTCGCTGTGCAACATGGCTTACACCCACTGTATGCGAACATAGATATGTCTGACACCCGATCATCACGGCCTGCCTCATACTGAAGAACTTTCTTGGTGGTGCACACTAAGGGGAAACACTATCATTGGTAATTTTAATAGGAATCATCTTATTAGGCTACCGTCGAGTATCTATACTAGCACACAATAAGATATACAAACAATAACATTGAATGTAAATGCGATGTGATATGGTCCTTCATGTCATGATCTCCATCCGCCGTCACCGGGTTCCGGCGCCGTCCAATGTGGTAGTCCGTCACCTCCATGACTATCTACTACTATGTAACATAAGGTAATCACTTTACCTTTGCCACAACCATATCACAAAGCAATGACCCCCTGCAAAACAAAGTTAGACGCCTCTACTTTATCTTTGCATGTTTTACGTGGCTCAATGGGCTTTTGCACAAGAACCGTTCTTACCTATGAACTTTCAGCATAAAGGTGATCAAGTAGTTGTCTATACTACACCCCTTTTGGGGCCCTCCATTGCAAATGGCATACCAACTAATGCAAGAGAGACAGACACCCCCCTAATAAGCCACTTTATACGGTACAAGCCGTATGTCAAGCATGGACCAGTCTCGCGAATGAACGCGTAAAGTCGGTTGGGGGCCACTTCATCAAGCATTGCTGCGGTATACACAAGTACACGTGGGAGGATAACAACTAAAAGATCAATGCCCACATGCTACATCTCGTGTGTTCTACCCGTACTAGCATTACTACGCATAGATCTAGCTCCGATACCACTGTAGGGGTTCTACGTATGAAAGCAATAAAATTTTACCCTACGCCCCTGAAACCTGATGTTGCCAGGACCTATATATTAGTAATACAGTAACGTGAGGGGATTTTCGCGAACTTACCCTTGAAGACCAAAAAGCATTGTCAACGCTCAGGAGAGTGTGGTTGTTGTAGATGAGCCGAAGCCGACCTCAAGGTCGTGATGAAGTCCTTGCGCTCCAATGGCTCCAACGACTTGAGTGCCTCAAGTGTGACACCTCGCGGGTAGTTACACATGTCTGGTGCCTGACGATGACTCCCGCTTCCCCAATCCTGAAGCAGTTGCGGAAGTAGAGCTCCTAGATCAGAATCCCGTATCGTGACGGTGCTCTGCGGTGAAGATATCTCTCGATCGTGCAGTCCGAACTTGGGACCACGGTCATGAGAGAGAGAGAATATCAATTGGAGGTCTACCCAAAAGTGAGAAGACCTTTATTGAATATTGTGTGTATTTATCTAGCCAAATACCCCCACTATATACAGGGGAAAAGGGGGTACACCCTCCCTCAAAGTGCCGGGGTGGGACTAATCATGGGAGAGGTGTGGGGTGGCGCGCCGGCCAGCCCCTTACCATGGGACCCACATAGGGGTAGGCCCACTAGGGCCACCGAGCACCCACTAGGCCCTTCCTAGGGGTGGGATCCCCTCTTGGGCCTTTTCTCCTCCAAGGTTTGGCCCATTAAGCCTTTTGACGTTTAATTTATTTTCTCTTTATTAAATAATTATGAATAAATAATTAACTCAATATTTAACATTCATTGATATATTATTCAAGCTCCATGGCTATGGAACACCTTCCACTTCCACTCCGGACATCCTCCAAACATACCGAAACCCTTCCGGTTTTCTCTCTACTATTCTTCGACGATTCTTCCGATCCTATAAACACTCTCTAAGCATCATCAAGCCCTTAAGCGTGATACCCCATAGTTCGTGAACACTCCAGACATGGTCGGGACACTCCCGGACCAATGGTCGACAGAGGGACCTGGATGGCCATGTGACCCATGTGTGTTCCACGAAGATCTTTCATCGTTTGGACCGGGACAGTCGTGTCTTATTCCCTTTGTCTCTCGATACTTGCATTGCCCGAAATTTGATCAATGACATCGCCATGTCGTGTTCAATCTCGTTACCAAAGAATGCTACTTGACTTGTTCCGACAAGTGATATCCTTGTGATCAAATCACACGCTGCGCAACTATTGGATATAACTTCTCCGAGTGGTCCCTTGAGTATCTTCCCGTCACATGGATGGACAAATCCCGTTCTTGACATATATTGCCTCTACGGGTTCCTCCGAGTACCTGAACACACCTTTATAACCACTTTATTACCAAGTGGAGCTTGATGCTATCTAAGCACTCTCGGGAGAGAGTGATTGAGATAGCCTCACGGTCTAAGGAATAGTCTACGAGGATCAATTTCTAATCATGGTAACTTGAACTTCCTGACATGATCGAGTCATGGTGTTTAGGTTGGGTATTGGTTCATCATCTCATTCTGTGAATGAGATGACTCCATTTTCAACTGGCATAAATGCCACATGATTAGGAAACTTGTTCATCTACTGACCAATGAACCAGTGACTAGATTTTCACTAGGAACCCCTGGTTGTTTATATATCACACGTGTATTGATGCTTCCACTCAATACAGTTATAGCATGATATAAAACTTAATCATAAAGTATATGAAATATGATAATAGTCCTTATAACTATTTGTCTCTAGGGCATATTTCCAACAAGTATGATGTAGATATGGCCATGACCTTGGTCATTCGGCTCGAAATACAATAATATTCATACTCATTGACAACTAAGCTTAAATATGTTTAAATTTTATCACTTACTTTTGTTTCAAATTTTACATGGACGGTGCGAGTACATTTTACATCAAGGACCTAAAAAAGGTAAAATTACATCGATGTCCATACACTTAGCACAAAGCACCCTAAAATTAAGCAAGGAAAACAGTCGGATAGACTTCTTCTCGAGAGATTAGCTGATCAAACCATACTCTTCTTACTACCTCTTTAATCATTTTCAAAATATGGCCAAATTTGGTGGCGTGCAAATTCTGGATATGGGATCATCATCACCATAAAGTATGATGTAGATATGGCTATGACCTTGGTCGTTCGGCCTAAAATCCAAGAATATTAATACTCATTGACAACTAAGCTTAAATTCATTAAAATTTTACTACTTACTTTTAGGTTCAAATTTTACACGAACTGTGGGACTACATTTTAAATCAAGTACCTAAAAAGGTAAAATTACATCTAGGTCCATACATTTAGCACAAAGCACCCTAAAATTAAGGAAGGAAAATAGTCGGGTCGGCTTCTTCTTGAGAGAGTAGCTGATTAAACCAAACTCTTTATAGTACTTCATCTACGCTCGTTCTCAAAATATGGCCAAATTTGGCAGCATACAAATTCTTGGATATGGGATCATCATCAACATAAAGTATGATGTAGATATGTACATCATACCTTTGCCGTTCTGCTTGAAATCCAAGACTGTTCATACTCACTGAAAACTAAGCTTAAATTCGTTTAAATTTTATCACTTTATTTTAGGTTTGAATTTTACACGACGGTGGGAGTAAATTTTACATCAAGGACCTAAAAAAGGTAAAATTACATCGACGTCGATACATTTAGCATGAAGCACCCTAAAATTAAGCAAGAAAAATAGTCAGGTCGGCTCCTTCTCAATTGAGAAGTTGATCGAGCCGTATACTTCATACTACTTGCTTCCTCTTCATTTATTTTCAAAATATGGAAAAATTTGGTGGCATGCAAATTCTTGGATATGGGATCATAAAACATCAGCATAAAATATGATGTGGATATGGCCATGACCTTGGTCATTCGGCTTGAAATCCAAGAATGTTCATACTCATTGACAACTAAGCTTATATATGTTTAAATTTTATCACTTACTTTTAGGTTCAAATTTTACATGGATGCTGGGAGTACATTTTACATCGAGGACCTAAAAAAGGTAAAATTACGTCGAGGTCCATACAATTAGCACGAAGCACCCTAAAATTAAGCAAGGACAATAGTCGGGTCGACTCCTTCTCGAGAGAGCAGCTGATCGAACCATACTCTTCATACTACTTCCTCGTTGATCATTTTCAAAATATGGACAAATTTGGCGGCATCAAATTCTTTGACCTGGGATCATCATCAACATAATGTACGCTGTAGATATGGCCATGACCTTGGCTTTTCGGCTTGAAATCCAAGAATGTTCATACTCATTGACAACTAAGTCTAAATTTGTTTAAATTTTACCACTTTCTTTTAGGGTCAAAATTTACTCGGACAGTGGGATTACATTTTACATCAAGGATCTAAAAAGGTAAAATTACATCGAGGTCCATATAGTTAGCACGAAGCACCCTAAAATTAAGCAAGGAAAATAGTTGGGTCGGCTACTTCTCGAGAGAGTAGCTGATCAAACCATACTCTTCATACTACTTCCTCTTCGATCGTTTTCGAAATATGGCCAAATATGGCGGCATGCAAATTCTTGGATGTGGGATAATTATCAACATAAAGTATGATGTAGATATGGCCATGACCTTGGTTGTTCGGCTTGAAATCCAAGAATGTTCATACTCAATGACAACTAAGCTTAAATTCGTTTAAATTTTACCATTTACTTGAAGGTTCGAATTTTACACGGACGGTGTGAATACATTTTACATCAAGGACCTAAAAAAGGTAAAATTACATTGAGTCTCAAAGACCTTTATATAGAAATTGGATTCATACTTTTTGGAGTTGTCAAACTCCTGGGGTGATTTAGCTACTAGGATAACCCTAGGCAAAGATGATTAATTCACCATAAATCATCAGAGGTTTAAAAATAGTAAGCTCCTAGGTTTTGATAGGTATAGATGTGTCACTTTACTGGGAGTTGGAAACAACTCAATAGGGTATGTATATTTACCTAGGGAATTTTATAAACTCAGAAATGATTTTTTTTGTTATTTTTTCTACTAGGAATATATAGTTCCACTTGGCAGGGGACCCATGTCATCAGATTGATGCATTAAAATCCTTCCAGAGTAAATTCAATTTATTCAACAAGGATATGTGGAAGTCCCTAGAGAAATTATAGAGTAAAAAGGACACTAGTTGGTAGATTAATCGTCAGAAAATATTGAAAAAGATCTTGGACCTGGGGCTTGCTCCGAATGTTTCACAAAACCTTTAGTAACACAAAGAAATTTGTATCTATGCAATAACAGGCATATTCCATTTTTATAAAGATTTAATCCTAGCAGATTTTCTAAAAATATTGAAAAAGGAAAAGAATTTACCAAAGAAAAACTACTAGAGGGCCAGGTCTGAGGGGAAATGGGCCACGTAGTGGAAAGATCAGCCACCCGAACGACTCAGCGAGCGGGAGGGGAGTTCAAATCCTGCCAGAGCCGGGCCTAGCGGTCAGAGGTGGTGGGCAATGGAGAGGTATCGCGTCATGTGTGCCGTCCGATTAGAAAAGATCAGCAGCGCAGGGTCGTCATTCACCTCTAGCCACACTCAACGGTGAAGAAACCCTAACTATGCTAGAGACCAGCAGGGAGAGCTCACCTAGGGGCGGCGAACGACGGGAAAGTGGCGGAGACAACACGGCGACTCCTGGCGACTCCGGCCAGGGACAGGAGCAAGGGTTTTGTTGTCGATGAGGGTTGTGTGCCTCTACGATGGTAGGGCTTTCTTGGGTGCATGTAGGGGCATGTCTAGGGGGTCGCATGTCGTCTGGAGAATGTCTAGGCGAGCCGGAGAGCTTTCTGTGGTGCTGAGTTGGGTCCGGGAGGCTTCTGTTGTTCGGAAGGGCGAGCTTGCCGGAGGAGGCGCGGCTCAGACATGCTCCGACGGTGGCGGCTCAGGTGTACATGGGACAAAAGATAGGGTAAGGGAAGTAGATCAGATGCTGTGGAAACTAGTAGGGTGAAGAAACAGATCTGGGAAGGGCTAGCTCGATGGCTACCTCCTGCAAGAGCTTGGAGCACTGAAGATTTTCTTTGGTTGCCCAGGATAGCAGATGGGGAGAGGGTACCTATGTGTCTGGGGAATGAGAGGAGTGAGGAGGGGGAGTGGAATGGGGGATAGTGAGAGGCTGGGGCGACCTAAGCCCTTTTATCTCGAGTGGAGAGGCTCACGGTGGACATAGTCCATATTGGACATGGACAATGGAGCTAAGCTGGGATAGGGCAGGAGGGGCGATGGTGGGAGGTGGCTGGGGTCCAGTGACGGCAGAAGGGTGGATAGAGAGATGTTGCAGCTGCTGTGGCACTTAAAGATCTTTGCTAGGATATGTTTGTCTCTCTCCTCTATTCTCTTCCAAACATATAAGACAAAAGGTAGAGAGGGGCTACATTGTCGTGCTATAGTGGGTGGTTGACTAGAGTGATGGGAAGTGTTGGGGAGCAGTGCTTGAAAAGTTTTGATTTGGCTCAAGATTTGAAAAGTTTTAGTTTTCTGCCATTTGATGATCATGAAGAGCTTCTTGGGTTTTGATCTTGGAAAGATGGGGCATGGATACTGGTAGATAGGTATGGCCAATAAAAACTTCTAGGATTTATCTAGGCTTTTTCTGAATATTTTAGATCCCCTTTATATCCACTTTACTAAAAGTGTTGAATCTTTTTTCATGAAATCATTTGGAAATTTTGCACTGTCCAAGGTGGATTTTTGGTTTGAGATGGTCCTAAACATCAATTAAAACATTGGATAATTTTCTCATAATTTATCGAGGCAGAAAAGTATTTAGAACAATTATTTTTCTATTTCTTCCATTTAGGAAAAGCGGAAAAAGGATTATTAAAACTTTTCAAAAATATTTATTTTTAAAGTGTGAAGATAGGTTATGAGTTATATACATCAAATGGGTTTAAAGTTGGACAAGTCTTTGGGACAAAACTATACTTTCCTTAAAGGAGGGAGTTTTGATATTTTGTAAAAGAAAGGATTTTAAATGGTTTTAGGCCAAATTAATTAGGAATAACCGTTGATAAATTTATATTTCCATGTTATATGATGTAAAACATACGTATCCACCATGGGATACCTTGGGTTTTGATAAGTTAACTTGATTTGGGTAGAAGCAAAGGAAAAGAGGATCTTAGGCATTGTTAATTTTGTCCCTTCTAAACCTTGTTGGATCTTGGAGCTCAGATCTCACCTTGGGTCATGGCATATATGGATGGATATAACAAGGGATGTATATCAACATGGAGCAAGGATTTTGGGTTGATCATGATTGAGCTCTTCAAGAATTGATGCCAGAAATTGAATAAAATAAGGGTGTCAAAACAGATTAATAAATAGCCTTCAAAACCATGTGAGTTTTGGAAGCACAAGGATCCAATTGAAACAAGTGAATTAGTTATATGTAGAACTTTATGAGTATAACATAATCATGAAAGGATTGGGTCCAAATAAGATAGTATGGATATGTGAGCATCTTCCAAAGTAGGCTCGTTGATAAGACTTGCAAAAATTATTATTTTCTTGCCTACAAAATCATCAAGAACAAGTGGGTTGGAGGGTGATCTAGACAAGCGAAAGAGTGGGCCTTGGTAGTCCTTAGGATGGTATACAATATAGTTCAAGTGCATTTCCAAAATGCACAAGGGTTGAGAAAGAGATGTATTCAAAGAGGTGATGTTGAAACATTTTCTAGACTTGGTCAAATTTAGCAGATTTAGGGTTTTTGACTAGAATATGAGTGGGGATGTTTTTGATGGGTTTCAAGGTATGAAAGCATGATCAAGTGGATGATGCTGAAGGTATATTGAGTATAATATATCCATGCTTGATATTGGTCTTGATTGACTTGGAAACTTCCAAAATGGATCACTTTAGAATTGATCTAGTTAAGGGTTTTTAGATGATCACCTAGTGGCTAGAGATCGGATCCATTTTCTATTCTTGCTTAGGGTTTGGTGATCTTAAAATATATTGATCCTAGAGGATGAGCTCATAGAGTATTTCATACCACTTCCTAAGGAAACAAGTCAGACAGCAGATCAAGGCAAATCATCAAACAACAGATCAAGGCAATTCATCTTAACATGCAACTCAAGCTATTACTAGAGTTACCATCAAGCCTAGCTTGAGGGAAGGATGGGTATTTTGAACAGATTGGAGTTTGAACAAGGTAAGTTCCTTGTTACATCTACCAAGAGTAGAGTTCAAAAGTTTTATAAAAAGGTTTTAGAGGAACATAGAGGTAAGAGTATTTTGAAGGTCCTATCTTTGAAAACATAGGGAGATTATATCATATAGATCACCATAACTTTGTCAATAGTATCTACTAAAAAGGTTTTAGGGTTACAAGGCCTCTTGGCTCAGGTTTATTTTTGAAATGCTAGAACATTTGAGAATATGAAACATAAGCCAAGATAGTTTTTGTTAAATAGCTTTTGTCAACTAGGGTTGAAGTAAGGAGTATATAATTTGCTACACACTCAATTCATAAGAATCAACAAACAAGCAAGCAAACATTGCATCGCTAAACCAGAAAAAGTTTTTGTTCCCCCTGATTTTTGCGTTCTGGATAACTCATTAGGGTTGCTGAAATTGGAATGTTACAATGTTCATACTCATTGACAACTAAGATTAAATTTGTTTTAATTTTACCACTTACTTTTAGGTTCAAATTTTACACGGACAGTGGGAGTACATTTTACATCAAGGACCAAAAAAGGTAAAATTACATCAAGGTCCATACATTTAGGACGAAGCACCCTAAAATTAAGCTAGGAAAACAGTCAGGTTGGCTCCTTCTCGAGAGAGCAGCTGATCGAGCCATACTCTTCATACTACTTCCTCTTCGATCATTTAAAAAATATGGCCAAATTTGGTGGCATGTAAATTCTTTGATCAAGGATCATCATCAGCATAAAGTATGATGTAGATATGGCCATGACCTTGGTCATTCGGCTTGAAATCCAAGAATGTTCATACTCATTGACAACTAAGCTTAAATTCGTTTAAATTTTACCACTAACTTTTAGGTTCGAATTTTAATGGACGGTGGGAGGACATTTTACATCAAGGACCTAAAAAGGGGCGAAAATTACATCGAGGTCCATACATTTAGCACGAAGCACGCTAAAATTAAGACAGGAAAACAGTAAGGTTTGGCTCCTTATCGAGAGAGAAGCTGATCGAGCCATACTCTTTATACTACTCTTCTTCATTTGTTTTCAAAATATGGCTAAATTTGGCGACATGCAAATTCTTGGATATGGTATCATGAATCATCAGCATAAATTATGAGATAGATATGGCCATGACCTTGGTCATTCGATTTGAAAATATTCATACTCATTGACAACTAAGCTTAAATATGTTTAAAATTTATCACTTACTTTTGTTTCAAATTTTACATGGACGGTGGGAGTATATTTTACATCAAGGACCTAAAAAAGGTAAAATTACATCGAGGTCCATACACTTAGCACAAAGCACCCTAAAATTAAGTAAGGAAAATAGTCGGATACACTCCTTCTCGAGAGATCACCTGATCGAACCATACCTTCTTACTACTTCCTCTTCGATCATTTTCAAAATATGGCAAAATTTGGTGGCATGCAAATTCTTGGATATGGGATCATCATCACCATAAAGTATAATGTAGATATGGCTATGACCTTGGTTGTTCGGCCAAAAATCCAAGAATATTCATACTCATTGACAACTAAGCTTAAATTCATTAATATTTTACCACTTACTTTTAGGTTCAAATTTTACATGAACTGTGGGACTATATTTTACATCAAGGACCTAAAAAGGTAAAATTACATCGAGTTCCATACATTTAGCACGAAGCACCCTAAAATTAAGGAAGGAAAATAGTCAGGTCGATTCCTAATTGAGAGAGTAGCTGATCAAACCAAACTCTTTATACCACTTCATCTACGCTCGTTCTCAAAATATGGCCAAATTTGGCAGCATACAAATTCTTGGATATAGGATCATCATCAGCATAAAGTATGATGTAGATATGTACATCATACCTTTAGCATGGAGAACTCTAATATTAAGTGGGAGTACATTTTACATGAAGGAAATAAAAATGGAAAATTACATCGAGGTCCATACATTTAGCATGGAGAACTCTAATATTAAGCAAGGAAAATAGTCGGGTTCGGCTCTCATTCTTGAGAGAGCAGCTGATCGAGCCATACTCTTCACACTACTTCATCTTCGTTTGTTTTCAAAATATCGCCAAATTAGTTTGACGACATGCAAATGTTTGGATATGGGATCATCGTCAGCATAAAGTATGATGTTAATATGGCCATGACCTTGGTCGTTTGGCTTGGAATCCAAGAATGTACATACTCATTGACAACTAACCTAAATTTGCTTAAATTTTACCACTTACTTTTAGGTTCGAATATTACACGGATGGTGGGAGTACATTTTACATCGAGGACCTAAAATGGGAAAATTACATCGACTCGCAAGGCCAACTATCTAATAAACAACAAGCAATAGGAGGTGTCCAAGGAAATCTAAAGGCTGCAAGGAATATAAATGGTACAGAAAACTAAAGCATCACAACACAGACAGTAATAGATCAACAGGAGGAAGTAAAGACTATAAATGCAAAATAGGTAGAAAGGGAAAAATGCTCGCCTGGAAAACACTACTGAATGTACATATCCGAATAATTTGTCAGAGCTCACAACATCTCATCGTCCTATCCAGGAAGAAGCAAAGCACTAAAAGAAATATCATATGCACTATTTGATACAACGGTAAAAGCTCCGTCATGCTTATAATATGATGCATGACATAGAAAGATGATTCGACTTAGCAAGTTTAAGCGGGGTGGGAATCTCGAGAATTAATTAATTGGTTCAAGTTTTTTTCTAACCACCAAAATTAAATGTTTTTAGCCTACGGCGACGAGCACCTGCAGGGAAAAGCGACGGTCACCATCAGCGGAGCACCTAGAAGGAAGATGGAACCCGTGGGGTGTGTCAAGGGAACTTGGAGCTCACCAGGATGGTCAAGGAGGGGTCAGAGCGACCGAAGGAGCAGCCGGGCTTCCGAAATTACTACCGGAGGCACTAGTAGAGAAAACCCTACCGCCAGCGAACAGAAAAGGCTTATTGTCGGCGCTTCGGTGCTCGTCGGCAACCACCTCGTCGGCGGTAAGTCCTCATCACCGGCGTTTTCGTAATTCGCCGGTGGTAGTATGCATCTACCGCCAGCAAGCACCTACAAACGCCAGGGGTAGGTCCGCATCGCCGGCTCCTTTGTTTTTCACCGGTGGTAATATGCTCCAGCGCCGACGAGCACCTACAAACGCCGGGGATAAGTACGCCTTCCTGGCGCCTCCAATATTCATCGATGGTAGTTTAGTACGGGCGAAAGTTTATTCGCCAGGGATAGAACATTATTTTGCCAGGGATAACATTATCAGGAGTTTAAAAAAGAAAATCGAAATACACACAGAATACACTGTAATATTGATAGAATACATAGGATAATAACAGAATACACACAACAGATACAGGAAATACACATATGTTCAAACCATGCATCAATAACATTCAAACAGGTCACACAAGTGTAGAAAGTGACCATATATGACATAATATTACAAGTCTCCGGAGTTGCATGACACATTCAAACAGTTTCACACATTCAAACTGTTCATAGTTCACACAATAGATACTACTGGACTCCAACTAGCAAATAGACTAGAGAGGCGGCGGTGGCTGCGAGCATCATCACGACGAAGGGGGTCAACTAGCTCCTCCACATCTCCCTCCTCCGCCGTGCTAGAAACCTCGCGTAGCGAGTTTCCGCCTCCTCCAATGTGGCATAGCCCTTGTAACTATTCCCGCGGAAACGGTGGACCCGCCTCCTACAATCCTCCTAGTCGTCGTAGACTCCGGGAACCCTACCCTCGTACACGACATACCACGGCATCTGCGCGCACACACACAAGAAAGAAATGTTAGTGTTGTCAGCACATATTCATAATAGAGATATAACATATAGGTATGCAAAAAAGAAAAAGCATCGGATATAGCTAAGTAATTCTATGACTAACATTTGCATGGAAAGATAGGTATGCCAAAAAGAAAAGCATAAAATAAACTAATCGTAATTCTATGACTAACATTTGTAGGAGACAAGTTTATGACTCGATCAGGTTTTCTTCGGATTTGGCGGGAAGGGATGGATGCCACCTAGCGTGGTGAATGTCCTCCCATCGGCGACCACAGCTAAGCGGTACTCGATCTCTGCATTAGTCAGCGGGATACCGCTGTAGTTGAATGTGTCACCTCTAGTCAAGACATCCCTCCTGAGTATCGTGCCAATCTCCCACTGGATGGCACGGAACTCGGCTCTGATGTTTGCATCGGTCATTTCCGTAATGTCTCTGCCCCTTTTCTCGAGACCGGATGGGATCTAGAGTTGCTCCTCATCCTTTGCGTACTCCCTCATCTGTAGGATGGCGAACCAGGGCTCCATCCCATTGTCAGTCGATGATTTCCTAAGGCAGGGGAAATTGGTTACTTGGGAGTTCACATAGATGCCTTTGCATCTTTTCTCATACTTGAGTGGGCCAACAACGGCTCTGAAACCGTTGAGGGCTTTATTAAGAGTAGACTTGACGTCGGTGTAGTCTTTTTGCACGTCTCTCCTGGAGTTGAGATAGATGACATGGGAATAATACGGTTGAAAGGCGATGAGGATGCACCCATTCTCTCTGCACAAAACAATTGGAATAAACCATCATCCTTGGCTATTAAGGAAATTCACGAAAGAATGTAATAGCGGGAAGTTTAGTGACCGACTACTTACTCGGGAAAGTATGGAAGGAGAAATCAAGACTTGTCCTTATTCGCCACCAAGAAATCTGTGATATAATTCGCGACAAATGCTTGTTCCTTGTCGATGGTGCCTACAGTCATGTAGAATGGGTCCATGATAGCGAGGTGCGGGGTCTTCTCCACGATGATATCGTGCGCAATTTTTAACGATACCAGGCGGACCACGTTTCGATCGAGCCGTAACATATGGAAGAGCTTGAAGATGTCTTCATACGTGATGAAGAACAACTCGCCGGGGGTGGTGGTGGCGAAGCCACAGTTAGTGGGCACCCTGACCGTGAAGAGCGGGTACGAGGGATTTTTATCTTTGAGAAGCTACTGCACTAGATACCGAACAGTCGCATGCAGGGTACGCAGGTCCGGTGACAGCGTCTTGACAATGTGGTCCGGCAGGATCCGTTCACCAAGGAAATGCATTGTCCTCCGCTTGGTTGGCAGCTTGTCAAGAACCACTTTCTTGCTTGCTGCAGCGTCTTTCCCATGCTTCGGCTTCCGCTTGCTGCCGCCCTTCTTATGGAACGGAGGGGTGCCAGTTTGTCTTATCACCTCCATGGCTGTTTCACGGAGTGTCCTCGGGGTAACCTTAGCATGCGGCAGAGGGGTGAAGGCAGTAGCGTCTTCCAGCTCAGGTGTTTCTTGAGAAGAGAAGATCTTCTTCTTCGTCATGGTATCACGAGCGGGTGCCTCAGAAATAGCAACATCGATGGGAGCCTCCAAATCAGCGATGAACGAATCGATTGGAGCCTTATCGATGTCCACCGTGTTGTCGTGCTCATGTGTCTCGGGCTAAGGAGGATCACTAGCAGGTGGAGGAGTGACCCTTTGGCTTGCCGCCGCAGGCACAGACGCTGGAGTGACCATTTATTGGCTTGCCGCCGCAGGCACAGATGTTGGAGTGACCCTTTCTTCGGCGGTCTTCAGCCGAAGTAGGGATTTCAGCCATAGAAGGACATGATTCTTTAGTTGCCCGACCTTCATCTCTTCTTCGGCACCCGGGGGTCGATGAGGAGGAACCAAGTGTGCGCATCCCGGGAACGACCGATCCACCTCAACTCGGTGCACGCTATCATCCATAGGCTTGCATTGGAACGTCCGGTGTGCTGGGTTCATGATGCGTCCCCTCGCAACATCCTTGAGCTTGTTGTCCACATACATGAGCATGGTACAAGGAACACTTTGCTCCTGTGAAGAAACATGCATGTGTAGGTCAGAGAGGGGCAGCGACGAAGTAATTAACTTGCGTAGAGGCTCAATTAATTACCGTGAGAGTGTCGAGATCGGCTCGCGTCGACGGACCGGGGTCAGGCGTGCAAGTGACTAAGGGGCTGCTGGCTGCCCCCATGGCCAAAGAATCCTCCCTAGCACCTGCATTGGCGCCGGCGGGTGGAGTCATCAATATAGGCGCGTCTTGAGCCCGTGTAGCACGAGGCCGCATATTGCCCGAGTTCTTGCCGTCTAGGCTGATCACCGGGAGTGGTCCCATTTGGCCGTTGGCGAAGTAAGTGGAGATCGATGTCACCATTCCAGGAATGATCTCATTGAACCGGCTGGCCACCACGCCATCGACCTTGCTGGCCATCTCTACCTGGACCCTGGTTTCTACCTCGACTTGGAGGCGTTGGTCAATGGTTGCTTCCAAGTTGGCCACCTTCTCCAATAGAGTCGCGTGCTCCCGGTCCTTCTTCACCTGCAGCGAGTCCTTGGTGGTGGGCACATCCAAGCCATAATCGACATGCTGGCGGCCTCCTCCGACACTAGGGACATGGCCTCTTGGCGGCCTCTTCAACGGCGGCTGCTCCTTCATGATGTTAAGGCCCCTGATAAAAGGGTTGTCCCATGGGACTTTGCCCGTCGACGTCTGGGTCGACGCCTGGGACGAGGAGCCAGACTCATTCGCTTCTTCCGTGAACTGCAAGAAGTAGCATGAAGAATTTTAGAGATGGAGTTGTGGTGAGCATATGAAACTAGTAAGCTGGTAAAATTGCTTACCACTGTGTTCTCAACTTGCACCACCTTCGGGTCGGTGACCAAGACAACACCCTCCAGCACTGTAGGGCTCGTGAGAAGTTTCCCGTCCATCTTTTTACGGTACTGAGACCTGACAAATGCCCTGAAGAGCGGGACCTCGTACTTGGCCCAAGGGTTCTCGTTGTCCTTCTCTGCGTAGGTCTGGTCCTCCTTCTGCCAGTTGTCCACCTTGCCGTCGTAGCCACGGAAACCGAGATGGTGGCGACCGATGTTCTTCTCCGCCAGCTCCTTTCCCCAGGGCGACTGATCCTTGGTGTAGGCTAGGTCCTCGTTTTCCAGGAAGCACGTGTAGTCCTCGGGCGTAAGCCGCGGGAAGTGGCGCTTGATCTCTTCCCATGGCTCGTCGTCAGCAATCATCCCCCTTAGCATGGTTTTATAACCGCTGAGGTTCCTGGTGAACCTGCCGAGGGCGAACTTGTTCACGATGTTCTCCTTGGGATCTAGGCTCGTGAAGCCCTCGGGGAACTGGTACCGCGCGTGCAGCCGCAAGAGGAGTTGGTCTTGCAGATGCTTCTTCTTCTTCGTTCGGAGTTTCGTCTCGTTGACATTGACGACATCCCGAAGGATAGCTCCCAGCTGGAGGCCGTACCCCCTCGCGAGATGCTTCGGCTCGTAGGGATACCGGTCTTAGGGTCCACCGCTGTGAATGTCTCCTTTGTGGCGCCGACCGCGTTCGGTCACCGCTTCTTCCGTTCCCTCTTGGCCTCGGTCGTTGTCTCCGAGCCACCCCCGGTGGAACCACTGTCGGTGGTCTCGTCGCCCCTCTCATGACAGCCATCAAGGCCATCATCGACGCCCATCTCCTCACCGCCATCATCGGTGGTCTCGTCGTCTTCTTTGCCCCCTACCTCCTCCAGCTCTATGCCCTTGGACATGAGCCTATAGTGCTCCTCTAAGTCTCGCTGGTCCCGATCGTCTTCGTTGTGGTTTCTAGAAGACGACATGGCTATAGCAAGCACTACACAAGCAAAAAAGAAAGGATTTTAGATACACAAATTCACGGCGAAAATCCGGCATGACCTTTGCTAAAAATGGTCATGCTTGAGTGCCAGAAATTCACCGGAATGGAAGTTAATCGACATTCCAGCGAAACATTGGCACTCAATGTACCTGCACAACATTGACAACTGTAGCAACACTGCTACAGCCACCATATTTGGCACAAAAACAGGGGCAGTCGTAGCTAAACCACCATAATTCAACCACCATGCACCAAAACAAGGGGCAGCCGTATGTAAACCACCATAATTCCACCATCATGCAACAAAACAAGGGGCAGCCGTAGCTAAACTACCATAATTCAACCACCATGCACCAAAACAGGGGCAGCCGTAGCTTATGCCACCAGAATCCATCTCATAACATCACCAAATAAAAAGGTGCTCACCGAGGGTGCCGAGCACCTAGAGCGTAGGCTTGACGTAGCGCGCGGTCGCGGACGAAGTGGACCTGGCGGTGCTCGTGCCTCCTCCTCCACGTTCTTCTGCAAAAAGAAAACAGATTAGGAAAATTAGTTAACTAATTATCATACATATAATAAAGATCCATCGGTTCTGAAATCACCTTTTCAGTTTCTTGAGATTTGTTTTGAATTTGAGGATTTTTAAAATTGTCTTTTTAGAAATGTTCAAAATATTTAATTAGACGATCCCTTCTACTCCTCCTATCTCATTGCTAAAGATTGTAACAGCCACACGAAGGAGGATTGTAACAGCTATATCTTCCATATGAAGAAGGATGGTAACAGCCATGCTCTTAGAGGCGTTCGAACATGTAAATCACCATCTGCCACTACATTGTTTCATTTTTCATTAGATTGTGAGCACACACTGTATTTCTGAACTTGGAAGGTTAAAACCGGTTTCATATTTCTGAACCACATACCCAAACAGAAACATGGAAAGGCTACTAGGGTTAGGTAGTGGAGGGCGAGGGGGAGAGGGGGCCAGGTGGGACTCACCTCGCTGATGGCGGATCGACGGGGTCGACGACGGGCGGACGGCGGTGGATCGACGGGCAGGATGCGCAAGATCTTGGCCGGTGTGGGGCACCCCGTGTACTCCTCGATGGCGGACTTGAAGTGGAGAGGATAGGGTTAAGTAGTGGAGGGCGAGGGGGAGAGAGGAAGGGAGGGTAGAGGGGGTTGGGTGGGACTCACCTCGCTGAAGGCGGACGGCGGCGGATTGACGGGGTCGACGACGGGCTAGCCCTCGAGGCAGAGTGTGGTAGGGATCGATCTATCCTCAGAGTGTGCTGACGACACACCCTTATCCCACGGGTGGGACCCACAGTCAGAGTACCCCCGGCGTATGAGCATAATCACCGGTGATAACCTTAGGGTCACTGGCAGGTCGGGCCAACGCGTTGTACCCCCGGCGTATGTCCCAAATTTGCCGGCGGTAAGTTTTTTTTAGGCAAATTAACACACATTAAATGGTAACGTTAGGGTCACTGGCAGGTAAGGCCAGTGCCTAGTACCCCCGGCGTATGGCCCAAATTCGTCGGTGGTAAGTTTTTTTAGGCAAGATAACGCACATTAAATGATAACTAGGGATGTAATCGGATCGGACCGCCGGAGGAAAACACACATAAAATGATAGCAGTTCTGTCGCAGGCAAACACACATAGAATGATGGCTAGGTTATATTAGTTGCAACTCCATCGCCATCTCCGTAGGAATTTAATTAGTATGTAGTACACACTTATACATAAAATCCTTAATAAGAGATAAACATAAAACGATGAGTGTTAATTTCTCGACCACACCAATCTTATTGTTTCTTCTTCGCACTCTGCTTCTTCTTCTTGCCCTTCTACTTAGTCTTTTTTGACTTGACCCCGCCAGTCTCATCATCGTGACTCCTTGTATACGGAGGAGTTGTTGTAGCTGACGACCTAGGTAGCGTGGTCCTTCTTCTTGTTTTTGTGTATGCTGCATCATCTTCATCGGGTTCTTCCATCATCGGGTCATCGACGAGTCTGTCTAAATCTTTCTCATCGGCGACTCCATCCATTCCGACGAGGGCCCTTTTGCCTCTCCTCACGACGACGCGGCTAGGCCTTGATGGGTCGGTAATGAAGAAGAATTGCTCGACATGCTTAGCCAGTACCCATGGCTCATTTTGCGCGGTGGGTTTCTTGGTCTTGGATTTGTTGGGCAAATGCATGGTGGTGAAATACTCGTCTTATTTTCTGACATCTGTAGCCCATGTGACACGGAACATCGGTAGCTTATCCCCGACGTAGTCGAGCTCCCAAATTTCCTTGATCGTTCCGTATATCTTTTCTTCTCTTCACCCATGTAAGATTCCATCGTCACAACTGAGTTTTGATAGACGCTTCTTTTATCTCTCTCCTCCGTGTAGAATGTGTAACTGTTGATGTCGTATGCTTGATAAGTCATGAGGTTTGGCGCAGGCCTGTAAGACAAGGCCACTGTGATTCTGTCTGTGACGCTTGTCATTGGCGGGGGATTGGCATCAATCTGGTATTTGAACCAGCGCGTGAAAGAGGAGTTGTGCGCTCTAAATACCTCTTCTTCCGTCATTGGCATGTTAGCATTGTTCTCGATCATGGTTTTGTGTTTTTCTACCCAAGGCGTGACATCGTCCATGTGCTGTAGAGCTACTAAGTGGGCCCTATCAAAGTCGGATCTCCTATTAGACTGATCCACGTCCATTTCCTTCTTGTTGGTGCGGTGGCCTACTCCCTCAAACCTGCCGAGGTGCTTGTTCATGGGCAAACCAATCGGACATGGGTTTTCCTCGTTTAGATAATTCTTGCAGAAAGAGACGCACTCCTCGGTGAGAAAGCCCTGGACAATGCTTCCATCCGGATGTGCCTTGTTATGGACGTATCCTTTGATGATCCCGTTCATTCTTTCTAACGCCATTATGTTGTGAAGGAACGGAGGCCCGAGATCCTCGATATCGTCCACTACATGCAGCAGCAGGTGGACCATGATGTCGAAGAATGCGGGCGGGAAGTACATCTCCATCTCAGATATGATGGTGACTATCTCTTCCTACAGCCTCCCGAGTTTCTTGACGGTTATCGACTTCCGAGTGATGACGTCGAAGAAGTTATAGAGGCTAGTCAGCGTTGCACAGACGTGCGGTTCCATGATCCCTCGGATTGCAACCGGAAGTATCTGCATCGTCATGATGTGACAGTCTGAGACTTCATCCCGCTGAAGATTCCTTTCGTTGGGTCCAGCCATCTACGTATCAACCCCGTGTAGCCTAAGGGATACTTGGTTCCGAGGAGGCAACTGATCATCTGTTCGAGCTCGTTAGGATATAGAGTGAAGTAGGAGGGATGCAAGGTTTCACTCTTCTTTGCCCTTTTCCCTTAGGATCTTCCGTCTCCTCCTCAACTGGCAGCTTCCCTGCCCTTTTGCGCTTGCGATCGTTTGTCTCCTCCTCAACCCTAGAAGAAGAGAGGGGGTGGAGCTCTTCTCTGATATTCAGGGCCTTCAGGCCGTGTCTTGCTTTCAGCCCATCTTTGGTCCTATCTGGCATGTTGAGCAGAGTGCCAAGCAAGCTTTCACACACGTTCTTCGTGATATGCATGACATCAAGGCTATGAGGCGTACCGAGGATCTTCCAGTACGGCAAGTCCCAAAACACGGACCTCCTTTTCCATACCCCCATGAGCGAGCCATGTTCCTTTTCCTTCTTCTTATCTCCTCGCTTCCTCTTATGCTTCTTTATCTTACGCGGAGGGCAGTGTTTCTAGCTTTTCCACAAAGCATCGATCTCCTCGCCGTTGCACTTACGAGGAGGTACTTCGAGCTCATCCTTGCCGTTGAACAAATCTCCACGCTTCCTCCACGGGTCATTCTCGGGTAGCCACATCCGAGTCCTCATGTAGACGATTTTCGAAGACCCGAGATCCTTACCCAACTGAAGAAACGGCGTCCTTTCCATGCACCTCACACAAGCCTTGTGTCTGTGGCACACCTGGCACGCGATATATTCGTATCTGAGATAGTCCTACACCGTCGTGATCAGTGCTGCTTTCAGACGGAAAGGTTGTTGGAGGTGAGCGTCCCATGTTTCTACCCCTTCGTCCCACAAGATGGCTAGCTCCTCCTTCAATAGCTCAAGATACAGGTTGATATCGCTCCCTGGCTGCGTTGGCCCTTGGATTAGCATGCTCATGTGTATGTACTTCTTCTTCAGGCATAGCCATGGGGGGAGGTTGTACATCCATACAAACACGGGCCAGGTGATGTGCTTGCTGCTCTGGTTCCCGAACGGATTGAGTCTGTCGGTGCTTGCACCTAGTCTGATGTTCCTTGGTTCTTTCCCGAAATCTTCGTACTCATCGTCTAATGCTTCCCACTGGCTTGCATCCAAAGGGTGCGTCAGCACTGGGTTTTCAACCCGCACTGGATCCTTCATCACCGCCTCCTTCCTTTCCGCGTGCCCACGCATGAGCTTCGCTTCCTTGGGGTCCGCGAAGTACCGCTGGAGACGGGGCCTGAGCGGGAAATACCACACAACTTTTCGCGGAGCTTTTCTCGTCCCTCTCTTGTATCGAGGCTCGCTGCACCTTGGGCACGCGGTCAAGTCCTTGTGCTCGTTCCGATACATCACACAGTCACTGATGTAGGCGTGGTATTTTTTGTGCGGTAAATCGAGAGGGCACACCACTTTCTTGGCCTCCTGTAGGCTACCTGCCAACGTGTTATCTTTAGGTAAGTGCTTCTTCAAGTATCGGAAGAGATCGTCCGCGCTTGCGTCATTCCATCCGTATTTTGCCTTCATCTCTAAAAGATCGAGAGTTACTCTCAAGCGGGTCTCCTCCGGCCCACGACCTGCGTCGTACAACGGAGTTCTCGAGTCTATCTCCAGTTGAACCAGCTTAGACTTCCGTCTACCGGCGAATCTGGGGTCGGTCGATGCGTTGCCAATAAGAATTTCCTGAAGATAAGGGTCGTGCACGGCCGCGGTTAGCGGGGTATTACTACTCATGTCCTCGTCGTCCGCATGTTCTTCTTCCCGACCTTGTTCATCACTGTCGTCGTCGTGTGCGACATCCCGTTCTTCTCCCTCCTCATCCTCTTCATTTTCGTGTTGAACGTCGTCCTCTTCCTCATGGTCATCTTCATCATCCATCCACTGAGTGTAACCCTCCATGAAACTATACCTGAGCAGGTGCTCATTCACTGTGCGTGACAAGGGGTCAAACAATGACGATAGTTTGCATTTTGGACACGGACATTTTATTTCCATGCGGTTATTTTGATACATGTCGGCAGTCGCGCGTTCCACGCATCTATCCACGTCGCTTTCCTTCATCTCGATTACCATCGTCGCCTGCACGATAAGAGAATAGATTAGAACCCTCGGCTCGGCTTTCACGGAAAAATTCGGCATGACCTTTGCTAAAAATGGTCTCGTCAGAGTGCTAGAAATTCGTCGGAACGGAAGTTAATCGATATTCCGGCAAAACATTGGCAACTCATTGTACATGCACATTCCACTGGCAAAACAACACAAAAAAGGTCCATATGCATGCAACCACTTTTCACCATCACAAGTAACATCACCACAGTGACTTGTAGCCAACTCATGCACACATTTCACCACATTATACCTATTAGTTGACGCGAGGTCAAGAGCACCGGAGAGACGCCAAACGTCGACCAAAGAGAGTGTGTGTGTTGTCGAGACCTTATGCTCGAGATCTAGATCTACCAATAGAGAGAAGTGGAAAAGGTGGTGCATAGAGATCTAGATCTAGATCTAGATCTTGCTAGGTAGATCTAGTAATGCATGCGAGGGGAGCGACATCTCCTCAAATATATCAAACTTGGTTGGTTGAATTAGCTAAAATGGGTGGGGAGAAGTGGGGAATGAGCTAGCAAAGCTTGGGGTTGAGTTTCCATGAAAAGTGAGCTAGTGGTGAGTGAGGAGGTGTTGGTAGGTGGCTGGTTCGAGCTGGTAATAAATCCCAAGTTACCACCGGCATAAACAGCAAAGGCGCCGGCGGTAATAGCACGGCCCAGTGGCCCACCCGCAGGCAAACACATCATCCCTGGCGAGCTTATAAGAATTCGCCGGTGGTATGTGCACCTATCCCCGGCGCGCGCAGGCCGTTTCGCCAGCGGTAAGTGGCGGCCCATCCGGGGGGCACGCGGCCCACTCTATCCCTGGCGAGCTCGGGCGTGGTTCGCCGGCGCTCCTTCTTCTAGCCCCGGCATGCAAAGCCAGATTCGCCGGCGGTAAGTGGCGCCCCATCCGGGGGGCACGCGGCCCACCCTATCCCTAGCATGCACGCGACGAGTTCGCCGGCGGTACGTGTCGTAGCCCCGGCGTGACATGTGTGTTTCGCCGGTGGTAACAGTACGCAGGTCTATAAGTCCTTACCGCCGGCGAGCACGTTCCCACTTCGCCGGCGATAAGGGGTGCTGCTATAAGCTTTTCTCTAGTAGTGAGGCCGGCGACAAAAGCAGAGAAATGGCGACCATGCTGTCGGCTTGGGGACGCTCCACTTCAATTAGTTTGGTGATGAGACAAAGGATGTTGAGGCGGTGCTCTGAGTGGCGTCGGGATCACCGTGACGATAACGTCATGGCGAGGCGGTGGCGGCGGCTCTCGGTCGAGCATGAGAATGAGGGGAAGAGTGGGCTAGGGTTTACAGGGCTCGACGCAGAGGGATTAAGAAGACTCAGAGGGAGGCGGCTGCACACGGTCGCAGGAAAAGTGCGGCGCGCTCGCGGCTCGGGTCGGAGAATCAATGACGCCAAGCTCGGTCAGTGCGCCCAGCATCCACTCGAGCAAGACGACAAGAGAGGAAAGAAGAGAAACACTCGACCGGCTGGGCTGGACTACTAGTGCGGTACTACTTCTCGTTAAACTGAACCAAACGATACCACCAACTGAAGATGACTGAAGAAAAACAGATGATGTTCCTTGTTTATCTGAATTTGACTTAAGCTGCTGCCCTGGTGGATATGGTATCTGGTGGTGTTGATGAGTAGAACGAAGTGGTGGCTTGGATACAAGGTTTGGGTAAATCAAGGAAGCATTTAATCTCAGGTGCTTACATCGGCGAGATGGATCTGAATTTTTGGCAATAAAACGGAGTGGACGGGAGAGGAATATCTAGGACAAAAGATAGGAGATTTTTGGCAGATTTTGAGGCTAGATTTTAGGGAATATAAAAATGAGGATTAGGCTATTTATATCGTCCAAAGTAGACCTAATAGGTAGTTTTAGGCTAAAACTTTAGGCGAACTTTTTGCCTACTTTTAGGTATATTAAAAATAAGCAAACCTTTTACGTTTATACATGAACCGACAAATATATTACTTGAATTTAAAAAATAGAAGAGGGAAAAAGTCACATGTATGTAGATGATAGAAAGAGTGCTAAGGCACTAGAGTTTGGTAATGGGGAATTTAGATAGAGGGATCCACGCATGGAATATGAGTATGATTTAAAAGCAAGCAAAAGGAGAACCCGTGTCTCATATTGGGTAGGTTTGAACATTATCATAAGAACTAGATAGATTGGCAAGTTAGTGATAGAGACAATTGAAAAGATTATTCCCCCAACTCAATTTGGGCATGTTAGCAATATAAAAAGCAAGACTCTAAATGATATAACTTAGCAATTGTGGTTCCATATCAAATGGCACCAACTAGACAACGAATAGAGGGAGGACAAAATACAGAGAGGTAAATAGAAGGATCAAATAAAAATGTCAAGATCCAAATACAATTTATCAATTTAAATGCAACAATTTAAATTATGTTCCATGCAGTGTGGCATGATGAACATGCTGATGATGCATGTTGATGCAATAGAGTAAAGAACAAGCAATTTCTAATTGGGAATTCCTAGGGTGCTACAATTCCACACCACTAACAATGGATCTCGTCTCGAGATCCGCTCCGTGGTATGGGGAAGAAGAGTGATGATCGGATTCTTCTTGCTTTGTGTAGATCCTCGCGACAACACTAACAAGACTTCTTTCTCTATCTTGAAATTGTCGACATCACCAACAAAAGGTTGTTGCTCACGATTCATTGAGAGAACACTCCGCAGAAATAAAGGACAAAGGTAAAGGTCTCAAAAGAAAAGTCCACCTCTAACTTCTGTGAGAGGAGATAAAAAGTGCAACCTAATCCACTTCAATGTACAAGAGAGAATAGAATGAGTAGTCAGCATGGGGGCCAATCCATCAAGCACCCAAACTATTACTCTACACATGCAGTAGAAAAATCGTGCAACCCTTTCTCGGAATTTAGACTAAAGATCTTTGTAAGCGATGTTTGGAAACCAAGGAGTGATGCAGGTTCCTCGTAGGATCTGATATAGATGTCGTTGCGTTAGAAAACACCGGAAGATACAAAGAAAAAATGTAGTGAATTTTGATCCACTTAAAGGCATGACAGAGGAAAATTCCTCAGATAGCATGAAGTCCGGATGCAGAACATCGTTACAAGAGGAAGGAAGCGAAACCCTGAAGGTACGATGGAAACCCAACCACGAGAATTCTTGGACTCGAAGAAAGGTAAGAGAACCGATTCAAAACATGAAAAGGTAAGAGGGGAAGACATAGAGGTAAGGAGTAAAAGTAGACCTAATCAGATCTATACAACCGGTTTTGTAAAATAGTTTTAACACTCTACATCGGCCGTTAGCTAGGTTATCCTATAGGATGGACAAGTGGGGTATCACAACTGCTGAGCTCTGATACCACTTTGTAACACCCTCGAAGTGGGCCTATGCAGTAGCGCTTCCCGCCAAACCCGCATAGAAACAATTCAAAGATGCCCACCAGGCACTTGCGTGCGGGTGGAAAACTAAGTAATACCATTACACAATCATTCAAAATGGAACCCACAAACATATATCGACAACAACGACTCAACGAGTCAAGAATACAGATATACAATACAAAGATCCAAATCACCTTGGAAACGATACAACATCCAAGTACGGATAAGATGCAAATGGGGCTAAGAGCCCTGAAGAACAATCAATGGCGTCCATAACCCTGCCTAGGCCAAGCCGAAAGGGTAAACTTGCTATCGACTCCGAACTTATACCTATCAAAGCAAAAGGGGTGCCAACAAAGGGCAAAAGAAGAAGGGAGCGATCAGTACTGAGGCCAATACACGGCGAGTCTAGAATTCGGCGGGTCTCGCCTACATAGGTATAGTGGACTCAAGCGGCAGTGAAGCTTGCACTAAACAACCTATAGAGACGATACAGTTGTCGGCTATCAGAGAGAGATAAGAAAGACCTATGCAGAACCAACCTGATACTAACACCAAACATACCCATCCTGGTATTTCCCTCTCGATACCAAACGAGGAAGTCCTTCCGAGGAAACTCACATGGTTGGCAGTTTTATTAATTCTTTCCATGGTGGTTATCCAACTTATTAGTCATATCAGATACAAGTGAATTATAATAGTAAACTTTAGTTGTAGTTGTCTATGATCAAGAAGTTGTGTTCCAAGTCGTCCATAACAGCGGAAACGGCTTTTCGAAAAGATTTAACCCTGCAGGGGTGCACCAAAGTTTCCACACGCACTTCAACACATTTTGCTAGATCAATTAACATACACCCATCGGTATGTCGGCGGGGCTTCGGACATGATGCTTTCCCGGACCCACAACAAGTACATGGGGGCCACCCGAATGAGCAACCCGTACGAGGTATAGCTAATCCTCCTCATACGGATCCTGAGGTTGCGTGGACCTGTCACGCGAGCAGTGACCATAAACAATATATTCCCATGACATAGTGCCACATCTCCATAACAGTAATAAACATTCATCGAGCAACAGGTAATAAACATGTCATAAATCGCATAGGTATAGTAGGTAACGTATAAAGCCCAAACTAGTTTGTGGACCCTAGTACAGTACTTTGAAATCATGTAATAAGCCGATAGGGGTGCCTAGACACCCAACATGTGGTTAGCGCGCTCAGTATCGGAGCAGGTATTGAGAACTCGGGTTCTAGGTGGACACAAGTGGGTGGTTAACAACCAAATCTCAACTATTACCCACCGATGCCTCTTCATTAACTATATCCACTTCCAACATTTAATTAACAAGTTATAATTAAAACCATGATCATCTCCACCATTAAGTATGTGTCAACCCCCAACAACGGTGGAACATTGACGACACGAAGCATACCTAAGCAAGCAACTACGACTCGCAAGGCCAACTATCTAACAAACAACATGCAATCGGAGGTGTCCAAGGCAATATAAAGGCTGCAAGAAATATAAATGGTACGGAAAACTAAAGCATTGTGACACGGATATCAATAGATCAACATGAGGAAGTAAAGACTATAAATGCAAAATAGGTAGAAAGGGGAAGAATGCTCGCCTGAAAAACACTGCCGAATGTACATATCCGAAGAATTTGTCGAAACTCACAACATCTCATCGTCCTATCCGGGAAGAAGCAAAGCACTAAAAGAAATATCGGATGCACTATTTAATACAGCGGCAAAAGCTCCGGTATAATTATGATATGATGCATGGCATGGCAAGATGATGCGACTTTGCAAGTTTGAGCGGAATCAGAATCTCGAGAATGAATAAATTGGTTCAATTGTTTTCTAACCACCAAAATTAAATGTTGTTTAGCATACAAAAGCAACGCATGGGTGGATTACACAGTTTTAAATGAAGTGGAAAAATTACTATAAGCATTTCCCAATTACTCCATATGTTACTTAATAGATGATATTCAAAACTACCACTGAATGACATGATACACGGTGCAAACATAAGCATGGATGGCATATTTAGAACTTATGGATTTTCTAATAAAGTTTCATATAAAATACTTTTTATTTTGAATTACGGTTTAGAAGATAGGATTTAGGGAAGCTTTAATTACTTTTAGAACATAAAATGGATTTGACAATTTTAATTATTCAAAAAGCAAAGTAGGGACTATATTATTGTTCCTCATATTGTATTTTGATTAAAATAGATACTCCATTTGTATTTATAGAGAAAAGGAGATATGGAAAAAAATAATAAAATAGAAAAATTAGAGAAGAACAAATACAAGAACAGTCCCGAGATGAGACTACGTCTGTACTGATGGACAAAGAGCAAAAGGAAAAAAGGCGTTTCATATATGGTGAAGAAGTGGAGGTCGATCTCCAATTACCTAGATAAAGAAGTAAACAAAGTAGATAGGAGAGCACTACATTGCTTCTCCGTATCCTGAACAAGCAAGACGTGTCAGGTTTTTGACCATGCAAAACGAAGTTATAGAGGTAAAAGAAATAAAAATAGGTGGATTTTATTGCTGCAGCTATGAAGGGTTGAATTTTTGATGGCTGAGACATAGAACAAGCATGAACCAGAAAGCTACAGAGTTGGATTTGATTTTTTACTTGTGATCGTTGCTAGCCGTGTCTGATCAGGAACTGGAAGCGCTGAACCTGCACGTGTGTCGTTCTGAACCTGAACCTGCACGTGTGTCATTCTGAACCTGAAGCTTGACAGACAGAACTGTATAAATAAAAGGCTAAAAAGGATTTGTATTTAACAGTTGCTAGGATTTGAGAACAAGTTGGTTAGATGGATTGGAGTTGTCGTTACCATTATGATTGACTGCAAATGGTTGAAAAAAGGAAGCTTCAGGTTCAGAATGACACACGCGCAGGTTCAGATTCCGAACGACACACGTGCAGGTTCAGCGCTTCCAGTTTCTGATAAGACACGGCTAGCAACGATCACAAGTAAAAAATCAAATCCAACTTCGTAGCTTTCTGGTTCATGCCTTGTCCTATGTCCTAGTCCTCGAAAGTTCAACCTTCCATAGCGGCACCAATAAAACCCACCTATTTTTATTTCTTTTACCTATGTAAATTCGTTTTGCATGGTCAAAAGCCTCACACGTCTTGCTTAGGATACAGAGAAGCACTGTAGTGGTGTCCTATCTACTTTGTTTACTTCTTTATCTAGATAACTGGTGATCGAACCCCACTTCTTCACCATATATGAAATACATTTTTCCTCTTTGCTCTCTGATGATGAATAGACGCGGTCACATCTCAGGACTGTTCTTGTATTTGTTCTTCTCTAATTTGCCTATTCCATTATTATTTTTCATATCTCTTTTGCTCTATAAATATAAATGGAGTATCTATTTTAATCAAAATACAATATGAGGAACAATAATATAGTCCATGTTTTGCTTTTTGAATAATTAAAATTGTCAAATCCATTTTATGTTCTAAAAGTAATTAAAGCTTCCCTAAATCCTATCTTTTAAACCAGAATTCAAAATAAAAAATATTTTATATGAAACTTTATTAGAAAATGGACAAGTTCTAAATATGACATACATGCTTATGGTTGCACCATGTATCATATCATTTAGTGGTAGTTTTGAATATCATCTATTAAGTAACATGTGAAGTAATTGGGAAATGCTTATAATAATTTCTCCACTTCATTTAAAATTGTGTAATCCACCCATGCCTTGCTTTTGGACGCTAAACAACATTTAATTTTGGTGGTTAGAAAATAACATGAACCAATTAATTAATTCTCGAGATTCCGATCCCGCTTAAACATGCTAAGTCGCATCATCTTGCCATGACATTCATCATATCATAATCATGCCAGAGATTTTGCCATTGAATTAAATAGTGCATCCAATGTTTATTTAGTACTTTGTTTCTTCTCGGATAGGACGATGAGATGTTGTGAGTTTCGACAAATTCTTTGGGTATGTACATTCGGCAGTGTTTTTCAGGCGAGCATTCTCCCCCTTTCTACCTTTTGTATTTATAGTCTTTACTTTCTCCTGTTGATCTATTGCTATCCATGTCGTGATGCTTTAGTTTTCCGTACCATTTATATTCCTTGTAGCCTTTATATTGCCTTGGACACCTCCTATTGCCTGTTGTTTGTTAGACTGTTGGTCTTGTGAGTCATAGTTGCTTGCTCAGGTGCTGCTTCACGTCGTCAATGTTCCACCGTTGTTAGGGGTTGGCACATGCTTAATGGTGGAGATGATCATGGTTTTAATTAGACCTTGTTAATTAAATGTTGGAAGTGGATATCATTAATGAAGAGGCACTGGTGGGTAATAGTTGATATTTGGTTGTTAACCGCCTACTTGTGTCCACCTAGGACCCGAGTTCTTAACACTTGTTCCGAGGCTGAGCGCGCTAACTACATGTGGGGTGTCTGGGCATCCCTATCAGTTTATTACCTGATTTCAAAGTACTGTACTGGGGGCCACAAACTAGTTCAGGCTGTATACGTTACCTAATGTACCCATACCATGTATGCATGTTTATTACCTGTTCCTCGATGAGTGTTTATTACTGTTGCGTAGGTGCAGCAATCTATCACAAGAATATGTAGTCTATGGCCTCTGCTCACGTGACAAGTCCACGCAACCTCAGGGTTCGTACGAGGAGGATTAGCTATATCTCGTGCGGGTAGCTCTTTTGGGTGGCCCCCATGTACTTGCTTTGGGTCTTGGAAAGCGTCGTGACGGAAGCCCCGCCGACATACCGATGAGTTTATGTTAATTGATCTGGCAAAAAGGGTTGAAGTGTGTGTGGAAACTTTGGTGCATCCCTGCAGGGTTAAATCTTTTCGAAAAGCCGTGTCCATGGTTATAGACGACTTGGAGCATAGTTTCTCAATCATAGACAACTACAACTGAAGTTTACTGATATAATTGACTTGTATCTGATATGACTAGTAAGTTAGATAACCACCATGGAAAGAATGAATAAAACTGCCAACCGTGTGAGTTTCGTCGAAAGGACTTCCTAGTTTGGTCTCGAGGGAGAAATACCAGAATGGATACGTTTGGTGTTAGTATTAGGTTGGTTCCGTATAGGTCTTCTTATCTCTCTCTGATAGCCGACGTTTGTATCGTGTATCGTCTCTGTATGTTGTTTAGTGCATGCTTCGCTGCCGCTTGAGTATACTATACCTATGTAGGCGAGAGCTGCCGAATTCTAGACTCGCCGTATATTGGCCTCAATACTGACTGCTCCCTTTTTGTTTTGCCCTTTTTCGGCACCCCTTTTTCTTCGAAAACTCTAGAAAAAGGGCGCCCTCATGGGAGTACGCTCCGCGACGCTGCTCGTGGCTGCACGTGGATGATTTTAGTGTGTCCCGTCGATCGGGGGTGTCTTCTTTTCTCGACACATGTAGTTCTGGTAGCGCTTCTAGATGTTTGGGGTTGGGCGTTCGGCGTTTTTCTTCAATCGCGGGACCTCGCCCGGTTGTTTGTTTTTTGTCGATTTTTTCTCTTTTCTGGTTCGTATGAACTGCGGTTTGTGTTGCGTGGACTACTTATAGGAGGAGTTCTAGTTGCTTGCTCGTAGGACAGGGTGGCAGTGCACAATTATCTGTCTTGGCAGTGGCGCAGTGCTATGGTTACTCTTTTTCGGTCTTGTTTTTCTCTTTGTCGTTTCTTTGTTTTTCTCTTTTTCGGTAGTTAGTATCTGCTTCTATTTTTTCACTATTATTTTATTTTGTCTCTTTTGTTCTATTTACGGGCAATGGAGATTTTGTGGGGTGTAATGGGAGGGGTCCTACATTGAACTCCTTTTTATCTATACTTTGAACTAATTCTTTGAAGGGTACTGTTTTCAATGCTATTGTGTTTCTAATTGTAATGTGAGGCAGTGTAGTGTCTAATACTAATGGAGGCAGTTCATTTTTTTACAGGAGGAGTTCGAAATGGCTTGCTGGTAGGACAAGGAGGCAGTGCATTGTTTGTATCTTGAGCAGTGCATGGCGTGCAGTGCGGAGCATCTGTGCTTTGCTGAGACGTGCACTGCTTCTAGGAGGCTGTGCACTGCTTACTAGAGGAGTTCGAGTGGCGTTCTCTTAGGATAGTGAGGTAGTGCACTGGTTGTAGCTTGAGCAGTGCATGGCATGCAGTGCTGAGCATCTACACAGCACTGAGCCGTGCACTGCTTATAGGAAGCCGTGGACTGTTTACTGGAGGAGTTCGAGTGCCGTTCTTGTGGCACAGGGAAGTAGTGCACATGTTGTAGCTTGAGCAGTGCACGGTGTGCAGTGCTGAGCATCTACGTTGTGCTGGGCCGTGCACTGCTTACAGGAGGAGTTCGAGTGGCTTGATGGTAGGACATGTAGGCAGTGCATTGGTGTAGCATCCCATCTGTCTAACATATGTAATGCTACATGGTCTAGTAATATAACTTCTACTTTCTACATATAATTGTTGCATCATAATTATATCATGCTCATGTCATCATGCCACCTTGCATTTGAGCATCATATAAAACCCTTTTCATTTGGTTCTTATTCCATATGCATTATTAATTGTATTTGCCAATTGATATATTGTATTTGGTTCTTGATAAATGCTTGATGCCCAAGTTGAGTTGGGGGCATATATTATGTTAACTCCACCACCTTTCTTGTCACCACCCTAAAATCCTACCATCCAACTATATGTGAGCTTTGCATTTCTTTTGGTTTTACCTCTAGCTCATGTGGGTTGGGATGGATCCACTTCTACTTCCACATGTTCCCATATATGCACCATATTTTTTTCACATTATGGATATATGAGGAGCCACATGGCCACCTTTGCATGCTATATGAGTGGTACCCCTTTTTCAAGCTTCCATATGGGTTTATTATGAGTGAATGCTCATGTTGGAATATTTTTGAGGATATTATGCACCTAGTGGAATACACACTAGCATGTCCTAATTATATTCAAATATGACCATCTCCATCTACTCCAATTGGAACATCCTTTTTAATTCCTTTAGCTTGGCTTTAATTCCATATTTGGGAATGCATGGAAATAAATGCCATGGGATTTAATTTTGTTCTCACAAAATTAAATATGGCATCTACTACTCATGCATGGGCCATGCAAATCTCACCATCATCCCCTCCTTTTGGTTTTTCTTGTATTTTTGGAAGTGGAGCATGGTTCTTTGAGAGTCCATTCATGTTGGCTCTATTCTTTTGCTTTTACCATAAACTCTCACCATCTTGATCTCCTTACCTTGCCATGTGCATCAAAACCTCTCTCTCTCTCTCTCTCACCCTCACCTTCCTCTCCTTTTCACCCTCCATCCATGCATGATCAAGTGTGATCATAGCTAAACCCCTACCCTAAACCCCCTCTCTCTAATCCTCTCTCTAAACCCTAACCCTAACCAACCTCTTGCTATGCCACCCTCACCACCCTACTCTCACCATGCCGAGGCATCTCTCACTCCCTCTCTCTGCCAGCAGGGCCCACCCCAGCTCTCTCTCTCCCCATGCCAAAGCTACCCCCCTCCTATCCAACCCTAGCCGAGCTCCCTCCTACCCTAGCTCCAACCCGTTCCTCCCTCCCTCTCTCCCTCTCTCCCTGCCATGCAGCCCCACCAGCCCGAGCCTGGCCTCTCTCCCGGCCGAGCCCCACCTGCAGCTGCCTGCCCTAGCCTCCCCACGGCGTGCACATGAGGGAGAGGCAAAAGGTGGCCGAAGCCACCTTTTTCTCCACCAGTCCCCCACGGCACCTCTTCCCTCTCCCTCTCTGCTATCTACTCCCTCCCGCCTCTCTCTCGTGCCCAGATCCACCCCTGGCCGCTGCGCCGTTCCCCTCCCTCTCCCATGCACCTCTTCTCCAACTCCGGCCACCACCCTCGCCTTTGGCTGCCACCAACGGATCAAGGAGGCGGGCACGGTGTGTGAGGTGTCGAGGAAGACCGTGAGGCCCCCTGCGTCGCCCCCATACACCACAGTGAGAGGGAGAAGGCCCTGTACCGCGGCACGGCGACGCGACCGAGAAAACCCTAACGTCACCGGCCGTCTGCATCGTCGCCGATCTGCTGCTCCCCAGCCCGAACCACCTCCACCGATGCCCCCGCAGTGAGCGTCCGCACCTCCCAGACAACATCCCTCCGTTCACCGCTTCCTGTACGCGCCACGCCGCCGGACGAGCGCCTTCGGTGCATTACGCTCGCCGTCGTCGAGGACCGTTCTCTCGCCGGATACGCTTTATCTGGCCGCGCCTGCACGTCCTAACATCAACCTCCCCCAAGCCCAGCGGTAGCCGCCGTCGCACGCTAGCACCAGATCGCGGGTTCAATCCCCCGCGGTGCCGTTCTCTGTCGCCGTCCCGTCCTCAGAAAACTGGAAGAAAAACAGTAGCAGTTGCGCACTTTGCACAACCCCCCCCCCCCCCACCTTTTTACTCTCTCAAACCCGCGCTCCCCTCCTACCCCACCTGTCAGCCACCGTGGTTGTTTTACAAAGAAGCACCCGCAAAGTCTGGACCTCAACCCGCGGTCCCCGACTCTGCCGCGTGGCACCCGCTCGCTCAGCCACTGTCGCGTGGGTCCGTTGGCCTGCAGGACCCACCTGTCAGTCTCACTGGCTGACTACCCTCGCGGTGAGAAAAGCTTTTGCGTGCCATTTACGCCCAGTCGGCAACGGCCCCACCTGTCTGTGGCTATGGCTAGGAGTGGCTGAGTATAAAAAGCTTTTCCGTTTTCCTGTTTTATAAAAACAATATCAGAAATGTTTTAATATGATTTAAATTCTGTTTTTAATAACTTTTAATTTGTAATTCCAAATAATATATATAATATATGTTTTTGAATCAGAAAAATGTGAGGAATTCAAATATGCCATTCAAAATATTATTTGAGCACTTCAGATTTTCGAGCTAATTAAAATTACAATAAAATGCCCTTTTCTTAATTAATTAATAACTTTAATTCTATAACTCCAAATTCGGCAAATAATATGTCTAAATCGATCAGCGCGACGAGCCCGTTCTAACTATGCATTACATGTTCTGAATTGAAGCATGCATCATGTCATTATTAAAAATCAGAACTGGTTATGGCAATAAAACTTGACCAAATAAATAATCAAATGCTTTAATGTTGTACCCCACACCTCACCATGCCATGCTACATTATTGCCATGTAATTTGTACATCATTCATCATGGCATGCTTGTTAGCTTGTCGCATCTTAATTCGTATGATTGTGCATTTTATTTATGTTGGCCCTTGTTTGCGCCCAGCAGGAGAATTATCAGGAATCACAGGAGTTCTACCCAGGTCCATCTCTCGCTTCAACCGAGCTACCAGGCAAGCACTACCACATGCTTGCATACATATAGTACCTATTGCCTCTATCTTATTCTTGCATCATTGGGTCGCGATTGCATTAAATTGAATCCCAAGTACTGCATAGCCTTTACTTTTAAACCCCACCGAAGCTTGTTTCCTCCATCCCATGAGCCATTACTATATGAGTTGTTTGAGCCATGCGAGTCGTAGAACAACATGTGTAGGGTATGTGAGTGTCTGATGGATAACGAGGTACCTAAACAACTTAACCTGAGTAGTAATGGGATAACTAATGAAAGAGGCACCGGTGAGCAATATCTGCTATTTGGTTTTTCATGCTCACTTGTGTCCCGTAGGACCCCGAGTACTTGTTCCCAGTCGTTTACCGCTGTCCACACAAACCCTGGGTTCGTTCCGGAGCCGGCCAACTTCGTTGCGGGTAGCTTAGTGCGGTGGCCCCCTGAAATATTTCTGAATCCTGTGATCGCTTTGTCGTGAATGTCTCGTTGGGTTTTGATTTGGTTTTTCCGAGGTTGATCGAGTGTGTGTTGCTATTTGTGCATCCCTGTAAGGTAAATCTTTCTGAAAGCCGTGTCAGCGGTTATGGACGACTTGGAGCACAGTTTCTCGATCATAGACAAGTATAACTAAAGTACCGCTTTGAATTTGACTAAGTAACTGACTAGTAAATAGTGCAATGCTCATGGAATGGTTAATAAAACTGCCAACAGTTGGGTTGTTCGTCCTCTTTCTCGTTGGTAAGCGAGAAGGAGGATGGATCTGGTAATTATACTGTTATAACTGTTGTTACTAATTAACGGACATCCGTCTATCATTGGTTAGGCGGATGGTTAGCGGGTATCTATAGACTTGTTAGTTATTATATTTTGCTGCAATTGCGTCACCCCAGGTATATGTCCCCTTTAGAGGCATAAAGACTTGCTGAGTACCCCTAGGGTCTCACACGATAAATTGTTTGATTCAGATGAACAAGTGTACTCACAAGATGGATACTGGGTGGAGGAGACAGAGGATGTTGGCAGCGATCACTCGGTGTAGAGATTTCGGAGATGGGGATCCGCGAGATCTGTGGGCGGGATGTGTTTATTTATGTGGCATCTTATGCCGATTTGCTTCTTATCCGTACTCGGATCTTGTCTTCCACTTCCGCCTGATACTCTGATGTTTGATGTATGAGGAGCTATCCTAAACTATTATCTCTATCTAGGCTATTTGGATCTTGCCGTATGGCGTTGCAATATTTCTATTTTTTTTAGATGGAATGGCTCTGTGAACAGTTGTATGGTGGCTTGCATACATACTCACTTGTGTATGTAGTTGATCCCTTCGCCTGCCGACTACGCCGCTCGTTCTTGTCCTGATGTTCTGAAAGTGGTTAGGACGGCCGACGGGTCTACGTGTGGGTGGCCCCTAGGCCACCACCGTACTATTTTAACCACTTTCGCTCATCCAGGCATGCAACTAAGAGCGTAGTTTACCGACGTAGTTACAATTGGTTGTAGGTTGAGCAGTCAATAGCGTGCAGTACTGAGCATCTGTGCTTTGCTGACCCATGCACTGCTTATAGGATGTCGTGCACTGCTTACATGAGAAGTTCGAGTATCTTGCTCCTAGGACATGGAGGCAGTGCACTGGTTGTATATTGAGCAGTGCATGGCGTGCAGTGTTGAGCATCTGCCCTTTGCTGAGCCGTGCACTCCTTACCGGAGGAGTTCGAGTGGCTTGCTCGTGGCACAGGGAGGCGGTGCACTGGTTGTAGCCTGAGCAGTGCATGGCGTGCAGCGCCGAGCATCTACGTTGTGCTAGGTTGTGCACTGCTTACAGGAGGCCGTGCACTGCTTCCGGAGGAGTTCGAGTGGCTCGCTCGTGGCATAGGGAGGCAGTGCACTGGTTGTAGCCTGAGCTGTGCATGGCGTGTAGTGCTGAGCATCTGCGTTGTGCTGGGCCATGCACTTCTTACAGGATGAGTTCGAGTGGCGTGCTCCTAGCACAGGTAGGCAGTGCATTGGTTGTAGGTTGAGCAGTCAATAGCGTGCAGTGCTGAGCATCTGCGCTTTGCTGAGTCATGCACTCCTTATAGGAGAAGTTCGAGTGGCTTGCTCCTAGGACAGGGAGGTAGTGCACTAGTTGTAGCTTTAGCAGTGCATGGCGTGCAGTGCTGAGCATCTGCCCTTTGCTGAGCCATGCACTGCTTACCAGAGGAGTTCGAGTGGAGTTCTCGTGGCACACGGAGGCAGTGCACTTGTTGTTGCTTGAGCAGTGCATGGCGTGCAGTGCTAAGCATCTGCCCTTTGCTGGGTTGTGCACTGCTTACAAGAAGCCGTGCACTGCTTACCAGAGGAGTTCGAGTGGCTTGCTCGTGGCACAGGGAGTCAGTGCACTGGTTGTAGCCTGAGCAGTGCATGGCGTGTAGTGCTGAGCATGTGCGTTGTGCTGGGATGTGCATTGCTTACATGATGAGTGCACTGCTTACCAGAGGAGTTCGAGTGGCTTGCTCGTGGCATAGGTAGGCAGTGCACTGGTTGTAGCCTAAGCACTGCATGGCGTGTAGTGTTGAGCATCTGCGTTGTGATGGGTCGTTGTAACACCCCGTCCACTCCTGGGCCCGGGGGGTGTCACGCCTAGACTGGCCCCACAGACCAACACTAGTCTTTTCTGCGCACTTTGTCCTCACTCGTGCGCACCCGGTACCCACTTCCCGGTCGGTCACCCATCATAGAATTGCTCTAGGCCAAGCACGCTTAACCTTAGAGTTCTTTTCGAATGAGCTTCCGGAAAAGAAGTTGCAACTTGTTGATATGGGTATCCTATCAATCCTATCAATCCTATTAAGCCATGTGCCTGGATCTCACATACACCCACCCTTTAGAAGGTCGATGCCCTCATCAATCAAGCACACCCCAAGAACGTTCCCTCTTGGCACGCGTCTGTGCGTCCAGTGCCGGCACATGTGCCATGCCGTGTCCACTCTGGGCCACACGCGTCATGCTCCACATGTCCCGCTATTGACCCTCACACACCCATGTAATCGCAAGGGTCGGCTCTGATACCACTTGTAACACCCCGTCCACTCCTGGGCCCGGGGGGTGTCACTCCTGGTAGCTTAATAGGATATCTAGACTGGCCCCACAGACCACCACTAGTCTTTTCTGCGCACTTTGTCCTCACTCGTGCGTACCCGGTACCCACATCCCGGTTGGTCACCCATCCTAGAATTACTCTAGGCCAAGCACGCTTAACCTTAGAGTTCTTTTCGAATGAGCTTCCGGAAAAGAAGTTGCAACTTGTTGATATGGGTATGCTATCAATCCTATTAAGCCATGTGCCTGGATCTCACAGTCATGCACTGCTTACAGGATGAGTTCGAGTGGCGTGCTCCTAGCACAAGTAGGCAGTGCATTGGTTGTAGGTTGAGCAGTCAATAGCGTGTAGTGCTGAGCATCTGCGCTTTGTTGAGCTGTGCACTGCTTATAGGAGGCCGTGCACTACTTACAGGAGAAGTTCGAGTAGCTTGCTCCTAGGACAGGAAGGTAGTGCACTAGTTGTAGCTTGAGCAGTGCATGGCGTGCAGTGCTGAGCATCTGCCCTTTGCTGAGCCGTGCACTGCTTATAGGAGGCCGTGCACTGCTTATCGGAGGAGTTCGAGTGGCGTTCTCGTGGCACAGGGAGGCAGTGCACTGGTTGTAGCTTGAGCAGTGCATGGTGTGTAGTGCTGAGCATCTGCGCTGTGTTGGGCCGTGCACTGCTTACAGGCGACCGTGCACTGCTTACCGGAGGAGTTTAAGTGGCTTGCTCGTGGCACAAGGAGGCAGTGCACTGGTTGTAGCCCGAGTAGTACATGGCGTGTAGTGCTAAGCATATGCGTTGTGCTGGGCCGTGCACTACTTACAGGATGAGTTCAAGTGGCGTGCTCCTAGCACAGGTAGGCAGTGCATTAGTTGTAGGTTGAGCAGTCAATAGCGTGAAGTGCTGAGCATCTGCGTTGTGCTGTGCATTCTTGGAAGTTGAGCAGTGCATGGCGTGTAGTGCTGAGCATGTGCGATGTGCTGGGCCGTACTATGCTTACATGAGGAGTTGGAGTGGCGTTCTCGTAGCACAGGGGGCAGTGCATTGGTTGTAGATTGAGCAGTGCATACAGGATGAATTCGATTGGCTTGCTGGACCGTGCACTGCATACAGGATGAATTCGATTGGCTTGCTCATAGCACAGGGAGGTAGTGCATTGGTTGTAGCTTGAGCAGTGCGTAGCATTCAAGGTGCAAGATGCAATACATTCAACATTCACATATGCAATATTTAGAGGATGATCAAAGTGTTAAACTTACTGAGTACATTCATTGACATTACAGTAGATAAAATATGTTCAACTTACTAAACAACACAAATACAATACACTTCAGCACTAGATTAAACAAGAAAAGATGACTATCTGAACAGTGTTTTTCCAAGTTAACCACTAGATGACAATCTCAACAAAGTTGAGACCAAGGTGCTCCAGGATATGCTCTACTTTCATGAGAAGTAGTGATGCCCATCGAACGTCAGCAGCAAATGTGAAGTCAGGCCACCCTGTGGTGAAGCTCGCACGTCCATTGTCCCTTTGTACAGTATATGCACATCCAATAAAATTCTCTTCTTCTCCTTCAAGATCATGTCCCTGCCTGTACAGATGTGCTATGCCCTGAGTTGGGTACCTGAAACCATCTACATCCTTAATTGGCATGAACTGCAATAAAGAAAAAAGTTAGTATTTTAACAAGCATTCTAAATTAACAAGTTCATTAAATTATATATTGAATCTGAACATAAAATATGATTAAATATGTGGGAACTAACCAGTGCATTATGGTTATAGTTTTCTATATTCATCTTATGTACCCAGAAATGCTTTTCATCTTTACTTTCAAAAAACTGATGTTTTGTTACATGAACATCTTTGTAGATGTCAAATAAGATTGAAGCCATTTGCTGCTCAGTTAGTGCATTTATGTCTTAGAAGATGGTCCTGTGCAGAATGCTTCTGATGGATGTAGGCACATCTCCCACCTCTGTTCAGTGAGTGGAAATACATGTTGAGTATTAAAGAATGTTATTATGATGATCTAGTAGTAGGATAAGGAAAAACTGTATGTGCAAATTATTTACAGTAAATAAGGGAAATACCAGTTGCTACATGAATCTTTTTCTCTTCACCATTAGAGTAAACAGTGACATGAAATAAGTTGGTCAAGTTCAAACCAACATGATCAAGTGGGTCATCATCATATTCAAAATGCACTACATCTCCAAGTTCTATATCATAAACACTCATCAAGGACTTCCAGTATGGACCACAAATTATTGTCCTAACATTAGACTTCTTGAGGAACAAATCAAAATTTCTTACTACTTCACTGTTTGCAACTGTCCAATTATTTGGAGTGAAATCATTCAGTCTTTCCCTAAATGAGCATGGCACTACCTTAAGGTAAACAACATGGTTCATTTCACTTGACAACAAGACAGTAAAAGAAACGGTACATAAAATGAAAAATTCGAATGTTTTGAATAAAACCTTCGAAAACCTTCTCGTATATATGCAAAAACTTACCACACCATTGATGGGAAAACCTTGAACAATGTTAACCTGGAAGCTGGCTGCTCTCCTCTGTGCCCTACCACAGTTGTTGGCAGGTTGCCCACAAACTATACAGTCTATTCCAAAAAATACCTGATAAAATTAACAATTCATTTAAGGAGTGAACTGTGCATTAACTAAGTACAATCCTAATCTAGAAAGTATCAAACAGATCAATTATCAGGCATAAATTACACCATAGTACAATTATCAGGCATAAATTACACCATAGTATTACGGGGATAAGATGATAGGAAGAACACATAAAGGATTACGGGGAAACTAAAAAAAAATGGAAGTGTGATGCAAAACTCACCATCGAGTTGTACAAAGATAATGGAATGGAGATTCAAATAAAATAACAAAGCTTCTTGAAATGAAGAAACAGATAAGAATTGGAACTGAAACCAATAAAGAAAAGGAAAGGGATACGAGATTAGAGGAGAAATCTCGATCGGGAGGGGACAAACTTTTCTGAGAAACTGCTCTGCTCTGAGGAACTGTTCTTGGGAAGTGCTCTGGACATGCGTAGTGGGAGAGCGGTGGATAGAACTGAACGAAGTCCCTTCGGTTTCCCTCCATTTATAAATCAACGATCTAAAACGGTTATGTGCTAACGTGACGAAATTGAAAGTCTGGCAGACTAACAGCTAAACTGAACTTGTACATTGAGGCAGTGCATAGTTGACATTTTTGGCTGTGGTGTGAGATATGGTTTATCTTTTTTACGGTAATTAGTATTTCCTTAATATTTTCATTTAGTTTATGTATTTTTTTTACTTACGAGTAATTGAAATTTTATAGTTCATTTTAATCAAAGTAGTATACTTTTTACCAAATTTCTACATTGAGTACTGCACAGTTTATCCGCTTGCACTGCCATATTATTAGCTTGTTGCAGTGCCCTAGTATTGTATTATGTTAAACTGCTCTATTTTGACTGCAGTGCCATGCGCATTGTTTTTCGCATCCTCGGTAAACTTAACTTTCGATTCGTGTGCGCTGTTTCATTCGCTGAATTGTTAATTACGTTTATATTAGGCATAGTAATATAGCTTTGGTCAATCGTTGATCTAGGATGATGTGTGGGTTTTGTTTTATTGTGGGTAGGTGAGACGACTGTTCAATGTGTATAAGTATATTATAAATTCATACGTCGATGCTTAACATTTCGCATTCCAGTCCCAGTTCCTATTCTACTAGACGGTTTGTTTTCCTCTAGACGATTCTTCTTCCAGATCCATTTTCAGTTCTTTCTACCATGGATCCAGTGAGGAAGCCTTTGTCTAGAAAGCAGCAAACAGCTGTTACGAAATGTTTGGAAGCTGCTGAGCGGAGGAGACTTGGCGCAGAGGGCGCTGCCCTGCTTCCCACCATCATGGACTCCTTCGCCGAAGATTCGTCGTCGTCCCGATGCAACCGTCGCAAGATCGACGAGTCCAGGTTAGTTTTTCTTTTTAATCTTTTCTTGTAATTCATTTCTAGTTTTTCGGATTAGGTTTTTGAAGCTCTTGTTGTGTCGTTGACGTTGGAACTTACATATAGGTCTCACTCCTCTGGTGTTCATGGTTGCTCGCATTTGGCATCTACTCCGTCGTCGTCTGTTCCTTTGATGCATCCGAGCGGGCTAATCAATGTGCGTGTATTTGTATGTTGGCTATTTTTTACTATAATCAATACTATTTACACTAAGTCTTGTTATTGTTTTCTGTGAAAATATTAGGATTCACTAACATGAGTTACGGGAGTTTCGGATGCAGTAATCATGTTGATGCAGAATATCAGAGGCTTCGTAATGAACTTGCCGCGGAGAAGGCTAAGGTATCAGAATTGTGTGTCAAGCTCTCCGAGAAGGAGGCAGAAAAGATGACTATTACTGTAGAGTGTGACCGTCTTCGACACGAGATCGTTGGAATGCAGCTCGTTGTCGAAGATGCTGCTATGATGAAGGTGGAGCTCAATAATTATAAAGCTGGTGCTGCAGCCTGGGACTTAGAGCGGGATACTCTGGCGATGGATATGGCTCAACTACTAGCTGATAGACAGAAGCTTGATGAGTAATTGGCCGACATGATAGCCAAGCGTTTTGAAGACATTGAAACAACAAAAAATTCACGTCTTGACAAGCTACATGCAATGCAATCACTGAAGGACATTCTTGAGCGCCTTCATAACTGCAAAGAGTGCATGGATGACATTCACAAAGAGATCAAGGAGCTTGATAAGAAACTGTCCAAATAACATGTGAACTATCTTCCATATTTTAAATACTAGCAAAATTTGGCCTATCATGTTGTAAGTGTTAGTAATGGTGTTTGTGAAGAGCACTTAATGGATATGATGGAGCAAGAATGTATGTAATGAAGTAAGTATGTACGCAATGAAGCAAGTGTCTGTCTGTCAGTGAATTTTTCTATTTGCACTGCTCTGACTAGCTACAGTGCACTGTGGTGTCTTTCCGTGTGTGCTATACAGCTTCTTTGTTCTGCCTTGACCAGACTAGTTGCACTGCCTTATTTACTCATGTACGCATGGTTCTATGGCAGTACAAGGATATCTATATAGGCAGTTTTTAAAATGATCATCTAGAAGCAGTTTATACTGTGCTGAGTGCGCTGAAAATATAATTTTTACACATGCATGGAAGAGTGTTTTTAGTGGTCCATGCACTACCCAGGTAGATTTTGATGCACTGTGTCGTACATATGTATATTCTACCTTGTGCTGACTTGTTGCACTGCCTTCTTTACTTATGTATGCAATTTGTCCATGGTAGTGCAAGAATATCTATGTAAGAAGTTTGTTTAAAGACCACCTAGAAGAAGTTTATACTGGGTTGATTATGATCGTTATGTGGAAGTAGTTTATACTTGGTTCAGTGTGATGAAAATATAATTTTTACACATAGTTATGCAATTGTTTTTATCACTGTATGCGTTTGCTATATGCACTGCTCACATAGATGCAGTTTGTACTTGGTTCAGTGTGATGAAAATTTAATTTTTACAGATAGCTATGCAAGAGTGTATGCAGATGCATTGGCCCATAGATGTTGATGCACTGTAAATAGATATTGCACTACCAACTTAAAATCAGAAAACAAGTTATCTGTTACAGATTAACAAGCGTCTACTTACGCCCAGTGATATTGTAATTTCCTTTGCCTTAGACTAGTTAGATGCAATATGTGCATGCAATCCGGTTTGATGAAATAATGTACATGTTTCGTAATTTGGCCTAATGACTTAATGTTATTGCAATTTCTGGCATCTCCATGTCTGGAGCCAACTCCCTAAGATCTTCTGGTAGGTTCTTCAGTGCTTGGTTAGATCTGTGGAACAACATTGTGTCAAGTTGTTCATCTTTGATACTGGAGCTTTTGTACTGATAAGTATTGTAAAGTCTTGTTAGTTTTTAAGTATATGTAATCATTTTTTTTGAAAAAAATATATCTAACTATTGCATATACTTGACGTCTTTCCTTTTTCTATAAGTTTGCCATCGTATCTCTACAGGTGATATATTGTCCACATGCGTCTTTCCTTTCTCTTGTTTTTTAGTTCTCACGTAACGTGCACTTTTGAATGATGCACTCCATCTTGGCAATGTGTCATCTTTGTAAATGCACTCTAGCACTTGCTCGAACCTGCTTAGCTGTATATTAAAACATTATAGTGACATTGTTAGATAAAAAGGGTAGTAAGTTCTGATATGTTTTTTTTTTGAGAAATAACACTCTGACTCTAGTAAAAGTTTTCTAGTAATGTCTATATTTTGGTAGGAGTCTTACCATAGTTTGTCCTATGTTACTGTGGTAATAATGCATCTCTTTACTATTATTGTATGCGAAGGAGTCTAGGATCTCAACCTTTGGATTCCGAGCAGACCCATTTAAGACATAAACTGAAAAATGTTTCTTGCAATGAACTAGTAGTAGTATCTGTGTAGGAAGTAGATATAATACTCAAGTAAGTTTTAAACATTTGGTAATTTTTAATTTTATGAGGTATCTTAATACTGAATATAGAAATTTATGCTTATTTCTAAAATAACTCACCGTTCTTGCTTTTGTAAGGTCGTATGTTCCTATGAGGTAATCGGTAGTGCGAGCAATGTCTCCAGGTTCGAATTTTTTGTTTTGTCCATAAAATCTAATACTGATGTTAGCTGTGTGGGTAGGATTACCCTTTTACCTTCCTGGAAAATTTATTTGAACTCATCATTACTTGTCCTTGTGTGGATGACGGCATCTAAAAATTGATTATCTATCCATCCATTCTCTTTGAAACTGTTTGCTAGTTCACGTGCAGTATATGTGAGAGTAAAATCTCTTAATTCGTTGGATACAGTTGTCTTGATAAAAACTCTCCTGTTGTATTATAAAAAATAGGATTAGTATTACAGGGGTGTTAGTTTAGATTAGAACAAAAAAGATCTAGGCTAATTAAAAGAAATCTAGCTGTACCAAGTTAAGATTTACACTTACTCTCCGTAATCTGGTTTTGATGCATCATCGATTAGTTTTTGCCGTACTTTCCTTGCATTCTCTCTTTCTTTAAATTCAGCTGGAATGAAAATAAGTCTTTCTTCTGGATTTCGATTTTTCTGTTCTTCCATCGAATCCTTGCACCTTTTTGGATTTCTTCTATATCTTTCTCTGAAGATCTCTTTCTCCTGTGTTTCTTTCAGTTGTATCATTGATTTGTTTGACATCTTTGTTTTCTTTCTCTTGAATTCCTAGCAATATATCTTTCTTCAAGTCTTGGAAATCTCTTCTTGTGAATAGCTCTTGATATTCGGAATGGCCTGTGGATGCTGCAAATTTGTAAATACTTGTGTTGCACTTGATAGTAACAATGCTATGAAACAACATACTGTAGTATGAACAATACTAGTCAAAAATCTGTGTAAAGGATTACCTAATATTCTATCATCTAATGTTTCGATGTTTATCCTGAAGATGTCTGATGTCAGCATCCTCATGAGAATCATTTCCTTTTAATCTAGAATATCTTCTTTTTAATTCCAGAACATGATCTCTGGTGTTGTTCTCGATCATATAGAGCATGAAGAACCCACAGTCACATCTGCATAACGTTTATCGTTTTAGTTGTTGACAGATAGTTAAAAGTTGACAAAGATAAGTAGTTCAATGCAAGACAAAATTTTATGTTATGTATGAACATTTACCCGTTGTCCTGTAGAGTCATGTGTTCATATACTACCTCAAACTCATCCAGTGATTGGACTTTTGTTTCTATTGTTCCAAAACCTTCGCTCCACAATGTCTTTATTTTCCTGATCAATTTTGAGCATACGTTTTCAAGATCAATATCCTCTGGCTCTCTCAATGAATTATAAATTCTGAACTTCTTCTCCAAAATATCTACTGTCAGTTCGAACCAGTGACCTACTGAACACGAACTTCCCTTAGGAGGTCGCTCGAGGAAAGGAAACATTATCTGCATGAGCAATTATTTAAAATTTGTTAACATATTTTTCTTTTTAAAAATTGAATATACTTGTATTTGCAGTATGGTGTTCTTCAAGTTGTCAAAATATATACTGTAATGAACATTATTGTTCTACTTATTAATTCGTATTTGTCTAGACGGTCTGCTGCGTTTTATTTAAACAAGTCCTCTGCCCAACGCATACTTCTTTTATCGTCTTTGTCTGCGCTAATGTTAATAAGTTTTTGCTGCAAAACAACCATTAGTTTGTTTGCTCTTAATATATAAAGACTTTTATTTATTATTTGCAGTTGTTTTTTCTATAGTACTTACAGTTGCTCTGTAATGAATAATTTTCTTCTTTGTCTTGGATCTCCTAAGTTGTTCTTCAAGATAGATTAACACCAATTCACCCTCTGTATCACCTAGTAGTCCTTTCTTTTTGAAAGCACTTGATATGTAATACAATGGCACCTTTCTATTGGTTTTCTCATGCTTCAATATATACCGAGATCTACAGAGTGGAGTAATTTTTATTATAACATAGTATGGTTCTGAAAAAATATGCATAGTGCAAAATGATAATTTTTTTAATCATCTCACTTTAATATAGCTCTATCTTCTTCTGACAGTTCTTTGTCTATGAACTTGCATATTAGGTTATACAATTTTGTCCATTCGGATTGTATTTGCCTACTATCCTTGTTTGCTTGGTCTCCACTATCTGTATCTATGGAAAGAAAAAATTGTTAGTGTGTGAAAAAAATGAAGTGCAGAAAAACTAGTGCAATGAGTAATGTTAGGCAGTGCATCAGAATGGTAGTTGGATGACAGTTCAATTACAGTAGTTGAGGCAGTGTACTGGTTCAACAGTCGTATTGTATGAGTGCAAATGGTAGAATGGCTCATACTTTACTATTCTAACCATAATCGTTCATACAAATCTATTCATGGTCATTACACCTGGATTTTTTGATATGTTTAGCAAGCTCTATTTTGCAAGTGTATCCTTAATTGATTCACACCAGTAGAAACATGCTATATTTACAAAGGAATCAAATTGTTCAACAAGTTAATTTCATTAATATAAGTTGTATCTATGTCATATGACCTTCTGCTGTTAGATTGGTACTGACTGACAGTAAATCTTCTGTTATGTGTCCAACTTCACTGTTTTTAACTTTAATGTTCTGTTTTTCTTTATCTTATGTGTGATGTTCCTCTTGTTTACCCGGTTCTTGCCTGTTGGCTATGTCAGAGCAGCCTATGCTTGTTTCTGTTGATGCTGCTTCACCAGAGGTAGTCTCGTTGTTTGTATCTTCTCCTGCGTCCTCCTACAATCAGAAGTTTATATTAGTTCTTTGTTGAATTGTTATGGATGTTATAACCTTCATCAGATTTTTTTTGTTTCATATTGTAGCAAATTTTCTCCATTCTACTAAATGAGTGTCTACCTTTAGATATTTTTATTTTTTTATTGGTGAGGTTGCGTGCTCCTGTCCTTTTGCTGCAGTTTCATCATTGGTACCATCTTCCTGATTGTCCAATGCATGATAAAAAAATACAACACTGTTAAATTTGCAACAATCATTCTTATTATATCGTCCAATAACTTGCAATAAGTATATAAATTACCTTTATAGCTTCGATCGTTGTGTCTTCTGTTTTTTAAACGTATCAACACAGTTAGAGTTGTTTTTCTCAGTTTCATTCTGCGGCAATGAACATGATGCAGGATCTTCCATTCTGAAAGATCCTATTTTTGCTGTTAATCTAACTGCTATATCTTTCGCCGACTCCATGTATAACTTGAGCTTATCCATTCAGTCTAGAATATCAAGTCCTGATCTGTTGACGTCTTGTTTGTAGTTACTGATGAGGCCTAGTTCGGTGTCATTTTCTATATTTTGACATATGTTTTCTGGGTTGTCTGCAGTCTGTCTCAGGAGATCCATTGCATGCTGCATCTTCTCAACATCTGTCCTGAGACCTCCGATTGAATTTGTCCGGTCATTATCCACCACTGAAGTTGAGGAATTATTTTTCTTTGTATGAAAACCTTTGTCGTAGTGCTGCAGCTCGAATGCAGTCTTAACCTGTTTGATGTGAGGAGGACAATTTAGATATTTTGATGCTCAATCTTCTTATCATATGGAATGAAATCAGATATGCCAATAAGGAAATACAAATATATATATAATCAGTATGTATACTTACGTATTTCAATGCTCCTAATTCCTCAATGTTATGTTTATGTATGTCCTTCTTCACAATGGACGACACTAATTCATTGTCAAGAACATGCAGCCTTGGTGTTTCAATCGTGTTGATTGAATTCTCACACCTTTTATTGTCCAGATAGACTATTAAAGTCAGTATAGCGCATCCCTCGGCTCCCTTGGTATTTGTTTTTTTACAGGACCCTTACTCTTTTTCTTGTTTCTGTTTTTCTTCTCTGCAAAAAATTCTGAACTCCTCTCTTCTGTTCATCCACTACTACGCGGCAGATATCCATTTAATGTAGCTTCTTGTAGTCTACATTGTGTACCATTCCAGCCTCTTGGCCTATCCTTGCGTGTATAGTTGGGCAGACAATACACTTGAAAATCACCAGAAATATGCATTGCATTGTGAAAGGACGTGTGTCACCTTTCTTTATTTGCTTACAGAGATCATTAAGTTGAACTTGTTTTGTCGTTGTTATTCCAAGTTATTTCCATAGCCACTGGAGAGCTATTGTGTTACCATCCACTGATGGTAATGGAGCCGCGTTAGGTCCGTCAGGGAAGCCGAACACTGATTTCACAACTTCTGGTGTTATTTCAATGTCCACGTCGTCTCCAAGTTCCATTTTCATTGTAACTCTATCAATTTTCTTGTATAACCACAAGATCATTGGCCATGATAGGTTTGATGTTACTCGGTAATTAAACAGGAACCCCCACCCAACATTTGATAGCTCCTTTCTTTGACCATTGTTAAGGATCTCTGTAAGCAAGTTGCTGAGATCTTTGAGTGAACACCTTACTGTGTAGTTTGTGCATGTGTCCTTGCGTAGCTTTTTATCACCTATTGTCAATGTTCCTTGAATCACATTCTTGCTCTGATCCTTGCGTTTGCGTTTTCTCCCAGTTTGTTGCATGTAAGATTTTATACTGTCAGTTCATGCTATGGATTTTCCAAAATGAATGTCATATGGTTAATTTATTTATGTTAATCTTTACTAACCTGATTATCCAATTCTCCTCCATATTCTTCTGTATCACCTACATCATGATCATCATCTTCCGTTTTAGATTCTATTCCTTCTTGAAGAATTTTGTAGTCTTGATCGTCGTCGTCACTGCTCTCATCCTCATATGTGTTGTTCTCTTGCTCTTCTAGTTGTCCTTTTTTCCTTTGATATTCTATATGCTCTCCTCTTATTTTCTTGAGGGTTATCTTGCTCTTTTGGAACTATTGCTTTCCGCCTCTTCAATCTTCTTGTACTGGACTATAAATCTATTGAGGTACTATTGTCTGGAAGATGAACGCTTAGTGGGATTGGGTCATCTTGGGGTATGTTTTGTTCCTTGTTTTCATTGTCCACACTTTCTTCAGAGGTTGATGCAAGAGGAAGTTTCTTCTTAACTTTATCTAGGTTCAATTTTCTTTTTTTACTGTTTTCTTCTTCTTTTTCTTCTCTTCCTCTTTTGCTAGTTGATCTTCCACTTGCCATTCATGTGTTGGTGTTTCTATGGAGTCCACACTTTGTGATTGTTTTATTGATAGTTAACTGGTGTTGACCTGACTGTTGTTCTGGTTATCTGTTTTGGAGCAATATATTTCCTTACTAAATGAAGAACAAACAATAATAATATGTACTTTTACTTTGTTTTACAGCATTACTTTGGGCCAGCAATGACTTTGTTTCGTCAGCATTGTTATGATCATGTATATTCTGTAAAGAAGTTGTATTAAATAAATGTTATTTCTATATTTATGTTAGTGATGAGTACAAGGTATGTTGTATATTGCTCTATACCTTTGCAGAGCTAGGACTTCTGGTGTCCTCCATTTCACCTAATAATTAAATAATATTTGCGCATAAGACAATTCTTAATAAGCGTGGCAGAAAATCACTAATTCTTTATGCAATCTTCTAATCCTTAGTAATTTTTTTCACTTATTCGATGTTTTAAAATATTTGTCTATCCTTTTTATATACGAATTCTATTTTCCTATTTTTTTGAATAATTACATATGAAAAACAATTGTATATATGTAATCTCTAAACTATTAGTCACATATGCTTTGTACGGCGATAAGGAACTGAAATGAATGAATTAAAAGTGGAGTTAGATAGTATGTACTATAAATTTTACTTTCTGTTACAGATTTGTGAAGAATCTAGTGTTAAGCAGGAATGATATGTTTTTGAATGATATGAATTCGGCGTACCTCTTGTTGTAGGTTACTACGCTTACTTGTTTTCTTGAATAAGAGGAAGCAGGGGTCTTCCGCCGCTCTCTCGCCTTCCGTCGTTTACCTCTTTTGTGAATGTATCCTCTCTATCGAGGTCGCCGGAGAGTTCCGTTCCAAATCGGTGTAGGTTTCTATGGACGAACTTGCTACCGTCAGAGGATTGTTTGCTGCGAGCGGTGGTGTGTTGGATTTGAAGGGTTGTACTAGATTCTGTTTTGGTGGGTCGGCGGGGTTGAGGCGATTTGGGGTGGTTGGTGTTGGTGGAGCGTGGTGTGTGCTGATAGTGTTGGGGTGTGGGAAGGTGGGTGTTTTGACGGTTGCCGGCGTTGGGTGGTTTGTTTCAGGATGTTGTTGCTCCTGTTCGACGGCGAGGACAGTAGCAAAATGACTCTGTTTCCGCGGTTTTTTTTGGGAGTACCTTTCCGTGGGTTGGAGACGAGAGGGAACACAAAATCGTGTATGGGGTGGTAGTTTTAGTTGCTCTGCCTTGTTTAGATGCAATGAACTGCCTTGCATCTGCTTAATTTGACTCCTTGGGTCATCATGAGTGATCTGCCATAATTATATTTGACGAACTGCCTTATTAGATTTCATTGATGCACTGCACAAGGTCTACCTAAGTTATACGGAGTGCAATCCCTGAGTTCTAACTAGTGCACTGCCTTCTTATTGACAAGCACATCTTTACTTGTCTTTGCTTGCACACAGTTTATTTCTAAGGTATGTTCTATTTACTTTAGTGTTGGGGGAGTGACATTAGAGTCTCTTGGTCGGCGTTTTATGTTTACTGCTTCTAGGTTGGCGTATGCACTGCCATAGCCGGTAAGATCAGTATGTGTGTTTAGATAAGTTTTGCACTATCGGTCATACAGTTTATGCATTGCCCTGATTAATTTTTTTCCACTGTGTTTTCGGCTTCCGAGTTCCAGTTTTGATGTACTCCACAAGTTCTGCCATTTGCACTGTCTAGGTTTTATAGGGTGCACTGCGTAACTTCTGTCCAGTTTTGTGTTAACTGCTTCTAGGTTGGCATATGTGTTTTGACACAAGTTGTGCACTACTGGTCATATGTTTCATGAACTGCCTGAATAGTTATTTTGTTTGTCCACTATGTTTTCAGCTTCCGAGATATGACGCATGGAGTGATACTGATTGAACTGCCTTAACTAGGTAATATGGACTGCCATTGAGTGTTCGTGTATGCACTGCATTTTTACTTGTATTTGCATCTTTATTTATCTTTGTATTCTATACAGTTATTTAATGACAATAACCATCATAATCTTACACAAACTAGAAGAATGTATTTAAAATGGATATATGATTTGTTTGACTAGAAGAAAACATTCAGAATGCATAGATTATATAGAATTACACATTGTTGAGAGTATTACACACACTAAGCAGGCTTTCGAGCTTGTTAAAATGACATTGTTTGGAAAATATCAAACGCTAAATCAAAACCACATTTTATATGTGGTTATCAACTAAAATCAGCACACTGATATAATATCGTAGCCACACTATGAAAGTCTTTACTAAATTCACACATTCTTCTATCCGTCTTCTTGCTTCTCCGATCTGTCGTCATCTTCTTCTGGACTGATGCCATATTGCTCCTTCTGCCATATCTTCTTGGTATCCTCTAATGGACCTGCTGTTTATGTCGTTTGTATGGTTTAGAACCTCCATGACACCTGATGCACAACATGTTATCCAAGACTATTTTATCTAAACCGAGGAGATTCCTGATGAATGTTATCCTCTTGTATAACTCGTATGTGACATATCAATCTATTGCTGAGTAATGCAAATTCCCTGGCGGCATTGGCTTCCACTCCCATATGTCATGCATGTTTGAGGCACGGGCTAGTGTCTTCATCTTAATGTATGATCTATCAATGAGTGTTGCTGCAAGATTGGACATGCCATCCCTGTGATTATCTCGTGGGACTGTCTTGAATATATCATGTATGTCGATGTGGTACTCGTCAGGGATATCAAATTTCTCTTTCTTCATCATCTTTATGTCTGTCCTCTTGTCCACACTAACGAACGTGATCTGTCTTTTGTTGAGAAAATGCCGTAGCCCTTGGCATTCCTTCGTTCTCTTGGCGTAATGATACACTAGGACGTGCTCCTTCATGGCGAGTTGTACTATGGCGATGGTTTGTTGATTGCCTCTAGGAGTGTATTCGAGGTCGAGTCCTATGTACCTGCTACTATCGTCCTGTCAAGTAAAATTTGATCATTTAGTAAGTGGCAGAATCTAGTGAAACATTTTAGATTCATACGGCATGTAGACCATAGGAGTAGGCAAAAATGTAGGATCGCATTTTCCATGCCCACTCCAATGCTATATTAATTCATATTACAAATAGTTAGCTTGACCATAGGAAAAAACAATGGATTCTGAAAAAGGATGTATGTTGTTAATGTTTGATTCGAATGAAAACTAGTTCAAAGTACTGGTTAGGAAAAGGTACTTCAAATTTGCTGCACAATTCTTATGCAAACCTTTTGAAATAAAGAGACGGTAAGTTGGATCAGTACTAACCTCGTCAAGCCAACCTTCGTACATTGCGAGTATTTTGTCGACTGTGGATTCCTCGTTGGTGTACACCACAGTAAGAACCGTCGTTCCATGAGCAGGAATGTGATGAATCTCCATTGTCTAAAGCCCGTCGTCTATTGGAGGAAGACGTCTGGTACCACGCCTTGAATCTGTTTATTTCCGTAGTAGGAAAGAAGGATGAATCTAATAAGAACAAGTATGTGATGGACTACAAAATAATATTGTTATTTCCTGCAAATGATAAACTGTTGCGATCTTGTTTCAACTTACGCCTTTTCTGCTTCCACGACTCCTCCTATCCTTATAATCAACCGATCATGCAAATCGTGCTAGTAATTATAAAAAAATCCCACTACGAAATTGTCCATACGAGACCTCGAAATTTCGCAACCATACAATTGTTCCTTATATACAAGAAAGACCCACTAATATAATTCACAGGCCCATTGTTATTTTCAGCATAACACTGCTTCTCTAAAGGATTATGCACTTCCTCATATTTTATAAAAATAAAGAAAACTAATAAAAACACTAGATTTGAGACCTTAAAAGTACGTAACCGTAGCTCTGCTTCTTCAACACAAGCCTGTTATGCACGGGCCCATTTGATTTGGTAACAAATTACTGTATTTCAAACCTGATATGCCCTGCCTTGGTTTGTAAGATCCAATGGGTGTATATTAATGAAGGTCATGCACTGGCTGGTACGATGATTATGCAACGGATTTCTTCCTTGGTTACCGCGGAATCGATGGCATTTTACAAAATTCAGATAAATTAATAGTCCATCCAAATCTGGTGATATTTTACAATATTGGAAAGACATTTATGGATATATAAACAAAAACCTAATATAAAGCTAGATCCCCTAATCATCTTCATTGTTGGATATGTGGATGACATATGATGGACCTGCCTCGTCGTCGTTCGCCGCCGCCGCTGGAGCCACAGCCGCTTGCACTACTGCTGCCGCTGCCGCGCGTTGGTTCCTCCTTGCCTGCGCTGCCTGTTGAAACTAATTGGTCATCTCCAGAACTGCTAGGCTGTTGGCCTCATGAACGACGGCCCTATGCGCCGTATATGCAACGACCCTCTCGCGATCCTCCTGCGCAGCGGCTATCTGCGGCGCCACGACCTCCTCCTTCTCCTTCTCTGGCGCCGCTGGACCAGAGACACTCTCGGTCTCCATAGAAGCGAGGAACACGGTCTGTTCCTTGTGGTTCCTCACATCCTCCCACCTCTTCTTCCCCTTATCGAACGAGTCAACTTTTGTTGAGGTTGGCGGCAGCATCAGGCCGTAGGATTGGTGGTTGTCGCCAGAGGAAGAGTCGTACTCATGTAGGTTCTTGTAGCTAGGCTCCTCCTCCGCAGCGGCTACCACATCCTGAGCCGTGACCGACTTCTGCGACGAGACCTCCTCTTTCACTTCTTCGTCATCGGAGCTAGGCGGTGTTGGAAGTGGTATGCGATCACCTAGAGGGAACTTGGCCCAATAGGTGGGTAGGCGGCAAGGCATTATGAAGCCGGTGGTAGGTAGGGGAGATCGAATCATTATCCCTGGTGGCTGGTACTGATGCTGTTTAGAAGTGTGAAGAGGTGCCGGCATTATGTATAAGCCTGAGAGGAGGAGGCGAGAGGTCTACAGCATTAATTGCACACTTATATAGCTCACACCAAATCCATAATGCCTCACCACTGGGGTGCTGCGCTATCTTTAATAACGCTGACCTACCGTTTTTAACGCATGCGCAGGCAGTGCACTCACCGTGGAATGGACTACACCTACCATGCACACCAAGATACACTACGTGTGCCACACATATGCACTGCATCTCGGGTGGTAATTTATACTGCACTGATGACTGTACAAGATGTTCTCCACCTTTGATTTATACAATGCATATCTTGGGTGCGCCGCACATATGCACTGCATCTCGAGAATGCACTACTCGTGAGAGGCGTATGCACTACTGGTTATCCTAATGCACTGTCCAAGATAGCCGTATGCACTGCCTATGTGGGCTGCATCTCGTGTGCTACAATATAGTGATGTGCAGACTGTCAAATATGTTCTCCACCCGTGGGAGACACGGACATGCACTTGTTATGAAAAACAAGTGCATCTCTTCGCTATCCAGGAAGGCACTGCTCTTGACATCTATATGCACTGCATGTGTTAACTGCATATCGTGTGCTACAATATAGTCCTGTACGGTCTGTGCAATATGTTCTACACCCGTGATGAACGTATGGTTATACAGAACGTATGCACTACATCCTTATGCTGGAATGCACTAAACCTGCCATGTAGCCGCATATGTAGTGCATGTGGAAATCTTATGCACGGCATCCCTAGGCAGGAGTGAACTGCCCTTTCTAACCATATGCACTGCCTAGGCGGAGTGCATGTCGTGTGCTACAATGTAGTTATGTGCGGACTGTGTAATGTGTTCTCCAACTGCGTTGGACATGGACACGGACTGTTCATTTAGAATGCATTTACCGCATCCCTATGCGGTAATGCACTTCCCGGAACAGGCATATGCACTGCCTGTGTGGACTGCATGTCGTGTGCTACAATACAGTGTTGTGCCAACTGTGCAAGACTTTTGGCATGTGCGGTGGAGACGGACACGTACCATTCATTTAGAACGGATGCACTACATCTCTAGGCCGTAATTCACTGCTGGCTTAAGCCATATACACTGCCGGTGTTGCCTGCATGTCGTCTGCTACAATATAGTGTTGTGTGGTATGTGCAAGAAGTTCTCCACCTGTGATGAACGTATGGTTATGCAGAATGTATGCACTGCATCCTTATGCTGGAATGCACTGAACCTGTCATGTAGCCGCATATGCACTTCCTGCGGAAATCTTATGCACTGCTCTTTAAGTCTTTAATATAGTGATGTGTGGACAACGCAAGATAACGTGCAACGGCAGTGCATTCACCATGGAATGAAATTGACTTGCGAGGCAAACGGGCATATGCAAAATGTATGCACTGCATACATAGTACTACCTGTATAGTTTTGATTGTACTGCTGAGGGGACTGTGCAATACAACGTGCTTTGCCAGTGTATCTCCTAACATAAAGGCCATACACTTATAGATGTAGTGTCAGGCGCGTGGTTGCCCTTCCCATCCCAACCTAGTCGTTCCCAGCCGCCAGGACTAATAGAGAGAGCTCACCTCTTATTCCCATCTCCCCTCCCTCTCAAGTGCACCCCTAAATACCATCGGATCTGAAGGATTTCACCGTTGTTTAGCTCCCCAATCTCCCTCTCAAGGTATGCTCATCCGATTCCCTCATTTTTATCCTATAAATCTTGCACATTATAGTCTTCTTTGTTTCAAACCATAGTTCTAGATAAGATGGATTCATATTTTTGGTCGATTCATATTATAAATTTTACAGATAAAAAAAGTTTGACAACGTTTTACATATTAAATTTTTGTTCAATTTGTATATATATGGAGATATGGGTTTTTGATTTAGCAAGCAATGTGATGATGCAATGAGGATGCACTTTTAGGTTGATTATGCTTTTGTACTTTCATTTTTCTATAGATTAGTTACAGTATGATGATGCAATGAAGGGTTGGGGTGGTGTGACTGAGCCTTCTGGTATATGAAAAAAAATATTTGTGCTTCCTACTTGGCTCACTTACTCCGTCCCTAAAATTACTTTATGTTCATTCCAAATATGATGTCCTTTTTTATCTTACCTAGCCTAATCATAAATTAACGAGTACTTTTCATTTTTTTAGGACATGGCATTGTGTCAGGTTTGTTTCACAGACTATAGTAATAAAACAATGTCAACCTCGCTATTCCTTGTCCATCTTGTACATGGTCGATTTGAGCGTTCATTGGTATGCATATAATTCTTGCTATTTACATTAATTGAATTTTCTTTCAATTCTATTATCATTTATTTAATTATTTTATTCATTTTAGACTATCCCATGCAATATAAGGTGAGAATTCAATAGAATAACAGGACAAAGCACGGAGTTTCAAGCTCTTGGGCGAATGTATGTTGTGGATGTGCGCAAAGAGTGAGCAATGAATCTCCTTGCAGGTTCTTCATGGAGAAGGTTTATTTCTGAAAACCAAATCGACTCTGGTGTGTATCTGGGTTTTTTAATGGGAGCTCCTTGTCCAAGTATCACTATTATGTATATGAACGACGAGGGGGATGAGGACGAGGATGATGAGACCGAGGAGGATGAGTGTGATGACAAGGATGAGGGTGAAGAGGATGAGTCTGATGAGGAGGATCGGGAGAATGAGGAGCCAGAAGGACCATTGAATTATACAATTTTTTCTCAGAGATGCAAGCTTACCCAGAGTGAAAAGTGCTTTCTTGTCCATATCATTCCTTCAAAATAATTGTACATTGGCCTAGCACTTGTTACTCGCTTGACCAGGACGCATGTTCAGCGTCATGATATGGTATGTTATTAATTATCATTTGTTTACTTCCTATTATATTTTTTATTGCTTGTTAGTTATTAGATTTCTAACTTCTGCATCTTAATTAGAAACTACCTTTGAGAATGGTTTTTCCTCTTGAAATTTCCGAAGAAGGCATGGCTAGAGTACGGCTTGGTGCAAATGGTGTCGTAAGCTTCATTTCGTACAAGACAGAGAGTGATGGTCGAATCATCTTCAGCACCCCTGAGTGGAAGACCTTTGTTGAATCTCATCATGATTGTCTTGAAGTTGGGTAAGCCATTCTCCTCACTGGCAGGACCACTTCAATCCATAACATTGAGATAATGTTTGTTATTAACATCATCTTATGTGATGACTGTAGTTCCTTCTGATTGTTTATTAGTGGAGATGTAAGTTGTGTTGAACCACTTGTTGTTATGAACCGCTTGATGTATGTTATGAACCACTTGTTATGTGGTAATGCATTTCATTATTTCTATTGATTTATTTTGATGTGCTGTGAATATTCAACTGGATGCATCAGATTTCGTTTAAATTGTCAAAAAATCACTCGTGTCCCTCTCATGATAAGGGGAATGCGACTATTATGATATGTAATGATGCCACCACTATTTCCTACTAGTAGAGTTTGATTAGTGATTCACGCCATCGACCGAATTGCTGTTGATGAATGTATATACTGCATCTTGGGTGATTCATTATAATGTTGTGTGGAGTGTGCAAGATTAGTTGTGTCGGCAATGCACGGAACGTGTCATGCACATAGAGATACACTACCCTTGTAGAACTTATGCACTGTCTCTTGAGTACTTCATTAGTATACTGATCAAATAAATGTTTGTGCATAGAACTATTATTATTCATTTTTTTAATACTTAGTTTATAATTCTGCTTTGGTGGAATGGTTGTAGGCTCTTTTGTTGGTAGGTAGACAATTAGTAATGCACAATTTGTATAACTATGAATGTTCAAGTAATTTTTAAGAAAAAATTAACTTGTCAATGCGATTTTGCTTATTTATTTGCAATTAACTTGCTTGTCTGCGAGACAAAATTAGTAATATACATATGAAATACAACTATACATTCATATGTTGTAATTAAAAACATTACAGGATAATGATAAAAATTAGTATAATTCTTACACACACAAAAATAAATTACATTGTCCTGCAAATATAACATACTAGATCGTAACCACTTTTGTGTATGTGGTGATCAACTTAAATAATTCTATATCGTAACTGAATTAACACACCGCTAGAAGATCGTAATCACATAATCACGGTCTTTAGCTAAATTCAGCCTTCTTGCTCGTCGTCTCTCTTCGCCCACCATGCATCGTTCTTTGTCCACCTGTCAATATCTGCTGCTAGACACATCGTGTATTCGTCCTCCCACTTATTATTGCTCTCAGCTGATGGACCTGCCTCCAAAAAACATTTGTTGGATTTATATCCTTTACCTCCTTTACACCCGATGCACAACCTATCATTGAGAAATTGTCTTCCTAAACTGAGGCAGTAGCTGCTGAATGTTATCCTCTTGTACAACTCGTATTTTACATACCCATCTTTTGCTGAGTAATGAAGATTCTCCATTGCCATTGGCTTTCACTCCCATTTGTTATGCATTTCTGAGTCACTTGCTGCTATCTTCATCTCAATGTATGATGAATCAATGAGTACTGCTGCAATACTAGCCATGCGATACCTATGATTGTCACCTTGGAATGTATTGAATATTCCCTGTATGTCTACATGGTACTCTTCAGGGATGAAAAACTTTTCTTTCATCAACATCTTTGAATCAATCCTCTTGTCGACGCTAATGAAAGTGATCTGTTTTTCCTTGAAAAAATCACGGAGCCCCTAGCATTTTTTTGTGCCCCTAGCATAATGATACACTAGGACGTGCTCTCTCACGGTGAGTTGTACGACGGGGATGGTTTTTTCACTTCCTTGAGTAGTATATGCAATGTCTAGTCCAACATACCTACTCTTATCCTAGTGTCAAATGAAATGTGATTATTAGTACCAGGGTCTGGTGAAATGAACACGAGAAGGATACAATTTAGAACTTGTATTATTAATTCCTATGACATAAAAGATGTAGGAGTATTGATAATGTAGGAATGCATTTCCTATATCCACTCTAATCCTATAGAGATTCATATGACACACAGTATATTTGTTTCTACCATTGGAAAATCAAGGGATCCTGATAAAATATGTATGGGTTGATGTTTGATTCGTATTTAAATTAGTGAAAAGGACTGGTTAGGAAAAACTAGTTCAAATTAATATGGAAAACTATTTATATGAATCAAACAACCTTGAATTCATTTATGTTGTAGTCATGCATAATTCATATGACAATCAGTTTAATAAAATTAGACGGTAAGTTGGATCAGTACAAACCTCTTCAAGCCAAGCCTCGTACATGGAGAGGATTCTGTCCACCGTTGATTCCTCGTTGGTGTACTCCACAGTAAGAACCATCGTTCCGTGAACAGGAATGTTATGAGACTCTGTGGTTTGAAGCCTGTCGTCCATCATGTCTAGGACGAAGATGTCTCGTACCCCGCCTTGAATCTATGTTTTCTTGCTATAGGGAACAATGATGAATCTATTAAGAACAAGTATGTGATGGAATAGAAAAAGAATAAATAATTCAACGCTCGAGAGGTACCTTGGTTTTTTTGAGTTTCGTCGGTGTTAATGATGAACTGTTGCGATCTTGTTTCAACTTACACCTTTTCCGCTTCCATGACTCCTCGTATCCTTATAACCAACCGATCATGCAAATCGTGCTAGTAATTATTAAAAAAAGGCCCACTACGAAATTGTCCATATGATACCTCAAAAGTTCCCAACTATAAAACTACTGCTTCCATATAAGAAAGGCCCACTAATACAATTCATATGCCCATTATTGTTCGAAGCATAGCACTGCTTCTCTAAAGGATTATGCACTGATTTATTTTGTTTTATCTGGATGTGTTTTAATGCAGTTCATGGAGTGCCAGTGATGTTAGTTGTGTACTGTCCTGGTTCCTTGGTTTTTTTAATTCCCTATTTCATCTGTTAGATTGCGATTGCATAGATCTACAAGTGTTCTATCTTACAGTCTATAAGAATAATATGTAAATGTTCCACCTTTTTTTGTTAAATAAAACATTTCTAGTTGTTAAGTTTGTATGATATATATAGTGCAATTCTTTTTTTAAAGCATTGTTCATTTGAATATCCGGTACAAAACTATTCTTTCGACCTATAGTAGATTGTTCTAGGAGTGTCATGGCTGTTGTGTCTAATGTTTTTATCTTATTTAAAAAATCGGTGTAATGCTATGTATGGTTGTAGTCAATGTATCCTTTTTATACCATTAAATAACAATTAATGCCATAATACAAAAAACTTTCCTCTATAACTTTATGATAACTTGATAAGAATAACAAATCTGCTCTATAATTTCTTACATTTATTATGAGTGAATTTGTAATTCTGAGTCTGTCTGCTACAAAACAATATTTGTATCATGACCTGATCCTGCTGCTTCTCCTGCATAAAATAAACAAACATTGTGAGCAATCATTTTTTATAACATGTATGTAGAGCAAACTATTTGGGCAATCATAATTGTGATGTTTTAAATATTATGAAATATAAAACTTGCCTTGGGTCTTGAACTTGTCCAGTCAAATACCATTGTAGATGACCATATCATTTTCTGGGGATTTTTAAACAGCTTGTGCCTTCCTTTTGATTATTGCTTCTGGACCGATCACTGTCAAGATCTTCATCTTGATTGGTGCTTTGTCTTGTTCTGACGGTTCTTATCACCGGACTTTTGGTACTATTCCTTTTATGTACATTGAACTGTACTAAATTCACATGACTGCTTCTTGTTTGTACATTCCTCTCAACTAATGCTTGAGGTCTTTCGTGGCTTGACATGGATGTCTGCACTGGACTGCTCCTTGTAATCACTTTTCTTTTTATTTGGATTTTTGTACTGCACTTCCTCTTTGGATTGTTCATTGCTTCTGTCGTTCTGCAACTTCGTTCTGTATGTCCATAACATGGAGAAACATTTCCATCATTTCCTCTGAGGTTAGCATCTGTCTGAGGGATTTCATACATATTCATAACATTCCACGTGGGATATGGATGGGATCTTTCTTTCCTGATGTCAGACTTTTGTCCATCAGTCCCTCGTGTACAATTGCTTTCTTGTCTTGCTTTTTGTGTTGTTCCTACTGAACTTTTCGTCCGCTTCTGTGGTTTTGATATCATCTACATCACATGTATGAATCGTTTTATTTTCACGACTTAACAAATATCATGTCCAATAATTTTCCTATTTTCAAAGTCATCAGCTATAAATTTTCACATAATACTTACTCTAGCTGAATTAGTAGAATTGTTATCACTTGATGTTGTTGATGGACTTTGTTGATCCTTCTCTTTCCATACTCTTCTTCTTTTCTCTGGTGTCAAATTTTTTTTTAGAAAAAGGAGATAAAATGTTAGTCTTGCGTGGTTACAATCAGGTTCAAGATATGTTGTAATGGGTATCATTGTGTAAAATTAGCTTACTTCATTTGTACTAGTGTTGTCAACATAACTATGTCCACGTTTTGCTTTACTTTGCTGGCTTGTATTTTTCTGAAAAAATCTTCTCTGCGGTGGTGTCAGGTCGTCCTGAAGATTATTGGTTAAAATATTAGTTCGACTTAATGTATCGAATATTATTATTTTTTTACAACAAAACTTACACCAATAGCATCAGTCGTCTCGTAATCACTGCTTGAAGTTGGACTTTTCTCTGTTGTAGTTTTTGATCTTATCTTACGGTTCTTCTGGATCATTCTGGCCTTCAAATAAAATTTAATATATAGTTAAATAACCTCAATCTATAATAGTAAAAACTACAGTGATATACTTTGTCACTAGGTACGATACTTTGTAAAATACAAGAACAATAGTTCATGTGTATATATACCTCTCTCTCCTTAAGCCAGAATTCACATTTAGGTTTTGAGTGTCCTCTCTTTCTGTAGGTACCGCATTTTCTTTTCGTCTTCTCTGACCCTGGTTTTAGTCTCTGCCTTTTTTCCTACCCTTTGTTTTGAATATCGGGGGATCTCTCAACGCAGTACGAATTGTTTCATGTAAGTTATCCATGCCATCTGCCATGTCGTCTATGTTGCTTTGCTCATCCTGGTCTACTAAAGCAGTCACTTTCTTCTCTATGTCATCGATGCACTCTACCAGAACTTGGTATGATTTGTCTATACTGCATGCTTTTGATCAGATCTTAGCAAAACGAGTCAACTCAATCACATAACGTATTGGACCTGCTACATTGCTCTTGTTACCGTCAGGAAGACGAAAAACATAGTTGGATGGCTGATGTGGGTTGCATCCTTTCCATCTAGGGTTCCCAAAACTGTCTGGCATCATATGTACTAAACAAAGACGTACCACAACCCTGAGGACGTGACAACACTGGATTCCATCCCTTGACATTTTTTTGCAGTTGCATGAGAATATCTTATTCTCATTATCCACTTCAACTATAAAAACATCTATGTTGAAATCTGGATGTGTGACATGACTTCTTTCGGTCAGTTCGTATTTCATTCCTCTGTCAGTTGTTTCTTCCCTTGTTATTTCGAAAGTTGTGTTATCTGCTAGTTACTTCTGAAACTTGAGAAATATGTATGTAGTATAAATGTTTATTTCATCTATCTCAAGTCCATATATGCTCCATGTTGGTGTTGTCTTCTCTGAAGTCCTGTTCCTTTTCCTGTCGAGCGCACTCAAGCTTTTCTCCTAAATTGCCTCATATGAATCTAGGAATTTCAGTATTGTGTCTGTGTAGTCGACATAGTCTTTCCACATGGAGTTGGTGCTCTCGCTTCTTGTCGTTGACGAGCTAAAAGGATAGAAGCAGTCCATGAAGTAGGCTAGCACCCAGTGATCTCTGATATCCCATAGATCTAGCAGATGCTTGTTGTTTGCAATTCCGTATTTTTCAAATACTTGCCTCCAGCATTTTTCAAAATCTTCTACAGTCAATGAGTTCTTTATTACATGTCTAAGTTCTTCTGACAGGCCTTCATTTCTTGCTAAAATACTAGCAAGCTTTTCTAGCATCTTTTTGATGATGTGCCACAGGCAGAACTTGTGGATTGTGTCAAGTAGTATATCCAGTTCATCAATTGATTTCTTCATTGCTCTGAACTGGTCAGTGGTTATGTACTTTGGTGCTTTACCACCCATTTCTAAGACAAAAGTTTTGAACAGACACTTGAACATTTCAGCTGACTCGTCCTGCAGGAGACCGATCCCAAACAAAAATGTGTTCCCATGGTTGTTCACGCCAATGATTGGTGCAAAAGGCATGTTGTATACGTTGGTCTGGAACATTGTGTCGAATGATACGTATTCACCATATAGTTCGTAGTTCATCCTGCACATTGCGTCTGTCTAGAAGATACTACGAACGACGTTTGTGTGGTCAGTGTCGAATTTATATGGGAATCTAGGAACCTTTGATTGAAGACGGGTATACCTCTTCGAGCATTGCTCTATATCTTTATTTCTGATGTCTTTCTTGTCAGCATACTTAAGGTTTGACACGTCTTTGTCGTCGAAACTAACTCCTCTATTTAAAAGTTTCATTCCACTATATATTTGCATCACTCTCCTCGGTGGAATCTTTCCAAGGTGTAGTATACCTATAAATTCCTTGTCTTGTTGTGTCATTAACTTGTGGCATTTTGAAAACCTGATGAGCCAATTTGTTGGGTGCAAAGGGTGATTGTGGTCTAGTTTTACTGTTTTGTACATCCATCCTTTTTCTGTTTTCTTTACCACAATGGATATAGGGCAAGAGCACCTGATAGTAGAACTTGTTTTTCTTTCTTTTACAACTTTCTCACTTATTTGAGTCTGACCTTGTTTTGTGCAAACAAATGTCTCTTTAATCATTTCGCTTGTTTTCTTGGAGTTAAGGCTGGTGTGCTTTCTTATATAAAAACCGGTTTTCCTTGCATACAGTGCAAACAATTGGAAAGAATCTTCCCTTGACTGAAATTCCATTCCTTCTTCTGGTGTCGTGGCATCACCAATTTCATCCACAGCTGGGTACTCATTCTTATACATTCTATCCATCTCTAACTCTTCTTCCGTAGGTTCTCCTGGATTAATCTCTTTTCAGGAATAGTGTCATCGCACTGGGGCACAGGCTGCTCATTGCTCATTGCTTTTGAGTTGGTGTTAGTGCATACAGTTTCTGCCGGTTCCTCTGAACAATTGACATTCTAATGACTTGTATTCTCTTGTCTTTGTGGGTTCACCATGATGGTTAAATCTCTCTGGCCTGCATCAGAACAATTAGCTCTATCAATGCTTCTAGGTTGTGACTCTACTGTACTTGTAGCGATGGTTGTTTGCTGCACTGGAAAAAAATGTTGTTCACTAGTTCACTTGCAACACTCTGCTCATGTGTAATTTGCTCATGTCTGATCTTGTGTAGCACCCTGGTAAAACCACTACTAGAAAATCGCTCGGTGTTTCTGTTTTGTGCACCATCATGACCACATGCTCATGTCATCATGCCACATTGCATTTGAGCATCGTCATGTCAGCATGCATCTTTTTGGCTAAAACTATTTTCATAAAGCCTATCTTTGTTTTCTAAGTACCCCCTCTATTTAAAATATAAAACCCTCGGTCTGTCCCGATCTTTTATTTGTCTAAACTATTTTACAAAAGAATAATTCAAAATAAATAAAGGAAAACTATTTTATAAAGTGTTTTACCGGGAGGCAGCCTAGCCCGTAGGCCAGACCACCTACTACCCGGGCATGCCTGGACCAAACTAAACCAACGAAACCCTAGACAAAATCTGCCCTAACCCACCACCCCACCTACTCCACCAGTCCACAGCCATGCCGCCACACCCAGCGTGCAGCGGACGCACACACTACCGCACTGTCCACGCGCACGCGTCGCGACACGCCTGCAACCCGACCCGACCAACAAGCCCGCACACAGCAACGCGAGCGCCCCACCCCGTCCCCACCTCGCGACGCTCACCATTTGTGTGATCCCAGCCGACCCGGTCAAACCTCCCCAACCCAACCACCCACGCATCGAGATCCCCCGCTCCACACCTGCCCCGCTCCCGTACCCGGCCCCACCCCTTGTCGCGACCCCGTCCCCAACCTCCTTCCGCCTCTGTTCCCTGGTGCACCTCGCCGCAGCCGCCCGAGCTCCTCCCCAGCCGCTCTGGCTCGCCAAGCGCGCTGCCACCTCAACCCTGTCGCCCCGCTATGCTGCCTCCCGCCAACGTCGTGATGATCTCCGTGGAGCGCCGCCGATCCCCATCTCGCGAGCGCGTCGTCGCCCAGGAGCCTCGCTAGGGTGCCCCGCGCTCCACCCACGGCCCTCGTCAGCCCGGCCTCGCCCTCCAGCTCCTCTGCCGTGAGGCTCTGCCCGCCGCGCCGCCCCTTCTCCCGCAGGCGCCCTCGAGTCGCCCCTGCCCAAGCAGCGAACCGCCGTCGCCTCTCCGTCGCATGGTTCCCCTCCTCTCTCTGGCCCTCAACCGCCACGGCCGCGCCTAGGCGTCGTTGAGCCTGTCCTCCCCGCGAGCCCCACGCCGTCGTCGACCACCACCGCGCGCCTCTCTGCCGCAGCTGCGAGTGCTGTGTCCGCCGCCCGTGGCCATTGCCACCCCGTCCTCGCCGCCCTTCCGTGAGTGCGCGTCCCCGCCTCTGATCGCCCCACACCAAGCTCGCCACCGCGTTGGACTACTATCCCAAGCATACTCATCCTCGCCGGTTCCTGTTGATGAGGGCCTTAGAGTACTACCACGTGTATATGGTGTAGTAGTGATATGAGGTTGATGCTTCGAAGGTTTGGGAATGTCGTTGATGTGGCCCTTGTGCTAAGGAGATGCCTGTAGTACTCTGCAGGATACTAGACTCTGATGCGAGCGTTTGCTCGAGGCGATAAGTTGCACATGAAGGCCCTCTGCTAAGAAGGTTGTCATCCGAGTTCCAAATCCAAGATCACCGTCAAAGGAAAAGGACCGACAAGATCTTCTTCAAGGGACCGAAGACCCGAGATCTACATCATGGATTCGATGGCCGAGACCCCGGATCCGAAAGACCCGAAGACCAAACCCTGAAGCCCCGACCCCGAAGAACCATGCCTCTGAACCCGCACCCCTCCGACCCACAAGATCTCTGAACCCCAATGTGTGACCCTTTTTCCAAGCCCCTATTTTTATAATATATGACATATACTTGTTGCATAATTAATTCATCCATACTCGCATACATGTTTATTTTTTTGGGGGTACCTTGTCGATTCACCTAAATTAAATATGGAGGCCATATGCGGGCTTTTCTAGTCTTATATTGGCTCCATTTAAATTTGTGTAGCGAACCGATACCATGTTTTGCCTTGTTAAGACAACATTTAAATTACGGGGTAGCTAAACAACATGAACCATCTAATTAATTATCGGGACCCCGGTTCCCCTTAATATTGCCTAATTGCACCGCATCTTGCCATGCCATGCATCATATCATAATCATGCCGGATCTTCTGCCGTAGTATTAAATAGTGCATCTGGTGTTTCTTTTAGTGCTTTGCTTCTTCACGGATTAGGCCGTTGAGTGGATGCGAGTATCGACAAGTTCTTCGGATAATGTATCTTCGGCAGTGTTTCCCAGGCGAGCAATCTCCCCCTTTCTACCTATTTTGCATTTGTAGTCTTTACTTCCTCCTGTTGATCTATTGCTATCCGTATTGCAATGCTTTAGTTTTCGTGCATCATTTATATTCCTTGCAGCCCCTATATTTCCTTGGACACATCCTATTGCCTGTTGTTTGATAGATAGTCGGCCTTGCGAGTCGTAGTTGCTTGCTCAAGTGCTGCTTCGTGTCATTGTTGTCCACCGTTATTGGAAGGTTGGCACATGCTTAATAGTGGAGATGCTTAAGGGTGGAGATGATCATGAATTTAAATACAACAATTAAATTGCTAGGATAACTAATGAAAGAGGCACCGGTGGGCAATATATGCTATTTGGTTTTTCATGTCCACTTGTGTCCTATAGGCCCCAAGTACTTGATACCTGTTCCTTGACTATTCGCACTATCCACATCCAGGAGACCCTATGGATCCCCCTTAGCCAAAGCTTGATTCATTTATTATTTCTTGGGGCCACAAATTAGTTTGGTGCTTTATTACTATCATGTACTTATGCCATGCTTTACTGCTTTATTTAAGATTGTGCGTGGAGCACCTATACTGTTTTGGATCGTGACACGTTTTCGCTGTATCGACAAGCCCAGTCACACTTTCAGGTTCTCAGTCGTTTACCGCCGTCTACACAAACCCTGGGTCCGCCTCGGAGCCGGCCAACTTCGTCGCGGGTAGATTAGTGGGGTGGCCCCCTGAAAATTTTTATGAATCCTATGATTGCTTTGTCGTGAAAGCCTCGTTGGGTTTTGATTCGGTTTTTCCGAGGTTGATCGTGTGTGTGTTGCTATTTGTGCACCCCTGCAGGGTAAATCTTTCTGAATGTCGTGTCTGCGGTTATGGACGACTTGGAGCACAGTATCTCGATCATAGACAAGAATAACTAAAGTAGTGCTATAAACTTGACTTAATATGTGACTAGTAATCAGCTTCACTACAATAGAATGGATAATAAAAGTGCCAACAACTGGTCGAACTGGGGTGTATCGTGTCATGTTATACCTGTCTAGTAAGTATCGCAACTCCAATGGAATGAAATAAAAGTGCCAACAACTGCTGGGTTTGGGATGTCACATGCTAATTGTATCTGACTAGTAAGTACTGCAACTACAACTGAATGGTTAACTAAAATTGCCCACTACTTATGCTATCAGGATGACTCATGCTATCTATATCTGACTAGTAAGTGCTGCAACTATAATGGAATGAATAAAACTGCAACTGTGTGACTTCCTCGGTTTGACTTCCTCGTGTGGTCTCGAGGGGGAAATACCAGGATGGGTATGACTGGTGTTAGTATCAGGTTAGTCACGAATAGGTCTCTCTTATCCCTCTCTAATAGCCGACAGTTGTATCGAGTCTCTATAGGTTGTTTAGTGCATGCTTCGCTGCCGCTTCAGTCCACCATACCTATGTAGGCGAGAGCCGCCGAATTCTAGCCTCGCTGTGTACTGGCCTCAGTACTGACGCTCCTCTTTGTCCTTTGCCTTTTGTCGGCACCCCTTTTGTTTTAGCAGGTTTAAGTTCGACATCGTTAGCAGGGTTACCCTTCCGGCTTGGCCTGGGCAGGGTTATGGATGGCATTGGTTATTCTTCAGGGCTCTTATCCCCATTTGCATCTTATCTGTACTCGGATGTTGTATCGTTTCAAGGTGATTTGGATCTTTGTATTGTATATCTGTATTTTTGACTCATGGAGTCGTTGTTGTATATATATGTTTATGTGGGTTCCATCGTGGACTATTGTGTAATATTATTACTTCGTTTTCCACCCACACGCAAGTGCCTAGTGGGCATCTTTGAATCGTTTCTATGCGGGTTTGGAGGGAATCGCCAAAACTTGCATATGGCCGATTCGAGGATGTTACAAAGTGGTATCAGAGCTCAGCAGTTGCGATACCCCATTGGTCTAGTCTATAGGATAACCTAGCTAACGGCCGATGTGGAGTGTCAAAACTATTTTCGCAAAATCGGTTGGATAGATCTGATTAGCTCTGCTTTTACTCGTTACCCCTATGCTATTCTCCTCTTACCTTTGCGAGTTTTGAATCTGTTCTCTTACCTTTCTTCAAGTCCAGGATTTCTCGTGGTTGGGTTTCCGTCGTACCTTCAGGGTTTAGGTTCCCTCCTCTTGCAATGGTGTTTCTATATCCGGTCTTCGTGTTATCTGAGTAACCCTTCATCTGTTGTACCATTCGGTGCATCAAAATCCACTGAAATCTTTCTTTTGTATCTTCCGGTGTTTTCCAACGCGACGACATCTTCTACATTAGATCCGATGAAGAGCCTACATCACTCCTTTGTTTTCAGGACACCGCTTTTGAAGATCTTCAGTCTAAAATTCCGAGAGTTGGTTGCATAATTCTCCTATTCATGTGCAGAGTAATGCTTCGGGTGCGGGATGGACTGATCACCATCCGACTACTCTTAACATTTGCTCTTTTACATTGAATCGGTGGATTTGCAATTACTCCTTCCACTGAACTTAGAGGTGGCCTTACCTTTTGATGACTTTACCTTTGTCCTTTGTTCTCCGGAGAGTTCTCTCGATGAATGTGAGCAACAATCCTTGTTGGTGGTGTCACCGATTTGAAGATGGAGTAAGAATCTTTGTTAGTGGTGTCGCGAGGATCTACACGAAGCGAGAAGATTCCTACCGTCGGCCTTCACTTCCGTACCATGAGGCGGATCTCGAGGGCGAGATCCATTGTTAGTGGTGTCGAATTGTAGCACCCCGGTAAAACAACTACTAGAAAATTGCTCGGTTTTTCTGTTTTGTGCACCATCATGACCACATGCTTATGTCATCATGCCACATTGCATTTGAGCATCGTCATGTCAGCATGCATCTTTTTGGCTAAAACTATTTTCCAAAAGCCTATCTTTGTTTTCTAAATACCCCCTCTATTTAAAATATAAAAGCCATGGTCCGTCCCGATCTTTTATTTGTCTAAACTATTTTACAAAAGAATAATTCAAAATAAATAAAAGAAAACTATATTATAAAGTGTTTTACTGGGGAGGCAGCCCCGCCCGTAGGCCAGACCACCTACTACCGGGGCAGGCCTAGACCGAACTAGATCAACCAAACCCTAGACAAAATCTGCCCTAACCCACCACCCCACCTACTCCACCAGTCCACAGCCCCGCCGCCACACCCAGCGTGCAGCGACCGCACACACTACCGCACTGTCCACGCGCACGCGTCGCGACACGCCTGCAACCCGACCCGACCGACAAGCCCGCACACAGCGACGTGAGCGCCCCACTTCGTCCCTACCTCGCGACGCTCACCATCCGTGTGATCCCAGCCGACCCGGTCAAACCTCCCCAACCCAACCACCCACGCATCAGGATCCCCTGCTCCACACCTGCCCCGCTCCCGTACCCGGCCCCACCCCTTGTCGCGACCCCGTCCCCAACCTACTTCCGCCTCCGTTCCCTGGTGCACCTCGACGTAGCCACCCGAGCTCCTCCCCAGCCGCTCCGCCTCGCCTAGCACCCTGCCACCTCGACCCTGTCGCCCCGCTATGCTGCCTCCCGCCAGCGCCATGATGATCTCCGCGGAGCGCCGCCGATACCCATATCTCAAGCGCGTCGTCGCCCAGGAGCCCTGCCAGGGTGCCCCGTCTTCCACATGTGGCCCTCGTCAGCCCGGCCTTGCCGTCCAGCTCCTCTGCCCGCGAGGCTCTGCCCGCCGCGCCGACCCTTCTCCCGCAGGCGCCCTCGAGTCGCCCCTGCTCAAGCCGCGAACCGCCGTCGCCTCTCCGTCGCGCGGTTCCCCTCCTCTCTCTGGCCCTCAACCGCCACGGCCACGCCTAGGCGTCGCCGAGCCCGTCCTCCCCGCGACCCCCACGCCGTCGTCGGCCACCACCGCACGCCTCTCTACCGTAGCTGCGAGCGTTGTGTCCGCCGCCCGTGGCCATTGTGTAGCACCCCAATTGTCTAACAATTGTAATGCTACTTGTCCTAGTAAGATAATGGCTACTTTATATATATTATTATGGCATCATAATTATATCATGCTCATGTCATCATGCCACCTTGCATTTGAGCATCATATAAAACCCTTTTTCTTTTGGCTCTTCTCTCACATGCATTATTAATTGTATTGGCCTCTTGATATTGTATTTGGTTATTGATATATTGTCTAAATGCCCAAGTTGAGTTGGGGGCATATCTTTTATTTCATTTCCATCACCTTTCTTTTCACCACTTTATAATTCCACCATCCTACTAGATCATGAGCTTGTTTGTCTTCATTTTGGACTTCTCTAGCTCATGTGCAATAGGGTGGATCTAGTCCATTAAATTTCTTTGCTTGGCTTTGTTCCACTTCTTGGAAATGCATAAGATTAATGCCATCATATTAATATTGTTTTCACAAAATTAATCAATGGCAATATTATTTTTTTTGCATGGGCCATGCACTAGTCTTCACTACCTTCCTTTCCTTTGGTTTTCTTTGGTTTTGTTGGATCCTACCTTTGTGAGAACACCTCCTACCACTCCACTCTTCCCTTAGTCTCAACCATATCTCTCTCTTTTATTTATTCCTCCATGCATGATCCATATGTGACCTTTTCCACCTATTTCTTTGCTTCCTCTTTCTTTTTAGTTCTCCTCCACATTATCTCAAACAAGATCAAGCTTCATTTTTCTTCTTGGTTTGGCCTCATAATCAAAAATTAAAATCTAAATATCTAAATAAACCTAACCTAGCTTTTTCCTCTCTCTCTCTCTCTAATTCTCTCCTAAACCCTAACCTATTCCACTCTCTCTCCCTCTCTCTCTAACCTGCTGGGCACCACCTGGCCACCTCTCCCTGGCCCACACCCAGCCACCCTAGCCTAGCCATGCCCTAACCCTAGCCATGTCTAAGCCTAGCCGAGCTACCCCTCCCCTCTCTTTCTTTCTCCACCTAGCCGAGCTACCCCACCTGCCTGTCCCTCTCTCCGGCCAGAGCCCCACCTACAGCCCCCTCCCCGTGCTGCCCATCCCCTGGACAAGCCCAACCGGCCGAGCACGTGCTCGAGGGAGAAAAAGGGCAAAGCCCTAGCCCCTTTTCTCTGTCGTGCCCCAGCTGCCCTCCTCCTCCTCTCCCTCCTTTTTCTCCTCCTGCACGCCTCTTAGGGCTCTCCCAGATCCACCCCGAGACGGCCTCCTCTCCTCCTTCTTCCTCCCCAACGTCCACCACCTGCCGCCGTTCGCCGCCAGGTACCAACCCGCCCCGACGAACCAGTCGAGCAGCGTGACCGTGAAGTGGCGGAGAAGATCGAGCACGGCCCCCTGCGACGCCCCGTGCCCGCCGACGTGGACGGAGAAGCTCCCCAGCAACCCCGCGCCTCGCCGCTCTCCGAAACCCTAGCCCGCCGGTGCGTCTGTGTCCTCGCCGCTCCAGAGCCTCCCCGACCGATCCAACACCGCCAGGCAAACCGCGGTGAGCCCCTCCCTCTCCCGGACAACCTCCTCTTCTTCGTCGTGGTCTATCCTCGCCATGCGTATCGTCGAGCAGCCTCCGCGCGCCAGAACTCGCCAGCATCTGCCGCTCTTCCGCGCCACGCAAGCCCTATCTAGCCCGCACCCACCTCCCAGTCAGCTCCCCTAACCCTACCGCACCGGCTCGCACCCTCAGCGCGCTCCCCCGCGCCCCCGGATCGATCCCCCGCCCCGTGCCATGCGCCAGACTCGCGTCAGACGCGCGAAGACGATAAACAGTACCGGGCCCGTTGTCATTTCCTAAAAAGCCCCCCACCTTTTTATTTTCCTCAACCCGCACTCCTCTCAGCCCCACCAGTCAGCCACGCCCGCAGTTTAGCAGAAAAACCCCCCAGCTTTCCTGGCCGCAACCCGCGGTCCAGTTGGTGCCCTACCTGTCAGCCACTATGGGTAAGCCAGACCCGCGTGCAAAACGCGTTTTCGCGCGCGTGTGGCCCAGTCAGCGAAGCCCCACCCGTCAGTGCCTGTGTTTGAGTCCGCCCGGGTATAAAAAGTAATTCCCTGAGTCTGTTTTTATTCAAATCTTTTCAAATTAATTTAAATTCAAATTCTTTTTAGATTCAAATCATTTTAAAAATACAAATCCAAATAATACATATGATATATGTTTTGGAATCAGAAAAATGTGAGGAATTCAAATATGCCATTCAAAATATGTTTTGAACACTTTAAATTATGAGGTGATTAAAATTACAAGAAAATGCCCTTTTCCTTATTTAATTAATAACTTTTGTTTTATAACTCCAAATTTGACAAATAATATGTCTAAATCGATCAGCGCGATGAACCCGTTCTATTTATGCAGTCCTTGTTCTGAATTGAAGCATGCATCTTGTTGTCATTTAAAATCTGAACTGTTTATGACAATAAAACTTGGTCAAATAAATAATAAAGTGCTCTATTTCTTGTATCCACACCTCACCTTTGCCATGCTACTTTAATACCATGTAATTGTGCATCATGCATCATGGCATGCTTGTTTGCTTGTCGCATTTTAATTCATATGCTTGTGCACTTGATTTATGTTGGCCCTTGTTTGTTTGGTTCTTCTTCGAATAGACGCCCAGCAGGAGAATTACCAGGAATCACAGGAGTACTACCCAGATCCATCTCTCACTTCAACTGAGCTGCTAGGCAAGCACTACCACATGCTTGCATACATACAGTACCTATTGCCTCTATCTTATTCTTGCGTCATTGAGTCCCGATTGCATTAAATTGAATCCCAAGTATTGCATAGCCTTTACTGTTAAACCACATTAAGCCTACTCCGGTCCCATGAGCCATTACTACAGGAGTTGTTTGAGCCATGCGAGTCGTAGAAAAGCATGAGTAGGGTATGTGAGTGTCTGATGAATAACGAGGTACCTAAACAACATAACCTGAGTAGTAAAGGGATAACTAATGAAAGAGGCACCGGTGAGCAATATCTGCTATTTGGTTTTTCCTGCTCAATTGTGTCCCGTAGGATCCCGAGTACTTGATTCCTGTTCCTTGTTTATTCGCACTATCCACATCCGGGAGGCCTTATGGACCCCCCCTGAGCCAGAGCTTGATTCATTCTTATTTCTTGGGGCCACAATTAGTTTTGGGCTTTATTACTATTCTGTACTTATGCCATGTTACTGCTTTATTTAAGATTGTGCGAGGAGCACCTGTATTGTTTTGGATCGTGACACGTTTTCGCTGTATCGACAAGCCCAGTCATATTTTCGGGTTCCCAGTCGTTTACCGCCGTCCACACAAACCTTGGGTCCGTCTCGGAGCCGGCCAACTTCGTTGCGGGTAGCTTAATGGGGTGGCCCCCTGAAATATTTCTGAATTCTGTGATTGCTTTGTCGTAAATGCCTCGTTGGGTTTTGATTTGGTTTTTCCGAGGTTGATCGAGTGTGTGTTCCTATTCGTGCACCCCTGCAGGGTAAATCTTTCTGAAAGCCGTGTCCGCGGTTATGGACGACTTGGAGCACAGTTTCTCGATCATAGACAAGTATAACTAAAGTACCGCTTTTAAATTGACTAAGTACTTGACTAGTAAATAGTGCAATACTCATGGAATGGTTAATAAATCTGCCAACGGATGATGGGGGTTGTTCGTCTGCTTCCTCGTTGGTAAGCGAGGAGGAGGATGGATCTGTTAATTATACTGTTATAACTGTTGATCTTAATTCACAGACTTCCGTCTATCATTGGTTAGGCGGAAGATTAGCGAGTCTCTATAGAAGTGTTAGGTATTATCGTTTGCTGCAATTGCGTCACCCTAGGTTGTGTCCCCTTTAGTGGCATAAAGACTTGCTGAGTACCCCTAGGGTCTCACACGATAAATTGTTTGATTCAGATGAACAGGTGTACCCGCAAGATGGATACTGGGTGGAAGAGACAGATGATGTTGGCAACGATCATTCGGTGTAGAGATTCCGGGAACGGGGATCCGTGTGATCTGTGGGCGGGATGTGTTTATTTATGGGGCATCTTATGCCAATTTGCTTCTTATCCGTACTCGTATCTTGTTTTCCGCTTCCGCCTGATACTATGATGCGTGATGTATGAGGAGCTATCCTAAATTATTATATCTATCTAGGACATTTGGATCTTGCCGTATGGCGTTGCAATATTTCTATTTCTTTTAGATGGAATGGCTCTGAGGACTGTTGTATGTGGCTTGCATACATACTCACTTGTGTATGTAGTTGATCCCTTCGCCTGCGGATTACGCCGCTCGTTCTTGTCCCGTTGTTTGAAAGTGGTTAGGACGGCCGAAAGGTCTACCGTGAGTGGCCCTGGGCCCCACCGTACTATTTTAACCACTTTCGTTCATCCAGGCATTAACTAAGAGTGTAATTCACCGAGGTAGTTACAATTGGTATCAGAGCCATCCCGCCCTTCAGGGTCTCAGCCAAAATGGTCGTTGTCTGTCTAGCAAATATTTTGGTAGTTATGTATACTAGGGAAAAACAAACGTGAGAGTAGGGCTGCTTCCATTTTTCTTCTTACCCACCCACCCACCCTTTTCTAGTAAGGAAGTGTAACGTTTTCAATCCTCTTCTAAAATTCAAACTAGGATTCACGTGTTCTGGGTTCCGTAGTACCATAGGTTGTGTTTGTGTGTGTGTGTGTGTGAATTCCTTGTCTATCTGTTGCATCCAAATGTTATCACTATCTGCCTTTGGATATCAACTGTTGGTACATTCCATACTGACAGGCCTTTGTAAACCGACGCGATCTATTCTGATTTGTTGTACACCGATGCGATCTATCTTACTCTTGGTTATCCGATGTTATCTTGTTGGGGTGTTCTTTTTCGTAGTTACCAATCTTTAGGTTCATCTAAGAAGAAGTTGTTGGGATATGTGTTTTACTGATTCATGTGCGGAGTAATGATTGAGTGCGGGATGGAGTCGCGACCATACCGCTACTTTTATCATTTGCTTTGGTATATTGAACTAGTAGAGTTACTAATCTTGATTCGTTAAGTGGTTTTGCGCATATAGTGGTATTTTAATGCCGAAATTTGCGGAAAATTTTTCTTTGTTAGTTTGTATACCACACTCCTTGTTCAGTCGTGTGTGTTATGCTTAATATCTTCTAGTTGCCTTGAACTTTGTTGATATTTTAATATCACCTCAGTGAATTGCATTCTTTAATCTTGATTAATTCCATTTTGGTACTATTTTGGATTATTATCATTCTCCATTATAGTACTGACTTGTGTTTTATATCAATCACAGGATGGCACCACCACGCCGTTCTGAGGAGGATATACCACCTGAACTCGGGGCCGCTTTGGCAAGTATTGCAAATGCTTTGGACACTATGCAGCAGAACCAGCAGCGCTTCGAGGAAAGTGTCAGGAGGAATGAGTTTGCTCTGCTACCTCCACCTCCCAAGCGAGGAGACATCAAGAGTTTTCTCAAGTTCAACCCACGTCAATTCGAAGTGTCTGATCAGCCACTTGATGCGGATGATTGGCTTCATGAAGTGTCAAGGTTGCTGATGACTGCGGATGTTCCCGAGCAAGAATGGGTCAAGTGTGCTACTCACCTTCTGAAGGGAGATGCAGCTCTCTGGTGGGATAATTATCTCAAGGCAGATCTTTCTGGTTTTCAGCCTACTTGGGAGCGGTTCACTACTGCTTTCAAAGAGCAATATCTGTCAGAAATTGTCATGGAAAGAATGAAGGAAGTGTTTCTCAACCTCAAGCAGGGCACTGACAATGTCAACACCTACATCAGAAACTTCATGAACCTGTCTCGTTATGGTGGCGATGAGATCTCTGATGACAAGAAGAAGCAAAAGAGGTTTCGGCAAGGCCTTAATGCTTCCATCAAATATGCAATCACTCATGCAAGGCCAGCATCTTTTCTGGAACTTCAGCACACAGCTCTACAGGAAGAAGCAAGTAGGCAAGTGTTTGAGGAGTCAAAGAAACACACCCGTGATACACCAAGCTCTTCTGCTATGACAGCTCCTTCTAAGCGTCGTGTCTGGGTTCCTAACACCCCACCGTCGCTCCCTGCTCCACCAAGACCTTCAAGCTACGCACCAAGGCCACCAAACTCCTTCACTGCGGCTCCCAGGGGCTACAACCACAACTACCCTGGAGCGCCTGGCGGAGTCCCTGGCTACGTTGCTCCACGTCCACCTGGTGCTTGTTATACTTGTGGAAACACTGGGCATCAGCAGTGGAATTTTCCAATGAACAACAAAGCTCTTCCACCACCACCTCCAAGACCTGCAGTAAGTGCTCCTATGATTCGTGCACCTCCACCTCGGGCTCTCAACATCAACACTAAGCCAGGGTCTACGGTTGCTCGTGCCAACTGTGTCAACGCTGCTCAAGCTGAGCATGCACCTGGAGTTGTCATGGGTATGCTTCTTGTTAACTCAGTTCCTGCACGAGTTTTGTTTGATTTTGGTGCTTCACATTCTTTTGTTTCTCACAAGTTTGCTCATGAGCAAGATCTGGCTATGGTTCCTTTATTACACCGTCTTGTGGTACAATCTCCTGGGTCAAACATGAGGGCTGCTCATATCAGCCATGGCAATCAAATTGAGATTGGTGGTTCTTCGTTTCCGGCTTCCTTAATTATTCTGGGCAATTCTGATATTGATGTTATCTTGGGCATGGATTGGTTGACAGCAAATGCAGCTGTGATTGATTGTGCTGAACGTTCGGTTTCTCTGAAAATTCCTGAAGGCCATATAGTCTATTCTCCAAGTCTGACTCTTGCAATTCAACTTTATTCTTTGGCGGCTCTGAATGATGATGCTATGGAAGGTATTCAGAGTGTTCCTGTAGTTTGTGAGTTTCCAGATGTCTTTCCTGAAGAGTTACCAGGTATGCCTCCGGATCGTGAGGTTGAGTTTGTCATTGAACTTGAACCTGGTACCGCTCCTATTTCCAAGCGGCCTTATAAAATGGGTCCTGCTGAGTTGGCTGAACTTAAGCGTCAGTTGGATGAACAAGAGAAGTTGGGTTTCATTCAGCACAGTACTTCTTATTGGGGTAGTCCAACCATCTTTGTGAAGAAGCGAGACAAGACTGATAGACTTTGTGTTGACTATCGGGCACTCAATGCTAAAACAATCAAGAATAAATATCCCCTTCCGCGGATTAATGATCTCTTCGATCAGTTAGCTCGAGCTGTGGTATTCTCTAAGCTTGATTTGAGAAGTGGTTACCATCAAATCAAGATTCGCAAGGAAGATGTTCCTAAAACAGCTTTCACCACCCTCTATGGCCTGTATGAGTACACGGTCATGTCTTTCGGTCTCACCAACGCACCTGCCACCTTCTCGAGGCTCATGAACTCGGTTTTCATGGAGTATCTTGATAAGTTCGTTGTGGTCTATCTGGATGACATTCTAGTCTATTCTAAGTCAAAAGAAGAACATGAGGAACACCTTCGGTGTGTCCTAAACAAGCTTCGTGAGAACCGCCTATATGCAAAGTTCTCCAAGTGTGAGTTTTGGCTGCCTCAAGTCACCTACCTTGGTCACGTCATCTCTGCCAAGGGCATTGCCGTCAACCCAGAAACTATTAAGACAATTATGGACTGGCTTCCACCCATTAATGTCAAAGAAGTCCGGAGTTTCCTTGGTTTGGCCAGTTACTGTCGTCGATTCGTTCAAAACTTCTCAAAGATTGCGAAGCCTCTTACCGATCTCCTCAAGAAAGGCAAGAAATATCTTTGGACTCCTGCATGTCAAGCAAGCTTTGAAACACTCAAAGAGAAGCTCACTTCCACACCAGTCTTGGTTCCTCCAGATACATCAAAGCCTTTCCAGATTTTCTGTGATGCTTCATTGCAAGGATTGGGTGCGGTCCTTATGCAAGAAAAGCAAGTTGTTGCTTATGCATCTCGTCAGTTGAAGACGCATGAGATCAATTATCCTACACATGATCTCGAACTCGCAGCAGTTGTCTTTGCTTTGAAAGTATGGAGGCATTACTTGCTTGGCAACCGTTGTGAGATCTTTTCTGATCACAAGAGTCTGAAGTATATCTTCACACAGCCTGATCTCAACCTTCGTCAGAGGAGGTGGATTGAAACAATCAATGATTTCGATTTGACCATCAACTACACCCCGGGCAAAGCCAATGTCATGGCAGATGCTCTCAGCCGAAAAGCTTATGTCAACAATCTCATGGTGGAAGAACAACAGCCTCTCTTGTGCGAGGAATTCCGCAAGCTCAACCTTGAAATTGTGGATCAAGGTTATCTTCTGAACCTTCTAGCAACACCTCTCTTGGAAGAAAAGGTCCGTTCCATTCAGCTTGGGGATCCTTACACTAAAAAGATCATCTCCAACATTCAACTTCCGAAGCATGAGTCTTTTCACGTAGATGACCAAGGCACTCTTTTCTTTGAACACCGGATGTTTGTTCCGAACTACCCGGGTTTAAGAGAGCAAGTTCTCAAGGAGGCGCATGATTCTGTTCTTTCTATTCACCCTGGAAGCACTAAGATGTACATGGACTTGAAAACACAATATTGGTGGCCTGGTTTGAAACGATATTGTGCCAAGTATGTCTCGGAGTGTGATGTTTGTTGCAGAGTTAAAGCTGTCCATCAGAAACCTTCCGGTCTTCTACAGCCATTGAAGCCTCCGGAATGGAAATGGGAGAAAGTAGAGATGGACTTCATTACTGGTTTTCCAAGGTCGCAGAAAGGCAACAATGCAATCTTTGTTGTCATTGACAGGCTTTCCAAAGTAGCTCACTTCTTTCCAGTCAAGGAAAAAATTTCTGCAATTCAGTTGGCTGAGCTCTATATCAACAGAATTGTCTCTCTGTATGGAGTTCCTCTTGAGATCAGTTCAGACCGTGGAAGCATCTTCACTTCCAAGTTCTAGGGAAGTTTCCAAAATGCTTTGGGAACAAAGTTAAACTTTAGCACAGCTTACCACCCTCAGTCGCAAGGACAAGTTGAAAGGATCAATCAGATTCTAGAAGATATGCTCCGTGCTTGCGTTATCTCTTTCGGCATGAAGTGGGAAGAATGTCTTCCTTATGCTGAATTCTCTTACAACAACAGTTTCCAAAAAAGTCTAAAGATGGCACCATTTGAGGCTCTCTATGGTCGCAAGTGCAGAACTCCGATTGGTTGGTCGGGCGCAGGTGAAAGAATATTGTTTGGCCCCGACATTGTAACTCAAGCAGAGGAGAAAGTTCACATCATTCTTGAAAATCTGAAGATTGCTCAAAGTCGCCATAAGAGCAATTATGACAGAAAGCACACGGACATGGAGTATGTCCCTGGTGATCTCGTTTACCTTCGTGTCACTCCCATGAGAGGCACACATCGTTTCGGTATCAAAGGAAAGCTGGCTCCTAGATACATCGGTCCTTTCAAAATTCGTGGAAGAAGAGGAGAAGTTGCTTATGCTCTTGAGCTTCCTGAACAACTCAAAGTCCATGATGTTTTTCACATCTCTCAACTCAAGAAGTGCTTCAAGGCTCCCGGCAGGACCGTGGACCATGAACTCATCAATCTCCAAGAAGATCTGTCTTATCAAGAACACCCCACAAAAATTCTTGAAGTCACAGAAAGAAGGACTCGCAACAAGTCCATCGAGTTCTGCAAGGTGCAGTGGTCGCACCATTCTGTTGTTGAAGCCACCTGGGAATGTGAAGATGAGCTCCGTGCCAAGTATCCTACCCTCTTTGAGTCTTCTTCTTCCTAGAATCTCGGGGCGAGATTCCTGTTTAGTGGGGGAGAGTTGTAGCACCCCAATTGTCTAACAATTGTAATGCTACTTGTCCTAGTAAGATAATGGCTACTTTATATATATTATTATGGCATCATAATTATATCATGCTCATGTCATCATGCCACCTTGCATTTGAGCATCATATAAAACCCTTTTTCTTTTGGCTCTTCTCTCACATGCATTATTAATTGTATTGGCCTCTTGATATTGTATTTGGTTATTGATATATTGTCTAAATGCCCAAGTTGAGTTGGGGGCATATCTTTTATTTCATTTCCATCACCTTTCTTTTCACCACTTTATAATTCCACCATCCTACTAGATCATGAGCTTGTTTGTCTTCATTTTGGATTTCTCTAGCTCATGTGCAATAGGGTGGATCTAGTCCATTAAATTTCTTTGCTTGGCTTTGTTCCACTTCTTGGAAATGCATAAGATTAATGCCATCATATTAATATTGTTTTCACAAAATTAATCAATGGCATTATTTTTTTTTGCATGGGCCATGCACTAGTCTTCACTACCTTCCTTTCCTTTGGTTTTCTTTGGTTTTGTTGGATCCTACCTTTGTGAGAACACCTCCTACCACTCCACTCTTCCCTTAGTCTCAACCATATCTCTCTCTCTTATTTATTCCTCCATGCATGATCCATATGTGACCTTTTCCACCTATTTCTTTGCTTCCTCTTTCTTTTTAGTTCTCCTCCACATTATCTCAAACAAGATCAAGCTTCATTTTTCTTCTTGGTTTGGCCTCATAATCAAAAATTAAAATCTAAATATCTAAATAAACCTAACCTAGCTTTTTCCTCTCTCTCTCTCTCTAATTCTCTCCTAAACCCTAACCTATTCCACTCTCTCTCCCTCTCTCTCTAACCTGCTGGGCACCACATGGCCACCTCTCCCTGGCCCACACCCAGCCACCCTAGCCTAGCCATGCCCTAACCCTAGCCATGTCTAAGCCTAGCCGAGCTACCCCTCCCCTCTCTTTCTTTCTCCACCTAGCCGAGCTACCCCACCTGCATGTCCCTCTCTCCGGCCAGACCCCACCTGCAGCCCCCTCCCCGCGCTGCCCATCCCCTGGACAAGCCCAGCCGGCCGAGCACGTGCTCGAGGGAGAAAAAGGGCAAAGCCCTAGCCCCTTTTCTCTGTCGTGCCCCAGCTGCCCTCCTCCTCCTCTCCCTCCTTTTTCTCCTCCCGCACGCCTCTTAGGGCTCGCCCAGATCCACCCCGAGACGGCCTCCTCTCCTCCTTCTTCCTCCCCAACGTCCACCACCTGCCGCCGTTCGCCGCCAGGTACCAACCCGCCCCGACGAACCAGTCGAGCAGCACGACCGTGAAGTGGCGGAGAAGATCGAGCACGCCCCCCTGCGACGCCCCGTGCCCACCGACGTCCACGGAGAAGCTCCCCAGCAACCCCGCGCCTCGCCGCTCTCCGAAACCCTAGCCCGCCGGTGCGTCTACAATCCTCGCCGCTCCAGAGCCTCCCCGACCGATCCAACACCGCCAGGCAAACCGCGGTGAGCCCCTCCCTCTCCCAGACAACCTCCTCTTCTTCGTCATGGTCTATCCTCACTGTGCGTATCGTCGAGCAGCCTCCGCGCACCATAGCTCGCCAGCATCTGCCGCTCTCCCGCGCCACGCAAGCCCTATCTAGCCCGCGCCCACCTCCTAGTCAGCTCCCCTAACCCTACCGCACCGGCTCGCACCCTCAGCGCGCTCCCCCGTGCCCCCGGATCGATCCCCCGCCCCGCGCCGTGCGCCAGACTCACGTCAGACGTGCGAAGACAATAAACAGTACCGGGCCCGTTGTCATTTCCTAAAAAGCCCCCCACCTTTTTATTTTCCTCAACCCGCGCTCCTCTCAGCCCCACCAGTCAGCCACGCCCGCAGTTTAGCAGAAAAACCCCCTAGCTTTCCTGGCCGCAACCCGTGGTCTAGCTGGTGCCCCACCAGTCAGCCGCTGGGGCCTTTCCCACTGGCACGTGGCCCCTTCCGCCGCTGGCCCGCCTGTCAGCCACTGTGGGTAAGCCAGACCCGCGTGCAAAACGCGTTTTCGCGCGCGTGTGGCCCAGTCAGCGAAGCCCCACCCGTCAGTGCCTGTGTCTGAGTCCGCCCGGGTATAAAAAGTAATTCCCTGAATCTGTTTTTATTCAAATCTTTTCAAATTAATTTAAATTCAAATTCTTTTCAGATTCAAATCATTTTAAAAATACAAATCCAAATAATACATATGATATATGTTTTGGAATCAGAAAAATGTGAGGAATTCAAATATTCCATTCAAAATATGTTTTGAACACTTTAAATTTCGAGGTGATTAAAATTACAAGAAAATGCCCTTTTCCTTATTTAATTAATAACTTTTGTTTTATAACTCCAAATTTGACAAATAATATGTCTAAATCGATCAGCACGACAAACCCGTTCTATTTATGCAGTCCTTGTTCTGAATTGAAGCATGCATCTTGTTGTCATTTAAAATCTGAATTGTTTATGACAATAAAACTTGGTCAAATAAATAATAAAGTGCTCTATTTCTTGTATCCACACCTCACCTTTGCCATGCTACTTTAATACCATGTAATTGTGCATCATGCATCATGGCATGCTTGTTTTCTTGTAGCATTTTAATTCATATGCTTGTGCACTTGATTTATGTTGGCCCTTGTTTGTTTGGTTCTTCTTCGAATAGACGCCCAACAGGAGAATTACCAGGAATCACAGGAGTACTACCCAGATCCATCTCTCACTTCAACTGAGCTGCTAGGCAAGCACTACCACATGCTTGCATACATACAGTACCTATTTCCTCTATCTTATTCTTGCGTCATTGAGTCCCGACTGCATTAAATTGAATCCCAAGTATTGCATAGCCTTTACTGTTAAACCACATTAAGCCTACTCCGGTCCCATGAGCCATTACTACAGGAGTTGTTTGAGCCATGCGAGTCGTAGAAAAGCATGAGTAGGGTATGTGAGTGTCTGATGAATAACGAGGTACCTAAACAACATAACCTGAGTAGTAAAGGGATAACTAATGAAAGAGGCACCGGTGAGCAATATCTGCTATTTGGTTTTTCCTGCTCAATTGTGTCCCGTAGGATCCCGAGTACTTGATTCATGTTCCTTGTTTATTCGCACTATCCACATCCGGGAGGCCTTATGGACCCCCCCTGAGCCAGAGCTTGATTCATTCTTATTTCTTGGGGCCACAATTAGTTTTGGGCTTTATTACTATTCTGTACTTATGCCATGTTACTGCTTTATTTAAGATTGTGCGAGGAGCACCTGTATTGTTTTGGATCGTGACACGTTTTCGCTGTATCGACAAGCCCAGTCATATTTTCGGGTTCCCAGTCGTTTACCGCCGTCCACACAAACCTTGGGTCCGTCTCGGAGCCGGCCAACTTCGTTGCGGGTAGCTTAATGGGGTGGCCCCCTGAAATATTTCTGAATTCTGTGATTGCTTTGTCGTAAATGCCTCGTTGGGTTTTGATTTGGTTTTTCCGAGGTTGATCGAGTGTGTGTTGCTATTCGTGCACCCCTGCAGGGTAAATCTTTCTGAAAGCCGTGTCCACGGTTATGGACGACTTGGAGCACAGTTTCTCGATCATAGACAAGTATAACTAAAGTACCGCTTTTAAATTGACTAAGTACTTGACTAGTAAATAGTGCAATACTCATGGAATGGTTAATAAATCTGCCAACGGATGATGGGGGTTGTTCGTCTGCTTCCTCGTTGGTAAGCGAGGAGGAGGATGGATCTGTTAATTATACTGTTATAACTGTTGATCTTAATTCACAGACTTCCGTCTATCATTGGTTAGGCGGAAGATTAGCGAGTCTCTATAGAAGTGTTAGGTATTATCTTTTGCTGCAATTGCGTCACCCTAGGTTGTGTCCCCTTTAGTGGCATAAAGACTTGCTGAGTACCCCTAGGGTCTCACACGATAAATTGTTTGATTCAGATGAACAGGTGTACCCGCAAGATGGATACTGGGTGGAAGAGACAGATGATGTTGGCAACGATCATTCGGTGTAGAGATTCCGGGAACGGGGATCCGTGTGATCTGTGGGCGGGATGTGTTTATTTATGGGGCATCTTATGCCAATTTGCTTCTTATCCGTACTCGTATCTTGTTTTCCGCTTCCGCCTGATACTATGATGCGTGATGTATGAGGAGCTATCCTAAATTATTATATCTATCTAGGACATTTGGATCTTGCCGTATGGCGTTGCAATATTTCTATTTCTTTTAGATGGAATGGCTCTGAGGACTGTTGTATGTGGCTTGCATACATACTCACTTGTGTATGTAGTTGATCCCTTCGCCTGCGGATTACGCCGCTCGTTCTTGTCCCGTTGTTTGAAAGTGGTTAGGACGGCCGAAAGGTCTACCGTGAGTGGCCCTGGGCCCCACCGTACTATTTTAACCACTTTCGTTCATCCAGGCATTAACTAAGAGCGTAATTCACCGAGGTAGTTACACATTGCCACCCCGTCCTCGTCGCCCTTCCATGAGTGCGCGACCCCGCCTCCGACCGCCCCATGCCAAGCTCGCCACGGTGACCCCGTGTTGGACTACTACCCCAGGCATACTCATCCTCGCCGGTTCCTGTTGACGAGGGCCTTGGAGTACCACCACGTGTATATGGTGTAGGGGTGATATGCGGTTGGTGCTTCGAAGGTTTGGGAATGTCGTTGTTGCGGCCCTTGTGCTAAGGAGATGGGTGTAGTACTCTGCGGGCTACTGGACTCTGATGCGAGCATTTGCTCGAGGCGATAAGTTGCACATGAAGGCCCTCTGCTGAGAAGGTTGTCATCCGAGTTCCAAATCCAAGATCACCGTCAAAGGAAAAGGATCGACAAGATCTTCTTCCAGGGCCCGAAGACCCGAGATCTACATCATGGATTCGATAGCCGAGACCCCAGATCTGAAGTTCCGAAGACCAAACCCTGAAGCCCTGACCCCGAAGAACCGATGCCGCTGAACCCGCAACCCTTCGACCCACAAGATCTCCAAACCCCAACGTGTGACCCTTTTTCGAAGCCCCTATTTTTATAATATATGACATATACTTGTTGCTTAATTAATTCATCCATACTCGCATACATGTTTATTTGTTTGGGGGTACCTTATCGATTCACCTAAATTAAATATGGAGGCCATATGCGGGCTTTTCTAGTCTTATATTGGCTCCATTTAAATTTGTGTTGCGAACCGATACCATGGTTTGCCTTGTTAAGACAACATTTAAATTACAGGGTAGCTAAACAACATGAACCATCTAATTAATTATCGGGACCCCGGTTCCGGTTAATATTGCCTAATTGCACCGCATCTTGCCATGCCATGCATCATATCATAATCATGCCGGATCTTATGCCGTAGTATTAAATAGTGCATATGGTGTTTCTTTTAGTGCTTTGCTTCTTCACGGATTAGGCCGTTGACTAGTTGCGAGAATCGACAAGTTCTTTGGATAATGTATCTTCGGCAGTCTTTCCCAGGCGAGCAATCTCCCCCTTTCTACCTATTTTGCATTTATAGTCTTTACTTCCTCCTGTTGATCTATTGCTATCCGTATTGCGATGGTTTAGTTTTCGTGCACCATTTATATTCCTTGGAGCCCCTATATTGCCTTAGACACATCCTATTGCCTGTTGTTTGATAGATAGTCGTCCTTGCGAGTCGTAGTTGCTTGCTCAGGTGCTGCTTCGTGTCGTTGTTGTCCACCGTTATTGGAAGGTTGGTACATGCTTAATGGTGGAGATGCTTAATGGTGGAGATGATCATGAATTTAAATACAACTATTAAATTGCTGGGATAACTAATGAAAGAGGCACCGGTGGGCAATATATGCTATTTGGTTTTTCATGTCCACTTGTGTCCCGTAGGCCCCGAGTACTTGATACATGTTCCTTGACTATTCGCACTATCCACATCCGGGAGACCCTATGGATCCCCCTTAGCAAAAGCTTGATTGATTTCTTATTTCTTGGGGCCATAAACTAGTTTGGGGCTTTATTACTATCCTGTACTTATGACATGCTTTACTACTTTATTTAAGATTGTGCGTGGAGCACCTGTACTGTTTTGGATCGTGACACATTTTCGCTGTATCGATAAGCCTAGTCACACTTTCGGGTTCCCAGTCGTTTACCGCCGTCTACACAAACCCTGGGTCTGTCTCGGAGCCGGCCAACTTTGTCGTGGGTAGCTTAGTGGGGTGGCCCCCTGAAATATTTTATGAATCCTGTGATTGCTTTGTCGTGAAATCCTCGTTGGGTTTTGATTTGGTTTTTCCGAGGTTGATCGTGTGTGTGTTGCTATTTGTGCACCCCTGCAGGGTAAATCTTTCTGAAAGCCGTGTCCGTGGGTATGGATGACTTGGAGGACAGTATCTCGATCATAGACAAGCATAACTAAAGTAGTGCTATAAACTTGACTTAATATGTGACTAGTAATCAACTTCACTACAAAGGAATGGATAATAAAAGTGCCAACAACTAGTGGAACTGGGGTGTATCGTGTCATGTTATACATGTCTAGTAAGTATCGCAACTCCAATGGAATGAAATAAAAGTGCTAACAACTGCTGGGTTTGGAATGTCACATGCTAATTGTATCTGACTAGTAAGTACTGCAACTAAAACTGAATGGTTAACTAAAATTGCCCACTACTTATGCTATCAGGATGACTCATGCTATTTATATCTGACTAGTAAGTGTTGCAACTATAATGGAATGAATAACACTGCCAACTGTGTGAGTTCCTTGGTTTGACTTCCTCGTGTGGTCTCGAGGGGGAAATACCAGGATGGGTATGACTGGTGTTAGTATCAGGTTGGTCCCAAATAGGTCTCTCTTATCCCTCTCTAATAGCTGACAGTTGTATCGAGTCTCTATAGGTTGTTTAGTACATGCTTCGCTGCCGCTTCAGTCCACCATACCTATGTAGGTGAGAGTCGCCGAATTCTAGCCTCGCCGTGTACTGGCCTCAGTACTGACGTTCCTCTTTGTCCTTTGCCTTTTGTCGGCACCACTTTTGTTTTAGCAGGTTTAAGTTCGACGTCGTTAGCAGGGTTATCCTTCCGGTTTGGCCTAGGCAGGGTTATGGACGCCATTGGTTATTCTTCAGGGCTCTTAGCCCCATTTGCATCTTATGGGTACTCGGATGTTGTATCATTTCAAGGTGATTTGGATCTTTGTATTGTATATCTGTATTTTTGACTCATGGAGTCGTTGTTGTATATATATGTTTCTATGGGTTCCATCATGGACTATTGTGTAATGTTATTACTTCATTTTCCACCCGCACGCAAGTGCCCGGTGGGCATCTTTGAATCATTTCTATGCGGATTTGGCGAGAATCGCTAAAACTTGCATATGGCCGATTCGAGGGTGTTACATCTTGTCTCCTGAATTTGTTATGCTACTCTCGTATCCAGGATATACTGTCTTGCTTTCGATTTGTTTCTCATCGTTGCTCAGCCCTCTTCTAGCATGGCAATTTGAACAATCATGCTTGATTTGAGTGCGTTGGTTGTGATGATTGTTTTTGTTTTGTCTTCTGCAGAGCTACCAGCATACCTTACTAAAGCTTCTCCTTCTGTGCCACTCATTAGCATTCCGACAACTATTAGGTCGATGTTTGTGTGTGTCTGACCATTCTGTATTGAAGCATTCATGAGGATTCTCTGGCTTGCAAGAGCTGCTTGTACTTTATCTAATTTTTTCTCATTGTACTTGAACTGAATGTTGGTTACTGCATCTGTGTCCTTTGATGTCCTTGTCTATGCAGAAGATGCTGCAGTAGTACCACTGTTTTGTTGCATTGAGACCATCACATCAACTTGCACCAGACAAAACAAAAATACAATAAAATGATGTTTAGCAGTACTCCATGCAAAAAAAATTAATTTTTTACTAATTGCAAGAGCAAACTCACCAAACTATTCTCATAACTCTTTGCATGTTTCAATTTACAATGAGTCTTGACTGCTTTGTTGCCTTTCACTGATCCACCTGATTGATCTTCGCATCATAGCATTGTTCTACCACTAGGGTTTCTGGAAATTACTTGTGGAGCAGGCATTGTGATGTTAATTTCCAGATTTGGCTTCAAGTGTGCGCGTGCTGCGTTACATCTCCGTACAGTTTCTTTTGAAGCCGCGAGAGCTTTTAGTTTCTTCTCACGCTCTTTATCCCACTTATCATGTACTGCTCTAAGATGTGTCTGACATGATATAATGAATATAGTAACACCATAATTATTCACGGTCAATCTTTTGATATTTAAAGCATTTAAATTAAAAAACAAAATTGGGATATTATTCTTAAAAGTATATATACCATCTTGAATTCACGTGCAACACGTTCTGCTACACCTGTAGCTTGGAATTTTGCACCTTTCATCATCTCTATTTCAGCCAATGTACAATAATTCAAATGAGATAATATGGGTCCCTGTAGAATTTTGCAATTTGGTATAATGCAACATATATCGCATTCTCTAGATTTAGTGAAAACTATAACACATAGAGAAAAAAGCAGCACTTTGCTTGCGTATCTGTAACATCAACAGTTATAATTTATCTGCTATATAACTGATATAAGTATGCTTCGATAAAAAACAATCAGTTGAAATATGTATGTCGATATATTTTGAAATTTACTGTGGTATTATTTCCTACTTTTAACTTTTCTGCAACAACCACCAACAACCTTGCTGATTATATACATAATAATAAATAGTATTTGTCAGGAGTAGCTGAATTATATTTAGAGCATAGTTTTAATGTACATCGACTGAACTTCTCATTGTATTGTATAATCTCTTTCTATTAAGTACACAAAGCAATACGTTACTTTGATAGAAAATGAACGAATTGGTGTAGTCTACAATTGATGTTTTCCACTGTGAGAAAGTTTTTGTGATTACACATAGTGCTATCTGTTGCTCAAACTACATGCGTAGCAAATGGTCATGTAGTTTCGTATATAACTATTTCCGCTATATCAATTTTACTATACTATTATGGTTATTAAACGGTTCCCATGACTGTAGAAACTATGTTCCGTGCTTTAAAACCTGGAAGTTATATCTCCGTTGAATCTCAAGATAAAAATCAGCTACATTGTTCGAAAAAAAATTAATAAAATTGTTGCGTTGTCGCTACAATATAGCTGCCGGCCATGTCTACCATCTTGAAATAAAATCTTTAGAGACGAAGTACAAGCTGAATCGCCTCATCACATATCCCTAGAATTTAAATCGTTTGAGCAGATTCGATATCTGGTTACCTAATTTGCGGCGCCAGTGATGACGATGTCTCTCGCCATAGCCTTCCCTTGCTGAGATGGCAATATCTTACTGCTTGTTTTGAAGCGTGTTTCAAAGTTTCCCTAGATCGACATGCGGGCGGCGGCGGCTGAGAAAGTTATGGGTTATTCCAGCATTAGCTGGTTATAATAGTTTGAAGAAGATACGTTTCCTGCCTTCTCTTCCTTCTTTAAACACCAACGACGGGTGGAAAGGTGACAGGTGGGTCATAATTCAGTACGAAAAATGCATTACCCCTTTTCCAAGAAGAACACTTCAATATTGTTAGCGACATATATGTGGGGTCTAATGCCGTACCAGTTCTTCGCCAGGGGAGAGGCACTGCCCTGAACCTCTATATGAACTGCCTTAGAAATGCTTCGTGAACTGTTGTGCGCAAAGGTCCAAGATAACATGCGATGGCAATGCACTTACCGTACAGTGCACCCCGCATGCTACGCACACTTGTATGAACTACAGGTAAACAAAATACGCACTGCCTATGGGGTGCTTCATGATACTACTACTATAATGCGGTTTAAAACAGGTATGCACTGCCATTGAAGTGCAAATGAACGGCTTGCTAAATTCTTCATAAGGTGTTGTACACACGGTGCAAGACAATATTATATGGCAGTTCAATGACCTGGTAGTGCACCCCACCTGCTATGCACAACGAGGTGCATTGCCCGTGTACATAGTATGCACTGCGGAACATTATCCGTATCGATGTAGACTCCTAACATGTGGGGTCTTGGTTCAATAATGAGGACCTTTTCGTTCTTCACCTACTATGCACTGCTCGCTGAAAGATAATATGAAATGGCAGTGCACTAGCCGTGCAATGCAATCCCACCTGCTATATACACCGAGATGCACTACTCATTAAGTGCTTCATGATACTGTCATTATAATGCCACGCACAGCGAGATGCATTATCCATGAACTGTAGATGAACTGCTTACAAAATGCTACATAAACTGTTGCGCGCAAAAGTCCAAGATAACATGCGATGGTAGTGCACTTACCATATAATGCACCCCACATGCTATGCACACTTGTGTGCACAGCTGTTAAACAAAGTATGCACTGCCTACGGAGTGCTTTATAATTAAAAATCGGTATGCACTGTCCATGAAGTACGTATGAGCTGCTCTCTAAATGCTTCATAATGTGTTGTACACATGGTGCAAGGCAAGATTCTATAGAAGTGCAATGACCGTGCAATGCACCCCACCTGTTATGCACAGCGAGGTGCACTGCCTGTGTACTTAGTATGCACTGCCAAAAGTGATCCGTAGCCAAGTAGAGTTCTAACATGTGGGGCCTTGGTTCAATAATGGGGACCATTTTGTTTCTCGCCTACTGCGCACTGCCCGGTGAAACATAATATGAAATGGCAGTGTACTAGCCGTGCAATGCAATCCCACCTGCTATGCACACCAAGATGTACAGCTTGAATAACAATCATGCACTGCTCGTTGGGTGCTTCGTCATACTGTCATTATAATTCCATGCACACGAGATGCACGTCCCTAAACCTATAGATGATCTGCCTTATATATGCTCTGTAACTGTTGTGCACAAAGGTCCAAGATAACATGTGATGGCAGGTATGCACTGCCATTGAAGTACAAATGAACTGCTCGCTAAATTCTTCATAAGGTGATGTACGCACGGTGCAAGACAATATTCTATGGCAGTTCAATGACCGGGCAATGCACCCCACCTGCTATGCACAACGAGGTGCACTGCCCGTGTACATAGTATGCACTTCGGAATGTTATCTGTATCGATGTAGACTTCTGATGTGTGGGGTCTTGGTTCAATAATGAGGACCTTTTCGTTTTTTATCTGATGTGCATTGCTCGGAGAAGGATAATATGAAATGGTAGTGTACTAGCCATGCAATGCAATCCCACCTGCTATATACACCGAGATGCACTGCTCGTTAAGTGCTTCATGGTACTGTCATTATAATGCCACGCACAGCGAGATGCATTACCCATGAACTGAAGATGAACTGCATACGAAATGCTACATAAACTATTGCGCGCAAAGGTTCAAGATAACATGCGATGGCAGTGCACTTACCATTCAATGCACCCCACATGCTATGCACACTTGTGTGCATAGCTGATAAACAAAGTATGCACTGCCTACGAAGTGCTTTATAATTAAAAATAGGTATGCACTGTCCATGATGTACATATGAACTGCTCTCTAAATGCTTCATAAGGTGTTGTACGCACGGTGCAAGGCAAGATTCTATGGCAGTGCAATGACCGTGCAATGCATCCCACCTGCTATGCACAACGAGGTGCACTGCCCGTGTACATAGTATGTAGTGCCGAAACTTATCCGTACCCAAGTAGAGTTCCGACATGTGGGGCCTTGGTTCAATGATGAGGATCTTTTTGTTTCTCACCTACTGTGCACTTCTTGGTGAAAGATAATATGAAATGGCAGTGTACTAGCCGTGCAATGCAATTCCACTTGCTATGCACACCGAGATGCACAGCTTGAATACCAATCATGCACTGCTTGTTGGGTGGTTCTTCATACTGTCATTATAATGTCATGCACACGAGATGCACTGTCCTGAACCTCTAGATGAACTGCCTTTGAAATGCTTTGTAAACTGTTGTGCGCAAACGTCCAAGATAACATGTGATGGCAGTGCGTTTACCGTACAATACACCATGCATGCTACGCACACTTGTATGTACTACAGGTAAACAAAGTATACACTGCCTACGCCTACTGAGCGCTTCAGGATACTACTACTATAATGCGGTTAAAAATAGGTATGCACTGCCATTGAAGTACAAATGAACTGCTTGCTAAATGCTTGATAAGGTGTTGCACGCACGGTGCAATAAAAGATTCTATGGCAGTTCAATGACCGTGCAATGTACCCAATCTGCTATGCACAGCGAGGTGCACTGCCCGTGTATATAGTATGCACTGCAGAACGTTATCTGTATCGATGTAGACTTCTGACATGTGGGGTCTTGGTTCAATAATGAGGACCTTTACGCTTTTCAACTACTGTGCACTGCTTGGTGAAAGATAATATGAAATGGCAGTATACTGCTTATAAACAGAAAATGCATGGCCTACGGAGTGCTTCTGGATACTACTAATATAATAATGCTGGTAAACAAAGTAGAGCTCTAATATTTGGGGTCTTAGTTCATTAATAAGGATCTTCCTGTTTCCCAAGAATCACGGGTTGCGGCAGGCGGATGTAGTGTTTAACGAACGCTGCTCTCTCCTCGTTCTTCTTTTAGGGTTGTTCTTCCACATTTTCAAATCTACTTCAACTGGCAAAGTTCATTTATTCATCTCGCATCCCTCCACGTCTATGTGATTCGTCGTATCGCGGAAGGTTGATTTTTCGTCTAGCTCATGTGTGGATCTCTGTATTATGTATATGTTTAGCTACTTCATATATATATTTCCTCGCTCACGAAGAAATTGTTTGTTGCTAGCGATATATTAATTGCACATCCCTAATTTAGAACGATATAGGACGAGTGTTGGTTAAGCACGCTTCAATTTCTGTTTATATTTTTATTTATGCTCATTGTATCATGTTTGCGAGGTGATTTTTTTTATATTTCATTTTTTCGTTTTGTACTGATTCTATCCTTTGTGCTGCGTCGAATGTATAATTTTGAAATCTAACATATATGATTTATTAAAAAAATCCATACCTTGTTAACTGATAACTTCTTTTTTACCTTGTCGACAGAAAAAAAAATTCTCATACAGAAATGGCTCATCATGTTTTCACCACTCAGTTATCTCTTCCAAAGTTTATAAAACTCATGAAAAGGCTAACTAGTGACTTGAAGGTTTTTCTAAGGAGCATACAATTTGATAGTATGCTTGGTATGTGTTGTGAAGAGTTGCCAAGGTCACTAGTTTTGTGGCTTGTTGCTCACTTCAACGTTACTACAAGAAGTTTTGAATTTCCCAACGGATGTGGCTTTGAACTGAAGCCCTTTCACTTCAACAAGATACTTGGCATCCCCTTTGGGGGTAGAACCATAAAGAAAGCTTGTCCGCAATGGATACACGATATGGTCAGAGAATTAACTGATTGTGTAGGGCCAACACCATCTATCAGTGAGCTTGAAAAGATGATTACTCCTAACATGGTAGGATCTCAATTCAAAACATGTTTTGTTCTATTTGCAAACACTGTTATGTTGTGTCCGAGCACATATGATGGAGCCAGCCCAGATTACTTCTCTGCAATTGGAATGTCTGATGAGATTGACTCCTATGACTGGTGTCTTGCTGCATTCGACAAGCTCATTAGCTGTATAACACTTTCCAGAAAAATGGTCAGAAAGGTGCACTTGGTGGTTTCCTTCCAATTATCCCGGTTAGTTACCCACCGTGATACTTATTTTCTATAATATTAGTTGTCAATAGTTTCTGTGGATTTGTTTTTTAATATGGTTGTAACAATTTTAATGCAGGTAATGTACTTTGAACTACTGGACACAAATGCTCTGCTTCTAGGCCATGCACTTCCTAGAATATCTTTCTAGACAACTTAAAATATGGTGTTATATGAGAGTCTTGACCAGATGCCTGATCAACAAAATGTTTATGGTGTTCACAAGGCAAGACTCCCATAGTTATTCATATTATGTGTAATTATTACTACGGTCTCGTTGTTTCTTACTCATATTATTGTATTGTATTTTCTGTTTTGTCCATATTGAATATGCAGTTAAAGTATATAAATGAAACTGTGTTTTCTAATGCCATGCGGAACGAAGAGATTGTTCAGAATGTTACAACATTCATTGAAAAGTTTGTAACAGGCCCACTTATGCATGCGGAGGTAAGAATTTTTATAATCTTCATAATTCTTTCGTTCATGACCATGACGACTCTGTTTGTGTTTGTGTTCTAGATATACATTGCCTACTTGACCTTAATCATCCATGTTTTTAATTTATCGATCTTGCTCTAGTAGAGTATTAAATTCTCTCACCGTTGCATTGTGCGCTTTTTCTGCCTGCTTTAGCTACTTCCTATCAGAATGAACATTCTTTCTACAACTGTATGTTCTACTAGGTTTATTTAGGTAACCATACTACTGGTGTTTGACCATAGTGTTACTTATTCAGTTATCTCAGCAGCGCAGAGCTAGATTTTTGATATTAAAAATAGGCAATAGCGATAATATTTATAATGTCAAAACTTCTAGGCTGCCAGAGAAATACACGACATAGTGACGGATATGTATGCTGACATGTTGTCTGCGATGAATCTCGATATGAAGAGCAACATTAGAAATATTTCTCGAATATCTATACCGAATCATGAGAACAGGGGTATGTACTTTACACCTAAAGGGCCCCTATACGTAAGATAAGATAAAGAGCGTGATGTTGAGGACAAAGGCAGTGTGCTGGATAAATCAATAGATAGGCCAACATCTATATGTAGAAGGCTAGTAGAACACTATAAGCTGCTTGTCAAGTTAACTTCTGCAGACCAAAGTTATGGATCTCCTGATAGCATGAAATATATGTAGGAGTTGGAATCTTATTGTGAGGCCCTGGTACATATATTACCGACATGTGATAATTTGTCCAGAATTCAACAATTACCAAAGATGAAATGTGAACCAACCGATTGTATTGCTACTGCTGACGTCATGTGGTTAGATGAAGTGATAATTCCTGTCGCAAGTTCAACACAATCCATGCAATCTGTCACATAATAAGAAGGTCAGGGTTCTGGTAACTGTATGATAGATAAGCCTACTACAGCTACAAATTGTGTAGGAACAAGTGCAACTTCAGTTGAAAGGCAGCAAGTTCACACAGTTATTGTTCAGGGCAACACTAAAATAGTATGTGCAGCGATTTCCATTACATGTACTGAAAATGAATGTCGGACAGATCTTTCGTCAGGAACAAGGTGTATAGATCATGCTATGAACGAGATGGACACTGCAGATACAGTTCATGTGTCAGAAGCAGCATCTCAATGGAACAGAACTACTGCACAGATTGTCGTGTCGGATGTATCCAATGGCGTGTCAAATACATTTGACAATGAAGATAGATCAAGAATTCAGGTGCAAACACGTGGTTTCGATCAGATCCATCTTGTACATTCTGAGTCAGCAACTCATTCCGTACAAGATACTTTTGATGAGACTCTGCCTGGTTTTGAACATACATTATGTGATGCTCAAATGATGGGCTTTAATCGCCTTAAGGTACAGGTCAGTGCAGAAGCTGCTGGTTCAGTGCATGTTGCATCGTTTGACATTACTAATCCAGTTACGGTTCCCGTGCCAAAACTAGATATTGGAAATTACGAAATATAGCTACAAATTTCCAACCCACAACATGTTCATGTGCCTGGTTCAGATGTTTTCAACCGCTTGAATGCAAGCCTTTGCATTCCAAGTGCGGAAGCAGGACCAAGTCATGATGTAAGTGATCAAGAAGAAGAGTGGCAGCCTGCTGCAAGTGGTACGGATACATTTCAGCTGTTACAGAACTCCAAATGTCCTGTTCAAAAAACAGGTGGTTGCGAGATCACTGCAATTTGAGTTTGATCTTGTTTCCGATGATCGCATTTCAAAGAAACAGAAGACAGAGGATAATAGGGATGATTCGTTTTCTTTCTGGGTTGGAAATGATGAATTTTGGACATAAGTTGGAGATCTGGCTGACCTTACGCAGAGAGAGAAAAAAACCTGATATCACATTAACAGCGGAGCCTGAAATAGAAGCTTATCCAACAGATCTTAACAGTCTGTCAAGTGAAACGTACGGACCAGTATCTACAAATGTGTATTCATCTAGTATTCAGCATGACAGACAAGTCTCTGGTAATTATGATTCATATGGTTCTAGATCAATAAGTGGCAGCACGTCAGTGGCAGACATGTCTATGACACTAAAAAATACAAACCTAGGCAATGACAATGTAGACACTAGAACATTCTCCCATTCTGTGCAGCTTCAGTAGTCTGCCAAAAGTTATACACCAATTAATGGAGCTTCTGCCATAAATAGTTATTCTGGAGAAACCAATTCCAGCGTAAGAGGTTCACGTACCGATAATTTATCTGTAGGAATCAATTCTAGCATAAGGGATTCACTTACAAATGAAACCACAAATAACAGGAAAAGGTATAACGGTACGGCAACTCCTATTTTTGCAACTCAGATACCAAGAGTCAGCAGCAGCACTCACAGTGAAAACATGTCTGCTAATAACGCGTAAAGTTTGATCGATACTAGTAACAAGTCAAATAATAGCACAGCATGCCATTCAACTTTCTATTGGAATGCTGGATCAAGAGAGAAATATGTCCAATCGCAGCACGTTATGCAGCAAACATCCACCTAGGGGCCTAACATGTTGAACAGCAGAAGGTATACATAGACGACAAGATCGGATATGATTGCACAACAGAACAAATCAATGGATGGATGTGGCTTCATAAACCAGGACGGAGGAAGCGAAACAAACTCAAGAACAACATTGCAAGACCATAGGAAATACACATCACAGCGATTTTCATACATCAAGTCAGTATTCAAATTCGTGTTCGCGCATACAAATGCAACAGCAGTACGAGGCAACGCATGCTACTACTGGGATGGCAGTACCTCAGAGTCAACTACCAGGAAGTAGTTACTCTCTCAGACTAATGCACCAAACTTACAGTCCTCGGCTTAATATTGCTACCAGTCAAATGTACAACGTAAATACAAGATCCTCGAGTATGCCGATGTCAATTTTGAGATGTACTAGAAACCAACAACCTAGCTACACAAGAAGCTGTCATGAACAAGAAAACTCTCGAGACCCTAGACTACAGCATAATAATGTATCATTCCGCACTGCTGGAGCATCATTTGAGCAGGAAACTTGCAGAAGACATGTCTCTTTTGCATTTAGCATCTACACCAATCATTGGATCAGCTATGCAAAAAAACAGTGCTAACAATGCTGAAACAAGAACATGCATTAATCGGCGCGGAATTCCTTATCCTGTTGTGAAACGATCAAAAGATGTTGAAGTAGCTTTATTTGAGTACATTGTAGATACCACTCCGAACCAAAAGGCGAGAAGGTAACATTTTGTCTCACATACTTTACTATGAAAATATATTTTATTGTTTTCATCACATTGTAATAATGGAGTATTTTGATTCCATTTTTCTGTATTCTAACAGTGACAAGGTGGTTCTATGCAGGAAGAAATGGGCATGCTAGAGAGTGTTTGGTTTATCAATGCAGGTTTATGGAAGTGTGAATTCACACAGAAACACAGCTTAGATAATAATCAACACAATCATGAATTGTTCCCAACCAGGTACATCGTGATGCACGAAGATGGGGTAAGTGAACATACAAAGTTTTTTTAGAAACACCCGTTCTATCTATACATGTTTTCTCGTGCGACTGAACACGCATCCATCGATCCATTCACCCTAGAAATTATGATATCTATTAACTGGTTTGTATTTTTTCTAAAACATTATGTTATTAGCTTTTGCTCATAAGGCTAGAATTTAATCCAAGATCGTGCAAACGATACTAATTAGATAATCATACTGGATGGAACCTGGTGAATGTCTCAATGGTAATTTTTAAATTTCAGTGTCTACGTTATTTTCAAGCAACGTTGTTTTTAGATATGCAACTCTCAATTGTTTTGGGTCTTTGTTTGTTTAGATCATCATACCTCTCCGGCTAAATGATGTGTGGTACACCATGATTGCTGACCTTCAAGGTCGGAAATATGATATCGTTTGCTTGAACGTCATGAACGAGACTGTCGAAGAGAAAGCAACTATTGTGATAAATAACTTCAAGCTTGCGTTTGAAGAAGCATATAGTTTTTCATACAGGGTTGAATTTCGAAATATGAGAATCACACCTATTCAGTGGATATCTGACAATGAAAACCTGTTAAGTATCGTTAACACTGCGTGATCCTTGCCCTATTAAAATTTATATATCAAACAAGTAACTGAAAATAGGTTTGTCTATGAAATAAACAGGAAAGACGGCGGAGTAGGTTTTCTGAGGTTGCTCAAATCTTACGATGGTGTTGTTGACCATTGGTTCTAGTCTGTAAGTATAATTTCAAGGCAGACTTAATTCCGTACTTGCACTAGTATAAAACGGCATTGAATTATAATTTATTTGATATGAACTTTTATTTGTATAGACTGATACAAAAGCCTTGCGGGAACAGCTGAAGTTTGACATGGTTGTGTCAAAGTTCAATGAAAAGTACACAAGAAAGATTAAGGAACTTGTCAATCAATACATATATATGTACTTTTATAATTGTACCAAACTAAAAACTATTTATTCAGTGTCGGTCATCATTCAGTGAAGTTTTATTTGTTTTTTGTTTGATTCGTAAGAGTGATGAATATAATGAATAATGTTGCTTCATACAGAAACAAATTCCCGACATGTGTTTCTGACATGACTACAAATTTATCGATGGAATTGTTGGCACTCCAAAGAATAGTCCGAATTAAATGTAATTGGGATTCTTAACATTTCAAATTTAAAACTATTGTCAGATCATTAAATTTATAAATTTGTTTTGACAATGAATTTGCTTGTTTTTTATGTGATTGTATATTCCTTTTAATTGAAAAAACCGAATTTCCATTAATGATTTACGCTGGTCAAGAATTTGAACAGTCCAACAAAGGTTTTGCACAACAAATATTAGAGCATTGCATGGTATACACAATCAGGCTACCATAATTGTTGCATTATACTGAATACTAGTTGCTTATTCGTCTGAACGAAGTACTGTGCAATATAGATGGCAGTGCTATATTTCTAGTATAGGCAGTGCGTGCATTGGCATGTTTTTTCGTTAATGATCACCTTTTTATCTCTCACCTACCGTGGACTGCTCGGTGCAAGGTAATATGAAATGGCATTCCCACTTGCTATGCACACTGAGATGCACTGCTTGAATACAAATCATGCACTGCTCGCTAAGTGCTTCGTGATGCTATCATTATAAGGCCACGCACAACGAGATGCATTGCCCTAAAGCTATAGATGAACTGCCTTAGAAATGCTTTCTAAACTGCTGTGCACAAAGGTCCAAGATAACATGCGATGGCAGTGCATTTACCGTACAATGCACCCCGTATGCTACACACACTTGTATGCAATGTAGGTAAACAAAGTATGCACTTCCTACGAAGCGTTTCAGGATACTACTACTATAATGCGGCTAAAAACAGGTATGCACTGCCATTGAAGTACATATGAATTGTCTTCTAAATGCTTCATAAGGTGTTGTACGCACGGTGCAACACAAGATTCTATGGTAGTTCAATGACCGTGCAATGCATCCCACCTGCTATGCACAGCGAGGTGCACTGCTGACATGTGGGGTCTTGCTTCAATAATGAGGACGTTTTCGTTTTTCACCTACTATGCACTGCTCGGTGAAAGATAATATGAAATGGCAGTATACTAGCCGTGCAATTCAGTCCCACCTCCTATATAGACGGAGATGCACAACTCGAATATCAATCATGCACTGCTCGTTCAGTGCATCGTGGTACTATCATTATAATGCCACGCACACAAAGATGCACTGCCCCTGAAATGTATATGAACTGCCTCCGAAATGCTACGCAAACTTCTCTGCGAAATGGTCCGAGATAACATGTGATGGCAGTGCACTTACCATACATAGCATGTTGCATCATGTATTGTATGTTGTATCGTAAATAGTATGGTTTACGACTTATAGTACACAACATATGGTTGTGTTAACTTTTGGCCCTATATAAAATTGTATGTTGCATCGTGAAATTCCGATCAGAGCATGACAAGTAATCTGTGTAAAATTAATGGAACAAGAATTAGCTGGAAACGTAAAAATTAGCCTCTGGTTTTTATATATTATAATATAATAACTTGAAGACAGTTATAAGTACAATTTATATGATATACCTATAATAAATTCCTGGGCCGTAAATGACAATGATTTCCTGCTGTTGCTACATTGATTTCCAAGAATCATTGTTCTTCCGACTTGTTTACTATTGCACTGCCCTTCCCTTAAAAAAAGATTTGCACTGCCCTGGATAAATCTTAATAAAATCGGGCATTACAATAGTTATTATGGACGACGGGAGACACGGTTCTCCGTTATTGTATCTAATTAGCCTTCATCTGCTTCCTCTATTATCCATCCGTAGAAGAGAAACAACTCTTCCGAAGATTGCGGAAAATCTGCAGCAGAACGAACCGACGACGCCATCCTCTTTCCGAGGTAAGGATTCTCTATAGCAACTTAACAAAACATCCCTATTGATAAGGATTCGAGATCATCCCTGCTACTACTCAATTACGAATAACTTATCGCTCTTACTTGATCCCATCCACAGAAGAGAAGCAACTCTTCCGCAGATTGCCGAAAATCTGCAGCAGAAGGAACCGGTGGCGCCGTCCTCTTTCCGAGGTAAGGATTCTCTATAGCAACTTAACAAATCATCCCCATGGATAAGTATTCGAGATCATCCCTACTACTACTCAATTGCGAAGAACTTACCGCTCTTACTTGATAGCAAAGATTTCCTTGTATAATCATTGATTCGTCATCCATACTATGGAAACCTTGGTACTGAGATTAAGTCCGCGATAAAAGGAAAGACTATTATAGTCTAGATTAGTTTTTCAAGCTTGTTTCAGCGAAATACGATTCTAGACACTATTTAGTATATAGATACATCTAAATTCAAACGAACTTGTGACATCCTTTTTAGGACGGAGGGAATAGATTAGTAAAAATTAAATATCGAAACCCTAGCTTTCTATATCTAATTTTTCATTACTACATCATATTCTTACTATGAGAAATCCTGTTGCATAAATCGTCCGGGAAATAGAAAATATATTTATTATGCACTCGGACAACATACATAATATTTTTCACATGTAGGATCAGCTTCAATAAATTATATTTTACTGTTACTTTAAGTCGATTCCGATATTCAATGAATGATTATTAATGCGTTCTGGTTAGTATAATTTTTTTTCTAGTTTTTATTGCATGCATAATTTTATAACTACTTGCACCTGCACGTGTCCTATTCTGCAACTTGATGTTACACTGTACAGCAAGGTGTAGTTACAATTTAAAGTTTAAATTAAGCACATTGAATTGAAGTGCTTCAGGTGCTCGGTTCAAAAAATAAAACATGTAATAAGATTGGTATGTTTTTTCCACTAGGGAAAATGAGCTCTTGCAGTGCTAGCGATGGAGAATCTTCCGACGGTATGACACAGACTGACGATGAGTTTGATGTGTCAAAAAATGAACTTAACAGGAAGATTAAGAATTACAAAAAACAGTTGGAGCTGAAAAAGAAACGCAAAATAGGTTCAAACGTTAAAGGCGGTGTATGTAAGAAGAAACGACAGATTGGTGGAGAACAACATGGCAGTCCGAACCACCAAACTTATGGTGACATGGTAAACTTATGTAATGTTAATGCATGTCATATTCCTTAATCAATACTACAGTCTGCACTAAGAAATTTAGAAATAAGTTTACGAATATTTGATACATTTTTTCCATAAACTACCAGGATATGTCCAAGAATCAAGTGATGGCAATTGAAAAATATACAAGGGACAAGAAGAAGCCCCGTAGTAGGACTGGATCAAATTACACATTAAGGTGCTCTCTCAAAGAGCTCAACAGATTGATTAAACATGATCTGAACGATCTCCAAAAAGTAGAGCTGGTGAAGATTGGTTGGGGTTTCATCCTGGAATACAAGCTGGATTTAAACATTAGTGGGCCCTTGATCATTAATCTATACAAGAAAATTGATGTAGAAACTCTAAAATGGAGTTTGTCGGTGGTAGGACGATAGCTCTGACAGCAAATGCAGCGCATTATGTCCTTGGTCTACCCAACGGCATTATAAAGGCGCCTTGGCCTTCAGAAGCTGGCGATACCTTTGCTTTACTGTGGCTTAAGAAGAAACTGGGTTTGGGAGGGACACTGCAACGGTGCAACACCCGATCCTTCATATCAAATAGAGTGCAACGGACAAGTTTACAATGAAATGCATAATACTTGTAATCTGCACAAAGCTTATATGTCCAGGTTTAAATAACCACATCAGCCGAGAAGTTGGGGTAGTGAAAAGCCTTGATATCGAGAACTCTGGAAAAATGGACTTTTGCCAGCTTGTAATTGACGAGATCAAGAGGGCAGCACTAAAGTTTGATGTTGATGATATGAATCAAAGTGTTGCCGAAGGTTGCACAGTCCTACCTCTAATAATATACCTGGATTCTCTCAAGTGCAGAAAATCACTTATGACAAAAGAAACACCTAGAATCAAATACCTGGACAAATCAGATCTGCTTGTTGTATTGAAAGCGGATGTCATTGACAAAGAGAGGTGGGGACGACTGAATGTAAGTATTCTAGTTGACCTCATCTTGTTTCACATAAAGAATCATTCTACCAAATCAACTATTTTAAAATTACCTCTTCTAACAGTTATTCACGATCCATGGAAATAATATTTGTTTACTGTTTGCAGTGGAAAAGATGTGATGAAAGAAGCTATTATTTGAAACCTCTTGTGGCAGAAACGAATTGTAACAAGATAACCTCAACCTCTAATAGATAATAAGAGGGTTTAGGAACAAAGTCCCAGAGGCTAGATCAATGCCTGGACAAGTATATAGATATACTGCTAGAGGAAGAACCAGGTGATGAAATCATCACGGATGATACAAATGCTGCAACGATATATAAAGAACTTACCATGAAGCACAAGGACCTGAAAATAAGTAAACTGGAAGCAATGGCCAACTGCTTTCGAGCATCCCATCAGTGTGCAACTGACATGCTGAGATGTTTTGACAGATACGAGAATGACCTCACCAACGTTGCAAACATTTCAGGCACCAATCGAACCAATCAATCAAAGCATACAGCCGAGGCAGCAACTCATGACCTTAATGTTGGGAACGAATGCTCTGCTATAGGGAAGTCAGCAATGGTAACCGTGGATAAAATGGATTCAGCTAATAATAACACGCCCTAGAATTATGATTATAGAGGAATCATGTACATGGACAGAATAAAAAATATAGCAGCACTAGAAGAGGAGCACGACATTGTCACCGCAAGAGCATTGGATGAACAGGTTCATATATTTTAGACGTGTATTTAGCAACTTTCATCACATGAGCAAATACAAATAAGAATCTATGGAATAGAAGTGTAATGTAAAATTTTGTTTTTTAATATTTTTTTGCTGATATATTTAATGTGTTATTAAGAGTTGTTCTGCTGAATGGCGATACGGACACTAGATACAACACATACTACTGGAGAAGGAGTAAACAATTCTAAGCAATTTGAAACTGGTCAACAGCAATCAACGGCAGAGCTAAGCAATGGTAATGTTGTATTCTGTAGATATACTGTTAATAGAAAAATTACTAGTGGGCTTGACAGGAAAACTACTTGTAATAATGATGCAGGAGGAGACTCATCTAAACAACCACAAGGATGGAACAAAGACAAAGTAGGAGCCGAGGAAGAAGGATTAACCACGCAGTTTAACAATGGTACTGTCACATTATGTCAAGATGCTTGGTTTTTACATTAATAACAGATACAGAGGAAATAACATACTTTTTACGAATATTGCTGCAGGTGTGACCAAGTTGTTACCAGAAATTGCCCACAAAGAAGGCTCATGTAACCATGAAGTCGTTGTTGTTGAAAAATCTGTTCAGAAAGGACATCCGCGTGACACAGCTGATGTTAGAACAAAGGTTGACAATGCAGACACCTCGTGGATCGGATCACAACACCAGGGAGAAGATACAACTAAAACATTTTCGTTGCAAGAGCAAGGATTGAGAACACCTGTTACAAGGAGAAAGGCTCTTGGTCATAATTCCCCATATAATATCAAATCTTACAAGAGGCCTCTACAAAACATCTTCAAACTTAAGTTTCCTGTGTACGTTCCCCCCATGTTTAAATACAAGGGAAATGCCGCAGTTGCTCGTAGATTGGTACTAAGAAAGGATTTTCTGGAGAAGAATGAAGAGTAAGCACCAAACTATGCTTTGTGAATTCCTTTAGTAAAATATATGTGTATGCTGTCACACGAGCATGTATAACAGTTTTTATATTTGATCCTTTTTTCGTTTGTCTACAGAAAATCCCAGGTTGGTTATGGTGAAATATTCGTCAACTCTGGAACAAGGCCTGGAAATACCAAAATATTGGACTGCAGCAAGGCTTGTAGCATGTTTCAATGGAAAAGACAAGCTAGATGATGACATGATGGACTTCATAATTTCAAACTAGTGCAGTAACCCGGACTACAAATGTCTGTTCAGGAATCGAAGGATAGTACTGCCACTAGGGGTTGCTCGTTTATGTGACATTGAAAAAAGGAGAATTTCACAAATGCTGGAGGAGAAGATGAAATTTATCAATTTGAAGCCATCTCCAAGATTGAATAGTTCAAACTTCTAATTGGAAATGCAGATTTGAGCAAAGCTAAGATGGTACTTTTTTAATACATAACTCATTAATAACATAAAGAAATATTCCGTATTTTCATATATAACATATAATCAATGTGACAGTTTTCCTTGCCCATCATAGATATTTCTGCCTGTGTCATTTGACAATCACGTGTCTACTTACATCCTAAACAACTACCCCCACGGTGGTCGCGTTGAAGTTATTGACACAAGGGATTACAAAACATAGAGAAAATGATTGTCTAAAGCAGCTTACCACATCCAAATTGGAGAAAAAAATGGTGTGGTTTTTTACATTTATAACTTTATAATACAGCTAAAGACAATCTGCATAATTTGAATTTTTTTATTTCACTAACTATGCTCTACATACTGATTTTTTTAGCTAAAGAGATTTGACAAGCTCATTGACGAACTCTACCCGAAGAACAAGCTTCCTAAGTGGGGAAATATTATATCTAGATCAAAACATGTGAAGGTACACAAAGGAGGAGTTGAAGACATTTTGGATTCTAAAGAGCATTTAGAACTACAACCGCATTCAACTTGTACACGATCTTAAAGATGTAAGGAATGTCAGTTTTGAATCAAAAGTTTTAACAAATACAAATTTTTGATTGACATTAACAAAATATTTTCTCGATTCATTTTAACCATTCGACCAGATGGACGCGAGCTCGGTCATGGAGGAGTATCTGTTCTGGGCACTGCTCTCCAAGACCAATAAAGCAAAAGATGAACTACCAGAATAACTAAGAGCTTTAGCACCTAAGTCGAGCTGAAAATAAACAATGATGTTGTATACTATGGTGTTATACAAAATGATGAATTAATTTGTTTATTCTGTAGCAGTAGAGTTATTGTTTTCCAAGCAGTGCAGTTCAATGTGGTAAAGAAAAAAACTTATCCCGGTGGATTACATAGGCACCGCCGTGCTGGATACAGTTCCGTGTTTACAATAAGAGTTTTGTACATAACTAAGCTACTTGAGTTCGTCATGGTGAACTGATTGCTGTTCAGACAATGAACTATTAAACGGCTTTCGAAATGAAAGCGTTTACAGTAAAAGACATTTGATATTCTGTTTGAATCTTATGGATTAACCAGCATTAGATATACTTGATTTGCCGTATTCTTCCTTTTCTTAGCTGTCACGGTGAGCATGGGTATCACGTCCATAAGTTCATCAATTTTTCGCACCGTCTTTCTCGATTAGTTCACCAATCTTTCCCGCCACTAACATGTATTTATCCCGCCATGCAGGAAATTTAGCAAATCTGGATTTCTATTTATAGCCCTCAGCATTACCCAGCTGCAACTACACCTATCTAGAATGTTTCGCCGTCGCTAGCAACGCCACCCACCTTCGCCCTTGTCGCCAGACCCAAACGGAGCAAACTCCGCCAGCTTTATACCTTTCTGATCAACCAAAAGATGCTACGCGCATAGATCTGAGTTGCCCGCTCCAGTAGTACCACAAATGGAGGAGGAGATCGAGGAGGAAGGAGTCGCCGAAGAAGTGATGGAGCCCGAAGCGGAAGTAGCAGAAAATCAATGAGGACCTCAAGTAGAAGAAGAAGAAGATGAGGAAAAGGATTGGGAAGAGTCTGATTCAAAAAATCAAGATTCGGAAGATGATCCTGGTGTGGTTGAACCAACCACGGGAGAAGAAGGTGTCGATCCAGAAATTTCTGCAGAAAAAGGTCATACAATTTCCTCATAGATTCAACAACGCAAGAAAAGAAAAACTTGATCAACATTATCCTCTACTAAGCACAAGTTCGTGGAATGTATTAATTCGGACGCTTATTTGCAATAAAATATTGTTTCCATGCGAGTGTATATGAATATTACTGTCTTACGTTTGGCTTTATCATGTGGCTTGAAATCTTCGAGATAACAAAGAGATTATTCAAGTCTGTACCTGTACACTTGCTTGTAAACATATAGATAAGGATGCTTCTCTTTTCGTTCTTCACACTGTGGCAATTATATCGCACTGCCGAGACTATAGTCGTAACTATAGATGTAGCTGCCTGCGCTAAAGCTGAGAAAAGGGTCATTTCTTAACGCATAGTGTTCTGCTCTTGTCTTCTCTTATGCATGTGCACTGCCTTGTGAACAAATAATGGACTGCTCTTTACATTGTAGTATAGTTTCTTCTCTAATCGGTGTTTGTACTGCCTGCGAAAGGTATATTTCACTTCCTATTGACGTAGCGATATATGACTTACCTCACGCAGTGCACAGTGTCCATATTGCGTCGAATGGGCTGCTTAATATATTTTTTGGCGGCAACGTATTACTGCCTCGTCAATGCATAGCGCACTGCTTTTATATATGAGCACTGCCTCATACCAATCTGCTCTTGTGCATGTGCACTGCCTTGTAAACAAATAATACACTACTCTTTACATTGTAGTATAGTTTCTTCTCTAATCGGTGTTTGCACTACCTGCGAAAGGTATATTTCATTGCCTATACTATGGACGTAGCGATATATGACTTACATCACCCAGTGCATAGTGTCCATATTGCATTGGATGGACTGCTTAATACATTTTTTTCGCGGCAACATATTACTGCCTCGTCAATGCATAGCGCACTGCTTATATATATGTGCACTGCCTCGTATCAATCTGCTCTTGTCTGCTCTTGTGCGTGTGCACTGCCTTGTAAACAAATAATGCACTGCTCTTTACATTGTAGTATAGTTTCTTCTCTAATCAGTGTTTGTACTGCCTGCAAAAGGTATATTTCACTGCATATACTATGGACATAGCGATATATGACTTACCTCACGCAGTGCAAAGTGTCCATATTGCGTCGGATGGGCTGCTTAATACATTTTTTGGCGGCAACGTATTACTGTCTCGTCAATGCATAGCGCACTGCTTTTATATATGTGCACTGCCTCGTACCAATCTGCTCTTGTCTGCTCTTGTGCGTGTGCACTGCCTTGTGAATAAATAATGCACTGCTCTTTACATTGTAGTATAGTTTCTTCTCTAATCGGTGTTTGCACTGCCTGCGAAAGGTATATTTCACTGCATATACTATGGACCTAGCGATATATGACTTACCTCACACAGTACACAGTGTCCATATTGCGTCAGATGGGCTGTTTAATACATTGTTTTAGCGGCAACGTATTACTGCCTCGTCAATGCATACCGCACAGCTTTTATATATGTGCACTGCCTCGTACCAATAATTGCACTCTTATTTTATTTTTTCATAAAGTTGCTTCCTATAGACATAGCTGACTGCGTTAAACCAGTGAATAAGTTGTATAGTCCGTTTGATGAACTTATTAATAACTGTAACATATTAATGTTTTCTTAATGCATACTGCAATGCTGTTGAACTTATGCACTGCCTTGTTAACAAATTTAGCACTGCCTATACTCTTGCCGTAACCATATATTACTCTGCCCACGCAGTGCAAAGGGTCTATAATGCATCGGATGAGCTGATTAATCAATTTATAGACTGAAAAATGCTACTGCTTTCAAAACGCATAGTGCACTGCTCTTATAGATGTGCACTGCCCTGTGACCGAGTATTGCATTGTTATTTGTCATTTTTAATGATTTTCTTCTCTAACCGTTATTTGCACTGCCCGTGGTTGTTCTATTGAAATGCCTATAGAAATGTAACTATGCTCACGGAGTGCACAGGGTTCATATTGTGTCGGATAAGATGCTAAAAGATTTTTTTTCTACCGCACCATATTACTGCCTTGTTAACACATGATTCACTGCTCTTATTATAATCTTTAACTTTGCTAGTGTATAGTTATTTGCACTGCTTGTGAACGTGCAATATATTGTTTTCTCCGACAATTAGGTTAACTGAACTTCCGTCCGAGCACGAATTTCATTGTTTTTTTATATTCTAATATATTTGGTTCTCTTATGGCTTTATGCGCTGCCAGTTTCACTAAAAGATATAGTTCTATTTATATTTCTGTCAGACACAAAACAATGCAGTGGAATTTATAAGATTATAGTTCGCTGAATTTTGGTTGCACTGCTCCTCATAGTACAATAGCTCTGCGTTCAATCTTGACAATTTTTAATCAGGTAGAATCTATCTATATTGCTGGCAATCATGAAACATTACACGCCCATTTTTAAAAGTATTGTGTCCAGGTATTTTTGTATAACTGATAAAGTTATTAACAAAACTTAGGTGTACTACAACACAAATCATATAACGTAATAAAACAAAAAATCAAAAAGGGACTGTTGGGTTTCCAAGTGGCTAGTAATTCTTCAACCAGCCAACGTGGGTGCACTGCCTTGTGAACACAAATTGCCCTTCCTATTACGTTTTAATACAGTTGTTTCGCTATACTTTGTTCGCACTGCCTCTAGTACTACTATTGCACTGCGGTGAAACTCGATAAAATAAATTGATATAGGTGCCTCTGTTACATAGCGCAAATTTTTTGTAGATCCTTATGAACTATATGTTGAATTTGTCAAGTGTTAAAATATATTTTACTACTTGGCTATCTCCAAGAAGTGCACCTACACATCCAGAGGCAGTGCTTCTTCGTTGGGCTCATCTGTAAACTACATGGCGTAAACCCGCCGACGGTTAACACATGTGCATATAGCAATACATCTCAACGGACGGCTATGATTATACTGTTACGCTTTTTTCCTCTTCTTCCCGTTGTGTCCTTCTCCGTCACTGCTCCACTTTCTCTCTCTTCCTCCACCGTAACTGCATAGGGGCAAGCAATGGCGGCAACGCCTTGGCGGCGCAAAGCTTCACCAGCGCTAAGGACTACTGTTACTCCAGATTCTTGACTGGCGGTACGACGACAAGACAGGTATCACAGATTCTCCCTTCTCATCTCAGATTCGACCTGGTGTTGTCCGAAATTCCACAAAATATTTTCCTCTTGTTTTGCATTTAGTTGGGACACGATTTTACGAGCACTAATTGAAGTTTTATTAGGGTTTTTCAGGGGGAAAGGGATAGATATAACACGGACCAAAATTTCCCACAGAAGATTCCTGGAATTTTCATCCCCAATACAGTTATTCATCGATTTCATGGCTAACGAAAATTGCGGTCACGAAGGTTCAATGCAGGTATTTTGATTATTTCTGGCCATAGTTTATAGTGAAACATATATTTAAAAATGGCCAAAACACATGGTTGGACCAATTTTGAGAATAACAAACAACGAGCAAAAAATCTAGGGTTTCTTTCGATTAATTATTTTGAATGTCCGTAGTGAAGTAATATTTTTCTCAACAACTGGATTAAATTCGAAACAATGACATAGTTTTCAGATAAGAACTGCCAATTATAACTTCAATGAACTGCTCCTCTACCGAGTACACAGATTAACAGTTCAAATTTTGGTGGGAAAGTTTGCACCTTTGCTACACCAATTCAGTAACTGAAATGCACTGCTAGAAAATTTGTTGACGTGTGTTGCTTTCATACTAGTTGATTCTTCATGATTCATGAGCTCTGTGCTAACTATACATCTTTTTATTTATTCACTTGATTCTAATAATTTAAATTACATATGTGTTTAACTGTTGCTCTGTTATTAATTTTTTTATGACATCATAGTGTAAAATAAAAATTATAATGCATGATTTAATTTTTTCAACATAAACTTCTGCAGTTGAGTATTTGTTCATCTCATGGAACACGACGATTAACCAAGAGGAAACACAACAATGTGGACGAAAACATAGATATTGGGTCTGGTACACAAGATAACCTTAATGCTGCTCAAGCTTTCGTAGATAAACCTGGTTTCAAGAAGCAAAAAAGTGACACAGTTCACAAAGAACTAGCAAACATGAAGGATGGTGAGATCATAGTGAGAGGGTCACTTTCAGAATTACACAACTTTCTTGAAAACTATGTAACAAATGAACATAATATATTTTTGAGGAATCATGACTGTGGTTTCATACTTGATTTCAAATTGAACGACAACATTTCCAAGAAAATGATGCTATGGCTATACTGTAAATTCAGACCTGGATCTCTAACAATTGTTCTTGAACAAGGGGAAGAGCTTGAAATAACAGAAGATGTGGTGCAAGCAATGTATGGTTTCCCAAACAAATATATGTTTGAAGTTCCACGACCTTCAAGTGACCGGGATACAAAAGCTTTGTGGTGGCTGAAACAGTAGCTCAGTTTGAGTGAGTCAGATAACATTATACCGAGTAAGCTTTATGATCATGTGAAGAATGGTAGAACATCAGATCTGGCAAAGAAGCTCATATTTCTTGTGTTCTTCATCAAAACAACATGCGCAACGAGTAACGCACCTATAGGGCGAGAGGCAGGTATGATCATGGATCTCGATATCAAGAAAATTAAACAGATGAACCTCTATAAAGTTCTCCTTGATGAGCTAAGGAGGGGGCTGAGAAAATACCAAGATAAGAAAGGAAATAAAAACACTGCTGAGGGTCCAGCAACATTGTCTCTGATCTATTATTTGGATACTCGTGCACACATCAAAGCAAATTTGACTAACCTTGCACCAAGAGTTGGTCACCTCAAATTGGAAGATTTGGAGGAAATCAGATCAGATGACTGGAACAGTGACACTAGAAGCTACAGAAGCCTTAGGGTAAGATTTCTTTATTATAAAAATCATGTATATATCTTCATCTAAGAATTTTTCCGGTTTGTTTTGAGTCAAATAAATTTAAACTATGTTAATTATTGAAGTAAAAAAATCACTATTAATAAACAATCTAAACTAATGCAACCAAACACCTACGATAAAGAACACATCGTCTAATTGTATTTATTTATTTATTTTATACTACAGGCAAGAAGTGATTATCAACTTTCAGACTTAATTAGATGTGTCAACACTACTTGCCTAACGGTTTGTCAAAGCTCAGATGTTGTCGTAGGTTCTGGAACAGCAAATAGCAATTTAATCGAAACCATCAATATAATTGGTAACATCACTCCATTGATACAATACATAGATGATGAAGCATCTAACCAAGAGGAGATTGATAAGCTCAATGAGATTGTTTGGTCAAGAAAGGAGGGTCTGGAAGTATCTCTGGCTAGATTAAGGATTGTCAAGCTTGACCTCATAGAAAAGAATAGTATTATGGCCAAGGAGAAGCAAATGGCCATTTCAAACATCATCATACACAATGCAGAGTATGAACAAGTGCCGGCAAACATGGACCAAATGGACCAAGTGGACCAAGCAGATCAGCCAGAGAAGCTGGTGCTGAATGAATCTACTGAATCCTCTTCATCTAAACCAGAAGCAGACAATGGTAAATCAGACAACGACCATTCAATGAAAATACATCTAGCTCAAGAACTGGTTGAAGCTGAAGTACTAAATAATGATATAGACAAGCACAACAACTTTAAGATAGGCATTACGGATGGGGTATTTACACATTGCCATATGTTAGGTTACACAAAGAATACAGAGGTGGCAACAGAGTATAACAAAATAGTTGATTTAAGTGAGGAGCATTCCGCCATACATGCTGAAGACACAACCATACCATCATTGAGTACACCTAGCATAGACGTTAATGAATTGATCAATGACCAGACAACAGAATTAAGTAAAGGAGCTACAGAAGTTGTGGACGATGGAAAAAAACAATATAGCAACCAAAGAATGAATGCTGCCATTCACACTCAAATTACACCTCAGATTGCGACAGACAACATGCCTTGTTCTGGTACAACAGATATAAATGTATGTGATACAGATTTAACAGACAACATTACTAATATTATCATGGAAGTTGTTAACAACAAGAGACGACTTGAGTGTGGTAACGATGAAGTTGATGATTGCGTGGCTGAGTTATGCACAGATTCAGTTGCAACCACAAGGAACCAGGATCAGAACATGGAACACGATGAAATAGGAAAAGAGCAGCAGGCAGAACAAGGAGAAAACCAATCCTATATCAACGCTGAGTATTAAATGACAAGTGATCATCTGGAAAAACTATCGGATGCATCAAATGTTATTGAAACAACTCAAATACCAGTAACTGCAAACATTGTGGCGTATGCAGTTACAACACATGTTGGGTCTGTCGAGCAAACCACTGATGATCATTCCACCTCACATGTTGAAGACACCACCATACCATCATCGAGTAGACCTTGCGCAGAAGTTGCTGAACTTATCAGTGACTAGTCAAAAGCAGTTGTTGATGAAGGAATAAAAGAAGATAGCGACCAGAGAATGAATGATCCCAGTGATACAATAATTACATCTGAGATTGCGACAGAAAACAATACTTGTTATGGTAAAGAAGATACAAATGCATGTGATAATGATTTAACAGAGGAGATTACTGATATTCAGATTGAATATGACAACGATGATAGACAACATCAACGCGCTAAATATGAAGTTCATCAATTCGTGGCTGAGGTACAAATTGATTCAGGTAGCATATGGGACCAGGAGCAGAAAGTTGAAGTCGATGAAATAGAAAATGAGCAGCCGACAAAACAAGGAGAAAACCAAACATCAATTGATGATGAGTATTCAACGAAGGGTGATGATTTGGACGAATTGACGCATGCACAAAATGTTATTAACGCATTGCAAATACAAGCTCCTGCAAACACTGCGTCATATGTAGTTGTAACACCTCTTACGTATGTCGAGCAAAAGATTGACGACAACACGGATGGTAATTTGGCTGAGCAGAAAAGACACAATGAAGAACAAGAAGATGACTTATGCAACATGGATAATTATATTATACAAGATGAAGCAGTGAGGATTTCTGATGACAAACTTCCATATGACAACGAAAAGACTCCCACATCTGAACATCAAACAGATCCAGAAGCATCTTCTTTTGAAAATAAATCAATGCCACATGAAGAAATGATAGCAGTCAGCATTCCTAATGACAGACTGCCATATGACAACGACAAGACTCCCACACCTAAACATCAAACAGATCCAAAAGCATTTTTTTGAAAATAACTCAATGCCACATGAAGAAATGATAATTATCGATGACATGAAAGATTTCAACGCCATTCATAATATGGATCAATAGAATTGGCAGAAAAATCAATTTAATGAAACCATGACATACCAATAGGTTATCTATCTTTTAGATCCAACGATATTTATTATTTTTATTTCTACATATATTTAAAAACATTATATTATGTTATCTGATCACTTTTAAATATATAATTTAACCAGGAAAGCTGCATAGACGACCGTAAGAACAAAGCAAACCCAGACCTTGATGCCGAAGTAGATGGTTGGTTTACTAACGACAATGCTTCTATAGATGTACATGGCTGTAATCTCCAAGAAGGTAAGTATAATTATAGTGAAAAGATATTTTGTCAAAAAAAGATTTGCCTGTGAATAACTGAACAATTTAAAAAAAATTAATGAATGGCTAACAAGATTGTTACTAAAATAATCATGATGATATAAATTTGTTTCTACTCATGGAATAAGCAAACAGCAATACGAGCAACCTGGTGTTATAGTACATGTTGGCGATGAGACGTCTTTCAACCAAGGTGATTTTTACACACAAAACTAAAAAAGTATATAATCCTACGTAAACGAAAGAACATAGTTTATCACAAACTTACAGAGGAGGAAGCACGGGAAGACTGGCGAATTACTAGTCAAAAGTTTCACAGTATGATGTTGAGATTCCACACTGCAGAACGATCGCAAAGGCAAAAAAATTAAGAAACAATTATATATAGTAATCTAATATATATTAGTATTGTTATAATATACTGAAATTTATCAACAAACTAACTTACTTACAATAAGGCATGCAGGTCATACATTTTGAAAAGGAGGAAAGATAGTTACAGCAAGAGAGATTGCAGATTCATTCCGTGATGGAGGAACTATAGAAAAAATATTCTCAACATTATCTTACAAGTTCTAAAGCAGAACAAGGAATGAAATATTTTGGTCCTAAGATAGGGGTAAGCTCACAAAACTAGCATATCAGATATAATGTTAATAATTAGGTTTAAATATATTTTAACATAACCTTGTCATTCATGCAAAAAAAAACATTGGCTCAATTGTTTCAATGTTACTAAACAATATAAGCTTGTTACAGGTATATTTGACTGCTGATATTACACAAATTCCACAATGGATAAGGGATCTATTTTCGGATCAAGCAGAAGAAACGTTACCCGTATATAATTTCATAAGTTGAATTTTTTCAAAGAATAGTGACTAATAGTCAAGTAAATAGATTTCAAAAAATTTACATTAAATTGTTTACATATTACATAATTAGTAATGATTCCTATCATTCTTATAGGTAATGATTACTATCCCATACGCCACGTATGCATATGAGAATCGATTGAGAAGTCACTACTTATTTATAATTGATTTCATATCAAGGAAGATAAGAATACTGGACTCAGGAAGAAATCTAGACGATGAAAGTTTGCAAGCAATAGCTATCAAAGTCGTAAACAATATTAAAAATTTATGGCAACAAGAGTTCAGACAAGAGCATAAAGAATTAATAAGCTTCGACATTGAGTTTGGCGATATGCCAAAACATATCAATGTGTAAGCACTAACTACTCCCCTTGTTTTTAAATTTAGATATATCAATTTATGTTTTAGAATTAATTGATAATTTATTATTACATTTTATTCAAATCCCAGTGAAGACGGTATCTTCATGATGCTACAAGCGATGGAAACCACATCATTGGATTTCTTACAAAGAATTTACGGCAGAAGACATGCCTAATATTCGCAACCTGTGGTTCTATAGAATGTTCAGCCAAATGGAAAACACCGATATACTGTTGAGTGGATTGACTATAAATATCGAAGGTACAATGCGTTATAATGTAACAATAATATAATAACAATTAGAAGTTCAATTTATACAATTAGAATCATGATGTATGCAGACTAACAACGGTCTTTTGATTTTGTTTTGTAGGAATTCCTGAACTTGATGTGAGTACAAATGCAAAACAAAACACTGTCATGCAGTCTCTTGAGTTGGCGGCTAAAGAAACAAAGAGATTGCTGATTAACGAAAGGAGTGCAGCTCAACTCCATTTCACAGACATGGCAATACTCAGATTGGCTAAGGAGATTGAAAATGAATCTAGTCAGGACCGTGAAAAAAAAGAGCAAGAAGAGCAGAAAGACCAAAACCTTGGCTATAATGTTAACAACATCTTCAGAAAAGGCTAGAACATCCGGAAGAATAACCAGAAACACAAAAACCAGTGATGAAACACCTGTGGTGAAAATGTCGCAATCTGAATCTATTACAGCATTACCAGAAACATCGAGCATGCCATCCAGGTCGGCTCGGCAAGGTCAAAATACCTTTCGTGTTTTCAAGCATGTCCCTTTCAAATACAAGAAGCACGTAGCCGCTACTCGAAGGGCTATCTTGGATGAAAGTTTTCAAGATAAATATGCCGAGTAAGACATAATATAGAGTTGTGTTTACATACTAATGTTGTTTCAAAAAAATACATATTTCAGATCTTTCATTAAAAACACTCCCGCGAGGGCGCCCTTTTTCTAGCGTTTTCGTTTTAAACATGCACATATAAAAATAATAGATAGTATGCTAACTTTTCATGTTCCAAGGCTGAAAGCTTAAATGCATCAAGATTTGTTCAATTTTATAATAAAAGGTTAAAAACAAATCACAATTTTGCAAAATAAGTATCAGTGCTTGCTTTACCATAATAATTTGGAGTAATGACAACAAACTTCTTTGATCTGTTACAGCAAAATCATAGTTAAGATTCAAAGAATAGAATCTGGAATAATGATAGAAGCATAATGGACAGGCAGAGATCTGAAAAAGAATCTTCAACAAGGAGGGATGGCTAATAATCAATTGGTTCAGCATTACATAGACATATTTATGATAAGCAAATCATGCAGAGGCTTTGTGGACGAAGGCAAAAGATTCATATGCAACCTTTCAGACTCTATGATGATAGAATTCGAGAAAGATGGCTGGAATTGCATAGAACAACGTGTGGAGCAATTCAAATCATTGATGAAAAAATTTAAACCAGACATGGCAAAACTGGTAAGTTTCTCTAAATTTTCAAAACATCTATTTTGAATAGGATTATACATAAATTTCGAGAGATTACTATTAATCAAATAAACTTTTCTGTTAATGAACTTACTGTTATATATTTACTGCAGATTGAAATACATGTTGTCTACAACTCTCACTTTACAGTTTACTCCCTCAACATGTATATTAGTGGAGGTCGCCTTGACATAATTGACTCAAGGAAATACACCAAAGATTACTTGTTTAAAACAAGAGCAGAATATCACAGCAACATTGGACCCATCATGGTTATAACATTACTGTCATATTAATCTTCCAACTGCACTATTTAGAATACTGATCAAAAATTGTTACATATAATGAAAACATCTTAAAAGAATAGATGAACTTCTGAAAGCGGCATATCCTAGTCACAATTTTCTAGAATTCGCAGAGAAGTTCAACGGAGCAAAGTACCCTAGGCGTCCAAAGAAGACAGAGAATGAGTGTTCTTACTCGATCCTAAGAAGTATTAAGTGGTACAATGGGGACATGCTAAAATGCAACCAAGAAGAGGTAAGTGAAGGAAATATGCCCTGAGATGCAATAATAAAGTTGTTATTATGTATTCCTTGTATATGATAGATGTTTATTTTGCATGCTATAATTGTATTGATAGGAAACATCAATACATGTGTGTTTAATAAACAAAAAGGTTTCTAGTTATGCCTCTCTTATAGACTAGCTCGTTGATTAACACGATGATCAAAGTTTCCTGATCATGGACATTGGATGTTGTTAATAACGAGGTCACAGCATTTGTGAAATGATGTGATGAACATTCATCCGAAGTATAGCATTATGATCAAAGTCATTATGTTTATATTTCTATAACATCATACAAAGTAGTCTTAGTCCTTAGACCATGAGATCATGTTAATTTCTAACACCAGAAGAGTATCTTGATAACATCAAACGTCACACCGTAACAGGGTGACTATAAAGGTGGGTTCAGTGCTACGAAGGTGTTATGTTGAGGCTCATGATCAAGAGTGGAATTTGTCAATCCCGATGACGGATAGATATACTCTGGGCCCTCTCGGTGATATCACATTAAGATAGCTTGCAAGCAAGTGATGTGATCACTAGAATGTTATATCACGAGAACAAGAAAAGAGTGCATGTCGGTAACGAGATCAAACTAGGTATTTGGATACCAATGATCGAATCTCGTACATGTATCATATCATGAGACAAAGGGATTAAGTTATTAGAGTTAAAGGTTCTCACGATCACAGAAGTCATCGTTGAATGTGCAGGAGTCAGTATGGATCTCCAGGTCCCGCTTCTGATTATTGATTTGAGAGGGGTCTCAATCATGTCTGCGTTATTTAGGAACCGTAGGGTGACGCACTTAAGGGTTGTTGAACACCATTTTGGAGCACATATGTTTTAGACGAAAGAGTTGCAAAGCGCTGGAATTATTTCGATGTAAACCATAATTGTTTCGGGTGAAATTGCAGAAACTGGTTCTGCATGTGATATTGAAATGTTGCAAGGGGTTTTATGTGAATGTTTTTTAATTAAAGTAATTAACAAAATTCTGAATAAAATAAAAAAAAGAGTTTTATTAAATGAGAGTTGCATTAAATTTGGTGGAAATTTAATGCATGTGAGTGGAACTTTGGGTGGAGCTTGAATTGATGTGAGTGGAGCTTCCACCACATGAATGAGGAAGAGGTGGGGGCACCCCCCTTGACCGTCGACCATGGGAGGGGAGGATCCCCCTCTCCTATAAAAGCCCCCCCACTCCTCCCTCACAAAGCACACCTCCTCGTGAAGGATCTCTCTCCCCCTCTAGATATATTCCCTCATGATCTCAGATTAGCGAGATACATGTTCCTAGTGGCCTTGCGTTTGGAAGGAGTTGCTGCTTCCGCTGATTCACTGGAGCGAGGAAGTGGAGGTTGTCCGGTGGCTTGAATGTGTGTGTGAGGACGGATGCGCTGCTGATTTGCGGCGCTAGGACTTTCACACGATCTTGAGATCAGCAAGCGTACGACTACATCATCCAAGAGTTCCAACTAGTTAACAAAGCTCTATTATCTTCGAGGGTAAGTTCTCTATGGATGTATATCCACCCATTGCTCTGTATCTAGTAGATAGATCTTGGCGTATAGTTCTTATCGTAGGAAATTTTTTGTTTTCTATGCTGCGAACCCAATAGTAAGTCGCGTTGTTTATGTTACAATATAATTTGCTTTGTATTTTTTCTATTGGCAACATACCTTCATAACATACCTATTTCCTGATTGTTAAACAGTTCTCACCTTCCGCAATGAGAGAAGAATTTAACTACAAGATGGTATATGGGATAGAAAATGATCTACGTGGTGAACTTTCTATAGTATTGAGAGCATTCAGTTATACTGTGAATGAGAAGGACATCCCCGACTGTAACACCCTCGAATCGGCCCTATGCAAGTTTTAGCGATTCCCACCAAACCCGCATAGAAACGATTCAAAGATGCGCACCAGGCACTTGCGTGCGGGTGGAAAACGAAGTAATAACATTACACAATAGTCCACGATGGAACCCACAGAAACATATATATACAACAACGACTCCATGAGTCAAAAATACAGATATACAATACAAAGATCCAAATCATCTTAAAAATGATACAACATCCGAGTACGGATAAGATGCAAATGGGGCCAAGAGCCCTGAAGAATAACCAATGGCGTCCATAACCCTGCCCAGGCCAAGCCGAAAGGGTAACCCTGCTAACAACGTCGAACTTAAACCTGCTAAAACAAAAGGGGTGCCGACAAAGGGCAAAGGAAAAAGAGGAGCGTCAGTACTGAGGCAAGTACACGATGAGGCTAGAATTCGGCGGCTCTCGCCTACATAGGTATGGTGGACTGAAGCGACAACGCAGCAATACTAAACAACCTATAGAGACTCAGTAAAACTGGCGACTATCAGAGAGGGATAAGAAAGACCTATTCGGGACCAACCGGATAGTAACACCAAACATACCCATCCTAGAATTTCCCCCTCGAGACCAAACGAGGAAGTCAAACCGAGGAACTCACAAAGTTGGTAGTTTTATTCATTCCATTATAGTTGGAGCACTTACTACTCAGATATAGATAGCATAAGTCATCCTGATAGCATAAGTAGTGGGCAGTTTTAGTTAACCATTCAGTTGTAGTTGCAGTACTTACTAGTCAGATACAATTAGCATGTGACATCCCAAACCCAGCAGTTGTTGGCACTTTTATTTCATTCCATTGGAGTTGCGATACTTACTAGGCAGGTATGACATGACACGATGCACCCCAGTTCCACTAGTTGTTGGCACTTTTATTATCTATTCCATTGTTGTGAAGCTGATTACTAGTCACATATTAAGTCAAATTTATAGCACTACTTTAGTTATGCTCGTCTATGATCGAGATACTGTGCTCCAAGTCATCCATAACCGCGGACACGGCTTTCAAAAAGATTACCCAGCAGGGGTGCACAAATAGCAACACACACACGATCAACCTCGGAGAAACTAAATCAAAACCCAACGAGGTTTTCACGACAAAGCAATCACAGGATTCATAAAATATTTCAGGGGGCCACCCCACTAAGCTATCCGCAATGAAGTTGGCCGGCTCCGAGACGGATCAAGGGTTTGTGACAATGGCTGTAAACGACTGGGAACCCGAAAGTGTGACTGGGCTTGTCGATACCGCGAAAACATTCCACGTTCCAAAATAGTACAGGTGCTCCACACACAATCGTAAATAAAGCAGTAAAGCATGGCATAAGTATAGGATAGTAATAAAGCCCCAAATTACTTTGTGGCTCCAAGAAATAAGAAATGAATCAAGCTCTAGCTAAGGGGGATCCATAGGGTCTCCCGGATGTGGATAGTGCGAATAGTCAAGGAACAGGTATCAAGTACTCGGGGCCTACGGGACACAAGTGGACATGAAAAACCAAATAGCATATATTGCCCACCGGTGCCTCTTTCGTTAGTTATCCCAGCAATTTAATAATTGTATTTAAAGTCATGATCATCTCCACCATTAAGCATCTCCACCATTTATCATGTGACAAATTGCCGTCAACGTTGTAACGACAACGACGTGAAGCAACACATAAGCAAGCAACTACAACTACAAGGCCGAATATCTATCAAACAACAGGAAATAGGATGTGTCCATGGCAATACAGAGGCTGCAAGGAGTATAAATGATGCACGTAAACTAAAGCATCACAACACGGATAGCAATAGATCAACGGGAGGAAATAGAACTATAAAAGCAAAATAGGAAGAAAGGGGGAGAATGCTCGCCAGGGAAACATAGCCAAAGATTCACCGAAGATCGGGTCGACACTCGCATCCACTCATCGTCCTAATCCGTGAAGAAGCAAAGCTCTAGAAGAAACACCGGATACACTATTTAATACTACGGTAGAAGATCAGGCATGATACATGTATGATGTATGGCATGGCAAAGATGCGATGCAACTAGGCAACATTAAGCGGAACAAGGGTCCCAACAATTAATTAGGTGGTTCATGTTGTTTATCTACCCCGTAATTTAAATGTTATATTAACAAGGCAAAACATGGCATCGGTTCTCTACACAAATTTAAATGGAGCCGATATAAGACTAGAATAGCCCGCATATGGTCTCCATATTTAATATAGATGAATAGTCTAAATACCCCCAAATAACCACAATATGTATGCGGGTATGAATGATTTAATATGCAACAACTATATATAGCATTTATAAAATAGGGATATAGGATTGGGGTCACACATAGGGTCGAAGATCTTGGTTTCGGAGAGGGGTTCGACGGGATCGATCTTCAGGTACAACCTCAACGCGTTGGATCCGGGGTCTTGGTGTCTATGAGGTAGATCTTGTCAGTCCGTGTCGAAGGCCTTGGGGTCTTCCGGAGTGGAGAACTTGTCGTTCCATCTCGATGATCGTTGGTGGACTTGGTTTCGGTGTCGCGACGGTCTCGATCTTGGACATCACCATCTTCAGAACACCACCACATCTTCACGCATTCATCACTTCTCGGTTCACCGGCGGTCGAAGACGCTCTACTTACATAGACATAGGTACACATACACTGTATCACCACCGGTGCACACGCATCCACCAAACACTTCACCACTTCAGCACCACATCATTCACAGAACTGGGACTATGCATCCAAGGGTGCCACAGGTCGACCCAGGGCAGTGATAGTTCGCGAAGACGGGCGGGCGCCGTTGAGGGAAACAGGGAGGGCTTGACAGTGGCATAGCTCCAGACGCGAGCGACATCGAGGATGTGGGTGGAGCACCAGGCTGATGCGGGGTCGCGGGGAAGACAGGGGCAGAGGACGTCGTGGCCGCGAGATGGGGATCCCGTCGGAGTCGACTCGGCCTAGCGGCAGGGCAGATGAGCATGGGATCACGATGGCCAGCGAGGAGCGCTGAAGCAGAGGCTTGATAGGGGGCGCCACGGACGATGGAAGGCGATGGCACAGGTCGGCAGGGCACCATGGTGAGGACGTGCAGGGGCGCGACCTCGTGGTGCAGAGGAAGCAGGGAGCTGGCGTGGTGGAGGTTGTTGTCGTCCCTGGTCGCAGAGGTGGCTTGAGAAGGAGCAAGGCAGGGCAGCAGTGTTGGGAACGCGCGGTCACGCGTGGCCAGAGGCGGCGCCGGACGGGACCCAGCGGCAGCGGCCAATGCGGTCCAGGTCGGTTGAAGCGGAGCACGGCGGCCGGAACATAGGAGCAGAGCCGCTAGCAGTGGGCGAACTTGGAAGGAGGGTGGCCTCGGCGGAGGAGCTGTCGGCCTAAGCATGAGGCGTTGATGCTAGGGGAAGTTGGCGCGAGCGGCGACACCATGGGTATCGAGCAGGGGCTCTCCCTGGCGGCGGCGGTGGACGAGGTGAGTGGAGGCGGAGCGATGGGGTCGGTATGGGGTCCGCGTGCAGGCGAGGGAGCGGAGAGTGGGGTCGCAGGGATTGGGAGGTTCGCGAGGAGCGGGGCAGGGTGGGACCGGCTCGATCGGGAGATGGGGTCGGGCTGGGTCGTGCAATGCAGGCAAGGGCAGGTTGCACGTGGTCGCGTGCGTCTCGCGTGTACCGCGAGCGTGGCGTGCGGAATTGGGCAGCTCGCGCGGGCGTGTCGTGGTGGGGTGGGTTCTGGCGGCGGCGGTTGTGTTGGGCTAGGATTAGTTGTGGGTCTAGGGTTTGGGGTAGGGGAATAAGGGTTGCAACCAGGGTGGTAGGTGGTTATGGGGGTGGGCTTTTGGGCCTGGCCAGCGGCTGCCTCCTCCATACGAAAAATGTTTTTATTTGTTTATTTTATTTTAAATAGTCTTTTGATAAATAGTTTTAGACAAATAAAATATCCAGGAAGACCTGGGGTTTAGATTTGAAATAAAAAGAGGGGGATATCTGGAAAATGAAAATAGGCTTTTGCAAAATAGTCTTAGACAAACATATGCATGATGACATGACGATGCTCAAATGCAATGTGGCATGATGACAGGAGCATGCTATCATGATGATACAAAAGGGAAAAACACAGCGATTTTCTAGTAATGGTTCTACCCGGGGTGCTACAATTCGACACCACTAACAATGGATCTCGCCCTCGAGATCCGCCTCATGGTACGGGGAAGAAGGCTGATGGTCGGACTCTTATCGCTTCGTGTAGATCCTCGTGACACCACTAACAAAGATTCTTACTCCATCTTGAAATCAGTGACACCACCAACAAGAGGTCGTTGTTCATGTTCATCGAAAGAACACTCCGGAGAAACAAAGATGAAAGGAGAGGTCTCAACAGATAAGGCCACCTCTAACTTCCGTGAAAGGAGTAAAGTTGCATTGATCCACAATTCAATGTGCAGAGCGAATGATAAAAGTAGTGGTATGGTTGTGACTCCATCCCACACTCAAAGCATTACTTTGCACATGAGTAGGAGAATTATGCAACCAACTCTCGGAATTCAGACTGAAGATCTCGACGAGCGAGGTTCGAAAACAAAGGAGTGATGCAGGGTCTTCATTAGATCTGACGTAGATGATGTGGTCGTATTGGAAACACCGGAAGGCACAAGAAGGAACGAAGAGAAGTAACAGATTAAGGATTCATCAGATAGCATGAAGACTGGATGTAGAAGCACCGTTACCAAAGGAGGAAGCGAAACCCTGAAGGTACGACGGAAACCCAACCACGAGAATTCCTGGACTTGATGAAAAAATATAAGAGAGCAGATTCAAAACACGCAGAGGTAAGAGGAGAATAGCATAGGGGTAAGGAGTAAAAACAGACCTAGTCAGATATACCCAACCGATTTTGCAAAATAGTTTGGACACTCTACGTCGTCTGTTAGCTAGGTTATCCTACAGGCTGGACCAGTGGGGTATCGTAACTGCTGAGCTCTGATACTACTTTGTAACACCCTCGAATCGGCCCTATGCAAGTTTTAGCGGTTCCCGCCAAACCCGCATAGAAACAATTCAAAGATGCCCACCAGACACTTGCGTGCGGGTGGAAAATGAAGTAATAACATTACACAATAGTCCATGATGGAACCCACAGAAACATATATATACAACAATGACTCCATGAGTCAAAAATAGAGATATACAATACAAAGATCCAAATCACCTTAAAAACGATACAACATCCGAGTTTGGATAAGATGCAAATGGGGCTAAGAGCCCTGAAGAATGACCAATGGCGTCCATAACCCTGCCCAGGCCAAGCCGGAAGGGTAACCCTGCTAATGACGTCGAACTTAAGCCTGCTAAAACAAAAGGGGTGCCGATAAAGGGCAAAAGAAAAAGAGGAGCGTCAGTACTGAGGCTAGTACACGGCGAGGCTAGAATTCGGCAGCTCTCGCCTACATAGGTATGGTGGACTGAAGCGACAGCGTAGAAATACTAAACAACCTATAGAGACTCAGTAAAACTGGCGACTATCAGAGAGGGATAAGAAAGACCTATTCGGGACCAACCGGATAGTAACACCAAACATACCCATCCTGGCATTCCCCCTCGAGACCAAACGAGGAAGTCAAACCGAGGAACTTACATAGTTGGTAGTTTTATTCATTCCATTATAGTTGCAGCACTTACTAGTCAGATATAGATAGCATGAGTCATCCTGATAGCATAAGTAGTGGGAAGTTTTAGTTAACCATTCAGTTGTAGTTGTGGTACTTACTAGTTAGATACAATTAGCATGTGACATCCCAAACCCAGCAGTTGTTGGCACTTTTATTTCATTCCATTGGAGTTGCGATACTTACTAGGCAGGTATGACATGACACGATACACCCCAGTTCCACTAGTTGTTCGCACTTTTATTATCCATTCCATTGTAGTGAAGCTGATTACTAGTCACATATTAAGTCAAATTTATAGCACTACTTTAGTTATGTTTGTCTATGATCAAGATACTGTGCTCCAAGTCGTCCATAACCGCGGACACGGCTTTCAGAAAGATTTACCCTGCAGGGGTGCACAAATAGCAACACACACACGATCAACCTCGGAAAAACCAAATCAAAACCCGACGAGGCTTTCACGACAAAGAAATCATAGGATTCATAAAATATTTCAGGGGGCCACCCCACTAAGCTACCCGCAACGAAGTTGGCCGGCTCCGAGACGGACGCAGGGTTTGTGACAATGGTTGTAAACGACTGGGAATCCGAAAGTGTGACTGGGCTTGTCGATACCGCGAAAATATTCCATGTTCCAAAACAGTACATGTGATCCACGCACAATCGGAAATAAAGCAGTAAAGCATGGCATAAGTACAGGATAGTAATAAAGCCCCAAACTACTTTATGGCCCCAAGAAATAAGAAATGAATCAAGCTCTGGCTAAGGGGGATCCATAGGGTTTCTCGGATGTGGATAGTGCGAATAGTCAAGGAACATGTATCAAGTACTCGGGGCCTACGGGACACAAGTGGACATGAAAAACCAAATAGCATATATTTCCCACCGGTGCCTCTTTCGTTAGTTATCCCAGCAATTTAATAATTGTATTTAAAGTCATGATCATCTCCACCATTAAGCATATCCACCATTTATTATGTGACAACTTGCCGTCAACGGTGTAACGACAATGACGCGAAGCAACACATAAGCAAGCAACTACGACTCTCAAGGCCGACTATCTATCAAACAACAGGCAATAAGATGTGTCCATGGCAATATAGAGGCTGCAAGGAGTATAAACGGTGCACGTAAACTAACGCATTGCAACACAGATAGCAATAGATCAACGGGAGGAAATAAAGACTATAAAAGCAAAATATGTAGAAAGGGGAGAATGCTCGCCTGGGAAACACAGCCAAAGATTCACCGGAGATCGGGTCGACACTCGCATCCACTCATCGGCCTAATCCGTGAAAAAGAAAAGCACTAGAAGAAACACTGGATACACTGTTTAATACTACGGCAGAAGATCAGGCATGATACATGTATGATGTATGGCATGGCAAAGATGCGATGCAACTAGGCAACATTAAGCGGAACTGGGGTCCCAACAATTAATTAGGTGGTTCATGTTGTTTAGCTACCCCGCAATTTAAATGTTATATTAACAAGGAAAAACATGGCATCGGTTCTCTACACAAATTTAAATGGAGCCAATGTAAGACTAGAATAGCCCGCATATGGTCTCCATATTTAATTTAGATGAATAGTCTAAATACCCCCAAACAACCATAATATGTATGCGAGTATGAATGATTTAATATGCAACAAATATATATAGCATTTATAAAATAGGGATATAGGATCGGGGTCACGCATAGGGTCGATGATCTTGGTTTCAGAGAGGGGTTCGACGGGATCGGTCTTCAGGTACAACCTCAACGCGTTGGATCCGGGGTCTTGGCGTCCGTGAGGTAGATCTTGTCAGTCCGTGTTGAAGGCCTTGGGGTCTTCCGGAGTGGAGTAATTGTCGTTCCATCTCGATGATCGTTGGCGGACTTGGTTTCGGTGTCGCGACGGTCTCGATCTTGGACATCACCATCTTCAGAACACCACCACATCTTCACACATTCATCACTTCTCGGTTCACCGGCGGTCGAAGATGCTGTACTTACATAGACATAGGTACACATACATCGTATCACCACCGGTGCACATGCATCCACAAAACACTTCACCACTTCAGCACCACATCATCCACGGAACTGGGACTATGCATCCAAGGGCGCCATAGGTCGACCCAGGGTAGTGACAGTTCGCGAAGACGGGCAGGCGCTGCTGAGGGAAACGGGGAGGGCTTGACGATGGCACGGCTCCAGATGCGAGCGGCATCGAGGATGTGGGTGGAGCACCAGGCCGATGCGGGGTCGCGGGGAAGACGGGGGCAGAGGACGTCCTGGCCGCGAGATGGGGATCCCGTAGGACTCGACTCGGCCTGGCGGCAGGCAGATGAGCACGGGCTCACGACGGCCAGCGAGGAGCACTGAAGCAGAGGCTTGATGGGGGGCGCCACAGACGACAGAAGGCGACGGCGCGGGTCGGAAGGGCACCGTGGTGAGGACGTGCAGGGGCGCGACCTCGTGGTGCAGAGGAAGCAGGGAGCTGGCGTGGTGGAGGTCGCTATCGTCCCCAGTCGTAGAGGTGGCTCGAGAAGGAGCGTGGCAAGGCATCGACGTTGGGAACGCGCGGTCACACACGGCCAGAGGCGGCGCCGGACGGGACCCAGCGGCAGCAGCCGGTGCGGTCAAGGGCGGTCGAAGCGGAGCACGGCGGCCGGAGCATAGGAGCAGAGCCGCCAGCAGCGGGCGAACTTGGAAGGAGGGTGGCCTCGGCGGAGGAGCTCTCGGCCCAAGCACGAGGCGTTGATGCTCGAGGAAGCTGGCGGGGGCGGCGACACCATGGGGCTCGAGCAGGGGCTCTCCCTGGTGTCGGCGGTGGACGAGGTGAGTGGAAGCGGAGCGATGGGGTCGGTACGGGGTCCGCGTGCGGGTGAGGAAGCGGAGAGTGGGGTCGCGGGGTTTGGGAGGTTCACGAAGAGCAGGGGAGGGTGGGACCGGCTCGATTGGGAGATGGGTCGGGCTGGGTCGTGCAATGCAGGCAGGGGCGGGTTGCACGTGGTCGCGTGTACCGCGAGCGTGGCATGCGGAATTGGGCAGCTCGCGTGGGCATGTCGTGGTGGGGTGGATTCTGGCGGCGGCGGTTGTGTTGGGGTAGGATTAGGTGTGGGTCTAGGGTTTGGGGTAGGGGAATAAGGGTTGCAACCGGGGTGGTAGGTGGTTGCGGGGCTGGGCTTTTGGGCCTGGCCAGCGGCTGCCTCCTCCGTACAAAAAATGTTTTTATTTGTTTATTTTATTTTAAATAGTCTTTTGATAAATAGTTTTAGACAAATAAAATATTCAGGAAGACCTGGGGTTTAGATTTGAAATAAAAGAGGGGGATATCTGGAAAATGAAAATAGACTTTTGCAAAATAGTCTTAGACAAACATATGCATGATGACATGACGATGCTCAAATGCAATGTGGCATGATAACATGAGCATGCTATCATGATGATATACAAGGGAAAAACACAACGATTTTCTAGTAGTGGTTCTACCCGGGGTGCTACACAGACTGAAGATGATCATTAGATTTATACTTGTAATAATATTAATACACTAGATTGTTCAGTAAAGCTATGTAAATAAAATATTTCTTATATTTAAGATGTTTGTATATATCAATATGTTAATAATACAGGCAACTAGTATATGCACTGTAAATGTACATGGACAGGCTTTGCGTGTGTACGGCGTATGCACTGCTTTCCTATTTTCGTAAAACACATGTGCGCATGTTGCAAGGTAAGGTCCCACGACATTGCACTGACCATGCATTGCACTGTACCTACAATGCAAACAGAAACGAATACCTGTGAAGCAGGTATGCACTACATTACTATGGTCTGTAAAATTACTGTGCGTATGGTGCCAGTTAACGTGCCGAGGCAGTACACTGACCGTGCAATGCATTTCTCACCCAATGCACATTGAATTGAACTGCATGTGCAGCACGTATGCACTGCGTTATTATGGTCCATAAAGTTATTGTGAGAAAGGTTCAGCATAAGGTGCCACGGCAATGCATTGATCATGCAATGCACACCAACTACAATGCATAGTGACACGCACAGCCTGTGAAGCCAGTAGAGCACTGCGTTCCTATGGTGCAAAATAAGGTGCCACGGCAGAGCACTAACCGTGCAATACATTGCACCTGTAACAAATAGTGACACGCACTGCCTCCAAAATAACTATGCACTACGGTCCTATGATTTTTAAAGCTGCTTTGCGAATGGTAAAAGATAAGGTGCCACGACAATGTACTGACCGTGCAATGCACTGCACCTGCAGCGCACTACACTTGTACCTGCAATACACTGCACCTGACAAATAAGTATGCACTGTGTTTCTATGGTTTGTTAAGGTACCGTGCGTATGGTGCAAAATAAGGTGACATGGCAGAGCAATAACCATTCAATGAACTGCACCTAAAATTTACAGCACCATGCACTGCTTGTTAATCATGTATGCACTGCATCGATGTCATCCATGAAACTGCTGTGCAAACGGTTCAAGATATTGAACGGTGGTAGTGAACTGACCGCACCAGGCACACTGCATTCCGTCTTTCTGCACTGCCTATCCTATCTACCGATAACTGCATAAAACGGAAATACACAAATGGTTTCGTTGAAATAATTAGCATTATAGTCTCTTTATATAAAACGAAGCGACGCAACCGATCCATTAAGTACTCTTTTTCCAACTTCCTCTAAAGCTCGTTCCCGTTTCTGCCGCCGCCAAGAAATCAACTCCTAGCCGAACTTCTACCGCCGCCTTCAATGAAAGATCATCGATTCACCACTCTCGTGTCTTCGGTAAGCAAACAACATCGTTTAATTTTCTAGCAAATCGTTTCCATTGTACAAACATTAGCAAAAATGTTCGCGTGCTTATATTCCTCCAGATCTAAATCAATTTACTGAGATTTATACTGTCCAGATCTTCACAAATCTGAGTCCATTGGTATGAGTTAAAGAAAGAACACGATATATCTATATGATCTTGAATTAACACTAAAGTTTTTATACTTTTATTAATGGTATGATAAGAATGTTCATTTGTTTAATTTGACAAACATCAGTTATAGTTTGATTATTTGATTAACACTAGTTTATTAGTTCCAGTATAAACGAAAAACTATCGCATCTGCTAGGCACATAAATAGTTTGAACCATATGTACAGAATCAGATTATTAGAACGAGCATAATTACAAAATATAAGAAAAATTCTAGGCACAAATTATAAATTATTTGATATATGTATAGACATTTAATAGCACACAACTATTTTTATTACAGAACATATGGCACCATGTCAAGTTTGTTTCAGTCACTGTGGTAAAAATTTAGGACATTTAGGCTTAGAATTCATTGTTCGTCTCGTAGAAGGCCGGTTCGAGCATTCACTGGTATGTATACACTATGTTTCAATATATATAAATCTATTTCTTAATATTTGTTAACATAATAGTCCTTTCCTTCACTATATCATTCCACAGACTATACCATGCAATCTAAGGTTGCAATTCAATGACATAACTAGACTTGGAGTGGAATTCCAAGCTCTTGGAAAAACATATTAATATGTTGAAGTCCACAAAGAGCGCACAATTACTCGCATTACAGGTCCAAGTTGGACAAGGTTCATCACAGAGAACAGGATCGGCGCAGGGGCAAACCTAGTCTTTTCATTGGGAGCTCCAGGTCCAAAGATCACTGTGATATATTTTGATTCTGAAGAAGATAACAGCAGCAGTGATGCTGAAAACAGCAATGTCCAAGTGCTTAATTCTACATTTTTTTCCAAGACATGCAACCTTACAGATTCTGAGGAAAATTACTTATTCGATATCTTCCCCTCAGCCAATTCATTTGTAGGGTTGCCATTTGTGACTCGTTTGACAAGAACAAACATTAAACAACACAATATGGTATGTTTCTAAATTTAACTTTATTTATTTGTTTATTGATTTCACATTGGTTTAACACCTTCATAATGTTATTCCTAAAAAATGTCTTCTTTCTATTGCAACTCAGAAACTACCATTGAAGTTCATTTCTACACTTAAAATTGCTAAAGAAGGTCTTGTTGGAGTACGCTTAGGAGCAAGTGGTAATGTCAACACCATGGCGTACAAAACAACAAAAGATGGATGCTTCTCATTCAGCAAAGAAGCATGGAAGAACTTCGTTAAAACTACAAATCTCAGTGTTAGACAAGCAATACTGATTACAGGGAAAAACGATTCACAGCTTAACCTTAAAATGATGTTTGTCATGAACATCATTATTCATAGTAGCCAAGCATTAGTCGGAATCAAACTCTGATTGATAATTTGCTTATTTCTTATGTCTGTTAAGAATATGTACTTGTTTATCTCTTATGTCTGATAAAAATTTGCAATGTACTGAAACAAAACATTTGTGTCCTGCTGTAATCTCGTAATACTATTACCGGTGCTTTAACTACGCACTGACTGTTATAAACTTTATGTGCATCAAATTTCTAGAATATAAACAATAGACGTTGTGCTCCTACAGATTTGATTAGTGCACAATATATATATTAAATATGAACATATTGTACTTACAATGGAAAAAATAATAGTAGATTACAAGCCACGAGTCCTCACCCAGGCAATCTCTCTTAACACCCTTTGTTTCTCTTGTATTTTTCTTAGTTCTTGCATTGTGGATATAATGCTAGATAAAATAACGACCTTTTGTTGCAGAAAGTAATTTAGTTTGTTATTCCTCAAACATGTAATCAATTTGTTGAATGCTCTCACTAAAATGAGTTACTATTGTATACTTATCAATCTGAGAAGCAATGTATTTCAATGAAACCTGGGTGATTCAGGTCTTGGTAGTTGTTACCCCAGTTGTAGCTAGTGAGCAAGTTCCCTATGTTGTAGCATAGAAAACAATAATATTGACTGAATGGCAGTACAGTACTCCAGCAAGATATGTGAGTTGGAATGAAGAATCTTGAGTTCTTGTTCTTCTCCTCTCTGTAACAAATCATGCATTTGTTTTCTGTAGCTTTGGCCTCGAAAATATCACAAGGCTTGTCACTAGCCATGTGATTTCCTACCTCCTTGTCAATATGTGCTGCAATATTTTGGGGTTTTGAGTACTTCTCTATTTTTGGTCTATTTTTCAGTTAAATATTTGCCAATACTAATGATTGAGACAGCCCAGAAAGGAATCTGGAGCATGCGAATAAACCACAGGTTGGTGGTGAAGTTGAAGAAATGAGTATGCTTGCCGACGTTTTGCGAGTTTCAGCTCCCTGAACAGGACATCGATTGGTTCCATGTGCTGCAAGAGAGCTGAATGTGAGAGATGAAGAGCTTCCTAGAGCAACGTTGGTTTATGGACATGCTGCTAACTAACTAAGTACTCCCTCTGTTCTATAATATAAGATGTTTTAGCTTTTGCAAAACGAATGTATTCAAATCTACGCACTAAAATATGTATGTATCCAAATCTACCCACTAAAAGATATCTAGATACATTCGTTTCACAAAAACAAAAAACTTATATTATGGAACGGAGAGAGTAGTTTATACTACTAGTACTCCCTTCGACCCAAATTAGTTGACTTAGATTTGTCTTGATTTGATTGTATCTAGACTGATTTGGTATTAGATACACCGGTATCTTCTAAATTTGGGTCAACTAATTTGGTCGGAGGGAGTAGTTGTTTTTGTAAGCTTTTTTTAAAATCTTGTTTTTGATAGCTTGTACAAGAGTGCTACGACAATCTATATTCTTAGATGAGAATATTTCAAATACTGAAACGTGATACACAAATGATATGCATTAGAAGCTGCTATCAATTAGATGTTCGTTTTGATCAGCTGCAATGTTTTCTTCTAGACACTTGTCATCTAAAGTACTTCCTCAGTCTTAAAATAGATGTCGAAAATTTATCCAAATTTGAATGTATCTAGACACTATTTAGTACTATTAGATACATCTAAATTTAGAAAAATTTGAGACATCTATTTTAAGATGGAGGGAGTACATGGTATTCAAACTGGGAAAAAGCTTTGATGATGCTGGTTTGCTTCAAGCCATATCACAGATTGATAGTATGTCCGTGAATCAATTGGAAGGACAACCAAATTTACTAGGAAGTAGCATATTTCATGGTTTATCAGTTTAATATATGTAACGCATGTACATCAGAAGCTAGATCCCTACAGTGTAAATGTGTAATACTCTGGAGTATATGCAGTACATTCAATTGCTTCCCTACATACAAATGTGAAGTTCGCTGCAGCAGCACAGCCATATTATGATATTTTTTTCAAGGATACATCCTGGGAGGTGTATCGGATTCATAGAAGAAGAGGCCAAGATAGCCGATACAACGCCAAAAGGCTACACGATACAAACACAACGCCACACGGTTACAACACAACCACACCAACCACATGACAAAGACTCTTCTTGAACCATCTCCAACCGCGTCACAACCAGAGAAAGGAGCTACACAAGACCGACCAACTCAAGGAAGGTGCAAGCCAACGCACCGTTCGCCCATAGCGCCTAAGAGGTGGCGAGTGAAGGTGTTCGAGGCGGGGAAGCACGGGCAGCGCCTCCAAGAAGGTAACGACGCCCACGGGCATCGCCGCCATCAGCATCACGCAGGGATTTCTCCCTGGCCCTTCCGTCAACCCCAAAATCACCAGACACGCAACAAGGAGCCGCCTTGGACTAACCGCCCGCGAGAAGAGAGCCACAAATGCCGTCGGTGGAGAGGGGGGTTGATTGCCGCCTCATCACCACTGAAAACGGGGACTGGGCGGTGAGGACCCAGCCGCCGCCGTCGCCTGGGCTGGCCGCCGGCACCGCCAAGGGTGTTGGCCACCACCCGGCATGCCGCCAACCAACATGGGCTCGGGGGAGGAGGCCCCCCCCCATGCCAACCAGCCACCACCGTTGCAGAATCCACGCAGCATGCCGGAGCAGGAGCTCCTCACGCCACCACCGCACCCGGAGCCGCGGCCTGCGTGGCCGCACAGGCCTAGATCTAGCCATGCCTCCACGCGCGATCGGAGGCACGGGAGCCCTCCACCTGCTGCAGCCTCCGCCGTGTGCCCTCCGTACCATCACGACGCGCCCTCCCTGCGCCGCCACCCGCCGCCGCGCTGTCGTGGACCTCCTCCGCCGCCCAGGCCGATACCCCTCACGATGAGGCTACACGGGAGAGAAAGGCCCCGTCCCATCATCGGCGGTGCGAGCTTTGCCCGCCCGCGTCCTGTTAAGGGGCAACCTCGGGGATGACCCGATCTTTCACGAATCCCTTGAAATCGAGGCGGAGTGAGTGTGGGGATGAGGGAGAGAGCGAAAACCGCGAACTCACGCATGATGAACACGATGAATACACACACCACGAAGACATGATACAAGCCAATTGCTCACGCCGGTGGCTACCGGTCCGGCGCAATCCCTAGGATCAGCGTCAGTCGGGGATCTCTCTCTCGAACCAGCACGGCGAGAAAGGAGTCTCGGTGAGATCTTGACGTCTTGGCAATGGATCTCCGTTGCCAAGGCCTTGTACAACACGGAGGCACGATGCAAACTCCAATGAGGTTTGTGATATTTGGTGCTCCTCTATTAAAGGACATGATGCAAGAACTAGATAGATCCACAAGGGGTTCCCACTAATTTCAAATATCAAGTCTAGGGCTTACAATAAAGGTGGGGGACTATATATAGGCTAGCCACAAGTTCAGGGGTACTTTCGGTAACTAAAAGTATCAAAGGGGTTCGTTACAAGGCCAAAGGCCGAGCTAGGACGCGTATGCCCTGGGACGACCGGTAGTACCGGAACTTGTGACCGGTAGTACGGGTTGAAGGCGGTAGTACCGTTCGCAGGTACCAGAGCGGGCCGAGGTGCTAGGGGGCCTTCAGGCGCGGGCGGTAGTACCGCTCGACGAATGCGGTAGTACCGGTTGAAGGCGGTAGTACCGGGTGCTCCAGGTGGTAGTACCGCTTCTTGGGGCCGGTAGTACCACTTGCTCCTGGCGGCTGCTGGCTGCAGCGTTGCTCCTTTGGCTCACGTCTTCATACCTGATGATGCATAGTGTCGGGGCATGAAGTAGCAAGCCATCTAGGGGTGTATCGAAGTTATGTGAGTACAAGAGCGAATCACCTTACCTTAGAGGAGCTTGGCTCAAGCGCGCGTCATCGGTCCACTTGGGCGGCTTGGTGGTGTAGATGTAGAGGCGTCCGTAGGATGGGCTGCACCACGTCCTCCGACGGAGACGGGGGAGAGAGGGGAGGGAGGGCCAGCCCCCGGCGGCGGCTAGGGTTGGCCTCTGGTGCTGCCAGAGTGGGGACGGCATGGGAAGGAGCGACGACGGTTTTGGATCAATCCATATTAGATTATCGGCGATGCATATGCCCCATCAGGATCCCTATTGTTGAGAGGTGATCACCACTCATGTATTCCTTTCATCGTGGGGGTGTTGCAAACGATGGAAGGACTTCAGAATATTATCATATTTAAAACTTCTCATATTTAGACAACCACAAACCACACATCACCAAAATACATATTTAACATGACCTCAAAAAGTATATTATTCATGTAGTAAGTGTTGAATGAAATACATAATAGTAACTAAGATATGATAGTCTAACAATTTGCATAAGCCAAATTATCCCTAAACTTTAGAGACCATCACTAATAATCACCATCATCATCATTAATATCATCACGCTCATCGCCATAGCCGTCATCATCATCCTCGACACAGAGACCATCTCACTCACTGCCATAGATATCATCCTCATCATCACTAATCTGGATGTGCTAACTGTGTCTATTTGTACATGGTTATTACCGTCTTTTAATGTCGATTATACATTTCAAGTACTGAATTTATTACTACTTGCAGAATCCACGTCGAACAAACCTTTCCGGGTTTTTTAGCATGTCCTTTCCGGTTATTGACAAACAACGTCTCGTCCTCTTTCAAATCCAATTTTTAAATCAGATGTGCCCTATATATTAAACACAAAAGATGCATTACTTAATAGTTCTAGTTGCAAATCCACTTCTTAGATGTACAGTATTAAACACCAACCAACAGAGGTATCGAAGTGAAGTGGCTTAGTGGATTAAACACCAACCAACAGAGGTATCGAAGTGAAGTGGCTTAGTGGAAAGTAAAGATTCCTTCATTAGCCAGCAGTTACGGGCATCCACTTCCATGAGCACATGTCCCTTCTTCTGTAATCTTTTGATCGTTACCATCTTTTCCTGGCGTAGAATCCGTCCATACGGAAACAAGAGGTATATCGTAAGCATTATTGGATTAAACCAAGGATCTAAACTGTATTATAAGCATCCAATCATCATACATTCAGTGTCTAGGTTACAAATGCAATCTAAGTTTAATTTCAATACTCCCTCCGTCCTAAAATAAGTGACTTGTGTTTGTCTAGATTCGTATTTATCTAGACATGTTTTAACCCGAGATAAATGCGAATCTAGAAACCTAAGTCACTTATTTTAAGACGGAGGAAGTACAAAAGGTGATGCTCCAAGTTGAGTTTCAGTATAAAAGACATAAAAATAAAATTCACCGTTGCTCCCAAACGAATTGTACAAATCATGTGTGAAACCACCTTTAAATTGCTATTATATACTCTATTCGTTTTAAAATATAAGATGTTTCAGCTTTTATGAAAGAAATGTATTTATACGTTTTTAGTGTGTAGATTCACTCTAAACCTCTAAAATATTTCTAGATGCATTCTTTTCATAAAAGGTAAATCATATTATATTTTAAAACGGAGTGAGTAGTTATAACGTATAGAACGATACAACTGTGTAAGCATATTGACCAGCCAAAGTCTCTACCTTTAAGCTTCTACAAATTATTCTCTTTATCTCCCTGTTTCTCAAAATATTATCCTCAACAAATTAGGAAATCAGTGCTAAAACGAGCCAAAAAAAAGATTATGAATAACCAGTGAATCCTGGATAATGGATCATGGCATAACTAAAAACGTCTTTTTCAGTCACCATTCACTATTCTCCTTAATCCAAAAAAAACAAAGCCGGAGGGGGCAAAGTGAACCTCTTAGACGGCCGTCGGTGTCCACTTGCAGCATATGGTGTGGCGCCGAAGCAGCGTACGGTGTGGCGTCGACGCCGGAGGCGTACAGGGTGGAGTCGGCCAGGGAGGCGTGCGGGTTGGAGTCGGAGATGGCCGTCAACATCCACCTCCGGTGTGCCGTGTTGCATCATCGCCATCGGCGTCTGGGCTCGAGTCGACGGCGAAGGCGTGCGAGCTCGCATCTGTGGCGGAGGCGTGAGGTTTGACATCGGCGGCGGCGGTTGAGAGTTTTCCCTACGATGATTTGTTTTTTGAGAGTTGTTGAAGTTAGTATGGGTCTAATCTCCTTGACCTCAGGGAAAAAACTTGTGTAGTAAAATGTCTGAAATACCCATGTCTCTAAACCATTGGATCAATTCATACTAGTCCTTCTTTTAGGAGTAGTAAAAGGTACTTTTATTGTACCCCCAATTGGTTATGGGCCGTACATTTTTAGGGATCTAACAGTCCGTGTGAATTCATACTACTAACCAAAACGCGAGTAGTATGATTGTGCTAGTGGCCGCACGGGGTTAAAATTGGCAGTTTCCAAATAAATCCGACAGCTTCCCGCAACAATAAAAAAAAATACAGCCGCTGAATTAAGTGATCGTTTTTGGCGCTGACCAAATCATGGACGGCGAAATTGGAGATGTTGGCCGTGTGAGCACGACAGCGACCAGCACATACATTAGATTCTGCGGGATAGCGGTGATTTACTCTCGGCAGTGTAGGAGGAGCAGGAGCACAGAGCGGCGACTACAACGTGTATTCGAACGACAGCTCGAGCTCGTCGACCGTATGGGTGCTACGGCGGCGACTAACTCATATGAGGAATGGAGTGCCGGCAGTCGATTGATTCATGAGAGGGAAACCCCGTATCGATGTATTCTACCTTCAGCAATTCCCATGGAAGACACCTCGCCGTGCGCCCGTGCCCTGACATCGCAGGCGCGTGAAGGCCACGGCGTCCCCGACGTCAGAACATATGCCTTCGCAGTCGGTTTGGTGTCATCAGAGTCGGCGGCGCCACAGCGGACTAGCTCGGAGCCCTTGGCTCCTCCTCATTGCGGCGGAACCCGTCATGGTCGGCAGAGTGTGTTCATGCGTCAAAAAACGACGGGAGGAAAAAGTCAAATATACCCATACAAATCCACCGTTGGATGGAAATCATACTACTCGCTCTCTCTTAATAGTAAAAGTAAAAGGTACCGTAAAAACAGCCAGCTAAAAAGGATTTGTATTTAACAGTTGCTAGGATTGAGAACAGGTTGGTTAGATGTATTGGAGTTGTCGTTACCATTATGATTGACTGCGGATGGTTGGAAAAAAGGACCTCAGGCGTAGTTGACCTTTATCAGAAGGACAACGACGACGAGCACCTGCGGCGAAAAGCGACGGTCACCATCGGCGGAGCAACTAGAAGGAAGATGGAACCCATGGGGTGTCAAGGGAACTGGGAGCTCACCGGGATGGTCAAGGAGGGGTCAGAGCGACCGGAGGAGCAGACGGGCCGCCGGAATTGCTGCCGGAGGGCGACGGCCAAAGCAGATAAATGGCGACCATGTCGTCAGATTGGGGATGCTCCAATTCAATTAGTTTGCTGACGAGACAGAGGATGTCGAGGCCGTGCTCTGAGTGGCGTCGGGATCACCGTAACGGCAACGTCATTGCGAGGCGGTGGCGGTGGCTCTTGGTCGAGCACGGGAACGAGGGAGAGGAACCTGCTGTGGTGCTAGGGTTTCAACGGCTCGACGGAGAGGGATTAAGAAGACACACAGGGAGGCGACTGCACACGGTCGCAGGAAAAGTGCGGCGCGCTCACGGCTCGGGTTGGAGAATCAATGACGCAAATCTCGGTCGGTGCGCCTAGCATCCACTCGAGGAAGACGACAAGAGATGAAAGAAGAGAAACACTCAACTGTTTAGGCTAGGCTGCTAGTGCGCTGCTGCTGCTGCTCGTTAAACTGAACCAATCGATGCCACCAACTGAAGATGGCTGAAGAAAAACAGATGATGTTCCTTGTTTAACTGAATTTGACTTAAGCTGCTACGCTGGTGGATATGGTATCTGGTGGTGTTGATGAGTGGAACGAGGTGGTGGCGTGGATACAAGGTTTGGATAAATCAAGGAAGCATTTAAGCTCAGGTGCTTACATCGGTGAGATGGATCTGAATTTTTGGCAAGAAAAAGGAGTGGATGGGAGAGGAATATCTAGGACAAAAGATAGGAGATTTTTGGCAGATTTTGAGGGTAGAGTTTAGGGAATAGAAAAATGAGGATTAGACTATTTATATAGTCCAAAGTAGACTATATAAGGCTAGTTTTAGGCTGAAACTTTGGGCAGAATTTTTTCCTACTTTTAGTTATATTAATAATAAGAAAACCTTTTACGTTCATACATGAACCGACAAATATATTACTTGAATTTAAAAAGTAGAAGATGGAAAAATTCACATGTATGTAGATGGTAGAAAGAGAGTGCTAAGGCACTAGACTTTGGTAATGGTGAATTTAGATAGAGGGATCCACACATGAGAATATGGGTATGATTTAAAAGCAAGCAAAAGGAGAACCCATGTCTCATATGTGGTAGGTTTGAACATGATCATAAGGACTAGACAGATTGACAAGTTAGTGATAGAGAGAATTGAAAAGATGATGCCCCCAACTCAATTTGGGCATGTTAGCAATATAAAAAGCAAGACTCCAAATGATATAACTTAGACATTGTGGTTCCATATCAAATGGAACCAACTAGAGAACGAATAGAGGGAGGACAAAATATAGAGAGGTAAATAGAAGGATCAAATAGAAATATCAAGATCCAAATACAATTGATCAATTTAAATGCAACAATTTAAATTATGTTCCATGCAATGTGGCATGATGAACATGCTGATGATGCATGTTGATGCAATAAAGTAAAGAACAAGCAAATTCTAATTGGGAATTCCTGGGATGCTATAACATTTTACATCAAGGACCTAAAAAGGGGGAAATAACATCTAGGTCCATGCATTTAGCACGGAGTACCCTAAAATTAAGCAAAGAAAACAGTCGGGTTTGGCTCCTTCTCTAGAGAGCATCTGATCGAGCCATACTCTTCATACTACTTCCTCTTCATTTGTTTTCAAAATATGGCCAATTTCGGCTTTATGAAATTCTTGGATATGTGATCATCATCATCATAAAGTATGATGTAGATATGGTCATGACCTTGATCATCCGGCTTGAAATGTAAGTTCATTGATAACTAATAAGCTTAAATATGTTTAAATTTTACTACTTGATTTTAGGTTCGAATTTTACACGGACGGTGGGATTATATTTTACATCAAGGACGTAAAAGGGGGGAATTACATCGAGGTCCATACATTTAGCATGAAGCACCTAAAATTAAGCAAGAAAAACAGACAGGTTTGGCTCCTTCTCGAGAGAGAAGCTGATCGAGCCATGCTCTTCATACTACTTCCTCTTCTGAGCCACTTACTTGTAGTTCAAAATTAACCACTTACCCGTAGTTCAAATTTTCTCTTCGTAGTACTTCATTCTTACTATCACTTACTCGAGTTCAAATTTTACCTAATATTGACAAATCGACTTAAATTCGTTTAAGTGGTAAAAGTACGCTAGGAAACTTGAGAACTCATAAAACTTGGTAATCAATCATAAGTGTATCAAAGTCCACGCTTTGTTTGAAAACTAGGGTTGTTGTTGTCGTACTCTGAGAAATTTTTCTTCGTACTTATAGAAAAATCTTGTCGCTTCGAAAATAGAAAAAAGTTTTATTGTTCCTATAAGTTGGAAACTATGGTTGCCACCATTTTTCACATTCACAAGATGCACACATCTACCAAATAAGGGAACATTACAATATAATACAATGTGCATATGGTTGTTACCTTTGTCGTTCGGCTTGAAACCCAAGAATGTTCATACACGGTACACCATATTTTGTAACAAGTTTTTTGTAATTTATGATGACTCATGGTTATTAATTATTTTTCATTGCATATAGTAGTACACGCAAGAGGACGCCATGCGAAAGATTTTATTTTTAGGGTTTTGATTATTTTTGTTCATAGCTAGTGATGATTAAATTGTCAACATGCATATTTGTAGCAAGAACTTGAATCCTACAGAACTCTCGTTGGTTTTTTAAGTATGGACCGCCTCGCTAGCATAAAGACTCAAAAGTTGTTTGTAACTTTTTAAGAGCATTTATCACGTTTACTTGTAGTTCAAATTTGATAACGAATTTTTTATTCATAAATTTTGCAAACTCCCAGTACTGGTAACATTATTGTTCACCATGCCAAGATGCACTCAATTACCAAATATGGGAACATTACCATAAAGTATGTTGTACATATATAAGGCCATTTAGCCTTGTCTTTTGGCCTGAAGCCTAAGGATTTCCATATATGGCAGGCCATATTTTCAATTAGTTTGATTTTTAAAAGATGTGAACTCTCTTGATAATAATCATTTTTCACGACAAGTAGTACAAGTCAGAGGACATCGTGGAATGTTTTTTATTGTTTTCAAATATGTAACACCCTCAAATCGGCCCTGTGCAGGTTTCAGCGATTCCTTCCAAACCCGCGTAGAAACGATTCAAGGATGCCCACCACGCGCTTGTGTGCGGGTGGAAAACAAAGTAATATTATTACACAATAATTCACGATGGAACCCACATAACATATATGTACAACAATGACACAACTAGTCAAGAATACAGATATACAATATAAAGATCAAAATCACCTTGAAAACGATATAACATTCGAGTACGGATAAGAAGCAAATTGAGCTAAGAGCCCTGAAGAATAACCAATGGTGTCCATAACCCTGCCTTGGCCAAGCTGGAAGGGTAAACCTGCTAATGACATCGAACTTATACATGTTAAACAAAAGGGGTGCCGACCAAGGGCAAATGAAAAAGGAAGCGGTCAGTATTGAGGCCAGTACACAACGAGTCTAGAATTCAGCGGCTCTCGCCTACATAGGTATGGTGTACTGGAGCGATAACAAAGCATGGACTAAACAACCTATAGAGACTCGATACAATTGTCGGCTATCAGAGAGGGATAAGAAATGCCTATTCAGAACTAACCTGATACTAACACCAAACATACTCATCCTGGTATTTCCCCCTCAAGACCAAACAAGGATTTCATCCCAAGGAACTCACACAGTTGGTAGTTTTATTCATTCATTTCATGGTGATTATCCAACTTACTAGCCATATTAGGTCCACATCAAATTATAACAGTAATTCTTTAGTTATAGTAGTCTATGACCGAGAAACTATGCTCCAAGTTGTCCATAACCGCGGACATGGCTTTTCGAAAAGATTTAACCCTGTAGGGGTACACCAAAGTATCCACACACACTTCAACCCTTGCTGTCAGATCAAGTAGGTGCAAGATCATAAACATACACCCAACGGTATGTTGACGGGGGTTTCAGGCATGACGTTTCCTAGACCCAAAGTAAGTACATGGGGGCTGCCGCACTAAGCTACCCGCAACAAAGTCAACCGTCTCTTATACGGACCCAAGGTGTGTGGCGAAGGCTGTAAACGACTGGGAAGCAGAAAGTGTGTCTGGGCTTGTCGATATAGCGAAAACGTGGCACGGGGTTCCTAAATAGTACAGGCGCTCCACATGCAATAGTAAATAAAGTAGTAAATCATGGCATAAGTATAGGATATTAATAACGCCCCAAACTAGTTTGTGGCCCCCAGCTAAGTACTTTGAAATCAGATAGTAGGCCGATAGGGGTGCCCACACACACCACCTGTGGTTAACACGCTTGATCTCGAAACAGGTGTCAAGAACTCGGGGTCCAAGGTGGACACCAGTGGGCGGGTAAGAACCAAATAACATCTATTACCCACTGGTGCCTCTGCATTATATCAATTTCTAGCATTTTAATTAACAATTTATAATTAAAGCCATGATCATCTACACCATAAAGCATGTGGCATCCTCCGAACAACTATGGAACATTGACGACACGCAACAACACCTGAGCAAGCATCTATGACTCGCGAGGCCGACTGTCTATCAAACAACATGCAATAGGAGGTGTCCAAGGCAATATAGGCTGAAAGGATATAAGTGGTATGAAAACTAAAGCATCGCAACAAGGATAGCAATAGATCATTAGAAGGAAGTAAAGTTTATAAATGCAAAATAGTTAGAAAGGGGGAGAATGCTCGCCTGACAGCATAGCCAAAGATTCATCTCCAAAGGACTTGTCGACACTTGCATCAACTCAACGGACTAATCCGCGAAGAAGCAAAACACTAAAAGAAACATCGGATGCACTATTTAATACTACGATAGAAGATCGTGCATGATGCATGTACGATGTATGACATGGCAACGATGCGATGTAACTAGGCAATATTAAGTAGAACCAGTGTCCCGAAAATTAATTAATAGATTTATATTGTTTAGTTACCCCACAATTTAAATGTTGGCTTAACAAGGAAAAACATGGCATTAGTTAGCTACAAACATTTATATGGACCCAATATATGGCATCAGTTAGCTACAAACATTTATATGGACCCAATATAAGACTAGAATATCCTACATATAGTCTCTATATTTAATTATTAAGTGAGTCGACAAAATACCCCCCAAACAATTGCATATGCATGTGAGCATGAACAATTAAATGCAACAAATATATGTCATTTGGGAAAAATGAGGGGTCTCGGTAAAAGGGTCACACATTGGGGTGCGACAATCTTGGTTCGGAGTTTGACAGGGTTTGGGCTCATCGGGATTAGTCTTCGGATCTAGGTTTGGGGTCTTGACCATTGGATCCATGAAGAAGGTCATGGCGGTTACGGGAAGGAGACCTTGGCGTCTTGGGATCTGTGAAGAAGATCTTGTCATCTGTGGTCATGGGTTCCATGTTGGCATACTCGGGGTTTCAGACTCGAGTGTCTTTGGTGAACTTAGGCTACACGCCGGAGGGATGTGGGTTTCATCTCAATCTTTAGTCGCGGCATCGATCGAACCTGTCAGGGTGTGCCACTGAACCCTTATTCACTTGTTGTTCGGGAGGTAGCTGGTAGCGAAATACAACAGGAGCAACAGGGGTTCTTGGACACGGCCAAGTGCGACAGGACTCGGGCATGCCCCAAAATGTGCTAATACTGCACACTGAAGATTAGGCAATAGGCATATGTGACGAGGTTAAGCAGGGCCTGAGATGGTGGTGTGTGGCAGAGGGAGGTCACGTCAGCCGAAGAAGGAAACAAGGCAGGGCAGGACGCTGGCAATGGCTCGGGCTCGAGGACTCGTGCGAGGCAGAGTGGAGGAGCACCAATGACGAGGGAGGGAGACCAGCGGAGGTTGGCACAACAAGGTCGTGGACATGCGCGGGGCAGAGACCGGCAAGGGACCGCATGCACGGACATGGAGAAGGGGTGGCATGGAGCTCGCTGCGAAGAGCTCGGGGTTGCACGACTCGCTTCAGAGGACGGAGGTGCGGGGGATTGAGGTGACAGCGGCTAAAGATCTTAGCGGTGCGGAGTGGGGGCCCAAGGAGGAGGGCACCGGCAGGAAGGTCGCACAAAGAGAGGGTGCGGGCAGTGCGGTCCCGCCAAGGTGTGCAGGGGCTTGGCAGCGTTAGGGAGGGAGGAAGGAAGCTGGCAGACGGTGGCTCTCAAGGTCGAAGTGGAGGTGGCGGCCAGTGAGGGCACGTTCTGGGGAGCCGGGCAGCAGGGCTTGCAGATGGGGAGGGAGGCGGATCCCGCTTTGGTGGACAGAAGCAAGCGGGAGGTGGGGAGGAGAGGGAGCGGGGTGGGTAGGAGGAAGCCGCGCTGCCGCTCTGGCGTGTAGGAGTGGGTCGAGTGGGTGGGTTCAGGCGAGTGAGCGCGAGTGGCGTGACGGGGACGCGGGGCGTGTCGCGTTGCGACACGACGTGAGGGGTGGGTGCGACGTGGGGACAACAAGGTGGTGGGGCTGGGGTGAGTCGTGTCGTGTTTGTGGTGTTGTGTGCATGCTCTGTGTGTGTACTACTGCTGGGGGAGGTAGCATGTGTTTGTGTGGCAGCGTCGGGGTCTAGGCTAGGTGGGGTGAGTCGGCTAGGGTTAGGGCTAGGGTTTATGTGGGTTGGTAGGCTGCTGCTAGCTGGGCCCTTTGGGCTTGGCCGGTGGCGACCTCCCCCCGTTTATAAAATATGTGTTTATTTATTTATTTTGTATTAAATAGTCTTTTTGTAAATAGTTCTAGGCAAATAAGAGATATGTATGGACCTAGGGTTTTGATTTGAAATAGAGAGGGAATATCTAGAAAACAAAATAGGCTTTTAGCAAAATACTTTTAGGCAAACATATATCATGATGACATGAGCATGCTATCATGATGATGCACAAATATAGAAACAACAAGAGATTTTCTGGTAGTGATTTTCCAAGGGTGCTACAATTCGACACCACTAACAAGGGATCTCGTCCTCGAGATCTTCCTCATGGTACAAGGAAGAAGGCTGATGATCGGATTCTTCTCGTTTCGTGTAGATCCTCGCGACACCACTAACAAAGGTTCTTGTTCCATCTTGAAGTCGTCGACACAACCAACAAGAGATCGTTTCTCATGTTCATTGAGAGAACACTCTGGAGAAACAAAGGACGAAGGTAAAGGTCTCAAAAGATATGGCCACCTCTAACTTCCGTGAGAGGAGAGAAAAGGTGCAACCTAATCCACTTCAATGTATAAGAGCGAATAGAATGAGTAATCGGCATGGGGGCCAATCCATCACGCACCCATACTATTACTCCACACATGTAGTAGAAAAATCATTCAACGCATTCTCAGAATTTAGACTAAAGATCTTCACAAGCAATGTCCAGAAACAAAGGAGTGATGCAGGCTCTTCATCGGATCTGACGTAAAAGATGTCATCGCATTGCAAAACACCGAAATATACAAATAATTTGTTTAGTGTATTTTGGTCCACTAAAAGGTACACATAGGAAGATTTCCTCATATAGCATGAAGACTGGATGCAGAACACCGTTGCAAAAGGAGGAAGCGAAACACATAAGGTACGACGGAAATCCAACAACAAGAATTCCTGCACTCGAAGAGAGGTAAGAGAGTAGATTCAAAACACACAAAGGTAACAGGACAATAGCATAGAGTTAAGGAGTAAAAGCATACCTAATCAGATCTACCCAACCGATTTTGCAAAATAGTTTTGACACTCTACATCAGTCATTCGCTAGGTTATCCTATAGGCTGGACCAGTGGGGTATCAGAACTGCTGAGCTCTATAACACCCTCGAATCGGCCCTATGCAGGTTTTAGCAATTCCCGCCAAACTCGCATAGAAACGATTCAAGGATGCCCACCAGGCACTTGCGTGCGGGTGGAAAACGAAGTAATATCATTACACAGTAGTTCACGATGGAACCCACAGAACATATATATACAACAACGACTCAGCTAGTCAAGAATACAGATATGCAGTACAAGATCCAAATCACCTTGAAAATGATACAACATTCGAGGATGGATAAGAAGCAAATTGAGCTAAGATCCCTGAAGAATAACCAATGGTGTCCATAACCCTGCCCAGGCAAAGCCGGAAAGGTAACCTTGCTAATGACGTCGAACTTATACTTGTTAAACAAAAGGGATGCTGACAAAGGGCAAGGAAAAGGGAGCGGTCAGTAGTAAGGCCATTACACGGCAAGGCTAGAATTTTGCGTCTCTCGCCTACATAGGTATGGTGGACTGAAGCGACAACAAAGCATGCACTAAACAACATACGGAGACTCGATACAACTGTCGGCTCTCAGAGAGGGATAAGAAAGACATATTCGGAACCAACCTGATACTAACACCAAACATACTCATCCTGGTATTTCCCCCTCGAGGCCAAACAAGGAAGTCATCCCGAGGAACTCACATAGTTGGCAGTTTTATTCATTCATTTCATGGTGGTTATCCAACTTATTATCCATATCAGATCCACGTCAAATTATAAGAGTAATTCTTTAGTTATAGTTGTCTATAATCGAGAAACTGTTCTCCAAGTCATCCATAACACTGGACACGGCTTTCAAAAAGATTTAACCCTGCAGGGGTGCACCAAAGTATCCACACACACACTTCAACCCTTGTTGTAAGATCAGGTAGGTGCAAGATCATAAAACATACACCCAACGGTATGTCAACGGGGCTTCAGCCATGACATTTCCCAGACCCAAAGCAAGTAAATGGGGGCCACCACACTAAGCTACCGGCAACGAAGTTGTCCGTCTCCTATATGGACCCAGGGTGTGTGGTAACGGCTGTAAACGACTGGGAACCCGACCGTGTGAATGGGCTTATTGATAGAGCGAAAACGTGCCATGTGGTTCCAAAATAGTACATGCACTCCATGCACAATAGTAAATAAAGCAGTAAAGCATGACATAATTATAGGATAGTAATAACGCCCCAAACTAGTTTGTGGCCCCCAGCACAGTACTTTGAAATCAGGTAGTAAGCCAATAGGGGTGCCCACACACCCCACCTGTTAGCACGCTCGATCTCAGATCACGTGTCAAGAACTCGGGGTCCTAGGTGGACACCAGTGGGCGGGTAAGAACCAAATAACATATATTACCCATTGGTGTCTCTGCATTATTTCTATTTCCAGCATTTTAATTAACAAGTTATAATGAAAGCCATGATCATCTCCACCATAAAGCATGTGGCATCCTCCCAAGAATTGTGGAACATCGATGACACGCAACAACACCTGAGCACGCATCTACGACTCGCAAGGCCGACTGTCTATCAAACAACATGCAATAGGAGGTGTCCAAGGCAATATAGGCTGCGGGTGTATAAGTGGTACATAAACTAAAGCATCACAATACGGATAGAAATAGATCAACGGGAGGAAGTAAAGACTATAAATGCAAAATAGGTAGAAAGGGGGAGAATGCTCGCCTGAAAACATAGCCGAAGATTCATCTCTGAAGGACTTGTCGACACTCGCATCAACTCAACGGCCTAATAAGCGAAGAAGCAAAACACTAAAAGAAACATCGGATGCACTATTTAATACTACGGCAGAAGATCGAACATGATGCACGTATGATGTATGAGATGACAACGATGCGATGCAACTAGGAAATATTAAGCAGAATCAGGGTCCCGATAGTTAATTAATAGGTTCATGTTGTTCAATTACCCCACAATTTAAATGTTGGCTTAACAAGATAAAACATGGCATCAGTTCGCTACACAAATTTGAATGGACCTAATATAAGACTAGAATAGCCCTCATATAGTATCCATATTTCATTATTAAGTGAGTCGACAAAACACCCCCAAACAAATGAATATGCATGCGAGCATGAACAATTAAATGCAACAAGTATATGTCATTTGTAAAAATAGGGGTCTCGGAAAAAGTATCACATATTGGGGTTCGACAATCTTGCATTGGGGTTCGACGGGGTTCAGGTTCATCGAGATCGGTGTTTGGATCTAGGTTCGGGGTCTCGATCGTTGGATCCATGAAGAAGATCATGGCGGTTCTGGGAAGGAGACCTTGGCGTCTTCTAGTCCGTGAAGAAGATCTTGTCGTCCGTGGTCTTCGGTTCCATGTTGGCATACTCGGGGTTTCGGACTCGAGTGTCATTGGCGAACTTAGGCTACACGCCGAAGAGATGTGGGTTTCATCTGGATCTTCAGTCACAACACCGATCGAACCTGTCGGGGTGTGCCACGGAACCCTTATTCACTTATTGTTCTGGAGGTAGCAGACATTGAAATACAATAGCAGCAATAGGGGTTCTCGGACACGACCAAGTGTGACAGGACTCAGGCATGCTCCAAAATGTGCTGATATTGCACACTAAAGATCAAGCAACATGCATACGTGATGAGGCTAGGCAGGGCCCGAGATAGTGGTGTGCGGTAGAGGGAGGTCTCGTCAGCCAGAGAAGGAAATGAGGCAGGGCAGGACCCTAGCGACGGCTCGGGCTCGGGGACTCACGGGATGTGGAGAGGAGGAGCACCAACAGCAAGGAGGGGGACCATCAGCAGTTGGCACAACGAGGTCAGGGACATGCGCGGGGTAGAGACTAGTAAGGGACCGCGGGCGCGGACTCGGAGAAGGTGTGACACAGAGCTCACTGTGGAGAGCTTAGGGTCGCGCGGCTCACTGCGGAGGAGGGCGGCACATGGGCTTGAGGCGATGGCAGCCGACAAGATTTTCGGTGTGGATTCGAGGTCCATCAAGGAGGGCGCCAGCGGCGAGGTCACGCAGAGGGAAGGCGTGGACGGCGCGGACTTGCCAAGGCTTGAAGGGGCTCGGTAGGGTAGGGGCAGGAGGAAGGGAGCTGGCGAAAGACGGCGCTCAAGGTCGAAGAGGAGGTGGCGGCCAGCGAGGGCGTGCACTGGGGAGGCCAGGCAGCAGGGCTTGCAGACGGGAAGTGAGGCGGATCCCGCGGTGGCGTACGGAAGCGAGCGGGAGGTGAGGAGGAGAGGGAGCATGGTAGGTAGGAGGAAGGCGACATGAGGTGGACTCATTTCTGCGTGGCGTGCGGGAGTGGGGCGAGCAAGCGCGAGTGGCGTGACAGGGACGCAGGGCATGGCGCGTTGCGACACGACGTGAGGGGTGGGTGCGACACTGGGATAACGAGTTGGTGGGGCTGGGGGTGAGTCATGTCGGGTTTGTGGTGTTCCGTGTGTGCTCTGTGTGTGTGTGTTGCTACTGCTGGGTGCTAGCGTGTGTGAGTGTGGCGGCGACGGGGTCTAGGTTAGGTGGGGTGAGTCGGCTAGGGTTAGGGTTTAGCCAAGGTGGTAGGCTACTGCTAGCTGGGCCCTTTGGGCCTGGCTGGTGGCGGCCTCCCCCGGTTTATAAAATATGTTTTTATTTATTTATTTTGTATTAAATAGTCTTTTCATAAATAGTTCTAGGCAAATAAGAGATCCGGACGTACCTAGGGTTTTGATTTGAAATAGAGAGGGAATATCTAGAAAACAAAATAGGATTTTAGCAAAATACATTTAGGCAAACATATGCATGATGATGGTGCTCAAATGCAATGTGGCATGATGACATGAGCATGCTATCATGATGATGCACAAATATAGATACAATAAGCAATTTTTTGGTAGTGGTTTTCCTAGGGAGCTACAAAATAAGTCAAATTTGTCTACATGCAAATTCTTAGCAAGAAGTTGAATTCAACAAATTCATTGGTTTTTGATATATTGAAAGCCTACGTGGGTACCTTCAAAAGATACTTGTATAACTTTAAGAGCAATCTACTACTTACTCATAGTTCAAATTTTACCTAACATTGATAAATCGGCTTAAATTAGTTTAAGAGTGTGAAGTTTGCTAGGAAACCTTGAGAATTCATAAAACTTCGTAATCATAAGTGAAACATGGTTCAAACTTTGTTTGGAAACTGGGCTTGTGGCATTCCGAGCCATATTCACCATGCTTATTCTCAAGAAAATAAATCACGGGAAAATAATCACTACAAGAAATGTTTCCTCCTGCAACGACTTGTCCCGACGATCGTCGTAGAAGGCACGTCTTCTGCGGAAAATTTCTTGGCTTGACCGTGGCCGATGGAAAACTTTTTTTCCGGTTTCGCGGGCCTCTACTATGACGGAACCGCTAAAACATGGAGGAAGCTCGGCTAGCGCGTGGCAGAAGCAAGATTTTCATTTCCTCGCGCGATGTTGACTCGTCGAACTCTTTTGAGGCGTGTGGGTCCTAGCCATTGGTGTCTCCAGTGGACCATACTTTTTATCCATGCCTCCCTGATTTGAACTCGATAACATTGGTCGACGTGTCTTCCATTTAGTCAGGCTGCTGGGTCCCACATATTAGCCTATCATTAGAAGAATCATATGTATGATGGAATTTTTCCTTCGCCCGCGCTATTCTGTTTCGAAGTTGATAGCGCTGCTCGATGCATCTACCGTTTAATCAACACCCTGAGTCTCACATGTCATCTCTCATTAAAAGAAACATGTGTATGATGGAATTTTTTTCCTTCACTCGCGCTACCCGGTTCTGAAGTCAATAGCGCTGCTCGACGCATATACCGTTTAACCAACCTACTGGGCCCCACATGTCACCCTCTTATTAGAAGAAACGTGTGTATTGGATTTTTTCTCTTCGCTCGTGCTACGCTGTTCCGAACTTGATAGAGCTGCTCAATGCATCATTTAATCAACCTCTTGGGCCTCACATGTCATCCTCTCATTAGAAAACACGTGTGTATGATGGATTTTTTGCCCTCGATTGTGCCTTCGTGTTTTGAACTTGATAGCGTTGCTCGTCGCATCAGCCGTTTGTTCAGGTTGGTGGGCCCCTTATGTCAAACTCACATTAGAAGAACCATGGGTATGATGGATTTTTCTCTCTAGCGCTACCCTGTTCCGAACTAGATAGCGTTGCTCAACGACTCTGCCGTTTCCTCACGCTACTAAGTCTCCCATTTCAGCCTCTCATTACAAGAAATGTGTGCATGCTAAACTTTTTCTCTCGCTCACGCCTCCCTGTTTTGAACTAGAAACATTGCTCGATGTACCATCTATATAAGGTCGCGATGCTAGGTCCCACACATTAGCCTCTCTGTAAATGAAACGTGCGTATGATGGACATTTTTTTGGCCATGTCTATTTTTTTGACCTTGGCAACTTGCTGGGTCCCAGATGTCAACCTCCTTTGTGCAGGAAACGTGTCTATGCTGGGTCCTAGACGACAACCTCTATTTGAAAGAAATGTGTGTATGTTGGACTATTTTTTTGGGTCCCAAATGTCAGCCTCAAAGTACAAAAAATGCTCATAAAGGCCAAATTAAAAAGATTTAGGGTTAACTCGAGTGGATGCCCTATTCGTCATGGCTTATATTCTATGGGCTCACTCTTAAACTGAATGGTCAATGGTCGGTGGCCACAGGACCGCAAAAAGGCCGAATTAGAAGGTTTTGGGCTATGCTCGGGGCTAATAGACTAATTTCATGGGCTATGCTTGGCCTGCTGGGTCCGACATGTCAGCTTATCTATAAGTGCAACGTGTGTATGATGGACTTTTTTTCAGCCGCGTCCGCCGTTTTCACCGTGGCAGCCGTGTATGGTCTTACTGTTGGGGCCCTTATGTCAGCCTCCTCGGTATGTTTTGGGTTGTGGGTCCCCAATGTAGCCTTGTATGTTCTATTTGGTGGGTCTCCAATGCCAACCTCTCTGTATAAGTATTTAAACCTTTTTTGAACACACCCTAAAAAAAACTCGAGAGACGCTGCATGCTGGTGGGTTCGTGATGTTAGCCTCTCCGTAATGCGATATTGCTAGAAAAAAATGTAAACCCAAGATAAACACACACAGGTGATTCGAACAAAAGACCTTCAAATCAAATAAACGTAAACTGAGTGTGTTGTCACTACAACAAATATATTTATAGAAAAAATATCATTAAACTTTTATTAGTACTACAACTTTTGTATAGTCTTCTTAAAAATATTTTGTGTGTCTATGTTTATCTCTTTTAAAATATAAAAGGGCAGTGCTCTTGGCATTTCAATTTATAAAATGCCACATAAGGGGGGAAATGCCCAAAAGGCCGAATTAAAAAGATTTTGGCTTTTCTACATAGGCTGCTCTATTTGGATTATATTCCATAGGCCACATTAAAAAGATTTTGTCTTTTCTAGATTGGCTGCTCTACGTGGGTTATATTCCATAGACTACTCCATGGGCTTCATTCTCAAATTTTACTGGGTTGTGCTCAGCAGTCCGCTGACCCCTAAATTGCTGAATTAATATGTTCTCGACTATGCTCCATGGCCTCCTTTCTCAAATTTCACTGGGTTGTGGTTAGCAGTCCCCTGACCCCGAAAGGACCAAATTAAAATCTTTTGGGCTAAAGAGGGCCCGAATGAGCTAGATTTCTTCTCCTGGTTAATAAAAATTACATTGTGATGTGCTCGTCCGGATACAAAACAAAGACCTCAGAGAGGGAGGGGGAAGCGATAATTATTTTTGGCAGATATTCTTGTCAAATTCAGCAGTATAGAATAAGATAGAAAAATTATCAACAGATTCAAAGTTCATATTTAGGAGCACTTGACTAATTCAACAGCATTTCAAAAGTGACCAATTCAGCAATACAGATAATGAAATACAATAGTAGTATAGAGAGAACCAGTTCTCGTTTCAGCTCTAAAAACTTTGTAGCGCGATCAGTTTGTCCTTTTCACCAAACACACTCGACCATTGGAGCAAGCAAAACTGAAGATCAAGTCTTCTTTGAGTACCTCTTCTCACATCAATGCTTATGTGACTCCCTGTATGCAACCCAAAATGCCCAAGTCTCATCTAGATTGTGGCATGACCATGTTTCAAAAGAAAAGCAACACTATCTACTGCCCTTGATTTAAACAAGTATCAGCACATCAATATTAGTTACACAAAATGCTTTAGTAATAGCAACGACAGACCATTTGAGAGATTTAGTAGCTTTCCTGCTTGAAATTCAATAGCAGTACAGAGAGAATCAGTTATTGTTCCAGCTAAAAAAAACCTTGGCTTGTTCTCTAAAGAGACTTGATCATCAGAGCAAGCAAAACTGACGATCAAGTCTGCATTTGTGTGAATACCTCCTCCTTACATCAATGCCTGTGTGACCGTCCATATGCAACCCAAACTACCCAAGACTCATCTATATAATTGTGACAATGCTAAGTTTCAAAAGAAAAGAAAGAAAATCTGATGCACTTCATCTAAACAAGTACGAGTACATCACAGTTCGTTATACAAAATATTGTACTAATAGTAACGACAGAGCATTTGACAGATTCAATACCATTTGAAAGATCCATCAGTATAGAATAAGACCGTGAAAATATCAGACAGATTCCCGGTTCATATTTAGCACCACTTGACAGAGTCAACACAACATTCAAAGTGACCAGTTGGTAGTACACAAACAGTGACCAAAAGAATTGACAAATTTAGCAATGCGGACATTGAAATTCAATAGATGTAGCACGGATTGATTCAAAAGGAAAGCGAGACCATATTCTGCACTCGACCGGTTGATCTGAACAAGTACTGAACAAAACTTTTGACAGGTTTAGTAGTATTTGAAAGATTCAGCAGTACATAATAAGAAAGAAAAATATCGACAGATTCCTAGTTCACATTTAGCGGCACTTGGACATATTCAGCAGCATATCAAGGTGACAGATTCAGTTTGTCCTTTTCTTTGAACACTCGTCATTGGAAGAAACAAAACTGATGACCAAGTCTGCTTTTGTGTGCATGCCTCCTCACATCAATGCCTGTGTGTGACCTCCATAGGAAACTCAAAATTCCCAAAGCCTCATCTAGATTATGAGTTTATGACAAGGCCAAGTTACAAAAGAAAAGCAAGACCATCTACTTCACTTGATCGAAACTGAGCTATCCTATTACATAGAATTACGATTACTTATGGTAGTTTGGTTCCAATCACAAAGATTGGTGAAGCTCAAGATGAACCATAATGGAGTCTCTAGAGATTTCCTTGCAATGTTGGTTGAGAAATCAATAGCTGTTTCTTCGGTATTTACACTAAAGCAGCATATTTCAGGAAATGGCGTATATCCAAGTCCTATTGCATGGTGGGAGGTGTAGACACATATGCTTCTCGTCAGATATCCTGGGGCAACATCTGCATCGCCTACTGCAATGTTAATCTAATAGTTCAATCCAAGGAAAAGAGAATATGCTCCTAGGTCAGCAATCGCTATCCATGGCTTAGGTGGATACAAGTAAGCAATGTCCTTTGAGTACACCTTGCAGCCAAACCCAGTAGCATAGGTGTCATAAGTGCGACCGCAACGATCAACACTATGATCAGCAACATGATTACCCTGACCATAATAAGTACCACCATAAAACTCCTCATTAGTAACGCCCCCGATGTGAATAAGAAGAAGGCGAGATTCATCTGTAGATATCGCTAAGAACCATAAATCAGGTTCATGCTCGTCATCATCTATGGCATCAAGGTTGCCCTCCTCGAGATGCATGCCAGGTGGTGACGGGAGCAGAATAGGACCTTGAAAAAGAAATGATGGACAAATCATCCTGCACTATTTTACATCCATTAAAACTTAAGCTAGTGTTTAGAACATGAATGGATCAAACTTACCAAAATACAAATGATTCTAGGCATAAAAACTAGAACTCTCAGTGGCTGCAAACACCAGACCCTTGTGGATAAGTGCATCGATGTATCTAAAATAGCACTGGAACTGGTTTTCAAGAACTATCCATGCATACTCATCACCATCAAGGGTAGCAATTGAGTAGTCGAAGATAGCCACAAGGGAGAAATCTAAATAATCCGCCACAGCTGTGGGAGCTTGGCAAATAGCAATCTTCCGGAGGAGAATGGGGTGATCATTATGCATGAATGTAAATGGATAATTGGTACAAACTCATTGACTTATGGGAGAGAAACACATTGATGAGTGTAGACATTGACAAGCTCCCAGTTGCACTCGGACCCAGTGGCGATCCAATCTTCGTTGGCACCTACCCACTGCTTACCCATACAATTCAGGAACACATCGTCGATGGAGAACCTGTCCAGCAGCGTCATCTTGCATGTCATTCCCTTTCCCTCGAAGTACTCATTGCATTCCCATGGTTTCTTAGTCGGGTGAGAATGAAGAACACAGGGGAGGGCAAACGGTTGAGAAGCATGTAAAGTTGCACTATATTTTTCCAAGTCAAGAAGATGTTTGGACGAACCGGCGAGGCTCACGGCGGTGATGATGTCGCATATGGTTATGAGTTCTTCAAGCGGGCCTTCTGTAAAAACATCCTAGAACAGCTCAGAATCATCACTGTCCTTGCTCGGTCCTGCCATCGCAAGGTAGCTGATGGAAGTTGGGATGATGGCTTGATTTGTTCTCTGGAAAAGAGGGAAGATCGATGGGGGCAGGCGGGAGAAGCACAAGGACAATAATAGACACTCTCATACTATGCGGTGAATAGGATAGGAAAGCAACATTGTGGAGGAGAAGAACGACGACGCTTGGCGTAGAGGTAGGGTAATGGGGAACTAGGGATAGAGCATATAGGGGAGGTTGAATAAAATGAAAGGGAATGCATGTTCCTTTGCTCCAGTTCCCTTCATAATAGTATACTACTATGCTCCAGTTCCCACCACAATAAATCTTTCTTGTTAAATGAAAACGGAGTACTACTGAGTAGAATGTAGGGGTAGCTGTAGGACTAGCGATCCACCAGTACTAATAATTTCTCTCGTTCTCAAGCACTTTTGTGGTACTAGTTTCCAATGAAAAAACTCTTGTGTAATTTCTGGTCAAATTGATGGCCATGCCAATTTATAAGAAAGATTTTGATATATACGAATCGAAACAAAGTATGCGGTGCGATTGCGATGTGTTTTATTTGTACTAATACTTACTTCACAAAAAACACAATTTTTTGCACCTGGGAATGTAATATGCTATTTTTTGAACATAAAGGATCCAACCATACATTGAAAACATTGTTTACCATTCCACGATGAACCCATCTGCAAAATATGGGAACATTATCATAAATTATGAAATATATATGGAATTTGGCCTTGGTCATCTTGTTCTAAACACATGAAGGTTAATACATGTAGTAGGCCATATTGCGAAACCTGGTTTTTGAAAGGCTGCCAAAAAATTGTCCTTGTTTTAAAAATAGTCAAACCAAAAATAATGAGTACTGATAACAAAAGAATTCACACGATGTTCTCCTGCATGTACTACTTTCCGTGAAAATAAACATGAGTTTTGACAACTATTTAAAGATAAACATGAGTATGAACATTCTTGGATTTCAAGCCGAACGACCAAGGTCAAGGCAATATCTACATCATAATTTATGTCGATGATCCCGTATCTAAGAATTTGCATGGCGACAAATTTGGCCATATTTTGAAAGCAATCGAAGAGGAAGTAGTATGAAGAGTAGGGCTCGATCATCTGCTCTCTCAAGAAGAAGCCGAACCCGATTATTTTCTTTGCTCAATTTTATGGTCCTTCATGCTAAATGTATGGACCTCAGTGTAATTTTACCTTTTTGGGTCCTTGATGTAAAATGTACTCCCACCATCCATGTAAAATTCCAACCAAAAAATGTAAGTGGTAAAATTTAAACGAATTTATGCTTAGTTTATGAATGAGTATGAACAATTATGGGATTTGAAGATGAATTACCAAGGTCATGATCCCATATCCAAGAATTTGCATGTCGACAAATTTTGGCCATATTTTGAAAACAATGGAAGATGAAGTAGTATGAAGAATATGGCTCGATCAGCTACTCTCTCGAGAAGGAGTCAAACACGACTGTTTTCCTTGCTTAATTTTAGGTTTCTTTGTGCTAAATGTATGGACCTCGATGTAATTTCCCCCCTTTTGAGGTCCTTGAGGTAAAATGTACTCCGACCGACCGTGTAAAATTCTAACCTAAAAGTAGTTGTGAAATTTAAACGAATTTAAGCTTAGTTGTCAGTGAGTATGTACATTCTTGGATTTCAAGCTGAACGACCACAACGTCAAGGCCATATCTGTAAATCTTACATTATGCGGATGATCCCCATATCCAAGAATTTGATGGCGAAAAATTTGGCTATATTTTGAAAACAACCGAAGATGAAGTAGTATGAAGAGTATGGCTCGATCAGCTGCTCTCTTAGGAAGGAGTCGAACTCGACTATTATCTTTGCTCAATTTTAGGGTACTTTGTACTAAATGTATGGACCTTGATGTAATTTCCATTTTTAGGTCCTTGATGTAGAATGTACTCCCACCGACCGTGTAAAATGCTAACCTAAAAGTAAGTGGTGAAATTTAAATGAATTTAAGCATAGTTCTCAACGAGTATGAACAATTCTTGGATTTCAAGCCGAAAGACTACAAGGTCAAGGCCATATCTATATGTCATACTTTATGCTGATGATCCCATATCCAAAAATTTGCATGGCGACAGATTTGGTCATATTTTGAAAACAATCAAAGATGAAGTAGTATGCAACGTATGACTCGATCAGCTGCTCTCTCGAGAAGGAGACGAACTTAATTGTTTTCCTTGCTCAATTTTAGGGGGGTTTGTGCTAAATGTATGGACCTCAATATAATTTTCCCTTTTTAGGTCCTTGATGTAAAATGTACTTCCACCTCCCATGTAAAATTTTAACCTAAAAGTATAAGTGGCGAAATTTAGATGATTGTAAGATTACTTGTCAACGAGTATGAATATTCTTGGATTTCAAGACGAACGGCCAAGGGGAACGCCATATCAACATCATACTTTATTCTGATGATCCCATATGAGAGAATTTGCATGGCCATAGATTTGTCCATATTTTGAAAACCATCAAAGAGGAAGGAGTATGAAAAGTTTGGATCAGATCAGGTGATCTCTTGAGAATGAGCCGATCCAGAATTTTTTCCTTTTAGGGTCCTTTACGCTAAATGTATGGACCTCGATCTAATTTTTTCTTTTTTAAGGTCCCTGATGTAAAATGTACTCCGATCGACCGTGTAAAGTTCTAACCTAAAAGTAAGTGGTGAAATTTAAACGAATTTAATCTTAGTTGTCAAAAAGTATGAACCATTCTTATATTTCAAGAAAAAACGACCAAGGTCAAGGCCATATATACATCATACTTTATGCTGATGATCCCATATCCAAAAATTTGCATGCTGGCAAATTTGGCCATCTTTTGAAAATAATCGAAGATATTTAAAATAAAAAATAATCAATTTCAGTTTTCCAAGTGACAGGAATTTATTTTCTGAAAAGCAAGTAAGAAGAATTTATTTCCTTTTTTCTGTTAAAAAAGAGAGCGAGAAGAGACTTTTTTGAGGGAGAGCGAGAAGAGACTATGAGCATAGAGGATGTAGCGAGAGAGCTGCGAAGAGGAGGATTTGAAGGCAGTGCAATGTCAGAGGAAAGCTAGGATGGGTTCCTAACACGAGGTACATGGTACATGATAGCTGTGAGATTCGACACATTTTTTATGGTTTTTATTGATGGTTTTCTCGAATTTTACACCAATTCAAACTTGTGAGTTCCTTTATTTTCAGTCTCGAATCTCTAATATTCTTCCTTATTTCCTTGTTACTCGAGGGCGAGCAACATCTATGCTTGGCGGAGTTGATAGCTATGAGATTCGACACATTTTTGATGGTTTTCTCCCGGATTTGATCGTTTTGTAGCTTTACCTAACGCTAATACTTTGGTAGTAAGGAAAACATTGGTTTTAATGTGTGTTTCAGGTTCTAAACATCAACATAAGGTTTTAACTAGAGAAACACAATATTCTGGAGAAAACAAGCAAGTATCACTTTGGAAGCACGCGAGGGGACCTCACAGAAGCTTTGCCGAGAACTATACAGCCGGAATATTTTTCCGGCCGTATAGTTCCCGCCTTATAGTTGCCGTCGCCTCTGTCTTGTCAAAAGGGACAACTTCCGTGAAGGGACCGACGACGAAAACACAACGCAGAAGCCGCCACACTGTTGATCCTGGAGACCCTACTTAGAATGGACGTCCGAACAAAAACTTAATTTCCAAACCAAAGTGATTATTTATGAAAACTATTTCCTCTCTTTTCCTTGGGAATTCATTCTTTCTCAAAAATTCATGTTCCTCAAAATTCTTACATTACTACTTAAAATTTGACACACTTGATCACTTCACTAATTTCCTCATCCTTCATTCTTGTAGATGGAGACTCAGTTCAGCAAGTTCTACCAGTTGGGAAACATAGGTCAACTGATCTTCGAGAGGGATCTGGATTCACTGTCGGAGTTACTGGGACGCCCACATCCGGAGTTTCTTGGAACTCAACTTCTAGGACCCCCAGGAGGAGATTTACAGTGGCTAGTCACCGCTGATCTTAGAGGAAGCATAGAAGCACCAACATCCGGGAGAATTCAGTTCTCCATGAGAGATAACAACTGGCTAGATGGATTAGCCAGGGCAATGCATGAAGCTCTCGCACGTCTATGTGCCCTCGGTGTCAACCAAATCCAAGGAACCCGTTTTGCTTACTATGCAAGACATGACTTCATGGGAATGCCGATGGAGATGCCCACTCATCCAGTACTGAAGCGCCAAGTAGAGAACCTCGACTTCCTGTTGTACAATCGTTAGAAGGAGTTGGACAATGCTAGGGAGTTAGCCAAACAGAACCGTGCCATTGCCGACCAGAAGGCCCAGAATTTCTCACTGCTAGTCAAGGATCGTCAGTCTCTTCGCCTCCAGTGCGAGAAGAAGGATCGCACCATCGCCCATCTTCGCAAGAAGGTGGCCGACCTCGAGAAGACCGTCAAGGAGCGGGAAGCTCAGCTTGCATCCAAGGAGGAAGAAGAGGAGGGTGAAGACCTCTAGGGAGACATGGATTCTTACCTCAGCAATGATGATGCCTTTCTGGAGGAGGATGCTGTGGACTTCTACACTGACGATGAGGACTCCAACTTCATCGACGATGAGTAGATGCACTAGAGCACTATCGTAGCATGAGATTGTATCGGTCCCACTGCATCATAGCTTGCAGAATGGTTCTTCGAACCATCTATTTTCCTTTATTGTTGTGGTGTGCGTTTGTATCGTGTGCTGTTTGCATGAATGAAATGGAGTTAGTTGCAAAACCTAAGTCAAACTCAAAGTTTTAGCTTTGAAAAAAAACCATGAACCTTAGAACTTTCCCTCTTACCCCCGTATCTACCTCAATCTTCAGATGACTTGTGGAAACCAAGGAGGGAGCAGCTCGTCACAAGACCCAATCCTATAGATTATGCAGATGTTAGTTGCAGACCGTGAAGCAAGCAGGGTAGAGCACCAAGCCAACTTAGCAACATTGTAGCAGATAGCTCAGATGGCCCAAAACAACCAAGGACATGGAAACCAGGATCACCATGGATCCAAACTCAAAAACTTCTAGAATACCAATCCCCCAATCTTTAGTACTTCAGAGAACCCAGTAGATGCTGATGACTGGTTGCAGACAATGGAAAACAACCTAGAAGTAGCAGGAGCGGATGCCAACGAGAAAGTTCTTTTTGCCACCCACTATCTGGCAGGATATGCAAGAGAATGGTGGAACAGTATCCGCACCATGAACCATGGTCAGGTGATGACATGGGAAGCCTTCAAGATCAAATTCAGTCGCACCAGTGAATGCCCCAGCTGAACAGCAACGTCGTGTTCAACCAGGAAGAAGGTTTCCCCAGGGAACCCTCACAACCGCAACGGTCGTCTCTTCCACATGAATGCCAAAGAAGCCGCCACTGCCAATATGAATGCCCCAGCTGAACAACAACGTCGTCTTCAACCAGGAAGAAGGTTTTCCCCAGGGAACCCTCACAACCGCAACGGTCGTCTCTTCCACATGAACGCCGAAGAAGCCCAAGAAGCGCCAGATGTAGTGCTGGGTATGTTTTCTGTCAACTCAGTTTTAGCAAGAGTGTTGTTTGATTCGGGAGCATCACATTCATTTGTCACCAAAGAATTTGCATGCACTAGTAAGATTCACCAAACCAACTTGAAGCATGTCATGATAGTTCAAATCCTTGGTTCAACAACCAAAGCTAGAAAAATTTGCAAAGTTGTGCCTATCAGAATACATGGGATAGATTTTTATGCCAACCTAATTATACTTGGAACCAAAGGATTGGAACTAGTACTAGGTATGGACTGGATGTCAAGGCATAAAGGATTGATAGACTGTGCTAAGAAATCCATCACCATGACCAGTAGCTCTGGAGTCACCATAGAGCATATCTCTGAAACCTTACCCCGTCAATTCAAGTGCAACAAGAGTGTAGCCCTGCCCACGATTGACCAATTCAGAGTAGTCTGCGAATACCCCGACGTATTCCCAGATGAATTGCCAGGTATGCCCCCAGATAGGGATATTGAGTTCATTATTGAACTAATCCCCGGAACCGGACCCATAGCCTAGAGACCCTATAGCATGAACCCCTCAGAGTTAGTGGAACTGAAGAAGCAGTTGGATGCCATGTTAGAAAAAGGCTTGATTCAACCAAGCGCATCTCCATGGAGATCACCAGTGTTATTCGTCGACAAGAAAGATGGAGGCAACCATTTGTGCACGGATTATAGAAAGTTGAATGACGTCACCGTTAAGAACAAGTACCCCTTGCCAAAGATAGAGGATCTATTTGATCAGTTGACTAGAGCTCAGGTATTCTCAAAGTTTGATCTTAGGACTGGTTATCACCAACTTAAGATTCGTGCAACGGATATTCCAAAGACCGCCTTTACTACTCGTTATGGTTTATACGAGTATACGGTTATGTCTTTTGGATTAACCAATGCCCCTGCTTATTTCATGAATCTCATGAATAAGATCTTTATGAATTTCCTAGATAAGTTTGTCATTGTGTTTATCGACGACATCCTTATCTACTCCAAGTCGGAAGAAGAGCATGAGCAACATCTGAGAATCATCCTACAAACCCTGAGAGAGCATCGGTTGTATGCCAAGTTCAGCAAGTGTGAGTTTTGGCTGAAAGAAGTAGGATTCCTAGGACATATTGTGTCTGCCGGAGGAGTCTCTGTTGATCCTGCCAAGATCAAAGAAGTCCGTGCATTTCTCAGATTAGCGGGATACTACCGCAAGTTCGTAGAAGGATTCTCGAGCATCGCCAGACCCATGACCCAATTTTTGAAGAAGGACAAGAAGTTTGAATAGACAGACAGATGTGAAGCCAGTTTCCAGGAGCTAAAGAAGAGATTGATATCAGCCCCAATATTGGTCATGCCAGACATCAAGAAGCCATTTGATGTATACTGTGATGCATCCAAGATTGGTCTCGGATGTGTATTGATGCAAGAAGGAAAAGTCACCGCTTATCTGTCTCAACAACTGAAGCAGCATGAGCAGAACTATCCGACCCATGATCTTGAATTAGCAGCCATAGTTTTAGCATTGAAGACATGGCGTCATTATCTGATGGGTAATCGCTGTGAGATTTACTCAGATCACAAGAGCTTGAAGTATGTTTTCACTTAGAAGGAGCTGAATATGAGGCAAAGGAGATGGATAGAGTTAATCAAGGATTATGACCTTGACATTCACTATCACCCCGGCAAAGCCAATGTGGTAGCGGATGCTCTTAGCATATTGCCGTGTAGGCTTAACACCATGATCAAGGAGAAGTAGCCAAGTTTATATGAGGAGTTGGAGCAGTTTCATAACTGAATTAGTTAGCAAAGGATTCTTAGCTAGCATTGAACTTCAACCCACTTTGATTAGCCAAATCAAGGAAGCCCAAAAAGGGAATGAAAGTATCGACGGAATAAAACGTCGTATTGGTACAGGAAAGGTGCCTGGATTCACCGAAGATGAAGAAGGAGTGTTGTGGTACAAAGGACGTATCTGTGTGCCAGCAGATTCGGAGCTGAAGCAAGTTATCATGCAGGAAGCTCATGGTACTATTTATTCTATCCACCCCGGAGGAACCAAGATGTATCAGGATTTGAAAGAGCAATTTTGGTGGCACAAGATGAAGAGAGAAATTTGAAGCTACATCGCCAAGTGTGACATCTGTCAAAGAGTCAAAGCAGAGCATCAGAGACCCGCAGGACTGTTGCAACCATTGCAGATTCCGGAATGGAAATGGGATTCCGTCGGAATGGAATTTATCACCGGTTTGCCTACTTCTAGTAGGGGAAATGACTCAATCTGGGTCATAGTTGATAGACTGTCCAAAGTAGCTCACTTCATACCGGCAAGACAACCTACCAGAGTTCGAAGCTAGCAGAACTGTATATTGCTAGGATTGTTAGTCTGCATGGAAACACCAAGACCATAGTATCAGATCGAGGAACCCAGTTTACCTCAAGATTTTGGCAAAAAGTTCAGGAAGGATTAGGCACCAAGTTGAATTTCAGCATAGCTTATCACCCGCAAACAGATGGGCAGACTGAGAGAGTCAACCAGATCCTAGAGGATATGTTAAGAGCTTGTGTGTTAGAGTACGGATCAAAATGGGAAGACTGCCTGCCTTTCGCAGTATTCTCATATAACAACAGTTATCAAGCTAGTTTACAGATGGCACCATTTGAATTCCTATACAGAAGAAAGTGCCGTACCCCTTTGAATTGGTCGCAAGTAGGAGAGAGTCAGATCTTTGGACCCGACATTCTCCGAGAAGCCAAAGAGAAGGTTCACAAAGTTCGTGAGCACCACAAGACCGCCCAATCCAGACAGAAGAGTTATGCTGACAAGAGAAGGAGAGACCTAACTTTCAATATCGGAGATTTTGTGTATCTCAAGGTATCGCCATTGAAGGGAACGCAACGCTTTAGTCTGAAAGGAAAGTTAGCCCCCAGATATATCGGGCCTTTCAATATTCCGAACCGCTGAGGAGAAGTATCGTATCAACTGGAACAACCTAAAGAGATGTCAGCCATCCACAATGTGTTCCATATCTCGTTACTTCGCAAATGCCTGGAAGTGCCAGAGAAGACTAAAGTTTTTAAGAACATCGATCACAGAGCTGTTGAGATCAATAATGACCTGACATATCATGAAGTGCCCATGCGTATCTTAGAAGAAGCTTACAGAACCACCAGGACCAGGAGCATCAAGTTTCCCAAGATTCAATGGAGCAACCATACCGAAGACGAAGCCACTTGGGAGCGAGAAGATTACATTAGGACAGAGTTCCCAGATCTCTTTAGTTCCTAGTTTTCTTTGTAAATCTTAGGACGAGATTTTGTTGAAGGGGGGAAGGTTTGTAACATCCCAAAACTTTAATCCAAGGATTATTAAGATCCAAATCATAAAATTTAGGGTTAACAAAAACTTTTCCAATTAAAATTATTAAAGCATTCATATGTGTGTGCATTTAAAATAGGAGTTGATTGAATTGCCTTGTTTAAATGATCCTTTGCTTGTAAAATGATTCTTAGGTGAAATAAACATCATCTAGATCATTCCCAAACAAATCCCAAAGAAAAACAAATCAAAATGAATAAAAGAAGTGAATGGTCATTTGTGCCATTTTAATCAACATGCCTACTTTGGCTATTCCTAGAACTCAAAACCTAACAGAGACAAATGTGGATCTTTGCACCCCTTGCTAGTACACATAATGATGTACCAAGGCCCACCTTGTGATCTGCCAAAAACATTCAAACACTAAATTTAATTGGCAATTGAAAATTGAATCTATTTCATATGGGAAGATCACCCTATTTAAAAAACCACTCAAACAAGCTCAATTTTCAAAACCCAAGCACCCACAGAATCTCAAGCTTAATACTAGCACACCCACCAAAAATCTTTTCAAAATTCAAAAGTTTATTTCTTGCGTCCATTTTCACAAACACTTGGCAGGCAAGAATCAAAGTCTAAACATAGCTCATTGTTTTGTACAGGGTTTTCCCCCCATTTGATCTCCATTTAATCCATTTGTCTCCCTTTGATCAAACCAGGCCAGTAGCACCCCATCCCCTACCCCTAGTGCCAATGCCAAGCCATGCCGAGCACATGCTTGCCGGCCGACCATGCCATCGCCGCAGCAGACCACCCCTCTCCCTCTCACCATGTCTACTAGCTAGCTCACACCTCACCGCCACTCTCTGTCCCCTCCCCAAGCACAGCTGAGCCATGGACCACCGCCAATGCGCCGCGCCCAGTGTGTCTGCACCATGCCAAGCACGCGCTAGAGCACCGCGCCCGACACGCGTGCACACACCGCCCCTCGATCGCAGCCCACGTCTGCCACTCCGCCACGACCCCAGGAACACGCCAGACATGCCCGTTCGTCGCCAAATGCACCACATCCACCGCTCGCTGTGGAATCCGCCGCCTCTGCCGCTCAGAGCGTGCGCACCGTCCGACCACGTACCACGACCCCTAGTCCCACATTTACCCCGTAGAGCACCGCAAGGAGACCAGCCACCGTCCCCTACCTCGAGCCACACCGCTAGCACGCTGTGCAGCCCTCGCTGGAGCCGCCCGCCCATGCCTTTCGGTCGCACCGTCGAGCTATAAAAGGTGGGCACCCCTAGACATTTTCTGCACACCACTCACCTCCCCTCTTGCCACTGATCAGTCGCCACTTCCCCCGGAAGCCGCTCGAGCTGGCAATCGCCAGAATTTCACCGGAGCTGGCCACGCCCATGCCTTTCGGTCGCACCGTCGAGCTATAAAAGGAGGGCACCCCCAGCCATTTTCTGCACACCACTCACCTCACCTCTTGCCACTGATCAGTCCCCACTTCCCCCGGAAGCCGCTCGAGCTGGCAATCACCAGAATTTCACCGGAGCTGGCCACCTCTGGAGGAAAAGGGCCTCGCTGATTACGACCACACCCGGAGCTACCTCGACCATCCCTGAGTTCACCGTCGACCACCAGTTAGTTTTCCCCCATCGCCGTTATCGCTGGAGCCCTAGTACACCCCATAAGCACCCTACCGAGCCACTAGGGTTAGAGTTTGCCGGTGACAGGTCCATCGTCGACGACGAGCCCCAGCCGTTGATCCCCGTTCTAATCTAACGGTCCACATCGCCTCGTACCACTTCACGTGTTGTGAGCCTCTGACCGGTGGACCCTCCTGTCAGCTGTGCCCCGCGCTGCGTAGTGTCACTGGGCCAGCCTGTTAGCTTTCCCGCGCGACCCATTTAGTTTGAATTAGGATTCTTCTATTTTAGTTTAAACCTAGTTCTGTCCCCTAGTTTGAAATTCAATTCAGAGAGATTTACAAATCCAAATGGAGTGATTCCAATTTTCTTAGAAAGCTACTGAAAAGATCTACCAAAGCCCGTTGGATTTAATTCAATTAGAGTATGAGATCTCTCCTAGTAAAAATAACAAAACAGAAGCTTTTGCACCTTGCAACATTTTTATAAAATCAACCATGATAGCTTTTGAGTTGATTCCAACTCTCAAAAATCAAATTTCACCATACCTATCTGAATAGGTAATAATATTAAGGTTTATATGCAGTGACATTGGACTAGTACCAAAATAATGCTATATAGGCATTTCTAGACACTTTAAATCATTAAATCATGAACTTAAACCAAAGTAATTATGATCCAACCTTTAAATCACTTTCCCACATGTTAGAATATGTGGTGATGACATGTGTCCACATGATCCCATATTTTAAGTGGTGAATATTAAATCTTGGTTAATTTTTCAATGAGTAGAAATTACTTTTCTAAAATAAAAAGGATGAAACTAGTAAAAGAAACTTGTGATGCTTGTGATGATAATAGATCATCAAATGTGTGCCTTATAGTGCTATTTAGACTAGTTAAGTATTATTTGTTGATTGTGTACTCCGTATGTATTTATAGACGATAGTACCGACCAAGCTTTCGAGGAGGAGGAGTTCTACCAAGAAGAAGAAGAAAACTTCAACCACTGCACTGCACAAGGCAAGCCACCATTAACAATGCAAGCTAACCCTTGCAAGCTAGATAATCTAAGTACATGCATTAGGAATGCTTTGGCTATACCAGTTTGACCATTACTTACCCCAAGTGTTATTTTCCAAGCTTTACTTCCTTTACTTTACCCAAAGTTCTTTACTTGTTTTGAAGGTAGCATAAAGAGTATAAAACTTGACCTATAGAGATAACTTTCGATGTCATTCTATGGCATGAGATTGATCCCATCATTTCCACCTTAGTGAACACTCTTAACTTAGTAGTTTAGAGTAGATAAAAATTTGAGTCACTTTGGATGGGAATACTTGGTGAAAATGAATTGTGAAAACCTTGGAATGATGAGTCATTCTATTGAGATGTTTTGACATGTGTTGAGAAACACAAATGGTTTATGATGATGAAAATGTTGAGGCATGAGCCTTAACCCTTTTACAAAACTGATGTTTGGATTCGGATGCGATACCATTCCAAATTTACCGTACAACCACAATACCTGAATTGGGTAAGGCTTAGCCGGAAGTTTATATGCATTAGTATTAGTTCCCTCACGGGAGAGGTTTGAGCTGAGGCTACCTCTCAATGTTGTCCACCTATGTAGTGCCCAAGAAGACAGATGGTCATGGTTGGGAGGCCATGCTCATAGGAGAGGTGCTTATACCAGGGTGTGTAAAGGAAAGGTTATGTTTGATTATCTACATACTAAGTATGATGATTCAAGGTTATCCCTGATAGATGTATCGAATCTTGTGGTGAAAGTGTACCACCTCTGCAGAGTGTCAAACTATTCGAATAGCCACGTTCGCGGTTATGGACAATTGGAATGGCCATACTATTTCGTTGTCAGATGTTTTCCAAAATGACTTATGAAATGAGAATCTTGACTTGACCACAACAGGGTTGTGTTTATGACACTAGCTTCCCAACTTTAGTGATTCTAGAACTTTATTTTATCTTTCTTTGCTTTTGAACTCAGCTTAGGTTTCAAACTTAACTTTATAGTTAAACTTAGAGTTAGCACTTTAACTTAGAACTATACTACTTGTTAGTGGTAGTTTGCGAGTACTTAAAGAGTACTCATGGCTTTTGTCCCTGGCTATTCTCATGGCCAGACTATGAAGGAGACTACCAAGATGATGGCCAGCAGGACGGCTATGATAACTAGGACTATCTGCCTTTGTCAGCATTGCCTGTGCCCCTGAAGATGGACCCCACCGCTACGCTTATCTTTTATTCCGCTGCTTGTTCTATTAAGACTGGATCATGAGATCCTTATTTGTGTAAGCTCTTATGTATGGTTTGTAATGGATGATGTACTGTGATATCCAATCTGTTATGTCTCGCAAAAATGGTAATCCTGGGATTGCGAGGTATGGCATAACAGGCATGTGGGATTAAAAATCCGGGTGTTGACAAGTTGGTATCAGAGCCATCCTGACCATAGGAGACCCTACTTAGAATGGACGTCCGAACAAAAACTTAATTTCCAAACCAAAGTGAGTATTTATGAAAAACTATTTCCTCTCTTTTCCTTGGGAATTCATTCTTTCTCAAAAATTCATGTTCCTCAAAATTCTTACATTACTACTTAAAATTTGACACACTTGATCACTTCCAATTAAGGGCCCAGACAACATGATGCTTTGTTCTACATAAATACGATCATGTTCGCTAGTGGACCGACGACCCCTGGGTGAGACGGGGATATCAATGAAAAACTAGTAGACTCAAGGATAACGAGTAACCACTGTGCTTATTGCATTAGTCTGTTCCAAGGAGCTTAATCGCTAAGCGACCTAAAGGGTCTTAATCGTCTAGTGTCTGACCATGGTTTTGGTAACATGCTAGTAGGACTGTTGAAGTTGGGTTGAAATCTACCTAGAGGAGTTCTGGCTAATTATGTGTTGCTCCCCTACACATATATTTATAAGATTATAATTGTTACATTATTATTCATCAACCTGGCACAGTCACTGTCATCATGAACTGAATCTCCCCGCGCCTTATTTTTCCATCTACAGTAAACAACAAACAACCAAGTCGTTCTTTACTTTTATGGTTTATATTTCTGAAGTTTATATTTTATTTCTATTTAAATACATCTCATTTAATCAAAACCCATTCCTACTTCAACACTTTCAGTCAATTCACTCGAAGACCTGTGACAACTTCAGGTGTGACAGAGACTTCACCCATAAACACTTACCTTTGGGCTCCCTGTGGGATCGATATCTATACTTCGAAACTAGCTACAAACGATCTGTGCACTTGTAGACATGAAGCTATTTTGTGGCACCGTTGCCGGGGAGCTAAGCACTAAGTGTTTGTGTTTTGACATTTCAGGTGTTGCTACTACAAAATGTTCTCCTTAGGAGAGAAAGGGTCTACACGCTCTAGTAGGACGTACCTGCCAGATTATATTGAACGTGTGCCTGCTCAGAGGCGCGAAGAAATTATTGAAAAACTTTTAAGATCAAATAAAGTTGAAGTTGAAAACCTGAGTTATATTATGGAAATCATGTCTATTTACAGGACAACTCCTATGAAACCTAAGCAAACTCTCAGGGAATACAGTGCTCCAAGTTCTGGATTTCTTAAACAACCAATAGAGTTCCCTAATCCTGGAGTTAGAGAATATCGATTTGATTGTGGAATTATGAAAATTTTACAGGAAAAAGCTTTCAGTGGAAGGGAAGATGAAGACCCAGGAAGACATATAAGAGAGTTTGATGATGTGATAACATCGCTTGTACCAAAAGGTTTTCCGAGAGATTTTTTTCATCTGAAATTATTTCGATGGTCTGTTAAAAGGAAACCTCTAGACTGGTTATATTCTCTGTCTCGCCATTACATCAAATGTTGGGAAAACTGCATTGTTCAATTCATAAATAGATTTAATCCTTTTAAAAAGCTAACTGAACTAAGAAAGAATATAGGCAACTTTAGTCAGGATGTGGGAGAAAACTACCCACAACTATGGGAAAGATTCTTTGGAATGATAAAGAGTATTCCTAATCATGGCTATTCTGAATCTACTATTTGCCATTTATTTTATCACAGTCTTAATACTAAATGTAGAGAATTGCTTGACCTCTCGGCAGGTGGGTCTATAAATACTATAACTATTAAGGAATGTTTGGAATTGATGTCTACTAAGGCTAAGAATGATTCTTTATATAATCCTGACTTTGGCACTAAGCTGGAAAGAGGGATACTTTGGATAACTCCTGATCTTATGCCCGAGGTACGCAAAACAATGCAAGAAAAAGGTATACCTTCTGAACTTGCTTAGGAAAACAAAGTAGATTTGTTACAAGTTTTAAATGAAGAAGATGAAACTAGAAAAGCTTTCAAGAATTAAAACATCGACAAGTAAAATCTCATAATAACTAAGCATTTCCAAAAACACAAAACGATTTTGGTAGAACTCACTGAAAATTATGATGAGATTGGCCAAGAAATAAAACTATTTCACTAGTATCTTAGTATGATTGAAACCCAGTGTGAACAAATAGCATCTGGCTATCAAATGTTTCTTCGTGATGATAAATATATTTATGTTTCTACTATTGTTGTTACAAGAAGGGGTGAAATTCTTACAGGACCCTTAGGACCACCAGAACATGAAGCTGAAAAAGAGCGAAAGGAAAAAAGACTTGCTCGAAGCAAGCCAAGAAGATGGTACATTGGTGGATCCTCAAGATGAGACTGAAACACAGGATCAAACCAAGGAGGACCAAAACGATGCACAAGACGACCATCATGACTCTGATGCAGAGACGGTTGATCCAAGAGAAGATAAATAAATAAGCAAGGAAGATGAAGTTGTTGTAGTAGAAAACAAGAAAAGCCATAAGCAACAACAAAAGAAATCAACGAAAGAGCCTGACCCCCCACAAAAGGTAAAATACAAGAGTAAGTCAGGTGAGAAAAAGCTTCCTTATCCAGATCGAAAAAAGAAAGCACTGGATCAAGTAATTTATGATTCTTCCACAAAGGCACTTAGTGACCTTCCTCTGGAAATTCCATTTGTAGATGCAATCAAAGTTCCTACTTATAGTAAATTCCTCCGTTATATTCTTAGTAGAAAGAAAGAAATAATTGAAACTGTTGCCATGGTAACTAGCTATCCTGCTAATGGGAAGTTGTTGTCTTAGTCTGGAGATCCAGAAATACCAACTATTTCATGCTCAATAGGTAAAACTGATATTCATAATGCCTTGTGTGATCTAGGAGCAGGAGTTAGTGTAATGCCATACTCCCTCTATAAAAGGTTAGGATTAGGGGAGTATTCTCCTACTACTATCACTTTACAGATGGCTGACAAGTCCACTAAATAACCCATTGGTATGATTGAGGATGTTTCACTTAGAATAGATGAGCATGTTATTCCCACTGATTTTATCATTCTTGAAATGCCAGAAGATGAAAAATTATCTATAATACCTAGAAGACTTTTCCTTAGTAATGTAGGTGCATTAGTAGATTGTGCTCAAGGAAAGATAATCTTCAATGTTTATGATGTTGAAATCATCCGGTATTTTCCAAAGAAGCTAAAAGCAGGAGAAAGATATGTTCCACCGGTAAAACGAGTTCATGTGGTAAGTACCTTTGATAAGGGGCAACCCAAGGTAAGAATTCGAGAACATAAGAAAGGTTGAGTTACTCAACCATTCTTAATAAATGCTTAATGGGAGTCAACCCATCTCGCCAATTAAGTAGATTAGAGAGTAAGAAGTTCATCGCATTCCTACCACTTTTTCACAGACATTCCTGCAAAAGCGCGCCTGTGAAGATATAGCTATCAAAAAGTAGTAGAAACATCGATTGGACGAGTATAGGATAATAATAAGAATAAAAGTTTGAGTTTTCCATTTACAGAAGTTAAAATTTTGCTTTCAATATGCTAATGTTGGTCGATAGTTTTTGCTATCAATTTTCTGTTAAAAATAAGGTATTTCGCTAAGTGTTGGGATAAGAAAGTATCCTCGAAGAAATAGAAATTGTTTGATGATTACTGATGGTTTAACGACCAACTATACGGCGGGAATAAAAATTCCGGCCATATAGTTCTAGCCGTATAGATATCTTTGTCATCAACAAATTTTCTTCGAAGGCATAGAGAGTTTTACGACCAACTATACAGCGGGAATAAATATTCCGGCCGTATAGCTATGGTCGTATAGATATCGATGCCTCCGTACAAGATTCTTTGAAAATCACAGAGAGTTTAACGACCAACTATATGGCGGGAATAAAAATTCTAGCCGTATAGCTTCGGTCGTATAGATATCGATGCCTCCGTACACGATTCTTTAAAAGGTACCGAAAGTTTAACGACCAACTATACGGCGGGAATAAAAATACCGGCCGTATAGTTACGATCGTATAGATATCGATGCTAGTTTTAGAAATTTATCTCGAGAGACAGATAGTTTAACGATCAATTATACGGCGGGATCATTGCGATCCGGCCGCATAGTTGCGTCCGTATAGCTATTTTCTATATAAAGAAATCCTAGTTGGCGGCGCCACTGCAACTATATGGGCGGAACCACATCACCCGCCCGTATAGTTCCGGCTGTATAGTTTGGTGCGACCACAAAATCGCACCAGAGCGGCTAGGTATTCCTCCACTCCTTATTATTTCTCTCATATTCTCTTTCCAAACCTCTCAAAATCCACCTAGAACTTTCGATTCTTCACAGATTTTGTTTGTTTGAGTGGGAGAATCAACATATCGGTATGTTTCTCTCCATATCCATGCTTTATTTTCAGATTTCCATGGTTGAAACTCTCACATTGATCTAGTAGATGAACTCAAGCTTATTTCGTTTTCCCTATTAATTTCTCACATTAGATTGAATGTTTCCGTGTAGAATCATTCATATATCATATAGAAACTATATGCCTAAGGTTTTATGGTGAAATTTTTAAGTGCATCACGATGAACAAAATTGGTAACGTCTTTCGTTCGAGCAAGCGCCAACGAGGTGAGAGCTCGAGCTTGGGGTCCCAAGCCCCATGAAACTCAAAGTTGGACATTGTCTCATCAAGGAGGGTGCTTCCCACACGCTGGGCCGTCCACAACTTTCTCACCACGGCAGGGTTGTAGGAGGATTTCAACCTCATGTGCAACAGGGTGGGGTTGGAGGTACTTGGCTTCGCAAGCCACAACACCTACGCCGAGCTCACCCATGAGTTCCTTGCCTCCTTCTATGAGGACCACAAGGAGAAAGGTAACATGTGCATGATAAGCTTCACAATGAACCAGCAACACTATGAAATAAATTTTGAACAATTTTATAATGCCTTCAGCTTCCCTCATACTGGGGAGCCCAATGTTACTAATCTCTATAGCATCACAAGTGGAGAGACTTGGGAGGTTATTTCTGTTAATGGTGGCACTCAATTTTACCAAAAGAAGATGTCCACCATCCAGATCCCAACCATCCGCTACTATGCTTTGTTCCTCGCCAACACACTGCTGGGAAGGGGTGACACTGGTTCCGTGGCCAATGCAGAGATGGCAATAATCACCAAGGCTCTCTTCCCCACTGCACCGCAAACCCCAGTCCTGCAACTCTACTCATCCAACACTTTCGCCACCAGAGCAACAAGACCAAAGGTGATATTCACATTGGTAGATTGGTAACCCACCTAGCCTATGCATTAAATATTGTACTACCTGTTATGGAACCTGTTGACGGCTCCAAACTTATGGACGTCAAGTATTTGACTGCTTGTGGCTTCCTTAGTGTTTACCATGCTAACTGGAGGCTCCAAGCATATCAATTCAATTATCTTGGTGATGCACAGAGAGCAGGTCCATTTGCCATGCCCCCAAGCCTTCTCAATTGTGGAGAAGGACGCTTGGATCCTCACCAAGGACCAAGTGATGGAGATTCTGGCTGAGGTCCAGCTTGATGAAGAGGAAGGTGAAGAAGGAGGATATCAGGATGAGCAGGAGAAGGAGCAAGAGGAAGAGCAGGGACACAACCTTGCTTGGGAGGGATAGAAGCAGTAGCAACCAGGAGGAGCCTGGGACTCGTGGCCCAACCAACCACACCAGGGGTACGACTACGTCCCCTACCAGGAATTCTAGCAGCTCAACCAATGCGTTGGAGAGATCGACCACACTCTTTAGGAAGTGAATGAAGATGTGAATACTTTAACTCACAACTTCAGTCACTTCATGACCCACTTCCCCGACTACTACCAGTAGTATCCGCACCAGCCACCAAATGATGGCAACAACTGAGCCTGGCAATATCCTAAGCTTGGGGAGGTTTGAAAACCTCCAAATTTTGCATTCATGTTTTTATTTCTTCAAAATTTGCATGTTTATTTTCAGTTTTGCAGTCCTAAACCAAAAATACAAAAAATATTAGTTGTAACTTTATTTTCAAGTTCGTTTCTTTGTTTCTCTCAGAGATTGCTTAATTTCAGGTGATTTGGCAATATGGAATTTAGGAGAGGTTCGACTAAATACAAAAACGAAACAAGCAAGAGGAGGTATCACATTCCTTTCATCATACTCTTTGCAACCTTAAATTTACCCTACAATTATTGACTTGCTTGCACTGGAGTCACTCCCCGCCTAGCTTGTTATCCTACAAATTCTATTCCTTTGCTAGTGTCTCCTTTTTAGCTTTGAAACAATGAGCAATGAACTTGGTTAAAAATACTTCCTACATTTTTACAACAAGAAAAAGCATTTGAAAGATGACTTGAGTCCGTGCTTAGCTCAAAGAATTTTATTTTAGAACTACTCCATCCCATTTGATCTTAATATAAATAGGCTCGATAGTACCCTTGATTGAAATTGTTTGATTAAATGGATGCTTCGAAGTAGTAGAAATTATGCCACTACTTTTTCTAATAATTACTGTAAGATATTGATTTATGCATGTCATTACACTCTGTCGTGCTCCATAGGGAACTATTAACTCTGCTGGCCAACGAACGATCTAAATGTGGGAAACCACTTGATTTCGGCTATTGAGTTATGTAAACGTCGATAGCAGCAATGCTATGACGTGTAAATTTTTTATTCTCCTCCTGGTTTCACGTTCCAAGTGAAGTTGTAGTACTCCTCTAGCCCATTATTGCTAAACAATTATTTATTGGCATGGTCACGAGTGCAACCCTAATTAATATGTTAAAAATAGTGGCATGCTTTCTCTATGAAAGAGCTGAAGTTTTTGAAAGACAAAAGAAAGAAAAATGTGCTTTGAGTGTCTTGAAATTTTGACATTGGAGTAGATGAGTTGTTCTTAAATTAAATGTTTTGATGCCAACTTGAGTACTCTTAATTGGTTAAACAAACAAGAACACAAAGTTTTCATCTCTCAACAAAGAGAGGCACCAAAAGAATTTGTCTCACATTCCTAGCTAAACTTGCGACTCTTGCTTGGGCATATGATTTATTTGCTGACAAGATACACGTGGTTAGGAAGTGGACTCAGTGCAATCTAGTGAATACTTGTATGATAATATCTAAGATTACAGGAATTGCGAAGAAAAGAATTTGACACCAATTCAAACTTGTGAGTTCCTTTATTTTCAGTCTTGAATCTCTGTTATTCTTCCTTATTTCCTTGTCACTCGAGGTCAAGCAACATCTAAGCTTGGGGGTGTTGACAGCTATGAGATTTGACACATTTTTGATAGTTTTTATTGATGGTTTTCTCCTGGATTTGATCGTTTTCTGGCTTTACCTAACGATAATACTTTGGTAGCAAGGAAAACATGGTTTTTAATGTGTGTTTCAGGTTCTGAACGTCAACAGAAGGTTTTAACTAGAGAAACACAATATTCTAGAGAAAACAAGCAAGTCTCACTTTGCAAGCACGCGAGGGGACCTCACAGAAGCTTTTACGAGCAACTATATGGCGGGAATATTTTTCCGGCCATATAGTTGCCGCCGTATAGTTGCCGCCGCCTCTATCTTGTCAAAGGACAACTTCCGTGAAGGGACCAATTACGAAAACACAACACAACAGCCGTCACACCATCCATGAGTGAGAAAGAAGAGATCCGGAGAAGAAGGAGAAGACGTTCTTCATCTCGCTCCACAATCTTCAACCTCCTAGCCAATAGACCTCCATAGCCACTACTTGTACTTGAGAGAGAGAGAGGGATCTCCACCTTGCAAGACTAGGTTTTGAGATTGTTTCTTCCCATCTTGAATTGTGTTGGATGTTTTTCTATTCTTATTGTGCATCTCCATGGTAATATCGAGAAGAATTCCCTTTATTTGATTATATTGATGATCCATTCTTCTCTCATGTGTGAGTAATTCCCTTGGGCGTGGGACATGTAGGGGATTGGTGAGATGTGATGTGCCTTCATATATTTTTCATTATTTTGTGATTGACTCTAATTACTATATTATGTGTGTTTGACTATCTGTGGGATGCCTAATGCTTGTTGTCCAATTAAGGGCCCAGCCAACATGATGCTTTGTTCTACATAGATAATATCTTGTTTGCTAGTGGACCGGCGACCTCTGGGTGACACGGGGATATCAATGGCAAACTAGTAGACTCGAGGATAACGAGTAACCACTATGCTTATTGCATTAGTCTGATCCAAGGAGATTAATCGCTAAGCAACCTAAAGGGTCTTAATCGTCTAGTGTCTGACCTTGGTTTTGGTAACAGGCTTGTAGGATTATTAAAGTTGGGATGAAATCTACCAAGAGGAGTGCCGGCTAATTATGGGTTGCTCGCCTACACATATACTAGGTGATACCCTGCGCTTTGCTGCAGCAAATTAGTTCAATTAATAGAAAAATATGTATGAGAAAAACAAAGAAACAAGTTAAAGTACTTTGGTTAATTTTTACTACACATTGACCATTCGAACCCCATAAAATACTATCACTTTGAATTGTCTCTGCAAACCTGTGTGCAAAAAAGAAGGCAATCATTGTTTTATGTCTAAATCATCTTGTATTTTGTAACTATAATATTTTTGTGTAGATGATCGGAATGGTGAATGACCAATGTGAGACGTGCCAATATTTGGCCGAATAATATAGTTGTTGTATTCAAGCATACTGTAGCAATCTGCATGTTAGCTCCCTACAAAAATCAGAATGTTAGCGCCACAATACTTCAACGTATCCCTCTTTCTCTGGTCAGAAAATGGAAACAAGAAACCCATGATTATTAGGGTTCAATTTAGTATTTAAAATATCCGAACCTTTGATGATTTTGATAGTAGGAAGGAATGAACATACCAAGAAATGGCCAGTACTATATTCTTGATCCTTTATGTAGAATCCAATCCGCTCTTGGTTCCCAACTGAACCAAGCTAGTCTAGCATGATGTTTAAACCCCATAGCAAGCAGTGTAATGTCTGTAGTAGTAGACTGAAATGGAAGGATAAAGTGACACCTTGCACGCACCTATTCATATGATTTACATCGATCCGTATAAGATGCTCATGGTATTATGGTAGTTCAGTGATCATGATAAATCAGTAAGAAAGAAAAAATACTGCATAGTAACGAACCGAGAGTTAAGACTGCCGATGAACCTAGGAAGCACCAACAGAGTAAGAATCTTAATTACCTGAATTTTATTTTGTTGAAATAGAAGATTCGTTTGGATAAATCAAGGAAACGATGGATCTTTGACATTCGTCTCCACCACTCTGCTAATATGTGGGATACAACAGGATTAAACATAGAATGGACACTATCAATATGAGCTACATGGAAGTATACTAAAATTGACAACATTATCAAGCGATAGTGGCAAGGAATAACATTAGTTGAACACCATACCACAACTAATTTGTTGTATAATTCATCAAGTGGGGCAACGGCAGAGTAACGACTATAGAATTGGCAGTAGTGACTCTAAAACTGGCCGGAAGGAAGAATTGGAGCTAACCGTCTGCATGCCCAAGAAGAACAATCATGAACATGCACCGTGGTCCACGCACCGCCGGTAGCGCTCAACTTGTACAGAAATTGAGATCATATGCTTCTCAGAAGATATGAATTAAAAACACTTCCCGGATGTAATAAATTGTTCAGCAAACAAAAAGACAAGAGTCAGCCTCTATGGAGTTGTACCGCTACAAGTTGGATACTTGGACTGCTTGCAAGATCAGGCGTGTTCCTGGGGAGATTACATTCGACATATTTTAGCTCAGCTAATATTATACCATCCTACAAAAGACATTAGAAGAGAATTATAGAAAATGTAAAATAAGTAATAGATAGCCGTGAGGGAGGACTGGTCTGAGCGAGGAAGCCAGCACCACAATCTCTAGCAGTGGTCTTCATATTCAGCATGCATGTTGTTGTTGGTGGCTGCTGCTAGGCCTGAAGGGAAATCGCCTGGTACTGTGGGCATGGAATCATGCTGCGAGAACACCGCAACGCTTCCATATATTGTTAGCGGATGCAGATGCACGGCTTGAAAATATGAGGAAGAACCAAACAATGAGGAACATATCGCCGTAGTGGACGCATTACTGGATCTCAATCACGGAAGTTTAAATGCTGCTCTAATGGGGACGTGAATCAATGATGCACTAATGGGGAGGTGAACAAACAATGCGTGGTTACATTTATACACGGTGAATTAAGACTAATGCATGCACCTCATTAACCTGATGATGTGGCAAAAGAAAATTTTGCTTACGTGGCCTTGATGAGGTGGCATGCTTACATGTTGAGAGAAATATCTTAGTGGGGATGACCTATTTAGTTATTATAGATCTGTAAGATTATAATTGTTACATTTATTATTCATCCACCTGGCACAGTGACTATCATCATGAACTGAATCTCCCCGCGCCTTCTTTTTCCATTTGCAGTAAACAACAAACAACCAAGTCGTTCTTTACTTTTATGCTTTATATTTTTGAAGTTTATATTTTTGTTCTATTTAAATACATCTCATTTAATCAAAACCCATTCCTACTTCAACACTTGCAGTCAATTCACTCAAAGACTTGTGACAACTTCGGGTGTGATAGGGACTTCACCCATAAACACTTACCTTTGGGCTCCCTGTGGGATCGATATCTATACTTCGAAACTAGCTACAAACGATCGGTGCACTTGTAGACATTTGTACAATGAGTAGAGTAAATTTCAGGACCTTTACAATATATATGCATGCAAAACAAATTGTGTTTTATCTCTCCTTCACTCCCACATCACCACCCACACCTCGGCCGACTGATCTCTTTGTCGTCCACAACGTGGCGCTGCGTACGCGCGTCGACCGACGACCTGCCTTGTGTTGGTGGCTTCATGTCTATGTCTGGCGTGTTCGTGAGCTGCATTGGTGGTAACCATTTTGGTCCGTGGCGGCAAAAAGTATTACTACTATAATAGAGTAGCAATTCAAACTTTCCCAGTTTTGAAATTTTCACTTCCTTCACAAAAATCCGGGGGAAGGATATTCAATAGATCGCCATTCGCTGTACTACTAGTACAAGTATGAGTACTACATAAGATCTGGACAAGGGATTGGTTGATCTGGACAGCCAAAAAAACAAAAACGTCCCATCACATTGCATTCCCACCATTATGATCTAGCCAGCCTTCCTAATTCGCACTACTCCACCTCCATACCCTAGGAAGAGGAAGCACCAAGCACACCCGCAACAAGCCGGTTCGAAAGTGAGGAGCGTGATGACTGCAAGTGAAAGATCATTTGTAGCTAGTTTCGAAATAAAGATATCGATCCCAAAAGGAGCTGTAGGCGCAATACTAAAATGCTTTTAACTATAACTAAACGAAATACTTAAGAAATAACTTTAAGATGCAAGATAAGTAGAGCTGTTTTTGGCTTTAAAGTAAAGCAAAACTTAATGCAGAAAGTAAGAATCGCATGTGTAATAGAACTTTGGAACTACAATAGGGAAAAGGCGTTCTCAGGGAGTAGCGGAAACACCGCTAGCAATTTAGACTAAATAATCGAGAGTATTATAACGAATATTCTCATAGTGCACATGTATGTGGGAGGAGCTCCATATATGGACGATTTGCCAGCAACCGCTGCACACATCGTCCTCATAACCATAGTAGACAGTAACCGACAACAATCGCATTACCGCGCTATGAAGGGATTTCTCCTGTGGCATGGACATAGCTTGATGAGTTCTCCTTGGTTCCCCAAGTTAGTACTTAAAGAATGACAACAGCTTTATAGTCACAGTAAGCACTATCATCCCTCCGTCTACTAACAAGTAATCCCCTCCATCGAGTCCCCATAAGCGGCAAATATTAAGAAGGTGCACTTCTCCTTAATATGAAGATGAAGTCAAGTAAAACATACACATAATGATGTATAAAATAATAATCTCTATCTCATCTCAGTCATATGCTAGGGTTTCTCCATCTCCCCAAGAACTAAAGTTCTACTCAGACATGGAGGTAATCAACATCATGGCAATGGTAATGGAAACAATCATAGGTGAATAGTACTTGTATAAATCCATAATGAGTATAGGAAATACAACAAGATCTAGACAAGGTGTAGATGGGATGGATGAAGATGGTGTCGATACAGCGGTGGTTGATGGAGATCGATGCCTTAGCCTCCAAGATCTGCGCATGGTGAAGATGGATACCTGGCGAATGAGTTCCCCCTCCAGATGCCTTCCAGAGGTGAGGTTTTCGCGATTTCTGGGTGTTCTGTATGTCGTCTCCCTGAACCAATTACATGGGGTGAAACTATTTAACGAGGCGGAGGCGGCACCAACTATACGACCAAAGCTATACAGGCGGAAGAAATGCTCCCGCCGTAAGTTGGTCGTTGCGCTCTCTACCTCCTTTGTTTGCTTCTAGTTTTCTTCTAGTATCATTAATATTTTCCAAATAAGCGATTTACGTTGTTTTTGACTCCTTTTCTCCATAGTACAACTGCTTCAATAATTGTATCTATTGGATCCATCATCTATCCTGATCCTAGTGAAAAAAACATACAATATGCGCGCGAGCGCCGTAAAATACCAAGATCCTACATCTACAATGCAAAATAGTAATGTAAAACATGATAAAAATATGCACTCATCAACTTCCCCAAGCTTAGACTCTTGCTCGCCCCGAGCAAGTTTTTAGCTTAATGCATGTGATCCTCATATTCATGAAGCTGAGTCGATAAAATAAATGAGGCAATTGCAACATGTGTTTATATTGTTCGATATAGGGGAATAAGTTCATGAATAGTACCTTACTCAAACCATCTGAATAGTATTGCGAGGCTTCCACACCTTAGGTATCAATAGTTCATAAAATATGAATCTCATCATAATGTAAAATAATCTGGTTCAACCAAATGAGTCAATGAGGTAATCCCAAGTGTTTTAGGATCAACGTATTCACTTGGGATTCAAAATCTCAAAAATGTCTCTTTGTCATACTACAATACAGTGGTATATGCCTATTTGCTCTTTGCACATTCGCTCTTTTCTTCTTTATTTTTCTTTTCTTTGCATATATTCTCACACTTTTGTGTTTAAGTGTTGTGCAAAGGAGCTAGCCATATATACCACTTCTTGTAGGAATTCAAAGTTTGACAATCTCAATTATCAAATTCCAACTATATATGAAGCATTATTATGACTTGAGATTCTACCACGACTTGTTCTCACTCTATTTAGATAGCACTTTAATTTTCCTTTCTTCAAGGTTTCCTTTTCAACTTAATTGTATTGATAATTTTCTTGTGAATCAAACCGTAGACTTACAGCATATTGACCAAATTATCTTTATGTGTTCCATTAATACCAATGGTGTGGAAGACTCCTATTTCTATCATCAAGTGCAAGTAAAATCATACTCAAGCCATTCGTATATCAATAAACCAAACACAAACTCAATATTGCTCCATATATAATAATAAACTCAGAATTTCATAAAAGGGATCGACTATTCCTGAAAGGAATTCTAATGATGCAAACTTTATTTCTAGTTTGAACTAATGCAAAAACTATAATATAGAACTTATAAGAAAGATTACAAGGTCTTTAAAAGTCTCCCCAAGCTTGGAATCAAGCCAGGTGGGATCAATTAACTCCTTATGGGTACCTATTCCTCCTTTTGGGTAGATGGAGCGTCACCTTCTTCCTTTACGTTGCCCGCTTTAACTATGCTTTCAAAGCAAATGCTGAGCTTGGCCATGTCGTATTGGAGCTTCAACATTTTCCTCTTGAGAAATTTCTTCTCATCTATTAACTCAAAGACAGTTTTAATCAAGAAACCAACTCTACCATCGATTACATCAAACTTCTTTTCAAGGTCTTTTATTATCATCCAGTAGGAGTCAATCCCCTCTCCAATTGTTTCAACGCATGCTTTAGAAGCCTTTTCTAACTCACAGATCTTGTCATGAATCTCATCTTGCCACACCTTCTTAGGTTTAAGAGGTGATGGACCAAGAGGAGGTTTATAATAGGATCCCATGTTGTAACGATAAGGATTAGGGAGGTACTCATCCTTGTTCCTTTCCCGCTCAGCTTGTCTCATCATCTCCATCCTCTGTGGGAACAGGTCCTCCCAATTTGGGAGAGGCTTGATCTCCAGGTCGGATGATGATGATGATCCTTTAGATTCTGCTTCCTCGATCGTCTTCATGGGCTTCTCATCTTTCTTCTTCCAGATCTGGTTGACGTGGAAGGGTTGCATGGCTTTGTTGCAGGGATGTTATTAGAGGACTTGTATAGGGATGGCGACGATTTTTCAAGGCTGGAGGCTGTAGCTATGCAAAAACTTAATGAAAAAGGTTAGATGCGATCAGCTTTAAAAGGAGGGCTAAAAAACCCTAGCCTTCTTGTATAACGAGCAACTATACGGACGCAACCCGTATAGCTCCCACCGTATAGTTGTGAACCCACTATAGATTAGATCTACGACGGAACCTAACTATACGGCCGGAACTATACGGGTCCTCGACAATTTTTTTAAAGAAGGGTCGATAACTATACGACCGCAACTATACAGGCGGAATTTTTAATTCCGGTCGTATAGTTGGTCGTTAAACTCTCAGTACCTTTTGTGGATGGAAGCGTTGACGTTGCAACAACTATACGACTGGAATTATATGGCTAGAATTTTTATTCCTGCCGTATAGTTGGTCGTTAAACCTTTTTTGTCCACCAAAAATTTTCTGCTTTTCCAGGTATTGTTTATTAATCTGAAACTTAACCAAATATCGAGTTTTGACAGAGAAATGTCAGCTTAGACTTTCGACCAATTTTGGCATCATCAACCTTCCTTCTTCTTTGCTAGAGCAGGAATAATAATACTCAAACTAGAATTTAACTGAAAATTTAAAAACTTACTCAACCTTTATTTCACATGGGTTGCCTCCCATGAAACGCTCTTTTATGGTCAATAGCTTGACCGTAGTACCGCTCATACCGTCTTGAGTACATTCTTCTTGTAATTACCATTCTTCGTATATCTTCGCTTTATCACTTCTTCGGGGGTGCTCAACTCTATAGTGATTGCACTTATATCTTCTTTTACCTGATAATGCTTTAAGCGTTGTCCATTTACCACCCATGCAAGAGAGAGTGTTTTTCCTTGGAGCTTCACTGCTCCCAACGAATAGGCTTCTTCAACTACGTATGGACCTTCCCACTTCGACCCGAGTTTTCCTGGAAACAACTTAAGATGAGAATTATAGAGCAACACTTTGTCTCCACTTTTAAAAAAATCTTCTGTATTTTTCTATCATGCCATCTTTTAACCTTTTCCTTAAACAACCTAGCATTCTCATAGGCTTCACTTCTTGTAGCACCTCGGTAAAACCACTACTAGAAAATCGCTTGTTGTTTTTATTTTGTGCATCATTATGATAGCATGCTCATGTCATCATGCCACATTGCATATAGCATCCTTCTATTGTTTTGTCTTAGGTTGCATTGCATTTGTATCATGTTTATTGTATTTTTGTTTTGTGTTGATCTTGCTATCACCTTTATGTGTTTCCCCTCTTATCTCTATCCTATATTTTTTATTGCCAACTGAGGTTCCCTCTTACTATATTGAAGGAACAATAATTTGAAATAATAACTTGTTTTGGAAGCAATTCCATCTCTATTTTTGTTTTCACCTATTTTCTATTTATCTCGTACAAATGCCTAAATGGATAATATGGGTATCATCTTGCTAGCACTCTATTCCTTCTTGTCTATTTAGTTGGATAGGAAAGTTCTCCTGTTTAAAAATCTCTACAAAATTCAAATAGTTCAAAAGTAAAGCAAATTACTAAAAGGAAAATATTTTTTACAAATAAAGGAAGTAGTGAGAGAGGGCATAGCCAGCAGCAAGCCCATCAACCACCTGCCCTGTTTGTTGCCTACGCTTAGAGACGGAGCAGAACGAGCTCAGCGTGCGCATCGCACATCCACCACACAAGTCTGCCCCTCCTTCAATCCAGATCGCAGCCCCGCGGAACCCTAGACAACCACTCCCACCTCCACCCATCTTTTCCCCTCCAACTCGCCTCCGCCCCGGTCTCCCGGTCGCCGCCATGGCCGGCCTTGCAGCAGCTCTAGCGCCGGCACAAGCTGCACCACGACTGCCGTCGTTCGCGCCAAGAGCTTCACCTTGTTCGCCATCATCACCTACTCCTAGCAGCTAGGAGAAGACAACATGAGCACGTCGAGGTCGTCATCGCTGTCCCCGTGCCCACCAGGAGAAGAGCTTCATCGTCGCTACCGTCACCGTCCACCTCGAGCCAGGTCGGCTCGCCAGTAAACTCTGGGTGAGCAGCCACTCCTCCTTGCTCTCTTTTCCATCTCGTTCATCTGTCTGTGCCAAAGCGACGTTTAGTCGAGCACCTCAAGTGCACGCCGACGCCATCGTTCCGGTCGAGCCCCTCCTGCAGCACGTCTCCATGGTCAAGCGTGAGCTAGGGTTCTGGTTGTTGTCCTTATAGGCGCACAAGCAATCAGGCTGGGGAGCAAGCTCGCCTCAGTTGCAGAACATCTGTCCGTGCGTGCTGCACCGCACCTCTCAAACACATTCAGCTAGCTGGTTTTTGCATTGTGTGTTTTGTTTTAGTAGTTTAAGTTATGTTGCTCTAATTAAATTAGTTTGCATCGAATGCTGATCAACAACAATAGCAGTCTCACTGGTTGGTACCAACACACCTCTGAGCGCATTTTTTCTCTCTTAACCAGATCATGGCCATGGCTCCTGGTTTGGGTCGTCGCTGAGTCGGGTAGTGGTTGCTCCCTTGCGTGTATTCCTAGGATGCACACGAAGCTTTTTAGTTTCGTTTTGCTTATTTTAGCTAGCTGAGTACGCACAACACTGTCTACCCTATCTGTAGCTAGCTGGTTTTGCGTTTTGATTCAACTGCCTGGGTGCTTTTCTAGTGCTAGTCTAAAATTTGTTGATCCAGCTATGTACGTCCTGAATGGATAGGTCTGTCTGAACTTTGATCGGTCTCCTGTAACTTGTCTTCAGAAAACGCACACAACTCTTCTTTTTGAATCAACTAAAATCGGGACAACTCAAGTCTGTTTAGAACAAGTAACTTATGTTTGGAGGTAGAATCATGGAAGGGCTTTGGAAATGTAATATCTTCTTCTATCTAAGCACTCTAAAATTTTCCCATTAAACAAATACGTTTGATGAATGATTAACTCATAACTTTTGCCTAACAATTCCAAATCTAATAAATGAGCTGTCTAAAATGTTTAGAAAAACGTGGGAGTTTCAAAACTGCAGCTGGTTTTGCGTTTTGAACATTATAAAGTTATGCCAGTTATAAAAATGATTTATGCAAGTAATTTCTTAGAAAAAAATACGAGGAATCCATATCTGCCTTCAAGCACGCCTTTTGCATCAAATATCTTTTATTTACTAAAGTGGTATGCAAGCAAACATGAAGTAAATGTGACTATTTTAATTTAATATTGCAAAGTTTTGTTTGTTAGCCACTTAACCATGATCCAGTAGTGTTATAGACGCATCATGCGTCATATTATCTTGTCATGCATTCATATCATGATCATGCCGGATCTTTTGCATTAGTTGTAATTATTGCGTCGTTTGCTCTTTTAGTGCTTTGCTTCTTCACGGATAGGACGATGAGATGTTGTGAGATTCGACAAGTTCTTCGGATGATCTTCAACACTGTTTTCCAGGCGAGCATTCTCCCCCTTTCTACCTATTTTGCATTTATAGTCTTTACTTTCTCATGTTGATCTATTGCTATCCGTGTCGCGATGCTTTAGTAGTCCATACCAGATATATTCCGTGCAGCCTTTATATTGCCTTGGACACCTCATATTACCTGTTGGTTGGTAGATAGATGGTCTAGCGAGTCGTAGTCGCTTGCTCATGTGGGATCCCGTGTCGTGAAGTACCACACAGTTGTTGGAATGTTGTCATATGCTTTACGGTGGAGAGGATCATGACTTTAAATACAACTATTAAATTGCTGGGATAACTAATGAAAGAGGCACCGGTGGGAAATATATGCTATTTGGTTTTTCATGTCTACTTATGTCCCGTAGGCCCCGAGTACTTGATACCTGTTCCTTGATTATTCGCACTATCCACATCCGGGAGACCCTATGGATCCCCCTTAGCCAGAGCTTGATTCATTTCTTATTTCTTGGGGCCACAAACTAGTTTGGAGCTTTATTACTATCCTGTACCTATGCCATGCTTTACTGCTTTATTTACGATTGTGCGTGGAGCACCTGTACTGTTTTGGATCGTGACACGTTTTCGCTGTATCGACAAGCCCATTCACACTTTCGGGTTCCCAGTCGTTTACCGCCGTCTACACAAACCCTGGGTCCGTCTCGGAGCCGGCCAACTTCGTCACGGGTAGCTTAGTGGGGTGGCCCCCTGAAATCTTTTATGAATCCTGTGATTGCTTTGTCGTGAAATCCTCGTAGGGTTTTGATTTGGTTTTTCCGAGGTTGATCGTGTGTGTGTTGCTATTTGTGCACCCCTGCAGGGTAAAACTTTCTGAAAGCCGTGTCCGCGGTTATGGACGACTTGGAGCACGGTATCTCGATCATAGACAAGCATAACTAAAGTAGTGCGATAAAGTAGTAATCAGCTTCACTACAATGCAATGGATAATAAAAGTGGCAACAACTAGTGGAACTAGGGTGTATCGTGTCATGTTATACCTGCCTAGTAAGTATCACAACTCTAATGGAATGAAATAGAAGTGCCAACAACTGCTGGATTTGGGATGTCACATACTAATTGTATCTGACTAGTAAGTACTGCAACTACAACTGAATGGTTAACTAAAACTGCCCACTGCTTATGATATCGGGATGACTCATGCTATCTATATCTGACTAGTAAGTGTTTCAACTATAATGGAATGAATAAAACTGCCAACTGTGTGAGTTCCTCTGTTTGACTTCCTCGTTTGGTCTCGAGGGGGAATACCAGGATGGGTATGATTGGTGTTAGTATAAGTTTGGTTCCGAATAGGTCTTTCTTATCTCTCTCTAATAGCCGACAGGTTATCGAGTCTCTATAGGTTGTTTAGTGCATGCTTCGCTACCGCTTCAGTCCACCATACCTATGTAGGCGAGAGCCGCCGAATTCTAGCCTCGCCGTGTACTGGCCTCAGTACTGACGCTCCTCTTTTCCCTTTGCCCTTTGTTGGCACCCCTTTTGTTTTAGCAGGTTTGAGTTCGACGGCGTTAGCAGGGTTACCCTTCCGGCTTGGCCTGGGCAGGGTTATGGACGCGACTGGTTATTCTTCAGGGCTCTTAGCTCAATTTGCTTCTTATCCGTACTCGGATGTTGTATCGATTTCAAGGTGATTTGGATCTTTGTACTGTATATCTGTATTCTTGACTCAGTGAGTCGTTGCTGTATATATATCTGTTCTGTGGGTTCCATCGTGGACTATTGTGTAATGATATTACTTCGTTTTCCACCCGCACGAAAGTGCCTGGTGGACATCCTTGAATCGTTTCTATGCGGGTTTGGCGGGCAGCGCTAAAACTTGCATAGGGCCGATTCGAGGGTGTTACACTTCTAAAGTCATCTAAAGCATGCATATCTAATAAATGCTTTTCCCCTACTACTTTGAGATCATAATTTAGATTCTTGATTGCCCCAAAAGCTTGGTGTTCTAATTGGCATGCCTTACTGTACACCATCTTGTAAGGTGTCATACCCATTGGATTTTTAAATGCAGTACAGTATGCCCATAGAATGTTATTTAACTTGTACGACCAATCTTTTCTTGATTTGTCTACCGTCTTCTTGATTATGGTCTTTAGTTATCTATTTGAGAGTTCCACTTAACCACTTGTTTGGGGATGATATGGTGAAGCAACGTGGTGAGTTACTCTATACTTGCTAAGGATTTTCCTGAAAGTCCCTTACATAAAATGAGAACCAGCGTCAGTAATTAAAAATCTAGGAACTCCAAACCCAGGGAATATGACATCCTTGGTCATCTTCACTTAGGTAGCTACATCTGCATGATTTGTTGGGATAGATTCAACCCACTTAGTAACATAGTCCACAACAACAAGAATATGAGTATAACCGTTTGACTCTGTAAATGGCCCCATGTAATCAATTCCCCATCATCAAAGGGTTCAATTATTAGACTATAATTCATTGCCATTTCTTGTCTCCTACCTATATTACCTCTTCTTTGGCAAGCATCGCAATATTCCACATACCTGTGTGTATCCTTGAGCAAGGTGGGCCAATAGAATCCGGATTGAAGTTCCTTTGCAGCAGTCCTTTTACCTGCATGATGCCCTCCATATGGACTGTCATGACAAGCCTACAATATTGCATTCATTTCGTGATTAGGAACACACTTCCGAATCATTCCGTCAAGTCCCTGACAATATAAAGTAATATTTAAGATCATTAAAGAATTTCATTGTTTGATTTCTAACATACCGGGAGGTAAAAAGTTTGTTACCAGATAGTTAGCATAATCTACATACCATGGATCAGCAATTTCTACCTTTGCTAAATATTCTCCTAGAAATGATTCATTAATAGGTACGAGGTCATTAATTATTCCCTCCATCCTAGAGAGATGATCTGCTACCGGATTATCCTTACACATCCTATCTACTTTTTGCAAAACATATTTTTGTAGTAATAAAACCCACCTAATCAACCTGGGCTTATCATCTCTTTTCACAAGCAGGTGACGCAAGGCTTGGTGATCCGTATGAATTATTACCTTAGAATTAACCATGTAAGATCTAAATTTGTCACAAGCAAAAATAATAGATAGAAACTCTTTTTCTGAAGTAGCATAATGTTTCTGAATCTTATTATGAGGTCTACTAGCGTAATAAATAACATTCAAATTCTTTCCATCTCGTTGTCCCAACAAAGCCCCTAAAGCATAATCACTATCATCACACATAATTTCGAAAGGTTCATCCCACTTTGGAGGTTGCATGATAGGTGCTGAAACTAGTTTATCTTTAAGGTTCTCAAAAGCTGCAATGCAGTCATGGTATAAATAGAATGGAGTTTCTTTATCAAGAAGATTGGTAAGGGGAATAGCTAGTTTAGCAAAATCTTTTATAAACTGCTTATAAAATCCTGCATCTCCCAGAAACATTTTTAAGCTTTTAATGTCATGAGGTATTGGGAGATTTTCTATAGCATTTATATTAGTTTTATCTATTTCTATTCCCTTCTCCGAAATCTTGTGCCCGAAAACTTTACGTTCTCTTTCCACGAAACAACATTGCCCCCAATTCAAAACCAAGTTTGATTGCCTGCATCTCTGCAAAACTCTGGTCAGATTGTAGAGACAATTTGCAAAAATTGTTCCACAAATGACAACATCGTTTGTTAAGACTTCCATAATCTTCTCAACAAAATCATCAAAAATCTTCAGAACACATTCCTGAAAAGTTGTTGCTGCATTACATAAGCCAAATGTAATTAATCTATAAGCATATGTGCCATAAGGACAAGTAAAATTTGTTTTCTCTTGATCTTCTAGCTGTATGGAAATTTGAGAATATCCAGAATAACCATCAAGAAAACAAAAATAAGAATTATTAATAAGTCTTTCTAGAATTTTATCCATTAACGGTATAGGTTTATGATTATTTTGTGTCTCATGATTTAGTTTCCTAAAATCAATGCACATACGATATCCTACAATTGATCTCATAGGAACTAGCTGACCTTCCTCATTCAGAGCAGCATCAAGACCACCTTGTCTTGGTATGCAATGAGCTGGGCTAACCCACTTACTGTCAGAAATCGGATATATTATGCCAGCATCGAGTAAACGTATAACTTGTTTTCTTACTACCTCCTTCATCTTAGGATTAAGCCTTCTTTGCGTATCTAGTACTGGTTCAGCATCATCAAGCATGGTAATCTTATGTGTTACGATAGATGAATCTATTCCTTTAATATCACTCAATGTATATCCAAAGGCTTCATGATGCTTAACCAAAACTAAAATGAGTTTATTCATTTCATTTTCTGATAGACACTTGCTAATAATAAAGGGACATTTATTTTCATTATCTAAAAACTCATACCTCATATTATCTAGAAGTTTTTTCAATTCAATTGGTGGAGGTTCTTCAACTCCTATTCTTACCAATTCTTCATAGTCATGTGGATTTTGTGCTTCTGGAATCAAATCAATGTAATCATCCATGTCTTCTTTCTTCTCATCATATGGTGCTTCTTCCCAATTAATCAATCTCCTTTCTAATTCATCTTGTGGAGTGCTGAAATGAATTGCCACTAACTCGGCAATCGTCTTTTCTTCCTTGATGTCCTCCACTTTATATGGCCTCTTCTTTAGTTTGGCAAAGTGGAATGTCATTTCCTCTTCCCCAAACTTGAGCGAAATGGTTTCCTTCTGATTATCCACTCGTGCTTTGGTGATGGAAATAAAAGGCCCGCCTAAAAGAATAGGGCAAAAAGAATCTCGAGGCATATCAACAATATGAAAATCAAGGGGGTACATGAGTTAGCTAATGAAGACATAGATATTTATGATTACCCCTTCCGGTTTTATATTGGTTCTATTAGACAATTTAATAATAGTGTCTACCGGTTCAACATCTGGATTATTTAAGTTGTAGCGAAGTCCTTGATAAAGTGTTGACGGCATAATATTTATGGTGAAAATTGGTTCACAAATTCCATATAAGAAAGTTTCTCCACAATATATAGGGATCATAGGTTTTGAAGTTTCATTACCTCGAACCTTACCTTGGATGAATTCCGAAGTTTCACGGTATAACATTACCACTTCATCCTCCACTATTCGTGCCTCCATAAGGTATTTTATTATAACATTATTTATATTTGTAGCTTCAAAATTCCTTTCTAGTTTCTTCAATCTCTTCTTTATTTGTTCTTCCTCTCTTTGTCTTTTCTCAAAGATTCCCTGTATAGGTATCGGGAGAACTCTTCCATTCGTGCTCTTGCACGCTTCGTTTGTTCGAGAGGTTTACGAGGTTCCCATTATATAGGTACCTGCAAATGCCCTGTATAATTCTCAATAATTTTCTTTACTGAGTAAGAATCAATACCGAGGGTTTTAATCATTGTATCTATCCTCTCATCTGCAAGGAAATCATTAATGCAAGCATATTCTGAAAAACTATTTGTAATATTTTCCTTATCTTAAGAATTTCCAGTTGCTTCTTTCATTTTTATTAGTAGATTCCAAGCCTCATCATAGGTATAAGATAGAAAACTGCCATTTCAAGCAGTGTCTAGATTTGTCCTATTTTCAATATTTAGCCCTCCATAAAATGTATGGGTGATTAACCAATCAGGCAAATGATGATGGGGGCAATTATCTAGGTAACTTTTATACCTTAGATATCCTTCATATAAGTCTTTACTAGGATTATTTTTTAAACTGATAATAATACCTCTCATCCTATGAGCTTTTCTTTTAGAATAATATTTTGATAGGAACTTGATTGTCAATTCCTCCCAAGTCCTTGGTGCTTCTGCACAAAAAGATCCATACCAGTCGCAAATATTATGAGAGAGAGTTTGTCTAAACAACTGGATTTTAACCATATCAAGGTTACAGTTGTCGAAAATAAAGGAACTGAGAATATCTTCAAAGAATTGTAAGTGTCCATATGGACTTTCTTCATTGGTTCCTGCAAATTTCTTAGAGTGTAATAATTCGAATAATAAAGGATGGATCTCGACTCCATCCGGATTTATGCTTTTGTTGACAGTTATAAAAGCGTCCATGGGCGAACCCATTTTCCTTAATGCCTCAAGCTGGTTTAAATGCTGAGTATTATCCATTGTTGTGGTACTGTAACTCAAGTAAAAATTAGTACAATGAAAGTAAATAACTAAAAGTTTTTAGTAAAGTGACTTATAGCGCTAAGCTCCCCGACAACGGCGCCAGCAAATAGCTTGATGACTGCAAGTGCACAGATTGTTTGTAACTAGTTTAGAAATAAAGATATCGATCCCACATGGATTAGTAGGCGAAAGACTAAAATGCTTTGAACTATAACTAAATGAAATACTTACGAAATAACTTTAAGATGCAAGATAAGTAGAGTTGTTTTTGGGTTTAAAGTAAAGCAAAACTTAATGCAGAAAGTAAGAATCACGTGTGTAATAGAACTTTGGAACTACAATAGGGAAAATGCGTTCTCAGGGAGTAGCAGATACACCTCTAGCAATTTAGACTAAATAATCAAGAGTATTATAATGAATATTCTCATAGTGCGTATGTATGCTGGAGGAGCTCCATATATGGATGATTTTCCATCAACCACTGCATACATCGTCCTCATAACCACAACAGAGAGTAACCGACAACCATCGCATTACCGCGCTATTAAGGGATTTCTCCCGTGGTATGGACATGGCTTGATGAGTTCCCCTTGGTTCTCCAAGTTAGTACATATAGAATGACAACAACTTTATAATCACAGTAAGCGCTATCATCCCTCGGTGTACTAAGAAGTAATCCCTTCCATTGAGTCCCCATAAGAGGCAAATTTTAAGAAGGTGCACTTCTCCTTAATATCAAGATGAAGACAATTAACACGTACACATAATGATGTATAACATAATAATCTCTATCTCATCTCAGTCATATGCTAGGGTTTCTCCATCTCCCCATGAACTAAAGATCTACTCAGACATGGAGGCAATCAACATCATGGCAATGGTAATAGAAAAAATCATAGGTGAATAGTACTTGTATAAATCCACAACGAGTATAGGAATTACGAAAAGATCTAGACAAGATGTAGATGGGATGGATGAAGATAGTGTTGATGGAGTGGTGGTTGATGGAGATTGATGCCTTATCCTCCCGGATCTGCGGAGGGTGAAGATGGATCCCTGGCAGATGAGTTCCCCCTCCAGACGCCTTCCGGAGGTGAGGGTTTCGTGATTTCTGGGTGTTCTGTATGTCGTCTCCCCGAACCAATTGCACGGGGTGAAACTATTTGACAAGGCAGAGGCGGCGCCAACTATATGGCCGAAGCTATATGAGCGGAAGAAATGCTCCCGCCGTATAGTTGGTTGTTCGCTTCTGGTTTTCTTCTGGTATTATTAATATTTCCTAAATAAACGATTTACGTTGTTTTTTACTCCTTTTCTCCACAGTACAACTACTTTAATAATTGTATCCATTGGATCCATCATCTGTCCTTATCCCGGTGAACAGACATAAAGTATGCGCGCAAGCGCCGTAAAATACCTATATCCTACATCTAACATGCAAAGTAGTAATGTAAAACATGATGCAAATATGCACTCATTAGAGCGCTCCGTTTTTTTCCCACGTGAAGCAAGTAGTACTCCTTCCCAAATTAGGACATGTATTACTTCTGGTCAAAGTCAAATTTAATAAACTTTGACTAAGTATACGACATCCACTCAATGGTATTAGAATCATCATGAATTTTTCATATTATATCTATTTTTCATTAGAAAAGTCAGTATATTTTTACACAAGTATTCCAGTACGTGCAATGCACGTCCATTTTCAAAGTTTAAATATAGATGTTCAGGACACTAAAACTTTAAACATACATATAGTACAACAAATCAACAATGTTCCAAGAACATTAACTGCGATAAGTTGCATGGTGTTTGTTTAAAGTAGTTCATTTGATCCGAGACACTCATGAGGTAACCTGAATGAAGTTCACCAAGAGACACACTTCTTAGGAGTGCGAGAGCCCGGGATGATGGGGTCTCCAAGAGTGTGGCAATGAGTGGATGAGCTTGTCCAGGGGATCGATCGTGATGCAGCGCTCGCTGGGTTATGCACATGCCGCCGGCGAACCTTTTTTCACGGGCTTTTCTTAAGCATTGGTGAAGACAGTTCCAAAAGATTGTAAAGTTCGGTTGGAAAACCGTAGTTGTGAGTTCGTGCAACCTAGCTCTACTTTCTTATGATCTTATATTTTTAATTTTCTTTAATAATGTTGTGGCTGACAATTTTGATATCTATACTTTTTACTTTCTTTTTTCTATATAGTGTACCAGTTTTGAAATCTTGAATCATAAGATTCAAAGGTAATATCAATTGTCCGATGGTTTTGACCCAATGGTACAGACGTTGAAATCAAATTTTCCAGCTCAAGTATTTTCACGTTTTATAAATATAAATCCAGACGAACGGATGAATGGTACTCTAGTATAGTACAATCAGAAATTCATTCAGAGATGAAGTCCCACTACTTTTCCATGGTATGCAGGAACGTTTACTGAGTTACTGCTACCATCATACAAAGTGCAACCCCTTTAGAAATAAGATTCTCCTTTTAGATATGACCCATCGTAAATACTTTTCGTCACTATAGAGGATTATATTGGCATCTGTACTGGTATGCCTTGCGACATTACTGGTAATTGTATTATCATCTGGTCTGTGGTCTACATTCTGTAAGAACCGAACAGATGTTGCTTTGACAAAAACACAAACAGCTAGCGTGCAGGAAGAACACAATACCATCAAAGGGGAAGCCGCGGCAAAATGTATAAATGGGAATTGGTGCACCTGGAGTATGAGTTAATGTGGTGAGATATGATTGATGTTAGTAAGAAGTACTCCCTCCGTTCAGAAATATAAGATGTTTTAGTTTTGTGAAGTGAATGTATCTAGACGCATTTTAGTGTATAGGTTCACTCTGAACCTCTACGAACCTATGCACTAAAAGATGTCTAGATACATTCGATTCACAAAGCTAAAACATCTTATATTTCTAAACGGAAGGAGTATTACTGACATGGAGTAATTCACTTGGACCTTCTACTCTGTGACAGAGGACGCTGTGGAGCCATCGCCACTCCAGGTACGTCGGCCATGACAATGGAGGGTCAGCTTAGGGAGGCAGGGGCGAGGAGTGCTAAAGCTTGGGAATGCGGATGGGCGTGCGTAGGGTTTTCCGGTGACCGGTACCTGCGCAGGAGGTGACCGGGATTTCAGCTAGATTTTTTTTGGACCAAAACGTATGGAAAAGGAAGAGGAGAGGACTGATGAGGAATGCGGAGATTGCCCAGGTATATGGTACAGGAAACAGCGGTCCTGGGCGGAGGTAGATGGCAGGGGTGAGCCGGCGGCTGCCCGCTGGGAGACTGGGAGCAGAGGACATCGGCGTGAACAGAGAAGGAGGTGGCGCACATGAGCTCAGTCGAGAAGATTCGAGAAACGACATGGCAAAAGTGCAGAACAAATGAGAAATCTAAACCATTGGATGTACCCACATCAATGGCCAGTATTCATAGGATTCGCTCATGTTTGATCTATTGGATTAGCAGAACTGACGGTCGATATTGTTTTGAGCTGATGTTTGGTGGGAAAAGTGTAGAGATGGTGGTAAATCCCAAGTTCAAAAACTGGTGTACTATAGTAGTAGAGATATAGTTGGCAGAACTTTATAAAGATTGAATTTAACCAAACCTAATATGCATCCTAATTTGGGAAAGAGGAAGTAGTATGAAGAGTATGGCTCGATGAGCTTCTCTCTCGAGAAGGAGCTGTACTCGACTATTTTCCTTGCTTCGTTTTAGGGTCCTTTGTGTTAAATGTATGGACCTCGATGTAATTTTCCCTTTTTAGGTCCTTGATGTAAAATGTACTCCCACCATCCGTTTAAAATTCTAACTAGAAAGTATAAGTGGTGAAATTTAAATAAATTTAGGCTCACTTGTCAACGAGTATGAATATTTTTGGATTTCAAGCCGAACGACCAAGGTCAAGGCCATATAACAACATCATACTTTATGCTGATGACCCCATATCAAAGAATCCGCATGGCAAAAGACTTGGCCATGTTTTGAAACAATCGAAGAGGAAGTAGTATGAAGAGTTTGGCTCAGATCAGCTGAACTCTTGAGAAGGAGCCAAACCAGAAAGTTTTCCTTTTAGGGTGCTTTGTGCTAAATGTATGGACCTTGATGTAATTTCCTCTTTTTTAGGTTCTTGATGTAAAATGTACTCCCACCGATCATGTAAAATGCTAACATAAAAGTAAGTGGTGAAATTTAAACAAATTTAAGCTTAGTTGTCAACGAGTATGAACATTCTTGGATTTCAAGCCAAACGAGCAAAAGGTCAAGGCCATATATTTACATCATACTTTATGCTGATGATCCCATATCCTAGAATTTGCATGGCGACAAATTTGGCCATATTTTGAAAACAATCGAAGAGGAAGTAGTATGAAACGTATGGCTTGATCAGCTGCTCTCTCGAGAAGGAGACAAACCTAACTGTTTTCCTTTCTTAATTTTGGGGGGGTTGTGCTAAATGTATGGACGTCAATGTAATTTACCCTTTTTAAGGTCCTTGATGTAAAATGTTCTTCCACCGCCCGTGTAAAATTCTAACATAAAAGTGTAAGTGGTGAAATTTAGATGATTTTTAGCTTACTTGTGAATGAGTATAAACATTCTTGGATTTCAAGCCGAAAGACCAAGGTCAAGGCCATATCAACATTATACTTTATGTTGATGATCCCATGTCAGAGAATTTGCATGGGAACAGATTTGGCCATGTTTTGAAAATAATCGAAGAGAAAGTAATATTAAGAGGTTGGCTCAAATTAGCTGATCTCTTGAGAAGGAGTCGAACCAAACTTTTCCTTTTAGGGTCCTTTATGCTAAATGTATGGACCTCGATGTAATTTTTGATTTTTTGAGGTCCCTGATGTAAAATGTACTCCGGTCGACCATATAAAGTTCTAACCTAAAAGTAAGTGGTGAAATTTAAATGAATTTAAGCTTAGTTGTCAAGGAGTATGAACCATTCTTGTATTTCAAGACGAATGACCAAGGTCAAGGCCATATCTACATCATACTTTATGCTGATGATCCCATATCCAAGAATATGCATGTCGAGAAATTTGGCCATATTTAAAAAAAATCGAAGATGAAGTAGCATGAAGAGTATGGGTCGATCAGCTACTCTCTTGAGAAGGAGCCAAACCGACCGTTTTCCTTGCTTAATTTTAGGGTCCTTTGTGATAAATGTATGGACCTGGATGTAATTTTCCCCCTTTTTAGGTCTAAAAGTGTAAGTGGTGAAATTTAGACGATTTTAAGCTTACTTGTCAACGAGTATGAACATTCTTTAATTTCAAGCCGAACGACCAAGGTCAAGGCCATATTAACATCACACTTTATGCTGATGATCCCATTACATAATTTGCATGGTAACAGATTTGGCCATGTTTTGAAAACAATCACAGAGGAATTAGTATTAAGAGTTTGGCTTAGATTAGCTGATCTCTCAAGAAGGAGCCGAACCAGAATATTTTCCTTTTAGGGACCTTTATGCTAAATGTATGGACCTTGATGTAATTTTTGCTTTTTTGAGGTCCTTGATGTAAAATCTACTCTGATCACCGTGTCAAGTTCAAACCTAAAAGTAAGTGGTGAAATTTAAATGAATTTAAGCTTAGTTGTCAATGAGTATGAACCATTCTTGTATGTCAAGACGAACGACTAAGGTCAAGGCCATATCTACTTCATACTTTATGATGATGATCCCATATCCAAGAATTTGCATGCCGACAAATTTGGCAATATTTTGAAAACAATCGAAGATGAAGTATTATGAAGGTATGGCTCGATCAGCTAATCTCTCGAGAAGGAGCCGAACCCTACTGGTTTCCATGCTTAATTTTAGGGTCCTTTGTGCTAAATGTATGAACCTCGATGTAATTTCCCCCTTTAAGGTCTAAAAGTGTAAGTGGTGAAATTTAGACGATTTTAAGCTTACTTCTCCATGAGTATGAACATTCTTGGATTGCAAGCCGAACAACCAAGGTCAAGGCCATATCAACATCATTCTTTATGCTGATGATCCCATGTGATAGAATTTGCATGGAAATAGATTTGGCCATGTTTTGAAAACAATCAAAGAGGAAATAGTATTAAGAGTTTGGCACATATCAGCTGATATCTCGAGAAGTAGCCGAACCAGAAAGTTTCCCTTTTAGGGTCCTTTTAGCTAAATGTGTTAACCTCGATGTAATTTTTGCTTTTATGAGGTCCCTGATGGAAAATGTACTCCGATCGACCGTGTAAAGTTCTAAACTAAAAGTAAGTGGTGAAATTTAAACAAATCTAAGCTTAGTTGTCAATGATTATGAACCATTCTTGTATTTTAAGATGAACGAATAAGGTCAAGGCCATATCTACATCATACTTCATGCTGATGATCTCATATCCAAGAATTTGCATCCTGACAAATTTGGCCATATTTTGAAAACAATCGAAGATGAAGTAGTATGAAGAGTATGGCTCGATGAGATACTCTCTCGAGAAGAAGCTGAACCCGACTGTTTTCCTTGCTTAATTTTAGGGTAGTTTGTGCTAAATGTATGGACCTCGATGTAATTTCCCCCTTTTAGGTCTAAAAGTGTAAGTGGTGAAATTTAGACGATTTTAAGCTTACTTGTCAACGAGTATGAACATTCTTGGATTTCAAACTGAACGACCAAGGTCAAGGCCATATCAATATCATACTTTATGCTAATGATCCCATGTCAGAGAATTTGCATGGCAACAGATCTGGCCATGTTTTGAATAATCGAAGAGCAAGTAGCATTAAGAGTTTGGATCAGATCAGGTGATCTCTCCAGAAGGAGGCGAACCAGTTTTTTACTTTTAGTGTCCTTTATGCTAAATGTATGGACCTCGATTTAATTTTGATTTTTTGAGGTCCCTGATGGAAAATGTACTCCGATCGACCATGTAAAGTTCTAACCTAAAAGTAAGTGGTGAAATTTAAATGAATTTAAGTTTAGTTGTCAAACTGTATGAACCATTCCAATATTTCAAGATGTATGACCAAGTTCAAGGCCATATCTAAATCATACTTTATACTGATGATCCCATATCCAAGATTTGCATGCCAACAAATTTGGCCATATTTTGGAAACAATCGAAGATGAAGTAGTATGAAGAGTCTGGCTCAATCAGCTACTCTCTCGAGAAGGAGCCAAACCCGACTGTTTTCCTTGCTTAATTTCCTGGTCCTTTGTGCTAAATGTATGGACCTCGATGCAATTTCCCCCTTTTTAGGACCTTGTTGTAAAATGTACTCCCACCGACAGTGTAAAATTCTAACCTAAAAGTAAGTGGTGAAATTTAAATGAATTTCAGCTTATAGTTGTCAATGAGTATGAACATTCTTGGATTTTAAACCGAACGACCACAAGGTCAAGGCCATATCTTTACATCATAGTTTATTCTGATGATCGTGTATCCAAGAATTTGCATGGCGGTAGATTTGGCCAGATTGTGAAAACAATCGAAGATAAAGTAGTATGAAGAGTATGGCTCAATCAACTGCTCTCTCGAGAAGGAGCCAAACCTGACTGTTTTCTTTGCTCAATTTTAGGGTCCTTTGTGTTAAATATATGGACCTCGATGTAATTTTTCCTTTTTTATGTCCTTGAAGTAGAATGTACTCCCACCGACCGTGTAACATGCTAACCTAAAATTAAGTGGTGAAATTTAAATGAATATAAGCATAGTTGTCAACGAGTATGAAAATTCTTGGATTTCAAGGCGAACGACCACAAGGTCAAGGCCATATCTCTACATCATAGTTTATGCTGATGATCCCATATCCAAGAATTTGCAAGGCGACAGATTTGGCCATATTTTTAAAACGATCGAAGAGAAAGTAGTATGAAGATTATAGCTCCATTAGATGCTTCTTGAGAAGGAACCGAACCCGACTATTTTATTTGCTCAATTTTAGGGTCCTTTGTGCTAAATGTATGTACCTCGATGTATTTTCCCTTTTTTTAGGTCCCTGATGTAGAATGTACTCCCACCTACCATGCAAAATGCTAACCTAAAAGTAAGTGGTGGAATTTAAACGAATTTAAGCATAGTTATCAACGAGTATGAAAAATTTCTTGATTTCAAGCCAAATGACCACAAGGTCAAGGCCATATCTATACATCATACTTTATGTTGATGATCCCATATTCAATAATTTGCATGGAAAAGGATTTGGCCATATTTTGAAAACAATCGAAGAGGAAGTAGTATGAAGAATATGGCTCGATCAGCTGCTCTCTCGAGAAGGAGCCAAACCCGACTGTTTTCTTTGCTCAATTTTAGGGTCCTTTGTGCTAAATGTATGGACCTCGATGTAATTTTCCCTTTTTAGGTCTTTTATGTAGAATATACTTTATGCTTATGATCCCATATCCAAGAATTTGCATGACGACAAATTTGGCCATCTTTTGAAAACAATCGAAGTTATTAAAAACAAAAAATAATCAATTTCAATTTTTGAAGTGCCAGGAATTTATTTTCTAAAAAGAAAGTAAGAAGAATTTATTTCCTTTTTTCTGTTCAAAAAAAGAGCGAGAAGAGACTTTTTTTAGGGAGAGCGAGAAGATACTATGAGCACAGAGGAGGCAGCGAGAGAGCTACGAAGATGAGGATTTCAAGGCGGTGCGATGTCAGAGCAAACCTGGGATCGTTTCCTCACACGAGGTACAGGGTATAATGAGTAGAGTAAATTTCAGGACCTTTACAATATATGCACGCAAAATAAATTGTATTTTCTCTCTCCTTCACTCCCTCATCACCGCCCACACCCGAGCCGGCTGATCATTCCGTCGTCCACAACATTGCGCTACGCACGTGCGTCGACCGACGACCTGCCTTGTGTTGGTGGCTCTGTGTGTGTGTGTCTAGCGTGTTCATCAGCTGCGTTGGTGGGAACCATTTTGGTCCTTGGCGGAATAAAGTATTACTACAACAATAGAGTAGCAATTCAAACTTTCCCGATTTGGAAGTTTTCACTTCCTTCACGAATATCTGGGGGGAAGGATATTCAATAGATCACCATTTGCAGTACTACTAGTACTACAGGGTACAATGAGTAGTACCAAAATAAACTTTTTTTTGATGATAGTTCCAAAAGAAACTTCATTCAACCATTAACACAACCACACGAGTTTACATATATAGGACTCGTTGTTGAACTAGTGCAGGCTCATCGTGTCCTAGCACCTAATCTGCGCCGCCAGCGGTAGCTCGTTAGACATCGACACCAACAATAGCTGCAACGATAGAGATGACTGTTGACTCTTCGGCACCTCCGAATAAGGTGGCGGCACCTCCTGAGCCATCGCCGGCACCTCCGGATAAGGAGGTGGCACCTATGGGGCCATCGACAGCTTTAGGAGGAAACTGTGGATGAATTAGCGGTTGTTGGGAAACAGGTCCTAGTAGTTGGTGAAAATGTTGGAGCCGATGAACACCACCATCTCGCAGTCGTAGTGGAAGGTCTAGGAGTAGAGGAGACGGGCGTCCTTGAAGTTGACGAACTTGACCTTCAACGTCCCGTCCGTATTGTTGTAGAGGCCGTACATCTGGTACTTGCGGTGATCATACCCAGCGTTGAGGAAGGCGCACACCAACTGCCACATTGTTCTCCACTGGGAGAAGGCCCAAATGCGCAGGGCATTGTCCTCCTGTGCGGCGATGTCGGGGTCTTTCGCTCCGGTAGGGCGGGTGGCCGCCGGAAGGTGGCCATGGATGACAAACGAGGATGGAGATGGTTGCTGGAAGCGGGGGATTAGAGATGGTTTGGTGTAGGGAAGGGGAGAGATCAAATATGAAGGAGGTGATCCGAGATTAATGTGGCAGATTACCGAAGAGAGGGGACAATCAATATCGCTGATGAAGCCAATGCGTGTGGCAAATATCGATGATGATGACTAGGTTAAGAGATTGGACGGAATGCTAACTCTGCTTCCCGCATTGGATGTCCTAGTCATAATTTTGTGGTGCGTCCAAGGCGATCGCGACCTCCCCAATCTATGGGCCCTACGCCGATGACTAAGTTGATGGGTCAAAACTAATTGATAAAGTGAGATCATTCCTATTAAAATATTGTGGTTATGATATAGGGAAGGCCCCTACATACATACATAGGTGAGAAAATGTAGGGGTGTTGCTCGACTTGCTCTAAAGACTGTCAACATAATCTTCTAGACGATGCTCTAAAAAAAGAATCTTCTATATCCTATGATGGAAAATAAGATCCAATGGTTTGTAATGTTTGGGTCCGCGAGTCTTGATGCAACAGTCAAAGTTTAAAGTTATTCGTACACTATGTAGCGGTAAGATAATATAATAGGTAAAGCTAAAAAAGTTTTAAATTTGATCGACATCTATAAAGTATGGGTATATTAGGTTCTTGTATTTGTATCATGTAGAACTCAATGTTGATTAGCTATACCTAATATACTTGAAAATTTTGGTAACATGGTCTACATAAACGGGGGAGAAGATTCTAGAATGATGGAGAAGTGCGTTTTGAGGTTTGTGCATAGTGTCTGTTGTGCTAAAGACTATCAATAGTATCGTTTAGATGCTAGAATGGAAAAGAAGATCCAATGGCTAACAATGTTGGGATTCACAAGTCCTGATCCAATGCTCAATATTCGAAGTTATTCGTTGAGAATTGGCTCAAGACTCATGAATCCCAACATTGCTAGCCTTTGGATCTTCTTCTCCATTCCACCATCTAGAAGATCGATAGTACTAATTGATAGTCTTTCTTATCTTATCTTATCTTATCTTATCTTACCACTATATAGTCTTCAAATAACTTTAAATATTGACCACTATTAGATCAAGACTCGTGAATCCCAACATTGTCAGCCGTTAGATCTTCTTTCCATTTATAGGACCAAGAAGATGCTATTGATAGTCTTTCTTTTCTCTTATCTTACCACTATTCTTACCGCTATATAGTGTATGGATAACTTACTAGTACTAGTAAAAGGCACGTGCTACACACATATATATATATATATTGTATGAAATGCAATTTATTAATAAACATTAAGTTCTTGTTAACCAACAGTCTTGTTAGAGAAAAATACATACATTAAGTCTATTAATAATCACTATCTAGACATATTGAGAATACATCCTACAGTGCTATGGATTTATTGGGGGGAGAGGTGTGACATGATGGTTCTAGAACATGGTGGATTTTGCACTGTGTACTGTTCAACATGAATCCAACTACTCTGAACCATTGTATCTAACAGTCCAACGGTCAGGATTGATGCTATGTATCCAATTCAAAACTGCTCCATTATAGTAGTAGAGATATATAGTGTATAGATAACTTTGAATATTGACCATTGAATCATGTCTCACGAATCCCAACATTGCTGCTAGCTGTTGGATCCTCTTTTCTATTCCATCATCTAGAAGATACTATTGATAGTCTTTGTTATCTTATCTTATCTTACCACTATATAGTGTATAGATAACTTTGAATATTCAGCGTTGGATCAAGACACACAAATCCCAACATTGCCAGCCGTTGGATCTTCTTTTCCATTTTAGCATCAAGAAGATATACTATTGATAGTCTTTATTTTCTTATCTTACCACTATTATATATGTATAGGGATAACTTTTAATATTGGCTGTTGAATCATGACCCGCGAATTCCTCATTTGCTGCTAGCTGTTGGATCCTCCTTCCACCACAAGTCTTTTGCCTTGTTAAAAAAAGGCTCCTCCGCCCAAAATTTGGTCTCGTCACTGCCTTTCGTGAGAGAAAAGGCTCCTTGATGAAGTAGAATCATCCTCCCTCTATCCTCCTCGATGCGGTATTGGATGCTATGCTCCACTCATGCATCTATGCCTAGCACTTGTTCAGGCGGGAAGCATCACAGCAGTCACCATGTAAGCTTCCACGCAATGGAGTACAACCGTGCAGGCGCAGCAGTGCAGAAGTTGGGGCCCTTGGTGGTCTAGCCCAACTTTCATTCTGTTTTCCTCGTGCTTCCACCTAAAAATGAGATCTGGCTTGTTTTCTTTCTCTTCCATATTTTAGGCTGGTCAAGCGCTAAATAACTTAGACTTGTAAAACTTTCACATGTTACTACATTCACAGTATTGGGTAATAACATGTATCTACTGTCATGCAAGGCCTAATTAATTAGCTTGTAGGAGTAGCTCATATGGAACTTGGTTTCATTGACTTGATTCCACCAAAATCTATAGGATTCAAAGGATTTCCAAAGAAATTATATAGGATTCCAATCCATAGGAATTTTTTTAATAGAATGTGTTTGTTTCAAAGGATTAAATCCTACAAAATGCCTATGCATTGCTTCCCTACACTGCAATCCTTTAGGATTTATAACAAGAGGTGAGACCTCTTGGAAAAATTCCTATGTGTCTATGACATGTACCTAAACCCTATAAAATTTCCTGTGTTTTTCCAGTCAAACACCTCATCTTACCGATTTCTACATTTTTCATTTCTATAGGATTATAAGAGAGAACGAGGCAATAGCCTAGTGGTTGGGTCGCAGTTGGCACATCCAAACGAAAAGAGTTTGATCCCTGTCAGGTATGAATTTCTGAAATTCTCACCCTGACCCGCTTCTACTATATATAAAAAAGTGTCAAGTTCCTCCTAGCACTGTTTCATCTTTTTTTATTAGTGTCACGCCATTCTATTCCTGCACTTCTCCTATTCCTATGTTTTAGAAATCCTTTGAATCGAACGAACCCTAAATACACGGTGTACATGCCCTACTATTTTACTTATAGCATGGTGACTACTCCTTAGCAATTCCAAGAGTATAGTCAACAACTTGCTTGTACAATACACTAGTTACCTCCAAAGGTTTACTATACTTACACATGACTACTTTATGTGTAAATGGCCCACCTCACATACTCACAAAGTGCTTAGGAGTAATATGGCCAACCATCTAGTAGGAACGTACTACCTTGGTTTCCACGAGGAATAATAAACATGATTTTTGGTAACTTCCGTAAAAAAATCCTTCGCAATATGGCCTAGTGGCCTACCATGTAGGAACATACCTTGGTTTGAAGCTAAACAACCAAGGTATGACCATATTTACATCGTAATTTATGATAAGGTCCCCTTTTCAATATATTGGCGCATCTTGGCATGGTAAACAATGTTTATTACAATTGTAATTTTCCAATTTTTATTACTAGAAAAATCAGTTACAATTTTTCAAGTAACTGTTCTTATAAGCAAGCACAAATGGAATAAGGCCCATATGACAACCCCATTTTTTCACACATAGTGCACACAATTTTATGGCATTTCTAAAGTTACATAATTTTACGAGCTAGCTAATTTTGCCACTTAAACTCCCTCTATCGATTTACGAAAATTATGTCAAACTTGAACTATGATCATATGATAGGCTGCTCGCTCTTAAGCTTTCCTACAAACTGGCAGATCCAAATGGAGGCTAGGGAGGTGAATGGACCAACTTAATTAAGATTTCTAAATAGCCTATATATTATACATAAAAATAAAAACATTATTAAATGAAAAATTTCCCTTTTGGACTGCCCTCACATGTTGAGCTGGATTTGCAAAATCGTTTTAAGGGACCCAAGTTAGTCAATACTATCGATAAACACTAGGAGGTTTGAAAGATTCAACTTGCAAAAAATTTACATGTTGGCCGACAAATTCTGGTGAGTTTAAAAAATAAGAAAAAACAAAAAATATATAGTACTTGCACACGACATCCTCTTGCGCGAGTCCCCACCTGCCATGAAAAATAATGGCAAGCTTTAGTTTGGATAACTCTTGATAGTATTTATTTGCAATGTGGCATACCATGTACGAACATGCTTGGGTTTCAAAACAAATGGCCATGCTTATGTGATAATAATGTCATATTCGGTAAATGCGGGGCATGATATGGTAAACAATGTTTACGTTTCTAGATTATTTAACAAAGTACACGACGAATAATTAAGGCTCATAAAGCTAGCTACCAGCCTTCCATTTTTACATAAAAGCGGACCATATTTTATGGGAAATTCTCCAATTACATGAACTTTTGACATTTCTAGCTAATTTCAACCACTTAAAGTACTTGTTGTTGATTTATTAAAATTATATCAAATTTTAACTATGACTGCATGATAGGTTGCTAGCTCTCTAATTTCACGTAAAATCGCTTCAAGGTACTAGAGTAGTAAATCTATAAAAAACAACTAGAGGTTTGAAACCGTCAAGTTCTTTCGAAGAATTACACAACGGCTGACAAGCTTGAACTGGTTATGATTTTATGAAGAAAAATAAAGAAAAAGCAAAATAATGTATTAATTTTGCTTCACGTTCTCTTGAGCGTACTAGTTGTGGTAAGTATGAGTTTGGTTACTTTCGAAAACCTTGCTTCGCAATATGGCCTACCATGTTGTGAAGATGCTTAGCTTCCAAATCAAATGACTAGGGTCATGGCTATATCTACATTGCAGTAGACGAATATTGTGCCCATATTTAGTAGATGAGCGCACGTTGGTATGGGAGAATGTGTTTAAAATCATAGTTTCCAACTTTCACGAACAAAAAATAGTTTTAAATTTTGTAAGTGATAGACAATGTTTATTTGTTAAGTTAGTATACAAAGAATAATGCCTAGAATGGTAATACCCCATTATTCGCACATAGAAGACCATGTTTATGGGCTATTTTCAAGTAATACCATGAATTTCCAATCTATCTAGTAGCTATTTTCTCCGATTGGAACTACTTCAGGTCGATCTACCAAAATTGTATATATCAAATTTGCATGATGAGTGCGTTATAGGTTCCATAATCATTTAAGGTACCCAAGATTTGAATATATAAAAACAACCATCAGGTTTGAAAAATTCAAGTTCTTGGAATGTTTATGCACACAAAATTCATCACTATTCGTCATTACAATCACTATAATTATGTTCTTGCTGCCAAACTTAAAGGAAAATCATCATAGATCCCTGCTCTTCCCTCTCTTTCTCTACCCATCCCCTCTTAGAAAGCTTCACAACACCCATCAGGTACACGTAGTGCTTCCGCGCATGATTATAGTTCAAAGAGTACTAGTCTGGCGGTTCTACTACATATGAAGCCTAGCGGTAGAGAGAAAGCAGACCCCCATCGTGTGAGCCATATTTTTTCTACGAGACAAAATCTAGCATGATCCTAACGTTTATCTCCCAATCCTCATATTTGATTTTATTCTCGAGTAAGATCGCATAGAACATCGCACGGACACTTAGTTTTTAGCTATGGAGTTGCATCAAATCTTACCACATAATGTTGAATATTCAACGTTGGATCAAGACTAGCAATCCCAACATTTCCAACCATTGGATCTCCTTTTACAGTCGAGGAGCTAGAAGATTCTATTGATTGTGTTTAGCAGGATGACTATGCGCAAACCTGAAAACACACTTCTCGATCATTCTAGAATCTCCTCCAGAATCTCTCTAGACCATGGTTCCAAAATTTTCAAGTATTAGGTAGCTAATAAACGTTTATTTCTACATGATATAAAGTACAAGAACCAAATATACACTGTTACTTTATAGATGTGGCTCTTTCATATTTTTTCGAGCTTTACCTATTATAGAGCATAATTTTATATAGTGATGATATATCATACTTTATTATTATGTGAGTCTTACGTGCAAGGCACATGCAACTTACTAATAAAGGGATGGCGCACAAATACAAAGAGGCTACTAACCTCGTCCAACTAAACCTGGAATTTGTAGATAAGGCCTCAAAATATACAAAAGGACCCTAGTACAGAAAGAAAATGCGCAATAAGGTAGACCTTCATTGATTATCAATGATGGTATATAAAAGAAGGGCATGGCTCGAGGACGGATCAGAGAGGCCTCATTTCCCCCACCCAAATTGTAATGCTTGGGACGGTCACTCTGAAGATGGAAGCCACCGTTCTCAACTGTTCCTCCGACTCCTAGACCCTCAAGCCCCGGTGGGTCTACAAGGTCTCTCCATTTCTCCCTCACAATCCATTAATTTTTCTTTGGTCGGTTCCTCCGTGCAAGTATTTTATTTTTCGATACTCCATTTCTACAGTGTGTGGATATTCATCTAGTCCGCCACCGCTGCTTCTGCAAGTTCACCTCCTGCTAGAAGTGCGAGCACCCTAGTACTGGATTCACCCACGAGCCCGCCATGGACGCCGTCCTATCAACGAATAGGGTCGAGTGTGCCTACAAAGGCTGCAGTAGTTTGCTGCCCTACTACGACCTCCACAAGCAAAAAAAATCACGAGCCGGTATGCTCCTTGCACTTGCATGAAGACCGGCTGTGACTTTGCCATCCCGCCGCCAGCACTCATCGCCCACCTCAAAGCGGTCCAGGAGCTGGTGCCACTACCGAGCGAGGCGTCCCGTCGGCTCATCCTCGTTAGGGAGCAGGACGGCGCAGTGTTTGTCCTGACGATTGACACGGTAAGCATGGTCCCCCTCATGTCTGTGGTCTGTGTTAGGGCCACGATGTGCGACTTACCAGTGTACAGGGTGAGGATGTGGGAAGAATGTCCGCCGCTACTCTCCTAGACGGGCGACAGGAGGAGGACTGGAACCATGAGGGTGGAGCTCGATGCGTCGAGCTCCAATAAGCCGCGCGACATCATGTTTGAGGACCTTACGTTTTACATGGCGGCGCCGCCGCATTACCTGGTCAGTTCTGCTATGTCGAAGGAGTTCGCTTCTTCCTTCGTGTCGAGTTTTAGTGGTGATGTAAGCTGCCGTCAATTGGTTTAATTGCAGAAAGATCGTTTGCATACCACAAATGGTGGATTTTGTAGTAGTAGTACTCTATCTCCGTCCCAAGAAATAAGGCTTCCTTGTTTTTCTTTTTTTTGTTTGACCAAGATTTATTCTAAATATATATATATAAAGAATGTTGGTAATGTACAAAATTAGCATCATTGGAAAGTGTGTTTCAATATGAATTCAAAGATACAAATTTTACACAATATAAGTAAATTTTAGTTGCTCTATTTATTCGGTCAAACTTTACTTTGGAGTGCGTGTGCGCCTTATTCCTTGAAACGGAGGTAGATGAGTTCGGTGGATGGACTCTTCTGAGTATTTTTCATGAAGTCTTAACTTCCGATGGGTTGGGTGGATGTACTCTGCTGAGTAGTAAGCTGAATAGGACTATAAGGCTCTCTATTTAGGATTATAAGGCCAGAGGGCCAATTGGCAATACTACCAAGTAGATGAATTATTCACTCTAATTAATTTATGCATGCACCACTAGTTTTACATGCATGAGTTGCTAGATAAAAAATAGGGGACATGATGAGAGATAAAATAACATGCATTGGGAGATTGAGAGAAAAGAGAGATATATAAATTAATGAGTCACGGGAGTTAAGACAATGCATAAGATAAGTCTTATAATTTAAAAAGCTCTGTGGCCTAATAATCCCAAACAGGGGTAGGAGTACGGATCAACATTCACTCGGGAGTACTAGTATGTAGTAGTAGTAGTACAATAGTCGAATACAGTAGTAGTACTCCCCCGATTAATATTAATTATCACTGGATTGGATGTACTCGTATCTAGCACTACAACATGTCTAGATACATCTATTTTCGCGACCAGTAAATATAGCCATTTTTGAAGTAGTACTAGTTTGGTTGGAAGAAATCATATTCTTTCCATAGTAGGGACAATGGTTTTTTGCTAGTAGTAGTACTAGTACATAGCAAGTAGTAATACTATATATGTTTATACTGTACTACTCAACATACATTCGGGCAACTGAGAAAAGTTCATCTTGCGGTTCTACTGCTGCATTGCTACTAGCATTTTTTAGGTGCGCATTCACCCTCTGTCTTTCAGTAGTACTCCGCTCTTCAGCAGTATAAATGGAATTACTCAAAGAAAGTCTCTACCACTATAAAATAATAATCTGCCATGGCTTTTCATTGACAAGACAATTCATTGAGGTGGGATGGGAGTGGGGTTGAGTGGGGCGGGCTGTTGGTGTGCTACGATGCCTACTCCTACTATCACTCTGGAGTGAAAATAAAAGAAACAACTGCGATTCCTTGCATTAATTCTTGCCTCCGCCCCTTGCATGCCTACAGTATATACATGCATTAACTTCTGCGAGTAGTAGTACAAGTAGGAGTAGTATCAAGTAAGGATATACCACAACACAACGATATACTCGTAAGTCATGTGGTGTATCATTCTAAGTCTTCGTATTATTATTCTTCTTTGGTCTACTTGTGCTTGCCCTTGCCCTTGCCCTTCTCCCTTCGTTCTTTTTTGTTGAACATTTCGAGAGTTTTTTGACCCCTCTCAAAGTTTACTATCCGCCTGTATACCTTGTAGGTCGCGTAGGCGTCGAGGCTTGCATACTGGATGGACTCTTCGGTCATGGGCATGTTCCCCCACTACTTGTGGTCCACATCCTTCTTCTTCTTCATGACTTTGTAACGGATGTCTATGAGGGCCACCGCGTAGTCAACCAAAGAATCCTTCTCATTCATGGAGCCGGCAAGCTTCCACCTCTTCTAGATGTCCGCGAAGTTCTTCACTGGAACTAGAGAATGCCTAAGCCTGATACCGTTGTTGCCGATGTTGACGCCTACAAAGGAAATGTTAGGGTTGGCTAGGAACTCTGCTAGCTTGGAGCATGGCTGGTCAGCCTGGTAGATCTGGTAGACCAAGCAATCCATGCCCACACATAGCTGGACGACAACAACCTTCTGCATCGATGATTGCTCATTGGTGTACTCGACATCGAGGCCAACAATCTTGTTGTCCGTTTCCTCCAGGAGCTCTTGGATTTTCTCGATGTAATCGTTCACCAGTGGCACTCTGTTGGTATATGCCACATGTAGTGTGGTGTTGCCAGGGTTCAGAAAGTAGTACATCTTGTCGAACAGCGCCACCATGGACAATGATTGGCACCTTCTTTTGTTTTGTAGAGGTCCGACTGAGTGACAGAAAAGGAATGGGATCGAGAACAAAGGACATGCTAGGAAGATCAGGAGATGCATGCATGAGTGGTTCTGGAGACGAAAGGGCATGCAGTTTCCCCCCGGCCCCGCCCACATACTCCTATAGAATAGAATTTATTTCCGCATTAGTTTTATGGATGCGGATTATTTAGGTAGCTATAGGTTGATTTCTATATTATACAAAAAGTACAAGAACCAAACACAAGCGATACTTTATGAACGTGGCACGAAATTATAAATATTTTTTGAGTTTCACCTAGTGTAATTTATATAAAAAATGATATGTCATACTTCTATTATCTGATTCTCACATGCAAGGCACTTGCAACTCACTAGTTATTTATTATATCTTATCTTATCTTATCTTACCACTATATAGTGTACGAATAACTTTGAATATTGACCATTGGATCAAGACTCGCGAATCCCAACATTTCCAAACATTGGATCTTATTTTCCATTCTAGCATCTAGAATATTCTATTGATAGTCTTCATCACAATGATTGGGATGCACAAAACTCAAAACACACTTCTCCATCATTCTGGAATCCTCTCCCTCGTTTCTCTAGAACATGTTACCAAAATTTTCAAGTTTTAGATAGCTAATAATCATTGACTTCTAGATGATATACAAAGTACAAGTACCAAATATACACCCATACTTTATAGATGTTGATCAAATTTATATTTTTTCCCCTTTAACTATTATAATTTTATATAGTGATGATATATCAAACGTCTATTATCTGTGTCTCACGTGCAACTTACTAGTTATATACAGTGTACAAATAACTTCGAATATTGAGCGTTGGACCAAGATTCTCGAACCCCAACATTGCCAGCAGTTGGATCTTCTTTTCCATTTTAGCATCTAAAAGATATTACTCCCGACGTCCATAAATAACTGACTTGGATTTTCCTAGATTTGAATGTATCCATACACTAAAATGCGTCTAAATACATTCCAATCTAGACAAAACCAACTCAGGTATTTCTAGACGGAGGGAGTACTTTTGATAGTCTTTAGCACAATATATGCATATTACTACTCCAAGTTACTTACCACTCATACCAGCCTTAGAGCATCTCTAGCATGAAAAAATAGCGTGCTATTTCATGGTTTTTAGCGTGATATAGCGTGTTTCGGGAGTCCACGATATTTTTCAAAGTTTTGCTCGCTATGGAGCTATTTTTTAAATAGCTTGCTATATCGCGCTAAAACATCATAGCGTTAGCGTTATTTCAAGTATAAGACGTTATTCTTTTGTTGTCTGGTGTGGTGTAAGATATCATATGATGAATGTGTTGAGTAAGCAAACATACGATGAAAATTTGATTGTTAAACTTAAGTGATCGCGTCAAGATGCCGCCTCCTCCTATAGCACCAGGTGTTGTACCTGGATTGAGCCCTGCCGGTTCTCCTCCAACTTGGATAGCACCAGAATTAATTATGCATGTACAAGTATTACTCTAGGCAATTCATTAGATGCTCAAATCCTTTATATTTATGATATACCTGTTATATTTTTAATTTTTTACAAAATGATGTTCGTAAAATAGCGTGTTATTAGCACGCTATAACTTTCATATCGTCTGCAGAAAAGCCACACTAAATTAAATAGGATGCTAGTTTTTTTTCCTTGATCTCTAGTGGCTTGTCTAAATTTGGTAGTCTCTTAGACCATCTCTAGTGGCTTGTCTAAATTTGGTAGTCTACATCTTCACATAGATAATGGTGTAAAAAGATTCCTTTTTACACGACTCAAGTTTTCTAGTGGATAGTCTAAATTTGATAGTCTATATGTCCATTTGCACACAAATAGTCAATATACATAGCAAATTAGTACAACAAATGCTCTGATTTGGCGCGGGAGCGAGCTCACGAGCGACCAACTTTGCTTTAGACATGTTGGCTCAATTGTACAAATATGGACAACGAGGAGCTAGTTTGGAGGATGTCTAAATTTTAGACCACCGAATACACAAGCCAGCAGAGGCAATTTTTGGTCCATGGTGGTCTATATTTGGCTTAGACTACCGGATACACTAGCCACTAGAGATGCTCTTAGGCTGGTCATAGTGGGAAACATACTAGTTCATGTTACTACCTTCATGTGTGTATGTAATTGAGTCGAAGGGAGAGACCTTATTTTTGCAGAAATGGCTCCGGAAATACTCCGTACCTAGAAAGGCTAGGACATTACAGTAAACTATTTTTTCTAGTCATTGGACTATAGCTACTCCTAGGATAGGATATTATTATTCTATATCTTCTGAACTGTATAGCCAAATTCAAAATCCTAGAGTGGCAAATTCTCCCGCCTCACCTCCACCAAAATATTTTGAGTGGTCACATGCCCCAAGTTGTAGCCATACGAAATTCCTTTTCTACCCCTGACAATGGCCTATCTACTAATGTCGGGGCGTGGATATGGTTCATAATCCCACCCGGGGGTCCCCACAGCTCTGAAGCTGGGTAGTTCACCTTCCACCGACGCCATTTACCCCATAGCACTCTGAAAATCCCTAACCCCTATCTCACCTCCGGGTCCTGCACCACTGCACCGGAGCACCCTACAACGCTTCCCCGTCCTACATGCCACCCAACCACCTCTCACCTCTAGCACCTACACCACCGAACCGTAATCATCTCCTTTGCACTTCGCCCACCTACATGCCACCCAACCCCTATCTCACCTCCAACTCCTACACCACTGCATCGGAACATCACCGCCGCACTTCACCCGCCCACACGCCACCCTAAATCCCCTATCCCACCTCCGGATCCTGCACCACCGCACTTCACCGGCCTACACGCCATACCTCGATACCATATACTCCTCATTAGTCTACCAGATCAGCCGATGTCCACCTTACCGAACCTAGTTTGCAGACACCCTCTTCCATACAACTGTGTTAGTTTTGCCGACTCCCTCGTCCACAACACATGACCTGCTTCACCTACGCCGGTGTGCGCTGCATTAGATCTACTTCACAGACTCAACTGTCCACTACACCAGATCTGCTTCACCGATGCTCTTGTGCAGCGCCTCGCATCCATAATCGGATCTGCTTCACCGACGACGTTGTGCACTACATGGGATCTCCTTCACCGGCCATCTTGTCAAGCAAGCCAGACCCATCAACAACCTCCATAGATCTGCTTCGTAGACGCCGTCGAGATCTATCTGCTTCAGCGCGACTCACCACTACCGGGCACCCTCGGCATCCTTGACGTGACCTGGAAAGATGCCTTATTTACTTTAAGGCACTTAACATGCTTATCTGCATGCCCTACTCTATAAATTCAAGTTTCTCAATTATAATTTCTATAGTAGTAATATCTACCTTCTATTATGTAGTTCATGGCATTTTAAGTCACTTCACATATTGGTTAGCATTCCCTACTCTATAAGTTCACCAGATATACCATTGTAATGTCTATCTTATTCATCTAAATGTTAGTATAGTAATTGCCTGCTCTGTAGATGGTGACAAATTTTATGGCACTTTTCATATTTGTTTGCAATCCTATTTCACAAGTTCAATCATTGTATTTTCTCTCTTGTTCGTGCTAAGGGGTGACTGTAACTACATTCTATTTTGTCACCAGGGCAAACTTTATGTCATTTAAATTTTTGTTTATATTCCGCCATTCCCTTCTCTACGTGTTCACAAGTGATTATAAATGTCTATCTAGTTCTTTGTAAACAACAACCACTATCTGATATTATTTCCTCTCAGAGGGAACACGGAGAATCGTAGAGTGAATCGCCCTTACAATCTTGTAAGTACCTGTTGCTTTCTATTGCTGAATGCAACCCTATTTTATGTAAATGAGTGGCCTGAACCTATATGCAGAGGAGTAATGATACATTGCAAATGTATCTATAATTTTTGATGTTCCATGCTTGGTTTTATCTACTTTCTTGTGTTTTGTCCACACTTTGGAGTACTTTTCATATGATTTCTTGGACTAACCTATTAATAAGAGCCATAGTGCCAGCTACCTGTTTTCTGCTGTTTTTGGATCCAGGAAAGTCAGAAAATGAATATTCTGGGAATTGGACGAGACAAAAGCCAAAGTCAGTTTTTCACCGAGGGACACACGGAGCCAGAATACGAGACAGAGAGGCGTCAGGGGGCGGCCACACCAACTGGCGACGCGGGCCAGGCCTGGCCGTGCCAGGGAGTGGTGTGGCCAGTCCAGGCACCCCCTCGGCCTCTCCTTCCGTCTATATATTGCCTCTGATATGGAAACCCTAAGTACCCGATCAAAAAATCCACGAAAGAGTCTGTAGCCGATGTCGTCTCTGTCCCTAGATCAGGAGGGATCTGAAGCTCTTCCCGGCACCCTGCCAGAGAGGGGAATTCACCCTGGAGGCCGTCTTCATCATCATGCAAGCCTCCGGTGTGATGCGTGAGTAGTTCATCTCTGGACTACGGGTACATGTAGTTGCTAGATGGCTTGTTCTCCTCCTTTGTGCTATCATGTTTAGATCTTGTGACCTCCGTTCATCATCAAGATCATCTATTTGTAATTCTACATGTTGTGTTTGCGGGGATTCGATGGATATTGAGATGTTATTTCAGATTGATTATTGATTCTATCATGTCTTTGTTATTTTTGATCTTGCATGCTTTCCGTTATTAGTAGCTATCTTGGCCAAGTAGATGCTAGCAACTCCAAGAGTTAGTATTTATGCTCGATAGTGGGTTCATGCCTCCAGTAATCTAGGGAAATGACATAAATCTCTAAGGTACTAGATGTAAGGTTGCTACTAGGGAGAAAACAACAATCCTTTGTTCATAGAACAATCGTATTGTTTACTTTACACGCAATTCATAATGAAATAATCTATTGCTTGCAACTTAATACTAGAGGGGGTTCGGATGATAACCTGAAGTTGGATTATTAGTCATAGATGCAGTTGGATGACGGTCTATGTATAATGTTGTAATGCCCAATCGAATCTCAAAGGAGTCAAGATGATTAGTATATGCGTGTACGCTTTATCGATGTTTGTCAATTGCGCCGCTGTAATTTGTTCACCCAACATGTTATCTATCTTAAGGAGAGCCACCTCTAGTGAACTATGGACCCCGGTCCTTTCTTTTACCATCAATCTACAACTGTTTACTGCTTTGTGGTTACTTTCTGCAAACTATTACTTTCTTCCACTTGGTACATTTAATGCTTTGTTTTTAGCAAAACCGGTGAGATTGACAACCTGATCGCAAGTTGGGGACAGAGTTCTGTGGTTGTGTTGTGCAGGTCTCCACCTTGCTACTATCACCGGTAGTGCGCCCTGCCAAGGCTCAACTAGCAACACCTTTGGGGTGTTTCATTGCTCCTACTGGATTGATAACCTTGGTTTCATAGCTGAGGGAAACTTATTGCTATGCTCATCATACCTTCTTCTTGGGGTTCCCCAACGAGCTCGTTAGTACACGAGTCAGCAAGTATTTTTCTCGTGCTGTTGCCGGGGAGTCAAGCACATCTTCACAAGGGGAGTCCCTCATAACCAATCTCTTTACTTTGTTATTTTTGTGTTGCTTAGTTTCTTTTAATTTTGTTTGCTTGTTTCTTTATCAAAAACACTCAAAAAATTAGTTTTACAAGTTTGCTTTCTTTATTAAAAACACAAATTTTTTTTTAAGTCCTCTATAGTTGTTACCTCTTTCTTAGCTCACCATGCTGATCCCTAAGTTCACCCTGAAAGACCTTTCAATAGGTAGTGGCTCTATAATTGGGAAAGAAAATATTGAAGAGTTATTTAATCATGTTAGTAAACATGAGGATATTGAGGATAGATCCCTTGCAGATCTTGCTCTAAATTATGAAATTGTTGCAGCTTCTTTAGTTCACATGTTAGAGGCTAGGTTTGTTAACCTTAATCCCTTAATGCAAGTAATGTTTCTTAAGCTTAAAGAAATTGATGACCCTGAAAAGAGAGATTTTATTCTAGAAACTTTGCTTAAGGAATTCTATGATGTTGCCAAGGAAGCTAGAAAAGTCTTTGAACGTTTCAATATGCTAGGCTCATGTGTAGATGTTATTGGTACACGAGAAAATATGAACAATACTGAACCTAATGGGGAGGAAACTAAGATACCAATACCCTTTAAACTAGTAGCAATACATGAAGCCATAGAAAAGAATCTTGATTGGATTGTTCCTGAAAACCCTTTTGATGAAAATAGTGAACCTAAGAGAAGTGAGAGAGGATCCTCTAGAACTTATTTGGATGATATACCTTGCCTTGTTGAAGATATTTCTGGTATTAATCTTAATGCTTCCTCATTTGAGAACACTTGATTCTTTTTCTTGCTTCTTATGCCTAACTTAAAGGCGTTAAAGAAAAGTACTTATTGGGAGATAACCCAAAAGTTTTCGATGAGTCTTGGAAGTTATTACCTCTGTAATAACCGCTCCATATCCTTTTATTTGCTTTTTGTGCCAAGAGTAACCTCTAATGAGAGAGAAGTAATGATTGGGATAGTTCTTGTCCCGAAACAGATTTCTGTGCTTCACCGTAAAAATTCGTGTAAAATCTCTGTACGTCCTTTTGAGGCATGAATTTTTGTGCTTCTGCCCAGGTTGTTATCTAAATTTCGTTAGTTCAACACTTTTTGATTTGAGCAATAGAAGGTCTTTGAAAAAATTCGTCTTTACCTGCTGGTCTGTTTTGACAGATTTCTGCCATTTTCTGCATTTGCTTCTTGTTGGTTCCTTTTTGAGTTCTTTTGGGGAATTGAGATTTTTGAGGAAAGTGCTACAGTAACTAGTGTTTTATTGGAAGTTTTATTGGTGTTGTAACTGAACCTAAAGACCTATTATCTTGATTGCACTAATGTTGCTAATAAAGATTGTGTAAAGTTTCGTATGAAGGAAAAATTTCAGGTGTATGGAAGGAATGAGTAATGAGATAAAGGACGGACAAAAGCTCAAGCTTGGGGATGCCATGTGTGTCACTCCAAGAAATATCCAAGAAGTACAAGCGTCAAAGCTTGGGGATGCCCAAGGCATCCCCTTCTTCATCAATAAAAATCCAGGTTTCTTTCAAACGCTTCATTTTTATTGTTTCATGCATAGTTGTGTTGTTCTTGGAGCGTCTTCTTTTTCGTTTTCGTTTTGGTTTTTCGTTTGCTTGGTTTGATTAGTTTGCTGAATAAATTGGTTGGACCCCCTCTTTCATGCATTGGTTTTCAAATAGTTTGGTTTGGATTGGAAAAGAGTAGGAAAGCTCATGCTTAAGTGGTAAAGAGAGCTAGTTTTTGACTGTGGCCTATGCTTTGTCATGCCATGCTTGGTATTGTTCTGGCTTTATGCTTAGTATTCTTTGTTGTAGCATGACTTGTTATAAACAATTGAGATTGGTTAATGTGCCTTGGATGAATCATGCGTTGTTTTAGCATATTAAAGCATAGTATTATGGTATTCTCCTTTGATGTTTTATTTGGGTTGACTTGGCACATGCTCACACCATGTTATGACTATCCCAAGTCACCATAGCCTTGATGATCCTTTAGTTTTCAACTTGTAGTATCACTTTATGCTTTGATCAATGATGTTTTGTCGCTCTACATGATTATGGCCATTATTGCTCTCTTAGTTGGTCGCTCCTAGTCTTTTGCTAGCCTCCGTAACCAAGTATGAGTTCCATTCATGCATCCAACTCCATAAACCAAGTTATTCCAAAGAGTCCACCATACCTACCCACTAGCTTATGCTATTCCAAGTATATTCTTGTTTTTGTACCTTCCAAATTAAATTTGTTATGAGAAAACTAGTGATTAAAGCTCTCACGAACTTGATGGCACACTTTACTTTTCTTGCATTTAATAAACTTGAACCATTGGGTCCTTCTTTGTTCCGTATATGCTTGCGCTTTATATGTTGAAATTAGCAGAACCATGTATCATGGGGAACACTTTCAACATTGCACTTGTACTTTGTACCCCGTTGATATCATGTTCTTTTGCTTATGGATCTCGGCGGTGTGAAATAAAAGTGGAACTTGTAAGATTATGGAGTTTGTATGTGTGTTAGAGGAAACGCTTGGGCCGCTAGCCTAAGCCATGCCTAATCATGGTGGAAACTTGCAGCATCACCATAATGAGCACTCTATGAAGCATCCTCAATAAAAACCTATGCAAATAGCAAATAAAAAGATCGCTAAGATGCTCATTGTCTGCTTGCCTTGTCATTTTGATTATGGGATAGCTCCTGTATCATGTGCAAGGGGTACCCCTTTGGCGGTTCTTGATGATACATATGTACTTACAATGACAAGAGCTTACCCATGACTAAAGTTGAGTAGCATGAGGTTCGGTCTTCGTTAAGGGGCATGAGATTTCGGCTTATAACTTGTCAAGCATATCCTCTTAGTTGTGTCACTTTAACCTTAATCGCCTTAAAGATGCCTATGATAGGGGCAATGAGAGCTGAAAGCTAATAAGTACCATAATTTTTGGAAGCTCTTTTGATACTTGAATCCCTACTTACTTATATGAAGGCCTTTCTTCCACTTATATGTTGAGTCCCCACCTTCTTTCTTTATGCACCTTCTTTGAGAGCATAGTGGCCATTCAGTTCTATGTGCATTGTCCGAAGACTTGTTGATTGCTGCATAACTTGATATTGCTTGTTTTAAACTATTTGTATCTAGTCACTCTTATGAACTTTGGAGGTGTCCTATGCACTTATGTTTTTCTACTCTATGAGGGACAAGCTGAATGCCACTATGCTATGTTTTCTTTATGTGAAACAAACAAACGTCTTGCAAAGCATAGTTATTCACGAATCTTTTGTTTGTGCCTTTTCATGTTGCAACATAGTTTCTTTGTCTTATTGCTAGAACTTTATCTTTCATGTTATGATTGAAGTACTAGGATCCCAGCTTTGAATGTTTTACAAATACATTGATCAAGTTTATGATGGTGCATGTCACCTCAAAAATTATTCTTTCTTTTTATCACTTACCTACTCAAGGACGAGCAGGAGTTAAGCTTGGGGATGTTGATACATTGCAAATGTATCTATAATTTTTGATGTTCCATGCTTGGTTTTATCTACTTTCTTGTGTTTTGTCCACACTTTGGAGTACTTTTCATATGATTTCTTGGACTAACCTATTAATAAGAGCCACAGTGCCAGCTGCCTGTTTTCTGCCGTTTTTGGTTCTAGGAAAGTCAGAAAATGAATATTCTCAGAATTGGACGGGACAAAAGCCAAAGTCAGTTTTTCACCGAGGGACACACGGGGCCAGAATACGAGACGAAAAGGCGCCAGGGGGCGGCCACACCACCTGGTTGCGCGGGCAAGGCCTGGCCGCGCCAGGGGGTGGTGTCGCCAGCCCAGGCACCCCCTCGGCCTCTCCTTCCGCCTATATATTGCCTCTGATACGGAAACCCTAAGTACCCAATCAAAAAATCCACGAAAGAGTCTGTAGCCACCGTCGTCTCTGTCCCTAGATCGGGAGGGATCTGAAGCTCTTCCTGGCACCCTGTCGGAGAGGGGAATTCACCCTGGAGGCCTTCTTCATCATCATGCAAGCCTCCGGTGTGATGCGTGAGTAGTTCATCTCTAGACTACGGGTCCATGTAGTAGCTAGATGGCTAGTTCTCCTCCTTTGTGCTATCATATTTAGATCTTGTGAGCTCCGTTCATGATCAAGATCATCTATTTGTAATTCTGCATGTTGTGTTTGCGGGGATCCGATGGATATTGAGATGCTATTTCAGATTGATTATTGATTCTATCATGTCTTTGTTATTTGTGATCTTGCATGCTTTCCGTTGTTAGTAGCTATCTTGGCCAAGTAGATGCTAGCAACTCCAAGAGTTAGTATTTATGCTCGATAGTGGGTTCATGTCTCTAGTAATCTAGGGAAGTGATAGAAATATCTAAGGTACTAGATGTGCTGTTGCTACTAGGAAGAAAACAAGAATCCTTCGTTCATAGAACAATCGTATTGTTTACTTTACACGCAATTCGTAATGCAATAATCTGTTGCTTGCAACTTAATACTGGAGGGGGTTCAGATGATAACCTGAATATGGATTATTAGTCATAGATGCAGTTGGATGACGGTCTATGTATAATGCTGTAATTCCCAATCGAATCGCAAAGGATTCAAGATGATTAGTATATGCTTGTATGCTTTCTCGATGTTTTTCAATTGCCCCGCTGTAATTTGTTCACCCAACATGTTATCTATCTTAAGGAGAGCCACCTCTAGTGAACTATGGACCCCGGTCCTTTATTTTACCATCATTCTACAACTGTTTACTGCTTTGTGTTTACTTTCTGCAAACTGTTACTTTCTTCCACTTGGTACGTTTAATCATTTGTTTTTAGCAAAACTGGTGAGATTGACAACCTCATCGCAAGTTGGGGACGGAGTTCTGTGGTTGTGTTGTGCAGGTCTTGAAGGGAATATGCCCGAGAGGCAATAATAAAGTGGTTATTATCTTATTCCATGTTTATGATAAATGTTTATTTTGCATGCTATAATTGTATTAATTGGAAACGTTAATACATGTGTGTTTAATAAATAAAATACAAAGTTCCTAGTAATGCCTCTCATATAAACTAGCTCGCTGATTAACAAGATGATCAAGGTTTCCTGATAATGGACTTTGGATGTTGTTGATAACGAGGTCACAACATTGGTGGAATGATGTGTTGAACATTCATCCGAAGTATAGCATTACGATCAGAGTCATTATGTTTATATTTCTATAACATCATACGAAGTAATCTTAGTCCTTAGACCATGAGATCATGTTAATTTGCTAACACCAGAAGAGTATCTTGATAACATCAAACGTCACACCGTAACAGGGTGACTATAAAGGTGGGTTCAGTGCTACAAAGGTGTTATGTTGAGGCTCATGGATCCATAGTGGGATTTGTCCATGCCAATGACGGATAGATATGCTCTGGGCCCTCTCGGTGATATCACATTAAGATAGCTTGCAAGCAAGTGATGTGATCACTAGAATGTTATATCACGGGAACGAGAAAAGAGTGCATGTCGGCAACGAGATCAAACTAGGTATGGAGATACCGATGATCGAATCTCAAACATGTAATATATCGCGAGACAAAGGGATTTAGTTACTAGCGTTAAAGGTTCTCACGATCACAGAATTCATCGTTGAATGTGTAGGAGTCAGTATGGATCTCTAGGTCCCGCTTCTGATTATTGATCTGAGAGGGGTCTCGATCATATCTGCATTATTCGCGAACCGTATGGTGACACACTTAAGGGATACTGACACCATCTAGAGCAAATATGTTTCAGATAAAGATTTAAGAAAGCGCTGGAATTATTTCAATAGACACCGAAACTGTTTCAGGTGAAATTGCTGAAATTGGTTCTGCATGTAATATTGAAATGTTGTAGGGGTTTTTATGTGAATTTTTGTTAATTAAAGTAATTAACAAAATTCTGAATAAAATTAATAAAAGAGTTTTATTAAATGAGAGAGCATTAAATTTGGAGAAATTTAATGCATTTAAGGTGGAGACTTGAAAAGAGAATGTGAAGGGGCATTTTAATGTGGAGGGGGTTACCACCACATGAATGGGGGATGTGAAGGGACACCATCCCCTCCTCCTATAAAAGGCCCCCCTCTCACACCTTCACACACACACCTCCTCCTGAAGGATCTCTCTCCCCCTCTAGTATTATTCCCCATGCTCTCGGATTAGCGAGATACATGTTCCCAGTGTCTTTATCTGGAAAGGAGTTGCTGCTTCCGCTTCTTTGCTGGAGCGAGGGACGGATGTTGTCGGGGTACCGGACGTGTATGTGATCACGGATGCACCGCTGCTTTGCGGTGCTGGACTTGATGGTGCTGGACTTGCTGGAGCTGGATCTGATGGACGTGCTGGAGCCGGACCTGCTGCACTTCATCACGATCTTGAGATCGGCAAGTGTACGACTACATCATCCACGAGTTCCAACTCGTTAACAAAGCTTTGTTGTCTTCGAGGGTAAGTTCTCCATGGATGTATATCCACCCGTTGCTTGTATCTAGTAGATAGATCTTGGCGTATAATACCCATCGTAGGAAATTTTTTGTTTTCTATGCTGTGAATCTAACAGTGGTATCAGAGCCTGATCTATGCGTAGGTGCTTTGTAGGGGTAGTACACATATGTTTATATGTGGGTGATGATGATCGTGTTATTGCATCTTCTATGTATTTTGGATATTGGTGGCATAGTGGGATGAAGCGGCCTGGACCAATCTTACATGTCATCGTACATGAGACCGGTTCCACGACTAACATGCAACTTGTTTTGCATAAGTGGCTGGCGGGTGTCTGTCTCTCCTACTATAGTCAATATCTGATTTACAACGAGTTGCTAATAACTTGGTTATCCTCGTTGTGGTTCATGTTCGTAGGTAAGACTGGTTCTATCTCCGAAAGCCCTAAGCCACGTAAAACTTACAATTCATAAATTAGAGGCATCTAGTTTAGATCGTTGCTGGGCTAGTGTCTTGATATGGTATTGTTGTAAGTAGATGTATGATAGTACTCTTACAACACACTCAACGTGTAAGTTCCATAGACCTTGGCCTTACACACAAAGGAATGATAGAGATCATACCACGATGCAAATGATAGATATCAAATGCATGGACCATATCATCTCACTTTACACATATGATGTTTGCATATTATATTGCTAGTTTGGAGTTTCAGTAGCATTTTAAGATGATCCCTCTTTTAGATATCAAGATAAAAATGTGTTCTTCCATAAGTATGCACCGTTCTATGGATCATGTTTTGAGACATCACGTGATGATCGGGTATACTCGACTCTGCGCTTTCATACAAACGGGTGTAAGACACTTTTACACACCCGAGTACTAAGGTTCTTACTTGGCGAGCCTAGCATGTATAGAGATGGCCTCGGAACACGGACCGAAAGGTTAAGCATGAGTCATATAGTTGATATGATGCCCATATTGATGCTCGCCTTTGAAGCTACACCGACTCATGTGATGATCGGACTTGGTGTAGTGGATTTGGTTCATGTAATCACCAAAAAGGCATGAGTGATGTCGTTTTTGAGTGGGAGTTCATTTCTAATTTGGATTAGTCGAACTCAATTTTTCATAAACTAAATCTAAGTGAATTTGCATAATTTGTAGTCATTGGCATCTGTTCACTACCTTATGCTTAGTTTTAATTGAGATAATGGAACTATATAATTCTGGATATTTACTTTACGAACTGGTATCGTATTGTTTTGAATGTCAATTTAAAAGTTTAGAAGTCATATTGCAAACTTTCAGCAAACTCTATTTACACCATGAAGTTTAATAAGTAGTATTAAATCAAGAGTAAGAATTCCAATGTTAGTATCTAAAGTATCATGTTTGCCTCCATGATTATTGATATTCAAAAGTTGTTTTAATATCAAGATTATCTAGGAGCTGAAAAATTGTTTCAGAAACCATCATGTGTGGAAGATATTGTGATATCTGAAACAATATTTTTGGTTGCATTATGATAGAGTATAATTCAGAAAAATACATGTTCTCATATTATGAGAATTTGTAAAGGATGGAGATGCTAGGCATCCGAATATCCCAAAAGGTTTCGGGAACTAAAATTATACTCGTCATTCTTCCTTATATGCTATAGTATCTTGATCATGAAAGTTTTCATGGTAAGGTTGAATAGAAGATGTAAGTAAAATGTTTACTACACTAAAAGATTACTAAAGAAAGGATTTTTGAAAGAATGCCAAACATTTGATGATGGTGATCCACTTCAAAGTGCAAGTCCAAAGGTATTAATATTTGATTATATACAAGCTTTGTACTATGTGTCATATGAATGACACCACTATTGATGTTGATAGATTCTTTTAAAAGAAAAGGAATTGTTGAAAGAGAATCTATAAAATATTTGGATGAAAAGAAAAGGTTGGATATGTCCAACTTAGGTATATAGAAGATATACATGTTATGGCTGTATTCCTTGCTTGTTAAACAATGGGGTTCTTAGGTATTGGATACCGGTATTGGATACCGAATTGGTTGGTGTGAAGTGGACTTCTTCTTATAATACCATAATAACCAATAATAATAACCATCTTCTTTAGGTCTCCGATAGAATCGCATCTATCGTCGTTATGGACCACATGCAAGAAAAGAAAGGGCACAATCAACACAAGGCATACAATCACCAATACCATACAACAGGCAAACATACCACACATTAATCACTTCAGTAGTTTTGATAGATTGAGATCATAGCATTTGGAAATACTTTACTTGCATTTGTGGTTTTTCCTTTGTGATTTATTTGTAAATACCACCTAATGAAGGGGTTTTGACTAAGGCTTGGGTTTGGGTGATATAAATGTACAAAAATGATATCAACAGATAGGTATTGATGTAACAAGTGCAACAAAAGTGGTTTCATGATTTTATTAATTTTCTATATTTAGTTATGATTTTTCTAGTGAAATAGCCTCTAATTAAGGTGAATAAATCACCAAAAAATATCTAGAGCTCAAATAAATTGGTCCTCAGAGGTATTAGTAGACTTTGGTATTTAAGATTTTTGAGAGTTGGAATCAAATAATTACTAGAATGTACTTGGGAAATTCCTAAAGTCAGTTCTTAAGTATATTTGTCTTTTTAACTAGATTTACTCTACATGTCCAAATATATGAGGTAAGGGACAATGGATAGGTATTGCAAACACCTTCCAGTACAAATTAGAATCATAATTTTTGGAGGTGTATAACTTCTGGTAGGATTTATTTAATGCTAATACCACATATAGAAGTATTTAAATCATTAAAAAAATACCTAGAAGCTCAATAATTCTTGAAGTCCTAGATTCTGGTAGGTTTAGACGTAGGTTATCCATGAGAGTTTAAAGGAGGTCAAAACATTAGCTTAGGGAATTTTTCTAAAGTCAGATAAGGCTTGTTTTTTGTTATTTTTGTTATGGACAAACTAGGATGGGGCCAGTTGTACATGCAAGGTATCGTCTATACCTTTTAGTACTCAAATGTTTTAATCCATTTGGAGTTGTAAAACTGACAGAAAGAAGTCATGGTTGAAATGGATACATCATGGTAGATATTTTATTATGATTAAAATGTATATTATTTTGGGGAAGTTGTAGTGCTGCATGTTGATAAAAACATTCAGAAACCCTATAAAGTTTAGATCTGGGAAAATGGATCTGGTTTCCATTTTCAAAACGATTCAAACCAACTAGTAAAATTTCTGGATCTGGAAATACCTTTAAAGAAAAGAATATTGGGTGGGGCAGTTCGGGCTGGATCTGTGTGCGAAACGGGCCTCACAGCGGCCGCGCTGGTCCAGCTCGCAGCGAGCTCGCGGGAAAGCTCCCGTCAGCAACATGAGACAACGAAGGGGTATGGGCGCTCAATGACCGTTGAATTAGGGGGGAGATCGACAACACGGTGTCGTCTCCCAGCTCCCGACGTGGCGGTGGGTACAGAACCCTAGTAGAGGGGAGCAGGGCTCACCGGGGCTCGTCGGCGGCTGTGTAGGCGACAGGGCGACGCGGTTGACGATGAGGACATCAGGGATGGGCGGCAGGGTGCCGTTTGCTTCCGGAAAGGAGCTCGCACGAGGACGGCCGGAGAGAAGCTTTGGGAGCTCCTCGGGGTGGCGCCTAGGGTTGCTGCACGGGAAAGACAAGGGCTTGAGTAGATGTAGGGGAGCAAGGGGGTTCACGTAGTATGACATGCCGGGGGAGAGAGCAAGAGGGGAAGTGGCCTTTCTCGATTCTTGATGGAGGCCTAAGCTCTTCTCTCTCTCTCTCTCGAGCAGGGTAGGGCAAGGGAGATGGAGTGCGTGTGCTGGGAGGTAAGTGGGAGTGAGAGGAAACAAATGAGCTAGAGGAGGGGTGCTTGGGTGGCCTGTGGCCTTTTATCCCGAGTGGGGAGGGTGTATGGTGCACCAAGTGCACAAAGGCTAGGGTTGGGTCCATGGCTTGCTCATTGGCTAAGGTAGGCGTTGGAGAGAGGGGCAATGGGGCTCTAGGTCATGGCAGAGAGGGGAAGAGGGACTTAGGCTACTACTGCTTGTAATTTTATCAAGGTTTGTAAGCACGTGACCATATCTCTCTCTTTCCAAGCACTTAGGACAAAGTGAACAGTGCTATGCTACAGTGGTGGTCGATAAGGGTGTGTCATGGTGCTGAGGAGAAGTGCGGGACATGATTTTGATGAGTTAGGATGAGTTTGAGCTCATGGTTTTGAATATCTCCATTTTTAGCCATTTTGATGATCACGAAGAACCTCATGATTTTTTTCTTGGAAAGCTGAGTTGAGGATGCTAGTAGGTAGATATGGTCCAGGTACATCTCCATGAATTATTTGGGAATTAATGGATGAAGTTTGATCCACTTTATATCACATATTCAAATATTGCAGAAGTGGTTTTTAAGATTTGATTTGATATTTTTGAATTGGACAAGGATGGTTTTTTGGCTTGATATGGTCCTAAATATGGATCCATAATGTGAGGAATTTCCCATGATTTATTGGTGCATAAAAGTATTTTAAACATGTATTTTATCATTTCTGCCTATTAAGAAAATAGGCACAAAGAATTATTAAAACTCTTCAAAAAAATTTATTTTTGAAGTAGGAGGATAGGGTATGATATATAGGCCTCAAATTTGACTTATGTTGGGGATGTGTTTTGGAGAAAAAAACTTGCCTTTATAGGGTGGATTTTGAGGGTTTTGCCAAGAATGGATTTTAAATAGTTATAGGATCCAAATAATTATGGAATTTATTTGGCAAGGTATTATAACCAAGGTAGATAATGTAATCTTGAAATGTCCATCTTTGGAAACCTTGGGTATTGCAAAAAAAGATATATTTGAGAAGAAAACCAGGATTGGAGTATCTAGGGCATTACTATTTTTATACGACATAAACAAGGTTGGATTAGTGAGCTCAGAGCTCAGCTTGATGTCAGGGCTAGATGTATAGTTATAATAGTTTATATAGATGATCATGGAAGAAGGATTTTGGCTTGGTTACATTTGAGGTGGTCTGGAAGTGATGGCAAACTTTGTTGAAAATAAGGCTGTCATACCAGATGTGTCATGATGCCTTATAAACCATATGGGTTTAAGAATCACTAAGATTCAATGGAAACAAGGAAGGTGTGGATTGATAAACCATGGTTAGTAGACCATAACCATGAAAGGAGTTGGTCAAGGGGAGATAGCATATGGATGTGAGCTTCAGCCAAGGTAGGCAATATGATAAGATTTGCAGAAAAGATTATTATCTTGACTACAAAATCATCAAGGATGAGTGGCTACTAGAATGGTTTAACTAAGGTAAAGAGTGGGCTTTGGTAGTACACATGATTTACTACAATATGGTTCAAGTGCATTACTAAAAACGCACAAGGGTTGAGAAGGAGAGGCTTTCAAAAAAGTGATGTTGAAACAGTATCCACACTTAGTCAAATTTACCTAATTTAGGGTTTTTGACTAAAATATGAGTAGGGAGGTTTTTGATGGGTTTCAAGGTATCAAGACATCATCAAGTGGATGATGTTGAAGTGTATATTGAGGATAATATATCCATGCTTGATATTGGTCTTCATTGACTTGGAAACTTCTAGATTGGATCACTTTAGAATTGATCTGGTTAAGGGTTTTAGTTGATCACTTAGTGGCTAGAGATCAGATCCAACTTGGTTAACTTGCTTAGGGTTGACACTCTTGTATTATATAGATGCTAGATTATGAGCTCCTAGGGTAGCTCACTTTAGATCCTAATCAAACAAGTTAGACATCAGATCAAGGTAACTCATCTTACAAGCACATAATCTACTACTAGGTTTACCATCAAGCCTAGCTTGAGGTAAGGATGGGTAGGTGGAAAGGTTGGATTTTGAATAAGACGAGAGTTCTTGGTATCTCTACCAAGAGTGGAGTTCAAAAGCTTTATGAAAAGGTTTTGGAAAAACCTAGAGGTAAGAGTAGTTGGCAGTTCTATCTTGAAAACATAAGGAGATTATGTTATATAGCTTTCCATAGTTTGGTCAATAGAAGCTACTAAAATAGTTAAGGTTTACAAAAGAATCTTGGCTCAGGTTCTGAAATACCAGAACATTTGAGAATATGTAAAATGAGCCATGATTGTTTTATTAAATAGATTTTGTCAACTGTGTTGAGGTAAGGAGTATATCATATGTTATACATTCAGAGGCATAAGAACAAATGAACAACAAGCAAGCACTAATTCATTAAGCATGAAAAGGTTTTTGTTCCCCTTGATTTTTGCATTATGGCCAACTAATCATGTTTGCAGAAATTGGGATGTTACAGGATACAAACTCACACCTACGATAGTGCTCAGGTGCGACTACTCATCATCAGAACCAGGGGTTTCTTCATCATCTATGAAGTCGACGTCATCCTCATCCGTGTGGAACTCCTTGGCGACATCCTCCAGATAGTCATCATCATCACTGAGGTAAGAGTGGATATCCGCACGAATATTTTCACCTTCCTCTTCCTTCTCCTCCAGCTGGATATCCTGGTCCTGGATAGTTTCTTCGAGGGTGGCCACCTTCTGGCAAAGACGAGCAATGATGCAGTCATTCTTGTCACGCTGGCGAAGAAGTGACTTGCGCTCCATAGCGAGGATGGCGAGGGTTTGTTTCCTCTTGGCGGCAATGGCGTGATTCTGGTAGGCGTAGGAACGGGCATTGTCCAACTCCTTCTGAGTCTCGTGCAGCATGAAGTCAAGGTGATCCACATGATGCCTCAGCTCCGGATGTCCTGGCATGGCCAAGGGCGGTCCCATAGAGTCACGTCTTGCATAGTGGGCGAAGCGGGTACCATTGATCTGGTTGATGTTCTGCGCACACAGACGAGCAAGTGCCTCCTGCATTGCCCTAGCTAGTCCATCCAGCTAGTTGTTCTCCCTCAAGCTGAACTGTATCATCTCAGAGGTGGGTGGCTCCATCTTGCCTCTTAGATGCACAACGGTCAACCACTATAGTTCCCCTCCGGGCTGGTCATTGAGCTGTGCGCCAAAGAACTCGAGGTGCGGGCGTTCCAGAAGCTCTGCTAGCTGGCTTAGGTCCCTCTTGAAGACAAGCTCTCCTCCGTTCCCCAGCTGGTAGAACTTGCTATACTTGACTTCCATCTAAGAGAAATTAGGATGAGTAAGTTAGTGAGGTGATCAAGTGTGTCAAATTTTGTGTAGGATCGCAAGAATTTTTAAGGAACATGAGAACTCTTTTTTTTTTAAATAATCCCGAGGATAAGAGTGAGAATAGGTTTTTGTAAATACTCACTTTCTTAGTTTTGAAACTAAGTTTTTCAGACGTCCATTCTAACTAGGGTCTCCTATGGTCAGGATGGCTCCGATACCAACTTGTCAACACCCGGATTTACAAGTCCAGATGCCTGCTATGTCGTACATCGCAATCCTAGGATTACCATTTTTGTGAGACATAAGAGAATTCGTACCACAGTACATCATCCATTACGAACCATAATACTCTTACAAATAGTTGATCTCACGATCAAGTCTTAATACATATCAAAGCAGAGGAAATAAACGTAGTAGACTCCATATTCATTGTCACAGGAAATGCTGACGATGGGATATGATCCTAGTTATCGTAGACATCCTGCTGTCCATCCTTCGGGTAATCCTCTTTATAGTCTGGTGATGGGAATAGCCAGGGACAAAGCCATGACTACTCTTTAAGTACTCGCAAAATACACTAACATAAGTAAGCTAATACTTGTAGGAATCCTACACTCTAGTCTAATTTGCAAGAAGCCGATTTTATTTCATATGTCCTTTATAGTAAAGCCTATTTTAGTTCTCTAGATTACTCAAGTGGGAACCTAGTTTTCCTGTCCACAACCTTATTGTGGTCAAGTCAAAGTCATAGTTCAAGTCACAAGTCATTTTGAAAACATCTGACAACAGAACAGTATGGCCACTCCAACTATCCATAACCATGGACGCGGCTATTCGAATAGTTTGACACTCTGCGGAGGTGGTACACTTTCACTACAAAATTCGATACATCCGTCAGGGATAACCTAGAATCATCATACTTGGTATGCGGATAATCAATCCTAACCTTTCAATTACACACCCTAGTATAGGGACCTCCCCTATGAGCTTGGTCTCCCAGCCATGGCCAATTGCCATCCTGGGAACTACATAGGTGGACAGTCATATTCACGAGGTAGCCTCAGCTCAACCTCTTTCCGCAAGGGAACCCATACTAAGGCATATAAACTTCTAGTTAAGCCTTACCCAACTCAGTAATTGTGGTTGTACGGTAAAATTGGAATGGTATCGCATCCGAACCCAACTATCAGTTTTTATCAAAGTCAAGGAATACGCCTCATTCAATATCATCTCCAAATCATTGTGTTTCAAAACACATGGCAAAACATTTCAATATAATGACTCCTCATTCCAAGGTTTTCATAATCATTTTCTCCAAGTGTTCCCATCTGAAGTGATCAGGTTTAATTTAGTACTAGCCACTATTAATGAGAGTATCACTACTTGAGGGGTGCTAATCAAGTGTAACTACCCAAGACTAGTTCTATGATCTTGATGGTATCCATCCTATTTTCCACTAACCACAATTAATTAACTAGATAAGAAAGTTTGATAAAGGTAAAAGAATAAAGCTTGTAAGTAAAACTTGGGATTGGTATAATCAAGATTGCATAACCAAGCATGCCTAGTGCATCTTGCATAGGTTATCTTGCATGGATGGCTTGGATAGTTAAGCTTGCCTTGGTTGTTGTAGTTGTTGAAGTTCTCTTCTTCTTCTTCTTCTTCGTAGTACTCCTCCTCTTCGTACCCCGGGTCGGTACAAGCGTCTATAAATAAATACAGGTACACAATCACCAAACAATACTTAAGTGCTTCTATTTAGCACACAATGGCTCACACTAGATGATCTAGCATCATCTCAATCGTCACATGAAATATGGACATATTCTTGTTTATCTTATTTTGGAAAAGTAATTTCTACTCATTGAAAAATACTTAAGATTTAATATGCTCCAATTAGAATATGGGATGATGTTGACACATGTCATCGCCACATATTACAATAGTTGAGGAAGTGATTTAAAGAGGTTGGCATATATTACAGAGTTTAATATTGCTATTTAATAATATTAAACTGACTAGAAATGCCTAAATAGCATTCTTTTATTCGTAGTTCATGATTACTCCATGTAAAGCTACATCTTTTGACGTATTCAGATATAGCATGGCAAATGTGATTTTTGAGACTTGGAATCAACCCAAAAGCATTTATGGTTGATTTTATGAAAATGTTTGAAGTTGGAAAATTATTTTTCTTGTTATTTTCACTATACGTGATCTATAAGTTCAAATGGTTTGAATACAATAGGAGTGTTTAGATATTTTCACTACCTTTCTAACCAATTTGGAATCATGCAATTTGGTTAAGTAGATATCTTTGAATTCAATTTTGAAATCACTAACAGAATAGGTTTTTGAATTAAATGGAAAATCCATATTTGAATTTCTCGGCTAAGCGCGGGAATGAACATGGGCCGGCCCAACTAAGCGGCACGCGCACAGCGGGCTGCTCTCAGGCTGGTCCAATGCATCAGTGGTTGTGTCTAAGAAAAATGGTATCTGCGAATTTGGGCCACGCGATTAGAACAAGATCGATGGCTGAGCATTGTCGTCTCCGTCGAAGTGAGAATGGGGGATTCTAAACCTAATTCGACGATGGGGGTTGCTGGGGGCTTACCAGGGCTCCAGCTAGGTCCGGTGATAGGGGCGAATTAGCTAGTAGACGACGATGAGTTGAATGGTGGCCACGGCGGCTCCTGGGGTGGCTCCAATCAATGGCTCCTTTCCTTCACTACAGCGGCAGGCTCCGGCGAAATTCTGGTGATGTGGTGCTCGCCTTGCTCCGGGGAATAGCTAGGGGTGGTTTTGGGAGTGAGGGGAGTCGAATGGTGTGCCTTTGGAGGCTGGGGGAGGGTCCTATTTATACACCTGCAAGAGGAGCAGCGCGGCATGGCTCGGGCTCATCAGCGATGTTGCTACAGGGCGCTATCGGCATGGCGGAGGGCATAGGTCGACGCGGTGGTCTGCGGCGGTCGTCATGCGCAGAGTGGCACGGCGAGGCGCGGTCTTAATCGGTCGGGAGACATCCGTGATTTGTGCAGGTACCACGGTGTTCGTCATGGCTTATGGTGGTCACGAGGCGCGCGGCGGCAAACGGTCGTGTCTGGGAGGTTGCTGGTGATGCGGCGAGTGTAGTTACGTGCGGAGAGAGCGAGGCGTAGCATGGCTGCACGGGAATGGCTTGGCGCTCTAGCGTGCGCTCGGCATGGTAGCAGGTTAAATGGGCGCGCCGCTGCTGGCTTCTCCACTGCTTGGCTTTGGTCGAGGCGTGGACAGAGGGGTGCGGCGAGGTCACGCCTAGCTCCTCGTGGTTGTGGTAGAGGGTGGCGCGGCTTCTGGCGTCGTGTCCATGCTTGACCGGCATGGCACACTCGGGAACGGGCTGGCACTGGTCGTTATGGCGAGTGAGGGGTGCTAGTTGCACGGGCTTGTACTGGGGGTGATCGTGGGTGAGTAACTGAGGCCGGATTGGGTACAATGGGGAGCAATTGATCTATCAAAACAGTAAATAGTTGGTATATCTGTACTCTGCCTATTAAGTGTTTGATTAAATGGCCGCATGAACTAAAGATTTGAATTTTCAAATTATATTTGGTGGGTGTGTTGGTCACATGCTTGAGTGTCTCTGGTTCCTAGGGTTTGTCAAGTGGAGATGGTTTGAGTGATTTTTTTAAAATGGTGATCTAGATACCTACACTTGATTCAATTTTGAACTGTCTCTCAAATAGATTTGAAATTGGTTTCTGTAAGTTTTTAAAGTTTACTTGTGTTCATTTTCACTTGGTATAGCAAGGGGGGAAAAGAAGTAGATTTGTTTGTGTTGGAAAACATTTGCTAGAGATGCCCAAAGTGGGCTAGTGGTTAACTTTGGCCAAAATGACCATTAGGTCATATGCTTCATATATTGATTTTCTTTTGATTTGTTTTTGTTTGGTTTTTACCTAGATGATATGGTTTTCATATTTAAACTAATCCTTATCATTTATAGCAATCAAACATGGTATAGCAAGCATTGATGCATTAATACCAAACACACACATCCATTCGTAAGGGTTTAAGAATAAAAGTTTTTGTTAACCTTAATCTTGGGTGATTAGAACTTGATAATCTTGTTTAATATTTTTGAGATGTTACAAAAAGGTTAGATTATTCCATGGCAGCTTTAATCCACTCAATAAACACTACAAGAAAAGTTTCCTTTCGCAACAACTTGGCCCAACGATCATCGTAGAAGGCTCGGTCGTGGCTGATGGAAAACTTTTTTTATGTTTAGCGGCCCTCTACTACGATGAATCTGCTAAAAACATTGAGGAAGCTTGGCCAGCGCGGTAAAAGCAAGATTTTTTTTCCTCGCGCGATGTTGACTCGCCGAAGTCTTTTGAGGCATGTTGGTCCCGGACGTCAGTGTCTCTAGCGGACCATACTTTTCAGTCGCGCCTCCCTGATTTGAACTCGATAACGTTGCTCGATGCGTTTGTCGTTTAGTCAGGCTGCCAGGTCCCACATGTTAGCCTCTCATTAGAAGGATCATGTGTATGATGGAGTTTTTTTCCTTCACTCGCGCTACCCTGTTCCGAAGTTGATAACGCTGTTGGATGCATCTACCATTTAATCAACCTCTTGGGACCAACATGTCATCCTCTCATTAGAAGAAACATGTGTATGATGGAATTTTTTCCTTCGCTGGCGCTACCATGTTCTGAAGGTTATAGCGCCGCTCGACGCATCTACAGTTTAACCAACCTCCTGAGCCCCACATGTCATCCTCTCATTAGAAGAAACGTGTGTATGATGGATTTTTTTCCTTCGCTCGCGCTACCCTGTTCCGAACTTGATAGCATTGTTCGATGCATCTACCATTTAATCACGCTGCTGGGCCCCACATGTCATCCTCTCATTAGAAGAAACGTGTGTATGCTGGATTTTTTACCATCTGTCACGCCTTCGTGTTCTGAACTTGATAGCATTGCTCGCTACATCAACCGTTTATTCAGGCTGGTGGGTCCCTTATGTAAGCCTCACATTAGAAGAATCATGGGTATGATGGATTTTTTCTCTAGCGCTACCCTATTCCGAACTAGATAGTGTTGCTCGATGAATCTACCGTTTTCTCACGCTACTGGGTCCCCCATTTCAGCCTCTCATTACAAGAAACGTGTGCATGCTGAACTTTTTTCTCGCTCGAGCCTCCCTATTTCGAACTGGCAACATTGCTCGATGCAGCATCTGTATAAGGTCGTGCTGTTGGGTCCCACATATCAGTCTCTCTGTAAATGAAACATGCGTATGATGGACTTTTTTTGGCCATGTCCGCTGTTTTGACCTTGGCAACTTGCTGGGTTTCAGATGTCAACCACCTCTGTGCGGGAAACGTGTCTATGCTGGGTCCCAACTGACATCCTCTATTTGAAAGAAACTTGTGTATGTTGGACTATTTTTTTGGGTCCCAGATGTTAGCCTCAGAGTACAAAAATTCTTATAAAGGCCGAATTAAAAATATTATGTGCTAAATCAAGGAGGATGCCCTATTTTTCATGGCTTATATTCCATGGTCTCACTCCTTAATTGAATGGGCTACGATCGGTGGCCACAAGACCAAGAAAAGGCCGAATTAGAAGGTATTTGGCTATGTTTGGGGCTGATAGGCTAATTTCATGGGCTATGCTTGGGCCTGCTAGGTCCGACATGTCAACTTCTCTATAAGTGCAACGTGTGTATGATGGACTTTTTTCGGCCACGTCCGCTGTTTTCACTGTGGTAGTCCTGTATAGTCTTACTGCTGGGGCCCTTATGTTAGCCTCTCTGGCATGTTCTAGCTTGTGGGTCTCCGATGCAGCCTTGTATGTTCTGTCTGGTGGGGTCCCTGATGCGAGCCTCTCTGTACAAGTATTTAATTTTTTTTCGAAACCACCCTCAAAACAAACTATAGGGATGCTCCATGCTGGTGGATCCGTGATGTCAGCCTCTCTGTAATGTGATATTGCTAGAAGAAAAAATGTAAACCCAAGATACGATTCGAACAAAAGACCTTCAAATCAAATAAACGTAAACTAAGTGCATTGCCACTACAACAAAGATATTTATAGAATAAATATCATTAAACTTTTATTAGTACTACAATTTATATATTAGTCTTCTTTAAAATATTTTTTTGTCTATGTTTATCTCTTTTAAAATATAAAAGGGTAGCGCTCCTAGCATATAAATTTATAAAATGCTACATAATGGAGTATTTTCTTAAAAACATGGGTAGGCATAGTTTTTTATTTTGAGAGGTGGGGGCAATGCCCAAAAGGCCAAATTAAAAAGAGTTTGGCTATTCTACATAGGCTGCTCTACGTGGGTTATACTCCATAGGCTATGCTCCATGGACTTCATTCTCAAATTTTAGTGGGTTGTGCTCAGCAGTACCCTGACCCCTAAAAGGCAGAATTAATATGTTCTCGGCTATGCTCCATGGGCTCCTTTCTCAAATTTCACTGGGCTGTGGTCAGCAGTCCCCTGACCCCGAAAGGACCGAATAAAAATGTTCTGGGCTAAAGAGGGGCCGAATGAGCTACTAGATTTCTTCTCCTGGTTAATAAAAGTTGCATTGTGATATGCTCGACCGGATTCGAAACAAAAACCTCAAAGAGGGAGGAGGAAAAGCGATAATTATTTTTGGTAGCTATTCATGTCAAAATTCTGCACTACAGAATAAGGTAGAAAAATTATCAACAGATTCTAAGTTCATATTCAGGAGCACTTGACCAATTAAGCATCATTTCAAAAGTGACCAATTCAGCAATACGAATAATGAAATACAATAGAAGTACAGAGAGAACCAATTCTTGTTTCAGCTCTAAAAACCTTGTCGCGCGATCAGTTTGTCCTTTTCACCAAACACACTAGACCATTGGAGCAAGCAAAACTGACGATCAAGTCTGCTTTGAGTACCTTCTTCTCACATCAATGCCTGTGTGACCCCCGTATGCAACCCAAAATTCCCAAGTCTCATATAGATTGTGACACGGCCATGTTTCAAAAGAAAAGCAAGACTATCTACTGCCCTTGATTTAAACAAGTACCAGTACATCAGTATTAGTTCCACAAAATGTTTAGAATAGTAACGACAAAACATTTGAGAGATTCAGTAGCTTTCCTGCTTGAAATTCTATAGCAGTACAGAGAGAATCAGTTCTTGTTCCAGCTAAAAAAACTTGGCGCACGATCAGTTTGCCATGTTCTCCGAAGAGACCATCGGAGTAAGCAAAACTAACGATCAAGTCTGCTTTTGTGTGAATACCTCCTCCTTACGTCAATGCATGTGCGACCGTCCATATGCAACCCAAACTGCCCAGGACTAATGTAGATAATTGTGGCAATGCTAAGTTTCAAAATAAAAGCAAGACAATCTGATGCACTCCATCTAAAAAAGTACCGGTACATCACAATTCATTCTACAAAATATTGTACTAATAGTAACGACAGAGCATTTGAAAGATTCAGTAGCATTTGAAAGATCCAGTAGTACAGAATAAGACTGTGAAAATATTAGATAGATTCCCGGTTAATATTCAGTAGCACTTGACAGTGTCAGCACAACATTCAAAGTGACCGGTTTGCAGTACACAAACAGTGACCAAAAGAATTGACAGATTCAGCAATGCGGACATTGAAATTCAATAGATGTAGCAATGCATGATTCAAAAGGAAAGTGAGACCATATTCTGCACTCGGCCAGTTGATCTGAACAAGTACCGAACAAAACTTTTGACAGGTTCAGTAGTATTTGAAAGATTCAACAGTACATAATAAGAAAGAAAAATATCGACAAATTCCCAGTTCACATTCAGCGGCACTTGGACATATTCGGGAGCATTTCAAAGTGACAGATTCAGTTTTCCCTTTTCTCCAAACACTCTTCATTGGAAGAAACAAAACTGACGATCAATTCTGCTTTTGTGTGCATGCCTCCTTCTCACGACAATGCCTGTGTGTGACCTCCATAGGCAACTAAAAATTCCCAAAGCCTTGTCTAGATTATGAGTTTATGACAAGGACAAGTTACAAAAAAAAGCAAGACCATCTACTGCACTTGATCTAAACTGAGCTATCCTATTACATAGTATTCCAATTACTTACGGTAGTTTGGTTCTACTTGCGGGAATTGGCGAAGCTCGGGATGAACCATAATGGAGTCTCCGAAGATTTCCATGCAGCGTTGGTTGAGAAACCAAGAGCTGCTTCTTCGGTATTTAGACTGAAGTAGCATATTTCAGGAAACAACGTATATCCAAGTCCTATTGCATGGTGCGAGGTGTATACACAGTTGCTTCTGATCAGATATCCTGGGGCAACATCTGCACCGCCTACCACAATGTTAATCGGATTGTTCAATCAAAGGAGAAGGAATATGCTCGCAGGTTAGCAATCGCTATACATGGTTTAGGTGGATACAAGTAAGTAGTGTCCTTTGAGTACACCTTGCAGCAAAACCCAGTAGCATAGGTGCCACAAGTGTGACTGCAACGCTCAACACTGTGATCAGCAACATGATTGCCATGACCATAATAAGTACCACCATAAAACTCCTCATCAGTAATGCCCACGGTATGGATAAGAAGAAGGCGAGATTCATCTATAGATATTGCTAAGAACCATAAACCAGGTTCGTGCTCATCATTATCTATGGCATCAAGGTTGCCCTCCTTGAGATGCGCGACAGGTGGTGACTGGTGCAGAATAGGACCTTCAAAAAGAAATGACAGCCAAATCAGCCAACACTAGTTTACATCCATTAAAACTAAAGCTATTGTTTAGAATAGGAATGGATCAAACTTACCAAAATACAGATGATTCCAGACTTGAACACTACCACTCTCAGTGGCTGCAAACACCAGACCCTTATGGATAAGTGCATTGTTGTATCTGAAATAGCATTGGAACTGGTTCTCAAGAACTGTCCATGCAAACTCATCGCCATCAAGGGTAGCAATTGAGTTGTCAAAGATAGCGACAAGAGAGAAATCTAAATAATCCGCCATAGTTGTGGGAGCTCGGCAAATAGAAATCTTCCAAAGGAGAATAGGGCGATCATTATGCATGAATGTAAACAGATCGTTGGTGGGTAAAAACTCATTGACTTGTGGGAGAGGAACGCATTGATTAGTGTACACATAGACAAGCTCCCACTTGCACTTGGACCCAACAGCGGCGATCCAATCTCCATTGGCACCTACCCACTACTTACCCATACAATTCGGGAACACAATGTCGGAGGAGAACCTGTCCAGTGATATCACCTTGCATGTCTTGCCCTTGCCCTTGAAGTACTCGTTGCATTCCCATGGTTTATAGTCGGGTGAGAATAAAGAACATAGGGGAGGCCAAACGGCTAAGACGCATGTAAAGTTGCACTATACTTTGCCGAGTCAAGAAGATGTTTGGGAGAACCGGCGAGGCTCGCGGCGGTTATGACGTCGCATCTGGTTATGAGTTCTTCAAGCGGGCCTTTGGTAAAAAAACATCCTTGAAGAGCTCAGAATCATCACTGTCCTTGCTCGGTCCTACCATCGCAAGGGAGTTGATGGAAGTTAGCACAATGCCTTGATTTGGTTTTCTGAAAAAGAGGGAAGATCGATGGCAGCAGGCAGGACAGGGAGAAGAACAAACACTCTCATACTATGCGGTGAACAGGATCAGACAGCGTCATTGTGGAGGAGGAGAACGGCGGCGCTTGGCGTAGAGGTAGGGTAATGGGGAACTGGGAATAGAGCGTATAGGCGAGGCGGAATAAAATGAAAACGGATGTATGTTCCTCTTGTCTAGTTCCCTTCAGAATAGTACTACTCTGCTTTAGTTCCCTCCACAATAAATCTTTCTTGTAAAATGAAAATGGAGTACTACTAAGTACTCAAATGTAGGGGTAGCTGTTGGAGTAGCGATCCACCTGTAATAATAATTTCTCCCATTCTCAAGCTCTTTTGTGGTACTAGTTTCCAACAAAAAAACTCTTGTGTGCATATAGTACGACATATTACGAAACATGGATTTTGAAAGGTTGCCAAAAAATTGTCCTTGTTTAAAAAACAATCAAACAAAAAATAATGCATACTAATAACAAAATCATTCACACGATGTTCTCTTGCATGTACTACTTTCCATGAATATAAACATGAGTATTCACAACTGTTTTAAGATAAACGTGAGTATGAACATTCTAGGATTTCAAGCCGAACGACCAAGTTCAACACCATATCTACATCATACTTTTTTCTGATGGTCCCATATCCAAGAATATGCATGGCAACAAATTTGGGAATATTTTGAAACCAATTGAAGAGGAAGTAGTATGAAGAGTAGGGCCCGATCATTTGCTCTCTCGAGGAGCCAAACCCGACTATTTTGTTTGCTACATTTGATGGTCCTTTATGCTTAATTTATGGACCTCAATGTAATTTTACCCTTTTTACATCCTTGATGTAAAATGTACTCGCACCATCCGTGTAAAATTCTAACCAAAAAGTGTAAGTGGTGAAATTCGAACGAATTTAAGCTTAGTTGTCAACGAATATGAAAATTCTTGGATTTGAAGCCGAACGACCAAGGTCAAGGCCATATCAACATCATACTTTATGGTGATGATCCCATGTACAAGAATTAGCATGCCGATAGATTTGGACATATTTTGAAAACAATTGAACAGGAGGTAGTATGAAGAGTATGGCTCGATCAGCTGCTCTCTCGAGAAGGATCCGTACACGACTGTTTTCCTTGCTTATTTTTAGGGGGGTGCTAAATGTATGGACATTGATGTAATTTTCCTTTTTTTGGGTCCTTGATGTAAAATGTACTTCCACACACCATGTTAAATGCTAACCTAAAAGTGTAAGTGGTGAAATTTAGACAATTTTAAGCTTAGTTGTCAACGAGTATGAACATTCTTGGATTTTATTCGAACAACCAAGGTCAAGGCCATATAAACATCATACTTTATGCTGATGATCCCATGTCAGAGAATATGCATGGCAACAGATTTGGCCATATTTTGAAAACAGTCAAAGAGGAAGTAGTAATAAGAGTTTGGCTCTGATCAGCTAGTCTCTCGAGAAGGAGCTGAAACAGAAAGTTTTCCTTTGTAGGGTCCTTTGTGCTAAATGTATGGACCTCCATGTAATTTTCCCTTTTAGGTCCTTGATGTAAAATGTACTCCTACCGACTGTGTAAAATTCTAACCTAAAAGTAAGTGGTAAAATTTAAATGAATTTAAGCTTAGTTGTCAACGAGTATGAACCATATTCTTTGATTTTCAAGACAAATGGCCAATGTCAACGCCATATCTACATCATACTTTATGCATATGATCCCATATCCAAGAATTTGCATGCTAACAAATTTGGCCATATTTTGAAAACAATCGAAGATGAAGTAGTGTGAAGAGTATGGCTCGATCAGCCGCTCTCTAAAGAAGGAGCCGAACCCGACAGTTTTCCTTGCTTAATTTAAGGGTCCTTTGTGCTAAATGTATGGACCTTGATGTAATTTTCACTTTTTTAGGTCCTTGATGTAAAATGTACTTCCACGCCTATGTAAAATTCTAACCTAAAAGTGTAAGTGGTGAAATTTCGATGATTTTAAGCTTACTTGTCAATGAGTATGAACATTATTGGTTTTCAAGCAGAACGACCAAGGTTAAGGCCATATCAACATCATACTTTATATTGATGATCCCATAGGAGAGAATTTGCATGGCGACAAATTGCCCTATTTTAAAAACAATCGAAGATGAAGTAGTGTGTAGAGTTTGGCTCAGATCAGCTGATCTCTCGAGAAGGAGGCGAACCAGAAAATTTTCCTGTTAGGGAGCTTTATGATAAATGTATGGACCTCGATGTAATTATTGCTTTTTTCAGGTCCCTTATGTAAAATGTACTCCGACCAACCGTGTAAAAATCTAACCTAAAAGTAAGTGGTGAAATTTAAATGAATGTAACCTTAGTTGTCAACGAGTATGAACCATTCTAGGATTTCAAGATGAACGACCAAGGTCATGATCCCATATTCAAGAATTTGGACACCGACAAATATTTCCATATTTTTAAAACAATCAAAGATGAAGTATTATGAAAAGTCTCTCGAGAAGGATCCAAACTCAACTGTTTTCCTTGCTTAATTTTAGGGTCCTTTGTGCTGAATGTATGGACCTTGATGTAATTTCCCCTTTTTAGGTCCTTGATGTAAAGTGTACTTCCATGCCCGTGTAAAATTCTAACCTAAAAGTATAAGTGGTGAAATTTCGATGATTTTTTAGCTTACTTGTCAACGAGTATGACCATTATTGGATTTCAAGTCAAACGACCAAGGTCAAGGCCATATATATCAACCATCATACTTTATGTTGATGATCCCATATGAGAGAATTTGCATGGCGACAAATTTGGCCTTATTTTCAAAACAATCAAAGAGGAAGTTGTATGTAGAGTTTGGCTCATATGAGCTGATCTCTCGAGATGGAGCCGAACCAGAAAATTTTCCTTTTAGGGAGATTTATGATAAATGTATGGACCTCGATGTAATTTTTGCTTTTTTCAGGTCCTTGATGTAAAATGTACCCTGACCAACCGTGTAATAATCTAACATAAAAGTAAGTGGTGAAATTTAAACAAATTTAAGCTTAGTTGTCAATGAGTATGAACCATTCTGGGATTTCAAGATGAACAACCAAGGTCATGATCGCATATCCAAGAATTTGCATGCTGAAAAATTTGGCCATATTTTGAAAATAATCGAAGATGAAGTAGTATGAAGATTATGGCTCGGTCAGCTACTCTCTTGAGAAGGAGCCGAACCTGACTGTTTTCCTTGCTTAATTTTAGGGTCCTTTGTGCTAAATGTATGGACCTTTTCATGTAATTTTCCCTTTTTTAGGTCCTTGATGTAAAATGTACTTCCACGCCTTGTAAAATTCTAACCTAAAAGTGTAAGTGGTGAAATTTTGATGATTTTAGCTTACTTGTCAACTAGTATGACCATTAAGTTGATGATCCCATTAAGTTGACGATCCCACGCCATTGGATTTTAAGCCGAACAACCAAGGTCAATGCCATATCAACATCATACTTTATGTTGATGATCCCATATGAGAGAATTTGCATGGTGACAAATTGCCCTATTTGGAAAACAATCAAAGAGGAAGTAGTGTGTAGAGTTTGGCTCAGATCAGCTAAGCTCTCGAGTAGGAGCCAAAACAGAAAATTTTCATGTTAGGGATCTTTATAATAAATGTATGGACCTCGATGTTATTATTGCTTTTTCAGGTCCCTGATGTGAAATGTACCGCGACCAGCCGTGTAAAAATCTAACCTAAAAGTAAGTGGTGAAATTTAAACAAATTTAAGCTTAGTTTTCAATGAGTATGAACCATTCTGGGATTTCAAGATAAACAACCAAGGTAATGATCTCATATCCATGAATTTGCATGTTGACAAATTTGGCCATATTTTGAAAATAATCGAAGATGAAGTAGTACGAAGATTATGGCTCGATCAACTACTCTCTCGAGAAGGAGCCGAACCTGACTATTTTCCTTCCTTAATTTAAGGTCCTTTGTGCCAAATGTATGGACCTTCATGTAATTTTCCCTTTTTAGGTCCTTGACATAAAATGTACTTCCACGCCTTGTAAAATTCTAACCTAAAAGTGTAAGCGGTGAATTTTGATGATTTTAGCTTACTTGTCAACTAGTATGGCCATTAAGTTGATGATCCCATTAAGTTAATGATCCCACGCCATTGGATTTCAAGCCGAACAACCAAGGTCAAGGCCATATCAACATCATACTTTATGTTGATGATCCCATATGAGAGATTTTGCATGGTGACAAATTGCCATATTTGGAAAACAATCAAAGAGGAAGTATTGTGTAGAGTTTGGTTCAGATCAGCTGAGTTCTCAAGTAGGAGCCAAACCAGAAAATTTTCATGTTAGGGATCTTTATAATAAATGTATGGACCTTGATGTAATTATTTCTTTTTCGGGTCCCTGATGTGAAATGTACCACGACCAGCCATGTAAAAATCTAACCTAAAAGTAAGTGGTGAAATTTAAACAAATTTAAGCTTAGTTGTCAATGAGTATGAACAATTCAGGGATTTCAAGATGAACAACCAAGGTCATGATCGCATATCCAAGAATTTGCATGTTGACAAATTTGGCTATATTTTGAAAATAATCAAAGATGAAGTAGTACGAAGATTATGGCTCGATCAGCTACTCTCTCGAGAAAGAGCCGAACCTGACTCTTTTCCTTGCTTAATTTTAGGGTTGTTTGTGCTAAATGTGTGGACCTTCATGTAATTTTCCCTTTTTTAGGTCATTGACGTAAAATGTACTTCCACGCCCTTGTAAAATTCTAACCTAAAAGTGTAAGCGGTGAAATTTTGATGATTTTAGCTTACTTGTCAACGAGTATGACCATTATGTTGATGATCCCACGCCATTGGATTTCAAGCCGAACATCCAAGGTCAAGGCCATATCAACATCATACTTTATGTTGATGATCCCATATGAGAGAATTTGCATGGTGACAAATTGCCCTATTTGGAAAACAATCAAAGAGGAAGTGGTGTGTAGAGTTTAGCTCGGATCAGCTGAGCTCTCGAGTAGGAGCCAAACCAGAAAATTTTCATGTTAGGGATCTTTATAATAAATGTATGGACCTCGATGTAATTATTTCTTTTTCAGGTCCCTGATGTGAAGTGTACCACGACCAACCGTGTAAAAATCTAACCTAAAAGTAATTGGTGAAATTTAAACAAATTTAAGCTTAGTTGTTAATGAGTATGAACCATTCTGGGATTTCAAGATGAACAACCAAGGTCAAGATCGCATATCCAAGAATTTGCATGCCGACAAATTTGGCCATATTTTGAAAATAATCGAAGATGAAGTAGTACGAAGATTATGGCTCGATCAACTACTCTCTCGAGAAGGAGCCGAACCTGACTGTTTTCCTTGCTTAGTTTTAGGGTCGTTTGTGCTAAATGTATGGACCTTCATGTAATTTTCCCTTTTTTAGGACTAAAAGTGTAAGTGGTGAAATTTAGAAAATTATTTTAAGCTTACTTTTCAATGAGTATGAACATTCTTGGATTTCAAGCCGAGTGACCAAGGTCAAGGCCATATCAATATCATACTTTATATGATGATGATCCCATGTTAGAGACTTTGCATAGCAACAGATCTGGCCATCTTTTGAAACCAATCGAAGAGGAAGTAGTATCAAGAGTTTGGCTCAGATTACCTGATCTCTCGAGAAGGAGCTGAACCATTTTTTCCCTTTTAGGGTCCTTTATGCTAAATGTATGGACCTTGATATAATTTTTCCTTTTTAGGTACCTGATGTAAATGTATGGACCTAAATGTACTCCGTTCGACCGTGTAAAGTTCTAACCTAAAAGTACGTTTTGAAATTTAAATGAATTTAAGCTTAGTTGTCAACGAGTATGAACCATTCTTGTATTTTAAGATGAATGAGCAAGGTTAAGGCCATATCTACATCATACTTTATGCTGATGATCCCATATTCAAGAATTCGCATACCGACAAATTTGGCTATATTTTGAAAACTATCGAAGATGAAGTAGTATGAAAAGTGTGGCTCGATCAGCTACTCTCTCGAGAAGGAGCCGAACCCGACTATTTTGCTTGCTTAATTTTAGGGTCCTTTGTGCTAAATGTATGGACCTCGAAGTATTTTTCCTAGGTCCTTGTTGTAAAATGTACTCCCAACAACTGTGTAAAATTCTAACCTAAAAGTAAGTGGTGAAATTGAAACGAATTTCAGCTTACAGTTGTCAATGAGTATGAACATTCTTTTATTTCAAGCTGAACGACCAAAAGGTCAAGGCCATATATCAACATCATACTTTATTCGGATGATCGATCCAAGAATCTGCATGGCAATAGGTTTGGCCATATTGTGAAAACAATCGAAGAGAAAGTAGTATGAAGAGTATGGCTCGATTAGCTGCTCTCTCGAGAAGGAGCCGAACCCGATTGTTTTCTTTGCTCAATTTTAGGGTCCTTTGTGCTAAATCTATGGACCTTGATGTAATTTGCCCTTTTTAGGTCGTTGATGTAGAATGTACTCCCATCGACCGTGTAAAATGCTAACCTAAAAGTAAGTGGTGAAATTTTAATGAATTTAAGCATAATCATCAACGAGTATGAAAAATCTTGGATTTCAAGCCGAACGACCACAAGGTCAAGGCCATATCTCTACATCATACTTTATGTTTATGATCCCATATTCAAGAATTTGCATGGCGACAGATTTGGCCATATTTTGAAAACAATCGAAGAGGAAGAAGTATGAAGAGTATGGCTCGACTAGTTCCTCTCTCGAGAAGGAGCCGAACCTGACTATTTTCTTTGCTCAATTTTAGGGTCCTTTGTCACCTCGATGTAATTTTTCCTTTTTTAGGTCCTTTATGTAGATTGTACTTTATGCTGATGATCCCAGATCCAAGATTTTGCATGCCGACAAATTTGGCAATCTTTCGAAAACAATCAAAGATATTAAAACCAAAAATAATAAATTTCATTTTTCCAAAGTGCGAGAAGAGACAATATGAGCATAGAGGAGGCAGCGAGAGAGGTGCGAAGATGAGGATTTGAAGACGGTGCAATGTTAGAGCAAAGATGGGATGGGTTCCTGACACGAGGTACATGGTACAGTGAGTATAGTAAATTTCAGGACCACAATATACATGCATGCAAAACAAATTGTGTTTTCACTCTCCTTCAGTCCCTGATCACCACCCCACACCCCATCCTGTTTATCTCTCCCTTGTCCATAACGTGGCGCTACGCACGCGCGTTGACCGAAAACCTGCCTTGTGTCGGCGCCTCCGTGTCTGTGCCTGGCGTGTTCGTCAGCTACGATGGTGCGAACCATTTTTGTCCTTGGAGGCAAGATGTATTACTACTAGAGTACAATAGGAAAGCAATTCAAACTTTCCCGGTTTTGAAATTTTCACTTCCTTCACAAACATCTGGGGGAAGGCTATTCAAAAGATCACCATTCGCGGTACTGCTAGTACATGTACGAGTACTAATTAAGTGTTGGACGAGGGATTGGTTGATCTGGCCAGCCAAAAAAACAAAAACATCCCATCGCATTGGATGCTCACCATTATGATCTGGCCAGCCTTCCTACTTCGCGCTATTCCACCTCCATACCTAGGAAGAGGAAGCTGTTGGAAATATGCCCTAGAGGCAAATCGTAATAATGACTATTATCGTATTTAATAAAGTTTATGATTAAGTTTTATATCGTGCTATAACTGTATTGAAAGGAAACATCAATACACGTGTGATATATAAACAACCAGGGGTTCCCGGTGAAACTCTAGTCACTGGTTCATTGGTCAATAGATGATCAAGGTTTTCTGATCATGTGGTACTTATGCTAGTTGGAAATGGAGTCAACTCATTATGAGAATGATATAATGAACCAATACCCAACCTAAACATCATGACCAGATCATGTCACGAAGTTCAAGTTACGATGATTAGAATAGACCTAGTAGACTATTCCTTAGACCGTGAGACTATATCAATCAGTGTCTCCCGAGAATGCTTAGATAGCATCAAACGTCATTTGGTAATACAATGATCATAAATGTGTGTTCAGGTATTCGGAGGAACCGTAGAGGCAATATATGTCAAGAGCGGGATTTGTCCATCCGTGTGACGGAAAATATACTCGAGGGCCCAATCGGAGATCTTATATCCAATAGCTGGGTAGCGTATGATTTGATCACAGAGATATCCCTTGTCGAAATGAGTCAAGTAACGATATTGAACACGACATGGTGATGTCATTGATGAGATATCGGGAAATGCAAGTATCGAGAGACAAACGGAATAAGACACGACAGTCATGGTTCAAAAACAACAAAAGATCTTCGTGGAATGCATAGGGGTCACATGGACATCCAGGTCCCTCTCTCGATCATTGGTCCTGGAGTGTCCCGACCATGTCTGAAGTATTCCCGAACCATAGGGTATCACGCTTAAGGGATTGATGATGCTTAGAGAGTGTTTATAGGATCAGTAGAGTCACGAAAAAAGAGAAGAGAGAAAACCGGAAGGGTTTTGGTAAGTCAGGAGGATGTCCGGAGTGGAGGTGGAAGGTGTTCCATAGCCATGGAGAGTGAATAATATGTGAATGAATGTTAAATATTTATTTAATCATTTATTCATAATTATTTAATAAAAGCGGAATTAATTTAATGGCCAAAGGGCTTAATGGGCCAAATCCCGGAGGGGAAAAGGTCCAAGAGGGGACCACACGCCTAGAAGGGGCCTAGGGTGTGGCTAGCAGCCCTAGTGGGCCTGCCCCACGTGGGGCCCATGGTGGGGGGGTGGCCGGCACGCCTCCCCACCCCTCTCCCATGATTAGTCCCACCCCGGAACTTTGAGGGAGGGTGTACCCCCCTTTTCCCCTATATATAGTGGGGTATTTTGACCAGAAAAATACACACAATATTCAATAAAGGTTTCCTCACTTTTAGGGAGACCTTCAATTGATATTTCTCTCTGTCTCTCTCTCTCCCTTTACCGTGGTCCCTAGTTCGGACTGCGCGAACGAGAGCATCTTCACCACAGAGTGCCGTCATGCTGCGGGAGTCGGATCCAGGAGCTCTACTTCTGCAACTATTGCTGGATCGGGGAAGCGGGAGTCATCACCAGGCACCGGATGCATGTAACTCCCCGCGAGGTGTCACACTTGGGGCACTAGTAGTCGTTGGAGCCGTAGGAGAGCGAGGACTTCAACATGACCTTGAGCTCGGCTTTGGATCGTCTACATCAACCACACTCTCCTCAGTGTTGAAAATGCTTTTCAATCTTCAAGGGTAAGTTCGCGAAAAGCCCCTCCTGTTACTGCATTACTAATAGATAGATCCTGGTAGCATCTGGGGTTCAGGGGCGTAGGGTAAAATTTTATTGTTTTCATACGCGAACCCCTACAGAAGCACCAAGCACACCGGCAACAAGATGGTTCGAAAGTGAGGAGTGCTCCTTTTTTCCCGTGAAGCAAGCAGTATTCCCTCCTTCCCAAATAAGGACGCGTATTACTTCTGGTCAGAGTCAAATTTAATAAACTTTGACTAAGTGTACGACATGAACTCAATGTTATTAGATTCATCATGAACTATATTTTCATATTATATGCATTTATCATTAGGAAAGTCACTATGTTCTTACATATAGTTGGTCGAAGTTTATAAAGATTTACTTTGACCAAACCTAATATGCGTCCTAATTTTGGAAAGAGGAAGCAGTATGAAGAGTATGACTCGATCAGCTGCTCTCTCGAGGAGCCGTACCTGACTATTTTCCTTGCTTGGTTTTAGGGTCCTTTGTGCTAAATGTATGGACCTCGATGTAATTTTCCCTTTTTTAGGTCCTTGATGTAAAATGTAGTCCCACCATCCGTGTAAAATTCTAACCAAAAAGTGTAAGTGGTGAAATTTAAACAAATTTAAGCTTACTTCTCAACGAGTATGAACATTCTTGGATTTCAAGCCGAACGACCAAGGTCAAGGCCATATCAACATCATACTTTATGCTGATGGCCCTGTACGAGTGAATTTGCATGGCAATAGATTGGGCCATATTTTGAAAGCAATCGAAGAGGAAGTAGTACGAATAGTTTGGCTCAGATCAGCTAATATCTCGAGAAGGAGCCGAACCAAAAAGTTTTCCTTTTATGGTCCTTTGTGCAAAATGTATGGACATTGATGTAATTTTCCCCTTTTTAGGTACTTGATATAAAATATGCTCCCACAGACCGTGTAAAATGCTAACCTACAAGTAAGTGGTGAAACTTAAATGAATTTAAGCTTAGTTGTCAATGAGTATGAACTTTCTTCGATTTCAAGCCAGACGACCACAAGGTCAAGGCCATATCTCTACATCATAGTTTATGCGCATGATCCCATATCAAAGAATTTGCATGGCAACATATATGGCCATATTTTGAGAACAATCGAAGAGGAAGTAGTATGAATAGTATGGCTCGATTAACTACTCTCATGAGAAGGAGCTGAACCCAACTATTTTCGTTGCTTGATTTTAGGGTCATTTGTACCAAATGTATGGACCTCGATGTAATTTTCCTCCTTTTAAGGTCTAAAAGTGTAAGTGGTGAAATTTAGACGATTATTTTAAGATTACTTGTCAACGAGCATGAACATTCTTGGATTTCGCCAAACGACCGGGTCGTCAAGGCCATATCAACATCATACTTTATGCTCATGATCCCATGTTAGAGAATGTGAATGGCAATAGATTTGGCCATGTTTTGAAAACAATCGAAGAGGAAGTAGTATTAAGAGTTTGGCTCAGATCAGCTGATCTCTCAAGGAGTCGAACCAGATTTTTTTCCTTTTAGGGTCCTTTATGCTAAATGTATGGACCTCGATGTAATTTTTTCTTTTTTGAGGCCCCTGATATAAAATGTACTCTGATTGACCGTGTAAAGTTCTAACCTAAAGTTAAGTTGTTAAATTTGAACAAATTTAAGCTTAGTTGTCAACGAGTATGAACCATTCTTCTATTTCAAGAAGAATCACTAAGGTGAAGGCCATATCTACATCATACTTTATGTTGATGATCCCATATCCAAGAATTTGCATGCCGACAAATTTGGCAATATTTTGAAAACAATCGAAGATGAAGTAGTATGAAGAGTATGGCTCGATCAGCTACTCTCGTGAGAAGGAGCGGAACCTGAATGTTTTCCTTTCTTAATTTTAGGGGTCCTTTGTGCTAAATGTATGGACCTCGATGTAATTTTTCCCCTTTTTAGGTCTAAAAGTGTAAGTGGTGAAATTTAGATGATTTTAAGCTTACTTGTCAACAAGTATGAACATTCTTCGAATTCAAGCCGAATGACCATGGTCAATGCCATATCAACATCATACTTTATATGCTGATGATCCCATGAAAGAGAATTTGCATGGCGACATATCTAGCCATGTTTTAAAAACAATCAAAGAGGAAGTAGTATCAAGAGTTTGGCTTAGATCAGCTAATCTCTTGAGAAGGACCGAACCAGATTTTTTTTCTTTTAGGGTCCTTTATGCTAAATGTATGGACCTCGATGTAATTTTTGCTTTTTTGAGGTCCCTGTTGTGAAATGTACTCCGATCGACCATGTAAAGTTCTAACCTAAAATTAAGTGGTGGAATTTAAACGAATTTAAGCTTAGTTGTCAACGACTATGAACCATTCTTGTATTTCAAGACGAACGACCAAGGTGAAGGCCATATCTACATCATAGTTTATGCTAATGATCCCATATTCAAGAATTTGCATACCGACAAATTTGGCCATATTTTGAAAACAATCGAAGATGAAGTAGTATGAAGAGTGTGGCTCGATACACTAATCTCTCGAGAAGGAGAGAAACCCGACTGTTTTGCTTGCTTAATTTTAGTGTCCTTTGTGCTAAATGTATGGACGTCGATGTAATTTTCCTAGGTCCTTGTTTTAAAATGTACTCCCACCGACCCTGTATAATTCCAACCTAAAACTAAGTGGTGAAATTTAACCGAATTGCAGCTTATAGTTGTCAACAAGTATGAACATTCTTGGATTTCAAGCCGAACGAACACAAGGTCAAGGCTGTATCTCTACATCATACTTTATTCTGATGATCGAGTATCCAAGAATTTGCATGGCGATATATTTGGCCATATTGTGAAAACATTCAAAGATAAAGTAGTATGAAGAGTATGGCTTGATCAACTGCTCTCTTGAGGAGCCAAACCCGATTGTTTTCTTTGCTCAATTAGAGGGTCATTTGTGCTAAATGTATGGACCTCGACATAATTTCCCTTTTTTAGGTCCATGATGTAGAATGTACTCCCACCGACCATGTAAAATGCTAACCTAGAAGTAAGTGGTGAAATTTCAACAAATTTAAGCATAGTATGAAAAAATCTTGGATTTAAAGCCGAACGACCACAAGGTCAAGGCCATATCTCTACATTATACTTTATGTTGATGATCGCATATTCAAGAATTTGCATGGCTATAGATATGGCCATATTTTGAAAACCATCAAAGAGGAAGTAGTATGAAGAGTATGGCTCAACCAACTGCTCTCTTGAGAAGGAGCCGGACCCGACTGTTTGTTTTGCTCAATTTTAGGGTTCCTTGTGCTAAATTTATGGACCTCGATGTAATTTTCCATTTTTTAGATCCTTTATGTAGAATGTACTTTATGCTTATGATCCCATATCCAAAATTTGCATGCCGACGAATTTGGCCATCTTTTGAAAACAATTGAAGATATTAAAACAAAAAATAATCAATTTCAATTTTCCAAGTGACGGGAATTTATTTTCTAAAAAGCGAGTAAGAAGATTTTGTCGATCAGCTCCTCTCTCGAGGAGCCGTACCCAACTATTTTCCTTTCTTGGTTTTAGTGTTCTTTGTGCTAAATGTATGTACCTCGATGTAATTTTCCCTTTTTGAGGTCCTTGACGTAAAATGTAGTCCCACCATCCATGTAAAACTCTAACCAAAAAGTGGTGAAATTTAAACGAATTTAAGCTTACCTGTCAACGAGTATGAACATTCTTGGATTTCAAGCTGAACAACCAACTTCAAGGCCATATCAACATCATACTTTATGCTTATGGCTGATAACTGCAAGTGCACAAATCATTTGTAGCTAGTTTCGAAATAAAGATATCGATCCCACAGGGAGCAGAAGTCTTAAGTGTATTAACTCTTTGAACTAAATACTAAAATAGTACTGCTAAATAAAGTTCTTTGTCACAAGATAAAATGCGAGTTTTGTATAAAAGCTATTTTTTGGTTTTCAAATAAGAGAACAACAAGTAAACTAAAACTGTAAGTAAACAAGAGCATGCAAGTATGATTACGAAAGTCTGCAAGATGATGGAAAGAGTTCTCAGGGAGTAGTGGATCCACCGCTAGTAATTAGAAAGAGTGATCAAAAATTTTATAATGAATAAGACCATTTATGATATGTGTGGGAGGAGCTCCATATATGGACGAATAGCTAGCAACCGCTGCACACATCATCCTCATAACAACGGCAGAGAGCAATCAATATCAATCGAATTACTGCGCTTTTAAGGGATTTCTCCCGTGGCATGGACATGGCTTTATGAGTTCTCCTTGATTCCCCCAAGTTAGTACGTAAAGAATGACAACAGCTTTATAGTCATAGTAAGTGCTATCATCCCTCCGTCTACCAACAAGTAATCCCCTTCATTGAGTCCCCATAGCAGGCAAATATTAAGGAGGTGCACAACTCCCAACCTCAAGACGAAGAAAATTAACACAGACACATAATGAACAATATCAAATAATAATCTTTATCTCAATTCAATATCATACTAGGGTTTCTCCATATCCCCAAGAACAAAATTAACTACTCACACATGAAGGAATTCAACATCATGGATAGAATATGGATGAAGTATGATGATACAATTGAATACAAGTGAAAATCCAAGATTCAATCTAGAATTACAACAAGTAACCAAAGGGGATCGGTGATGGAGACATTGTTGATGAAGATGACGATGTAGATCGATGTGGAAACCTTCAAGATCCTAGTCCCTTCTCCTCTTGTGTGATGGTGATGGTTTAGATCTGTTTGGAGGAGGCTATAGAGGTAGCACAGCGGCAGGGCTCCGCCGTGGTGGAGGATATGGCTTGGTGGCTCTCTCTTGGGTCCTCCCTCCTTTATATAGGCCTTGGCGTGCCCTAGGGTTCCCCCAATACCGTCCTATGACTTAGGGGAAGGTTCTAGAGCTTTTTTGGGGCTAATTCCTGTCATTTGCGACCTTTTTGGCAACTATACGGGCGGAGCTATACGACCAGAAAAATAGCTCCGGCCGTATTGTTGCTCGTCAAACTATTTGTCCCCTCTAGTATTTTGGCCACCAATTCTTCATACGGGACTCCGTTTTGGGTGTTCTTGGGCTCGTTGAGTTCATATCGTCGAGGGCTACAATTACATAGTATTGGATATTTATTTTGAGAAGTTGGAAAAATTCACTTTTTCAACCACTCAAATGGTTAAGTCTGGTCCCTGCAGCTCCTCCATACTATGCTCTCTTTGTTTCTTTTGCCTTTGTTTTATCCATAATCATCATCAACACCTACACACATGTCATAGACAAGGAAATGCGATAAAAATCTACCTAAACTACTAAATGTGCAAAGATCATATGAATGTAAATGAGAACTAGAAGTCATGCATATAAGGCATAACTATTGCTGAAAAAACATAATATGGGAGATAAATGGTTCATTTTATATGGCTAAAAGAAGTGGTATTTCACAGCCATCAATGTCCCGATATGAGTGAATTTGCATGGAAACAGATTTGACCATATTTTGAAAACAATCGAAGAGGAAGTAGTATGAAGAGTTTGGCTCAAATCAGCTGATCTCCCGAGAAGGAGCCGAGCCAGACTGTTTTCCTTTTACGGTCCTTTGGGATAAATGTATGTACCTCCATGTAAATTTCCCTTTTTAGGTCTTTGATGTAAAATATGCTACCACCGACCGTGTAAAATGCTAACCTAAAAGTAAGTGGTGAAATTTCAATGAATTTAAGCTTAGCTATCAACGAGTATGAACTTTCTTGGAATTCAAGCCGAACGACCACAAGATCAAGGACATATATCTACATCATACTTTATGCTTATGATCCATTATCCAATAATTTCCATGGCGACAAATTTGGCCATCTTTTGAAAACAATCGAAGATATTAAAAACAAAAAATAATCAATTTCAATTTTTCAAGTGACAGGAATTTATTTTCTGAATAGCAAGTAAGAAGAATTTATTTCCATTATAGTCCTTGGTAGAAAAAATTATTACTACTACTCCCTCCGACCCAAATTAATTGACATGCATTTATCAGATTCCAATGCATCTAGCACTAGAACATGTTTATATACATCCGAATCTAGACAAATTCGAGTCAAGTAATTTGAGGGAGTACAATAGAGTAGCAATTCAAACTTTCCTGGTTTCGAAATTTTACTTCCCTCAAAAACATCTGGGGGAAGGATATTCCATAGATCGCCATTCGCAGTACTACTAGTACTACAGGGTACAATCAGTAGTAACAAAAGAAACTTTTTTTGATGATAGTACAAAAAGAAAGGACGTCCCAAAACAAACTTCATTCAACCATTAACTTAACATCACGAGTTTACATATATAGGACTCGCTTCTGAACTAGAGCAGCGTCTCCTAGCACCTAGTCCACGCCGCCAGCGGCAGCTCATGACATCGGCACCAACGCTAGCTCCAGCGACACAGCCGGCTCCTGACTAATCGAGACCTCCAGATAACACAGTGGCACCTCCAGATAAGGCAGCGTACCTCCTGAGCAACCAGCGGCAACTCCGGATAGGACACTATGGATCAAGTTGCCGTTTTTGGGGAACCGGTCCCAGTAGTTGGTGAAAATGTTGACACCGGTGGACACCACCATCTCGGAGCCACAGTAGAAAGCCTGGCCATAGAGGAGACGGGCGTCCCTGAAGTTGACAAACTTGACCTTCAACGTCCCGTCCGGATTGTCGTGGAGGCGGTACATACGGTACTTGCGGTGACCGTACCCAGCGTCGAGGAAGGCGCACGCCATCTACCACTTTGTTCTCCGCGGGGAGAAGGACCAAATGTGCAGGGCATTGTCCTCCTGTGCGGCGATGTCAGGGTCTTTACGCTCAGGTATGGCGGGAGGCAGCCGGAAGGTGGCCATGGATGACGGACAAGGATGGATATGGTTGCTGGAAGCAGGGGATTAGAGATGGATTGGTGTGCGGAAGGGGAGAGGATAAATAGGAAGGAGATGATCCGAGATTAATGTGGCAGATTACCGAAGCGAGGGACAATCAATGTCACTGATGAAGGTGATGCGTGTGGCAAATATTGATGACGATGACTAGGGTAAGCAATTGGACGGAACGCTGACTCTGCTTCCCGCACTCGATGGCCCAGTCATAATTTTGTGGTGTGTCCAAGGCGACCGCGACCTCCCCAATCTGTGGGCCCTACATGGATGGTTGTGTTGATGGGTGAAAACAAATTGATAAAGTGAGCTCTTTCCTACTCCCTCCGGTCCTATTTTTTACTTTATTAGTCAATATATCCCGCTTTATTGGAAGTTGATATGAATACCATCGAACTTGTATTCATCAAGCCTTAGGGAGGCATTCGAGGAAGCAAGAAGGATCCTGACAAGCTACTGTATTTAGTACTACTAGCCACTATTGCTCGTAGATGGAACTATGGAACCTTTACAGTAACTACAAGTACTAGTACTAGTACTCAAGTATTAATCCTATTTGTATTATTAGTACTCAGCTTTTGGTGCCTAGTCGATCTCGTACTGCTGGCAAGGCGAGCAAGGGCTCCTTCCACCGCAAATCTTTTGCCATGTTCTTTTTTAAAAATGCTCCTCCACCCAAAATTCCATCTCGTCGCTGCCTTTCGTGGGAGAAAAGGCTCCTAGATGAAGGAGAATCATCCTCCCTCTCTCCTCCTCAATGCGGCATTGGTTGCTATGCTCCACTCATGCATCTATGTCTGGCACTTGTTCATGTGGGAAGCATCGCATCAGTCACCTCTTCCTTCCCATGTAAGCTTTTGCGCATTGGAGTACAACTGTGTAGGCGCAATAGTGCGGAGAAAGTTGGGGCTCGTGGTGGTCTAGCCCAAATTTCCTTTTGTTTGCCTCGTGCTTCCACCCAAAAATGAGCTCTGGCTCGATGTTTTCTTTCTCTTCCATATTAGGCTGCTCTTCATAGTGCTAAGTAACTTATAGGATAGTAAAACTTTCACATGTTACTACACTACCTTCAAAGTGTATTGGGTAATAACTTGTGTCTAGTGTCATGTTACTTAGGCCTACTTGTAGGAGTAGGTCATATTTATTGGATGAAGGAGAGTCATCCTCCCTCTCTCCTCTTCAATGCGGCATTGGCTGCTCAGCTCATGCATCGGTGAATCTATGACTTTAATGGAACTTGTTCAGGTGGGTAGCATCACCGCAGTCACCTCTTCCTCTTTTTTGGGCATATCACAGTCACCATTTCTTCCTTCCCATGGAGTACGGAGTAGTACAACCGTTCAGTCACAACAATGTAGAAGTTGGGGTCCCTTATTGGTCCAGCCCAACTTTCCTTTTGTTTGCTTCTTGCTTCCACCCAAATTTTAGGCTGATCAAGTGATAAATAACTTAGACTAGTAAAACCTTCACATGTTACTACCTTTACAATATTGGGTAATAACATGTATCTAGTGTCATGCAAGGCCTAATTAATTAGGTTGTAGGAGTAGCTCATATGGAACTTGGTTTCATTGAATCGACTCCACCACAATGTATAGGATTCAATGGATTTCCAAAGGAATTCTATAGAATTCCAATCTTTTCAATAAAATGTGTTTGTTTCAAAGGAATAAATCCTACAAAACTACTATGCATTTCTTCCCTACACTACAATCCTTTAGGATTTATAACAAGAGGTGAGACCTCTTGGAAAAATTCCCATGTGTCTATGACATGTACCTAAACCAAATAAAATTTCCTGCGTTTTTCTATCAAACACCTTATCTTACCGATTCCTACATTTTTCATTTCTATAGGATTATAAGTGAGAACGAGGCAATAGCCTAGCGGTTGGGTCGCAGTTGGCGCATCCCAACGACTATAGTTTGATCCCTGTCAGGGACAAATTTCCGGAATTCTCATGCTGACCCGCTTCTACTATGTATAAAAAAGTGTCTAGTTCCTCCTAGCAATGTTTCATCTTTTTCTATAAGTGTCACGTCATTCTATTATTGCACTTCTCCTATTCCTATGTTTTACAAATCCTTTAAATCGAACAAACCCTAAATACACGGTGTACATGCCCTAGTTTTTTACTTATAGCATGGTCACTAGTCCTTAGCAATACCAATAGTATAGTCAACAACTTGCTTGTACAATACACTAGTTACCTCTAAAGGTTTATCGTACTTACACATGACTATTTTATGTGTAAATGGCCCACCTCACATACTCACAAACTGCCTAGCAGCAATATGGCCAACCATGTAGTAGGAACATACTACCTTGGTTGCCACGAGCAATGATAAACACAAGTTTTGTTAACTTTCGTAAAAATCCTTCACAATATGGTCTAGTGGCCTACCATGTAGAGCATACCTTGGTTTGAAGCCAAACAACCAAGGTATGACCATATTTACATCATAATTTATGATAATGTCCCCTTATTCAATATATTGGCGCATCTTGGCATGCTAAACAATGTTTATTACAATTGTAATTTTCTAATTTTTATGAATAGAAAAATTAGTTACAATTTTCTAAGTAACTGTTTTTGTAAGCAAGCAGACGTGGAATAAGGCCCATTTGACAACCCCATTTTTCACAGATTGTGCACACAATTTTATGGGCAATTTTGAAGTTACATGAATTTACGAGCTAGCTAATTTTGCCACTTAACTCCCTCTATCGATTTACCAAAATTATGTCAAACTTGAACTACGATCATATGATAGGTTGATTGCTCCTAAGCTTCGCCTACAAAGTGGCGGATCAAAATGGTGGCTAGGGCGGTGACTAGACAACCTTAAGATTTCTAAATAGCCTATATATTATAAAGAAAAAATAAAAACATTATTAAATGAAAATTTCCCTGTTGGACTGCCCTCACATGTTGAGCTGCATCCGCAAAATCATTTTAAGGGACCCAAGTTAGTCAATACAATATCAACAAACACCAGGAGGTTTGAAAGATTCGACTTGCAACGAATTTCCATGTTGGCCGACAAATTCCGGTGAGTTTTAAAAAAATAAGAAAAAACTATTATACTTGTGCACGATATCCTCTTGCGTCAATCCGCACCTGCCATGAAAAATAATGGCAAGCTTTAGTTTAGATAAATCTTGAGAGTATTTATTCGCAATATGGCATACCATGTATGGACATGCCTAGGTTTCAAAACAAATGGTCATGCTTATATGGGCACCCACAATGTGTAGCCAAACGTAGTTCCATATTTTGTTTTTGTTTTTTGGAACTAGTTCATGGTGGCTAGGGCGGTGACTAGACAACCTTAAGATTTCTAAATAGCCTATATATTATAAAGAAAAAATAAAAACATTATTAAATGAAAATTTCCCTGTTGGACTGCCCTCACATGTTGAGCTGCATCCGCAAAATCATTTTAAGGGACCCAAGTTAGTCAATACAATATCAACAAACACCAGGAGGTTTGAAAGATTCGACTTGCAACGAATTTCCATGTTGGCCGACAAATTCCGGTGAGTTTTAAAAAAATAAGAAAAAACTATTATACTTGTGCACGATATCCTCTTGCGTCAATCCGCACCTGCCATGAAAAATAATGGCAAGCTTTAGTTTAGATAAATCTTGAGAGTATTTATTCGCAATATGGCATACCATGTATGGACATGCCTAGGTTTCAAAACAAATGGTCATGCTTATATGGGCACCCACAATGTGTAGCCAAACGTAGTTCCATATTTTGTTTTTGTTTTTTGGAACTAGTTCCCTACACTGTGGAGGTGGTTCCAAATGAGAGAAAACTGGGAACCGGAGAAAGTAGTAGCTCCGATGCCAAATTTGCCTTTTGGCTTTTGGAACTAGTTCCTACACTTAGGAGGGTAGTTCCATATTTCCTTCATGTGTTGTTTTAGCTAGATGGTGGGACCCACGTTATAAATATTTGGAACCAACACATTGTGGAGATCCTGCTATATTTTATACCAAAGCCAAATTTACCTTTACGTTAGATTTAGGAATCGTAACATTGTGGGAATAATGCCCGTATAAGGTAAATGCGCATCTAGGCATGATATGGTAAACAATCTTTATATTTGTAGATTATTTAACAAAGTACATGACGAATTTCATAAAGCTAACTACTAGCCTTCCATTTGTACACAAAAGCGGCCATGTTTTATGGGAAATTCTCGAATTACATGAACTTTTGACCTTTCTAGCTAATTTCAACCACTTAAAGTACTTGTTGTTGATTTATCAAAATTAGATCAAATTTTAACTATGACTGCATGATAGGTTGCTAGCTCTCTAATTTCACGTAAAATCTCTTTAAGGTATTAGAGTAGTCAATCTATAAAAAACAATTAGAGGTTTAAAACCATCAAGTTCTTTCGAAAAATTACACAACAACTGACAAGCTTGAACTAGTTATGATTTTCTCAAGGAAAATAATGAAAAATCAAAATAATGTATAACTTGTGCATCACGTTCTCTTGAGCGTACTAATTGTAATAAGTATGAGTTTTGATTACTTTCGAAAAGCTTGCTTCACAATATTGTCTACCATGTTGTGAAGATGCTTATCTTCCAAATCAAATGACTAGGGTCATGGCTATATCTACATTTTAGTAGACGAATAGTGTGCCCATATTTAGGAGATGAGCGCATGTTGGTATGGGAGAATGTGTTTATAATCGTAGTTTCCAACTTTCACAAACAAAAAATATTTTCAATTTTGTAAGTGACAGACAATGTTTATTTGTTAAGTTAGCACACGTAGAATAAAGCCCAGAATGGTAATACCCCATTATTTGCACATAGTAGACCTAGTTTATGGGCTATTTTCATGTAATAACATGAATTTGTAATCTGTCTAGTAGCTATTTTCTCCGATTGGAACTACTTCATGTTGATCTACTAAAATTATATATATCAAATTTGCACGACGAGTGCATTATATGTTCCAGAATTGTTTAAGGTACACAAGATTTGAATATCTAAAAACCACCATCAGGTTTGAAAAATTCAACTTCTTGCAATGTCTATGCACACAAAATTCATCACAATTCGTCCTTATAATCACTATAATTATGTCCTCACTGCTGAACTTGAAGGAAAAAACATCATAGATCCCTGCTCTTCCCTCTCTTCTCTACATGTCCCCTCTTAGAAAGCTTCGCAGCACCCATCATGTACGTGTAGTTGATGGCTCTAAAATATAGCCATCCATGACCACAGTTAAACTGGATATTATTCATATTTTTGATGAAATATCTATCTAAACACTGCCACCAATGCCTAATAATCAAAGGGGTATGCAATCCCTTCTTTCTATTTTTTCCAGCAAAGACAATCACGTTTGATTATGGGAATCACTACATTAAATTCAAAGATACGAGATTTCCAACAACCATAAGAAACCAGGAGTCGTGGGTCGGAGGCAAACGCTTTAACGACCAACTATACGATCGGAACAAAATTCCGGCCATATAGTTCAGGTCGTATACTTGCCATCGATGCTGCTAGGTCAAACATAACAACTTTCATCAAGGGACCCCTATATAAAGAAGCCTTGGGCGACGAGCAACGGGCAACTCGTAGAAAACCATCAACCACCTCTAGATCTCCATCCACAACACCAACGAGCCGTCGGAGGAATAGACTTAGATCTAATCTATCACACCCCAAAAACCCTAATCAAGATTATCAAGTTCTAATCACCCGAAGTTAGGGTTAAAAAAACTTTTATTACAATTTTGAATATGAATGCATGTGTGTTTTGCATTAGAATAGAATTGATATAATTTGCCATGCTTGACTGTTACAAATGATGGGGAATGGTTTAAAGGTGAATGCTACATCATCTAGACCATTTATAAACAAAATCCAAAGAAAAAGAAATCAAATATGAATAAAAAGATCAAATGGTCATTTTGGCCCAAATTAACCACTAGGTCACTTTGAGTGTTCCTAGAAGAAGAATTCTAACAGAAACAATTCCACTTCTTTTCACCCCTTGTTAGACCAAGTAAAAGTGTATCAAGGCCCACTTTACAAAGTTACAAAAACATTTTCCTAACTTCATTGTTTTGCACAGTGATCCTTGACCATTTGGTCTCCCCTTAACCCTCTTGTCCCCTCTATTGTCGAGCAGCACCCAGACCAACCCCATTTAGCCGTTTGCACCATGGAGCGCCACCCAATTGTGGCTGTCGCCGGCCGACCGTGGACAGCGCGCCAGGACCCTCGCCGCCCTCGCCCACGACGCGCACCAGAGCCGCCTCGGTCCATCGCCACCCCATGTCCAAGCCACGACCCTAGCACGGCCCTGGACCACCCTAGCTACGCTGCGCCCAGCCTCTCTGCACCATACCCAGAGCATGTCTCACCCTCGCCGCGCACGCTTACAGTTGCCATGATCACAACAACCCCGCAGACATCCCCGTTCATTGCTGCATGACCCGTAGTTGTCGCACGCCGTCGCAAACACCTAGGCGTCCTGTGGAGCGTCGCACGCTCCCGACCAATCCACACCGCCCACGAAGCGCCATTACGCCTGTGAGAACCACCAAGGAACCACGCACCGCCCCTAGCCTCATCCGTGCCGATAGCCGCATGTAGCTTCATCAACGACGAGCCCGCGCCCACGCCGTTCAGTCCCCTCGCCACAGTATAAGTATAGGCCGTCCCCGCCTCCATTATCCACACCACTACAGTCCCCACTCCTCACAGCCACTCCCACACTTCTTCCTGGAGCAAGGCGAGCTCTCTCTCGCCAGAATTTGGTCGGAGCCCGCCGCTGCTGGAGGAGAAGGGCGTCGTCAATTTCAACCACCCCAAGACCTCCCGCGACCACCACAGGAACCTCCATCGTCTACCACGTCGATCGCCCCGTCGCTGACCCTAGCTAGAGCCCAGGTGAGCCCCGCCAGACCCCCACCGCCCCGCTAGGTTAGAATCCTCGCCGGAGCAGTTCGTCGTCGATGATGACTCCCAACCATTAGATTAGAATTAGATCATAGGGCTCAGATTTGTAGATACCGTTTTGGTTAGTTTCAGTCACTGACGAGTGGACACCCTCTGTCAGCAGCCCGCTGTGCTGTGCAGTGCAGCTACGCCTGCCCGTTTAAGTATCTCGCGCAGGCCTGGAGATTCAAATATTGATTTTCCATTTTAGTTAAAACCCTATTCCGTCCACAGATTAAAAAATCAATTTAGAGCGTTTCACTGAACCAAATTGCATGATTCAAATTTTGATAGAAAGATATTTAAATTATCTATCCAAGCCCGTTGTATTTGAATCATTTGGAGTTATAGATCACATATAGTAAAAATAACAAGACAGAGACTTTTCCAACTTCAAACATTTTTTGAAAAATCAACCATAAAATCTTTTGAGTTGATTCCTACTCTCAAAAATCACATTTGATAAGATCTATCAGAATATTTAAAAATATTTAGGTTTGCATGCAGTGACTTTTTACTAGTACGAAAATAATTCAATATAGGCATTTCTAGTCAATTTAAATCTATTAAATGATAAAATTAAACTTTATAAAATATGGCCAACCCTTTAAATCACATTACAATGTATTAGAATATGTGGTGATGACATGTGTGAACATGATCCCATATTTTAATTGGAGAATATTAAATCTATATTAATTTCAATGAGTAGAAATTACTTTTCTAAAATAAGATAAGTAAGATTAAGTCTTTAATCCATGTGATGATTGTGATGATACTAAATAACCAAGTGTGAGCCTTAGTGTGCTAAATAGACTTAGTTAAGTATTGTTTGGTGATTGTGTACCCCGTATTTATTTATAGACGATAGTATCGACCGAGGAGACTAGGAGGAGGAGTACTACCAAGTAGAAGATGAAGACAACTTCAACCACTGCGCCAATCAAGTCAAGCTATTATGTGCAAGCTAGATCTATGCAAGCAAACACTTGCAAGTATTAACCCAAGCAAGATGCATTAGGCATGCTTTGGTTATATACCTTTGATTTATACCAATCCCAAGTTTTACTTGCAAGCTTTATTCTTTTTACCTTACCAAAGTTCTTTACCTTTAGTTAGTGCCTTGTGAGTATTGGAAAAGTAGTGTAGATAGCATAAAGAGTATAAAACTAGGCCTATCTAGTTATACTTAAATGTCATTCTATGGCATGCGATTGAAGATTAGAACCCCTCATTAGTGAACACTCTTAACCTTAGTGGCTAGTGCTAAGCATAAAAGTTGATCACTTTAGATGGGAATACTTGGTGAAAATGATTATGAAAACCTTGGAATGATGCTTCATTCTATTGAGATGTTTTGACATGTGTTGAGAAAACACAATAGTTTGATGATGCAAATGTTGAGGCATGAGCCTTGGCCCTTTTCCAAAAAAACCGATGGTTGGATTCGGATGCGATACAATTCTACTTTTACCGTACAACGACAATACCTGAATTTGGTAGGGCTTAGCCAGAAGTTTATGTGCCTTAGTATGGGTTCCCTCCCGAGAGACGTTTGAGCTGAGGCTACCTCTTGATGATTGTCTACCTATGCAGTGCCAAGCTCATAGGAGAGGTGCCTATACTAGGGTGTGTAATTGAAAGGTTATGATTGATTATCCGCATACTAAGTATGATTGATTCAGGGTTATCCCTGACGGATGTATCGAATTTTGTGGTGAAAGTGTACCACCTCTGCAGAGTGTCAAACTATTCGAATAGCCGCGTCCATAGTCATGGACAGTTGGAGTGGCCATACTGTTCCGTCGTCAGATGTTTTCAAAATGACTTGTGAAATGAATTGTCACTTTGACTTGACCACAACTGGGTTGTGAATATGATATTTAGTTTCCCTCTTAAGTGATTTAGAATAGTAAATTAGTTTTCTTTACTTCTAAACTCAGTTTAGATAAACCTGCCTTTTTGCAAATAAACCTAGAGCTTAAGATTCCTACTAGAACTACCTTACTTGTTAGTGATAGTTTGCGAGTATTTAAAGAGTACTCATAGCTTTGTCCCTGGCTAGTCTCGTGGCGAGACTATGAGGAGGACTGCCAGGATGATGGACAGCAGGATGTCTACGACAACTAGGATCATCTCCCATCATCAGCATTGCCTGTGACCCTGAAGATGGAGCCCACTACTATGCTTATTATTCCGCTGCTTGATTGAATTAAGACTGGATCATGAGATCCTTTATTTGTATAAGACCTTATTATGGTTTGTAATGGATGATGTACGGTGATATCCAATCTATTATGTCTCGCAAAAATGGTAATCCTGGGCTTGCGAGGTATGGCATAACAGGCATCTGGGATTAAAAATCCGGGTGTTGAAAAGTTGGTATCAGAGCCATCCTAACCATAGGAGACCCTAGTTAGAATGGACGTCCGAACAAAAACTTAGTTTGAAAACAAAAGAAGTGAGTATTTATGAAAACATATTCCCATTCTTATCCTTGAAATTGTTTCAAAAACATCCATGTTCTTCAAAAATTCTTTTGAACCTACATAAAATATTTACACACTTGATCACCTCACTAACTTACTCATCCTAAATTCTTATAGATGGAAGTCTAGTATTGCAAGTTCTACCAGCTAGGCAACAGAGGCCACCTGATTTTTGAGAGGGGTCTAGATGCATTGTCCGAGTATCTAGAGCGCCCACACCCGGAATTTTTCAGGGCCCAACTCAATGATCACATCGGAGAGATCTACAATGGCTGATAGTTGCAGATCTCAGAGGCAAGATGGAAGCACAAACTTCGGACAATATCCAATTCACCTTGAGGGAGAACAACTGGCTAGATGGATTAGCTAGGGTAATGCATGAAGCTCTCGTCCGTCTATGTGGGCAAAACATCAACTTAATCCAAGGAACTCCCTTTGCTCACTATGCAAGGCATGATTCTATGGGAATGCCATTGGAGATGCCAGGAAATCCAGAGCTGAAGCACCAGGTGGACAATCTTGACTTCATGTTGTATGATCGGCAGAAGGAGTTGGACAACACTCGCAACGACGCATACCACAACCTTGCCATTGTCGTCAAGAAGGACCAGACTCTCGCCACTGTATTTTGTGCTTTGAATGAATGAATGAGAGGAAGTTGTTAGTTTGCCAAACCTTAGTCAAACTCAAAGTTTAAAGATTTTGAAAACAAAACCATGAACCTTAGAAATTTCCCTCTTATCTCATTATCTATCTCAATCTTCAGATGACTCGTGAAACCCCGGAGGAAGCAGTTCATCTCAGGACCCAATGCTGCAGATTCTGCAAATGCTAGTTTCCAACCGTGAAGATAGTAGAGCCGAACGTCAAGCCAACTCAGCCACTCTTCAATAGATAGCTCAGATGGGCCACAATAATCAAGGTCATGGAAACCAAGATCATCATGGATCCAAGCTCAAAAACTTTCAGAATACCAACCCACCCATATTTAATAAGTGTGAGGACCCCTTAGATGCTGATGACTGGCTGCAATCCATGGATAACAACCTGTAGGTAGAAGGAGTTGAAGCCAATGAGAAGGTATTGTTTGCCACCCATTATCTGGCAGGAGATACAAGAGCCTAGTGGAATAGCACCCATACCATGAATGATGGTCAAATGATGACTTGGGAAGCATTCAAGATCAAGTTCAGTCGCACCCATGTGCCATAAGGTTTAGTCACCAGAATGAGAGATGAGTTTAGGGACCTAAAGCAAGGCAGGATGATGGTAGTTGAGTACCATGACACATTTCTGTCGCTAGCTATATATACCCCTGATGAGATCAACATGGAAGCAAAGAAGAAGGAGAGGTTCCTAAATGGACTGCATGATGAGATGCAGACTGTGTTAGTCAACATCCGTTTTGAAGATCTAGAAGAGCTTGTAGACTCTGCCATCCAGATGGAGGGAAAGCTCAACCAAGCCAATGACAACCGCAAGTGTCGCATGATGCACCAGAGTGGATCCAACCACACTCAGAGGTATCACCGCAACCCGTCTGCAGGATATGCCTCGAGAAACAACAGACCCTTATGTCCCGTCCAGACTATACCAATTATAGCGGAGGAAACTTGAAGTTTGGAGGAAACCACAAACAACAACCCCGCAACTCCAACAACTTCAACCGTGCACCGCCCAAGTCCAACAAGAACAACAACAACAACAATACTGCCCCAAGGACTAGAAGCAATGTTGTGCCTGTTGCAGTCAAAGAAAAGTCCTAGATTACTTGCTTTGAGTGTGGAGTCAAGGTTCACTACTCCAATGAGTGCCCCAAGAATCTTGCAGCAACCACCAATGTGAATGCCCCCAGTTAGCAGTAGCGCCGTGTTCAGACCGGAAGGAGATTTTCCCCAGGGAACTCACTTAACCGGAACAGCCGTCTGTTCCACATGAATGTTGAAGAAGCCCGTGAAGCGCCCGATGTTGTGCTGGGTATGTTTTCTGTTAACTTAGTACTTGCAAGAGTGTTGTTTGATTCTGGAGCATCGCACTCGTTTGTTACCGAAGAATTTGCATGCACTAGTAAGATTCAACCAACCAAATTGAAGCATGTTATGATAGTTCAAATACCTGGTTCAACCACCAAAGCTAGAAAAATTTGCAAGGCTATCCCTATCCGAATCCATGGAATAGATTTTTATGCCAATCTAAAAGTACTTGGAACCAAAGGTTTGGAAGTAGTACTATGAATGGATTGGATGTCGAAACATAAAGTATTGATCGATTGTGCCAAGAAAGCCATAAGCATGACTAGTAGCTCTGGAGTATCAATAGAGCATGTATCTGAAACCTTTCCCTGTCAATTCAAGTGCAACAAGAGTCTAGCCCAACCAACCCTTGACCAAGTCAGAGTAGTCTGTGAATACCCTGACGTATGCCCAGATGAATTGCTCGGTTTGCCCCCAGATCGGGATATCGAGTTCATCATTGAACTAATTCCTGGAACAGGACCCATAGCTCCGAGACCTTATAGTAGGAACCCATCTGAATTAGTGGAGCTGAAGAAGCAACTTGATGCTATGCTGGCGAAAGGTTTGATTCAACCAAGTGCATCGCCATGGAGATCAACCGTTTTGTTTCTGGATAAGAAAGATGGAGCTAACCGTTTATGTACGGATTACCGGAAGCTAAATGATGTCACCATCAAGAACAAGTACCCATTGCCGCAGATAGAGGATTTGTTTGATCAGTTGACTATGCTAGAGTGTTTTCTAAGATTGACCTTAGGACTGGTTATCATCAACTCAGGATTCGTGCAATGGATATTCCAGACCGCATTTACCACCAGATATGGATTGCATGAGTATACATTCATTCTTTTGGATTAACCAATGCCCCTACTTATTTCATGAATCTCATGAATAAGACTTTTATGAACTTTCTAGGTGTTTGTCATTGTTTTTATCGATGATATTCTAATCTATTCAAAGTCAGAAGAAGACCATGAGCTACACCTGAGAACCATCCTTCAAACCCTTAGATAACATCAGTTGTATGCCAAGTTTAGCAAGTGTGAGTTCTGGCTGAAGGAAGTAGGATTCCTAGGACATATTGTGTCGGTAGGAGGAGTCGTTGTCGATCCCGGCAAGATCAAAGATGTCGAAGAATGGGAAGCCCCAACCACTCAAACCCAAGTTCGTGCATTTCCCGGGTTAGCGGGATATTACCGCAAGTTTGTTGAAGGATTTTCGAGCATCGTAGGACCGATGACCCAATTGTTGAAGAAAGATAAGAAGTTTGAATGGACCGAGAAATGTGAAGAAAGATAAGACGTCACCATCAAGAACAAGTACCCCTTGCCAAAAATAGAGGATCTATTTGATCAGTTGACTGGAGCCCAGGTATTCTCAAAGATTGATCTTAGGACTGGTTATCACCAACTTAAGATTCGTGCAGTGGATATTCCGAAGACCGCCTTTACTACTTGTTATGGTTTATATGAGTATACGGTTATGTCTTTTGGATTAACCAATGCCCCTGCTTATTTCATGAATCTCATGAATAAGATCTTTATGAATTTCTTAGATAAGTTTGTCGTTGTGTTTATCGACGATATCCTTATCTACTCCAAGTCAGAAGAAGAGCATGAGCAACATCTGAGAATCATCCTAGAAACCTTGAGAGAGAATCGGTTATATGCCAAGTTCAGCAAGTGTGAGTTTTGGCTTAAAGAAGTGGGATTCCTAGGACATATTGTGTCTGCCGGAGGAGTCTCTATTGATCCCGCCAAGATCAAAGATGTCGAAGAATGGGAAGCCCCAACCACTCAAACCCAAGTCCGTGCATTTCTCGGATTAGCGGGATATTACCGCCAGTTCGTAGAAGGATTCTCAAGCATCGCCAGACCAATGACCCAATTGCTAAAGAAGGAAAAGAAGTTTGAATGAACTGACAAATGTGAAGCGAGTTTCCAAGAGCTGAAGAAGAGATTGATTTCATCCCTAATATTGATCATGCCAGATATCAAGAAGCCATTTGATGTGTATTGTGATGCATCCAAGATTGGTCTCGGATGTGTACTGATGCAAGAAGGCAAAGTCATCGGTTATATGTCTTGGCAATTGAAGCAGCATGAGCAGAACTATCCAACCCATGATCTTGAATTAGAAGCCGTAGTTTTGGCATTGAAGACATGGCGTCATTATCTGATGGGTAATCGCTGTGAGATTTACTCAGATAACAAGAGCTTGAAGTATATTTTCACTCAGAAGGAGCTGAATATGAGGAAAAGGAGATGGATAGAGTTAATCAAGGATTATGATCTTGACATTCACTATCACCCCGGCAAAGCCAATGTAGTAGCGGATGCTCTTAGCAGATTGCCGTGTAGGCTAAACACCATGATCAAGGAGAAGTAGCCAAGTTTGTATGAGGAGTTGGAGCAGTTTAGAACTGACATAGTTAGCAAAGGATTCCTAGCTAGCATTGAACTTCAACCCACTTTGATTAGTCAAATCAAGGAAGCCCAGAAGGGAAATGATAGTATCAACGAAATCAAACGTCGTATTGGTACAGGAAAGGTACCTAGATTTACCGAAGACGAAGAAGGAGTTCTGTGGTATAAAGGCCGTATATGTGTGCCAGCAGATTCGGAGCTGAAGAAAGTTATCATGCAGGAAGATCATGATACTCTTTGTTCTATCCACCCCGGAGGAACGAAGATGTATCAAGATTTGAAAGAGCAATTTTCGTCGCACAAGATGAAGAGAGAAATCGGAAGCTACATAGCGAAGTGTGAATTCTGTCAGAGAGTCAAAGCAGAACATCAGAGACCTGCAGGACTTTTGAAACGATTGCAGATTCCGGAATGGAAATGGGATTCTGTTGGAATGGACTTTGATACATTGCAAATGTATCTATAATTTTTGATGTTCCATGCTTAGTTTTATGCACTTTCTTGTGTTTTGTTCCAACTTTGGAGTACTTTTCATATGATTTCTTGGACTAACCTATTAACAAGAGCCACAGTGCCAGCTGCCTGTTTTCTGCTGTTTTTGGTTCCAGGAAAGTCAGAAAATGAATATTCTCGGAATTGGACAGGGCAAAAGCCAAAGTGCCTATTTTTCGGAAGGGATCAAGTGCCAAAATACGAGACGGAGAGGGGCCAGAGGCGACCACACCACCTAGCCGCGCGGTCAGGCCTGGCCCCCGTCAGGGGGTGGTGTGGCCAGCCCAAGCACCCCCTCGGCCTCTCCTTCCACCTATAAGTTGCCCTCAGGACGAAAACCCTAAGTACCCGATCAAAAATCCACGAAAGAGTCTGTAGCCGCCGTCGTCTCTGTCCCTAGATCGGAGGGGATCTGAAGCTCTTCCCGGCACCCTGCCGGAGAGGGGAATTCACCCTGGAGGTCTTCTTCATCACCATGCAAGCCTCCGGTGTGATGCGTGAGTAGTTTATCCTTGGATATGGATCCATGTAGTAGCTAGATGGCTGGTTTCTCCTCCTTTGTGCTTTCATGTTTAGATCTTGTGAGCTCCGTTCATGATCAAGATCATCTATTTGTAATTCATACATGTTGTGTTTGCAGGGATCCGATGGATATTAAGATGCTATTTCAGATTGATTATTGATTCTATCATGTCTTTGTTATTTGAGATCTTGCATGCTTTCCGTTGTTAGTAGCTATCTAGGCCAAGTAGATGCTAGCAACTCCAAGAGTTAGTATTTATGCTCGATAGTGGGTTCATGCCTCTAGTAATCTGGGAAGTGACAGAAATCTCTAGGGTACTAGATGTGCTGTTGCTACTAGGAAGAAAACAACGATCCTTTGTTCATAGAACAATTGTATTGTTTACTTTACACGCAGTTCATAAAGCAATAATCTGTTGCTTGAAACTTAATACTGGAGGGGGTTTGGATGATAACCTGAAGGTGGATTATTAGTCATAGATGCAGTTGGATGGCGGTCTATGTATTATGTTGTAATGCCCAATCAAGTCTCAAAGGAGTCAAGATGATTAGTATATGCATGTATTGCTTTCTTGGTGTTTGTCAATTGCCCCGCTGTAATTTGTTCACCCAGCATGTTATCTTTCTAAGGAGAGCCACCTCTAGTGAACTATGGATCCTGATTCTTTTACTTTACATACAATCTACAATGGTTTACTTCTTTGTGTTTACTTTCTGCAAACTTTTACTTCTTTCCATTCGATACGTTTAATCCTTTGTTTTCCGCAAAACACGGTGAGATTGACAACCTTATTGCAAGTTGGGGACAAAGTTCTGTGGTTGTGTTGTGCAGGTCTCCATGTTGCTACTAGCACCGATAGTGCGCCCTGCCAAAGCTTAGCTAGTAACACCTTTGGGGTGTTTCCTTGCTCCTACTGGTTCGATTAAACCTTGGTTTCATAATTGAGGGAAAACTTTCTGATGTGCTCATCATACCTTCCTCTTGGGATTCCCAACGAGCTCTACGTGGATCTTCGAGTGCATCAAGATCTTTTGTGGCGCCGTTGCCGGGGAGTCAAGGAAATCTTCACAAGGGGAGTCCCTCATAACCAATCTCTTTACTTTTTTGTTTTTGTTTTGCTTAGTTTCTTTTTGTTTTGTTTACTTGTTTTGTTCTTCAAAAAACACAAAAAAATTAGTTCCCTTCTTAAGTTGCCTTTATGACTAGCTCTGCTTCAATCACTATTTCATTATGGATAGCTCACTCAGTTTCCTATTTGGGAATAGTTTTATGACTGCTAAGGTAATAGATGAACCACCGCCTGCTAGAACCTCCATGGAAGAAGAAATTGCTGAACCTGAAAGCTCATTAGATGAAAAAGAGGAGGAGAATGATGGACAAAAGGAGGAAGAATGGATCTACCCATGCCTACCTTCTAATGAGAGTAACTCTTTATCCCTTATATTATTTGATTATCCCCCATGCTTATCAAAGGAGGGTGAATGTTATGTTCCCGAGGATTCTTTTGAATTTTTTTATAATAAAGGTCTAGTGCTTGTAGATCATGAAAAGCATGCCTTATGTGATAGTTATATTGTTGAGTTTATTTATGAGGCTACTGAAAATTATTATGAGAGAGGAAAATATGGTTGTAGAAGTTTTTATGGTAATGAAACACCTCTCTATGTGCTGAAAGTTTTGAAGTTACTTTTGTTTTATCTTCCTATGCCTGTCACTTTGTTCTTTGCGCATTTATTTGCATACAAGATTCCTATGCATAGGAAGTGGGCTAGACTTAAATGTGTTTTGAATTTGCTTCTTGATGCTCTCTTTTACTTCAATTCATATTTCCTATGAGAGCATCTTCTATAATTTTTATGCCAAACTTAAAGGTGTTAAAGAAAAGTACTTCTTGGAAGATAACCCAAGAGTTTTAGATGAGTCTTAGAAGTTATTACCTCTGTAATAACCTCTCCTTATCCTTTTTATTTGCTTTTTGTGCCAAGAGTAACCTCTAATGAGAGTGAAGTAATGATTGGGAAAGTTGCTGTCCCGAAACAGATTTCTGTGCTTCACCGTAAAAAGTCCCGAGACAGCTTTGTACGTAGGATTAACCCGTAATTTTTTTTATTCTGCTCCAGGTTGTTATCTAAGTTTCGTTCGTTCAACACTTTTTGATTTGAGGAACAGAAGGTCTTCGAAAAAATTCGTCTTTACCTGCTGGTCTGTTTTGACAGATTTCTGCCATTTTCTGCATTTGCTTCTTGTTAGTTCCTTTGGGGAATTGAGCTTTTTGAGGGAAGTGCTACAGTAGCTAGTGTTCTAATGGAAGTTTATTTGGTGTTAGAACTGAACCTTGAGACTTATATATCTTAAGTGCACTAATGTTGCTAATGAGATTGTGTGAAGGAAAAAATTTTAGGTGTATGGAAGGAATGAGTAATGAGATGAAGGATCGACTAAAGCTCAAGCTTGGGGATGCCACGCATGTCACCCCAAGAAACATCCAAGAAGTACAAGCGTCAAAGCTTGGGGATGCCCAAGGCATCCCCTTCTTCATCAATAAAAATCCAGGTTTCTTCCAAACGCTTCATTTTTATTGTTTCATGCACAGTTGTGTTTTTCTTGGAGCGTCTTCTTTTTCGTTTTTGTTTTGGTTTTTAGTTTGCTTGGTTTGCTTAGTTTTCTGAATAAATTGGTTGGACCCCCTCTTTCACACTTTTGTTTGCAACTAGTTTGTTGGTTTGGAAAAGAGTAGGAAAGTTCATGCTTATGTGGTAAAAAGAGCTCGTTTTTGACTGTGGCCATGCTTTGTCATGCCATGCTTGATATTGTTTTGGCTTTATGCTTAGTATTCTTTGCTGTAGCATGACTTATTATAAACAATTGAGATTTCTTAATGTGCCTTGGATGAATCATGCGTTGTTTTAGCATATTAAAGCATAGTATAGTCGTATTCTCCTTTGATGCTTTATTTGGGTTGACTTGGCGCATGCTCACACCATGTTATGACTATCCAAAGTCACCATAGCCTTTATGATCCTTTAGTTTTCAACTTGTAGTATCACTTTATGCTTTGATCAATGATGTTTTGTCGCTCTGTATGATTATGGCCATTATTGCTCTCTTAGTTTGTCACTCCTAGTCTTTTGCTAGCCTCCACAACAAAGTATGAGTTCCACTCATGCATCCAAATTCCTATACCAAGTTTTTCCAAAGAGTCCACCATACCTACCTACTAGCTGATGCTATTCCAAGTATATTCATGCTTTTGTTTACCTTCCACTTGTTATGAGAAAACTAGTGATTAAAGCTCTCACGAACTTTATGGCACACTTTACTTTATTGCCTCTAATAAACTTGAACCATTGGGTCCTTCTTTGTTGCGTATATGCTTGTGCATCATAAGTTGAAATTAGCAGAACCATGTTTCATGGGGAACGCTTTCAACATTGCACTTGTACTTTGTACCCCGTTGATATTATGATCTTTTGCTTAAGGATCCTGGCGATGTGAAATAAAAGTGGAACTTGTAAGATCATGGAGTTTGTATGTGTGTTAGAGAAACGCCTGGGCCGCTAGCCTAAGCCATGCCTAATCATGGTGAAAACTTGCAGCATCACCATAATGAGCACTCTATGAAGCATCCTCAATAAAAACCTATGCAAATAGCAAATAAAAAGATCGCTGAGATGCTCATTGTCTGCTTGCCTTGTCATTTTGATTATGGGAAAGCTCCCGTATCATGTGCAAGGGGTACCCCGTTGGCTGTTCTTAATGATACACATATACTTACAATGACAAGAGCTTACTCGTGACTAAAGTTGAGTAGCATGAGGATCAGTCTTCATAAGTAAGGGGCATGAGATTTCGGTTTATAACTTGTCAAGCATATCCTCTTAGTTGTGTCACTTTAACCTTAATCACCTTAAAGATGCTTATGATAGGGGCAATGAGAGCTGAAAGCTATAAGTACCATAATTTTTGGAAGCTCTTTATGAGACTTGAAACCCTACTTCCTTTTAAAAAGGCCTTTCTTCCACCATTATAGAGTCTCCACCTTCTATCTTTATGCACTACTTTGAGAGCATAGTGGCCATTCTTAGTTCTATGTGCATTGTCCCAAGACTAGTTGATTGATGCATAACTTGATATTGCTTGTTTTAAACTATTGTATCTAGTCACTCTTATGAACTTTGAAGGTGTCCTATGCATTCATATTTGCTACTCTATTGAGGGACAAGCTGAATACCTTTATGCTATGTTTCCTTTATGTGAAATAAACAAACGTCTTGCAAGGCATGTTATTCATGAATCTTTTGTTTGTACCTTTTCATGTTGCATCATAGTCTCTTTGCTTATTGCGAGAACTTTGTCTTTCATGTTATGATTTAAGTACTATGATCCCAACTTGGAGTTTTGCAAATACTTTGATCAAGTCTTTGATGGTGCATGTCACCTCAAAAATTCTTCCTTTTTATCACTTACCTACTCAAGGACGAGCAGGAGTTAAGCTTGGGGATGTTGATACTTTGCAAATGTATCTATAATTTTTGATGTTCCATACTTAGTTTTATCCACTTTCTTGTGTTTTGTTCCATCTTTGGAGTACTTTTCATATGATTTCTTGGACTAACCTATTAACAAGAGCCACAGTGCCAGCTGCCTGTTTTCTGCTGTTTTTGGTTCCAGGAAAGTCAGAAAATGAATATTCTCGGAATTGGATGGGGCAAAAGCCAAAGTGCCTATTTTTCCGAAAGGGATCAAGTGCCAGAATACGAGACAGAGAGGGGCCAGAGGGCGGCCACACCACCTGGCCGCGCGGCCAGGCCTGGCCCGCGCCAGGGGGTGGTGTGGCCAGCCGAAGCACCCCCTCGGTCTCTCCTTCCACCTATAAGTTGCCCTCAGGACGAAAACCCTAAGTACCCGATCAAAAATCCACGAAAGAGTCTGTAGCTGCCGTCGTCTCTGTCCCTAGATCGGGGGGTATCTGAAGTTCTTCCCGGCACCCTGCCGGAGAGGGGAATTCATCCTGGAGGTCTTCTTCATCACCATGCAAGCCTCCGGTGTGATGCGTGAGTAGTTCATCCTTGGATACAAATCCATTTAGTAGCTAGATGGCTGGTTTCTCCTCCTTTGTGCTTTCAATTTTAGATCTTGTGAGCTCCGTTCATGATCAAGATCATCTATTTGTAATTCATACATGTTGTGTTTGCGGGGATCCGATGGATATTGAGATGCTATTTCAGATTGATTATTGATTCTATCATGTCTTTGTTATTTGAGATCTTGCATGGTTTCCGTTGTTAGTAGCTATCTTGGCCAAGTAGATGCTAGCAACTCCAAGAGTTAGTATTTATGCTCGATAGTGGGTTCATGCCTCTGGTAATCTGGGGAAGTGACAGAAATTTCTAAGGTACTAGATGTGATGTTGCTACTAGGGAGAAAACAACGATCCTTTGTTCATAGAACAATTGTATTGTTTACTTTACACGCAGTTCGTAAAGCAATAATCCGTTGCTTGCAACTTAATACTGGAGGGGGTTCGGATGATAACCTGAAGGTGGATTATTAGTCATAGATGCAGTTGTATGGCGGTCTATGTATTATGTTGTAATGCCTAATCAAGTCTCAAAGGAGTCAAGATGATTAGTATATGCATGTATTGCTTTCTTGGTGTTTGTCAATTGCCCCGCTGTAATTTGTTCACCCAGCATGTTATCTTTCTAAGGAGAGCCACCTCTAGTGAACTATGGATCCCGATTCTTTTACTTTACATACAATCTACAACTGTTTACTTCTTTGTGTTTACTTTCTGCAAACTTTTACTTCTTTCCATTCGATACGTTTAATCCTTTGTTTTCCGCAAAACACGGTGAGATTGACAACCTCATCGCAAGTTGGGGACAAAGTTCTGTGGTTGTGTTGTGCAGGTCTCCATGTTGCTACTAGCACCGATAGTGCGCCCTGCCAAAGCTCAGCTAGTAACACCTTTGGGATATTTCCTTGCTCCTACTGGTTCGATTAAACCTTGGTTTCATAATTGAGGGAAAACTTTCTGTTGTGCTCATCATACCTATTTTGTAAATTCTTTAAAAACAATTTTTAAGTAAGAAATAATCACAATTCTATATATAAAACCTTAAATCCTTTATGACGAAATACTAAGTTCCAAGCCATAACTTGGATCTATAATAAAACTTTTAAAACTCTTTTAAAATCATAAATTCAAACTAAAAAAACAATTTTAGGTAAATTTCAAACATCATTCACTTATAATAAAAGTGAATATTGTTTATCTCTTAACTATTGTTAAACATGATTTCAAACTCTAATAGTTTATGAAAGAACATTTCATGATCCCTAGTGTCTTGTGTGTTAGATAGCAATACTATGCATCATATCATGTGTGCTAAGTGCTCCAGATAGTTGTTCATATGAAAGTAGCCAAAATATGTTGTTGAGGGGTAGATTATCCGCCCCTGCCAAGGGTCGGATAATCCAGCCCTGCTCGACCAACAAACACAGGAAAGGAGCGTCATGTAGTTAGGGGGGCGGACAATCTATCGGATTGTCCAGCCAGGGCTAGAGTTTTTGCCTGGGAAGGATAATCCGCCCCCCCCCCCCCCCCCCCCCGAGCAGGTTTTCAAAGTCTGGCTAAGCGCGTCATGTAGTGAGGGGGCGGACTATCTCTCGGATTGTCTAGCCAGGGCTAGAGGTTTTTCCTAGGTCGGATAATCCATCCTCCTAGGGAAGTCTGCAATGGGAGCCAAGGCGCGTCATGTGGTATAGGGGGTGGATATTCCCCGAGAATCTCCGAATCTCGGGCGGTGTTTTGTCCCAGTTGGATAATCCGGCCATCACTCGGGCCGGATAATCCAGCGACCAACTTCACCAACGGACAAGTCTAGACAGGGGGTATAAATGCCCTAATCACCCCTCCTGTCAAATCTCTTGATTCATTAGAAAAAGTACACGCATGTTGTTCAAGCTCCTAATAGAGATCTCCCACTCCAACCACCCGAACGCTCCGATCTTTGGGGAATCGAAGGAGGAGACTTCAGTCAACGACATCACGAATCAAGTGCATCACTTCCCCTCCATTCAGTTGGAGGATTCTTGAACCAGTATTACTTGCTAATATCTAGATCTTGTGTTTAAGTTTTGATCATATTTTTCTTGTGGCATCTTGTTGTCATTACGGGAGCCTCCAATTCAGTTGTGGAATTGTGCCCCACTAGTTGTGTAAAGGCACCGGTTCCCTCCTCGAAGGGTACCAATAGTGGAAAGGTGGATCAACCCTTTGGTGGCGAGATCCATCAGAGAACAGGGTGAGGCCTATTGTGGCATGGTGGTCTTAGTACCGCCGACCCCTCCAACACAAATGTACTTCCCTTAACAAGGAAGCAACTGCTGTAAAAGAAATCTTGTGACTCCGCGTGCTCCACTACAGTTTTCTTGCTCCTCACTCTTACTTGCCTTTACTCGCTTAGTAGTTAGGTTTACTTATATGGAAATTCTCCATAGTTGCATATATAGAGAATTTACCTTTTTGCCAAGCCTAAAATTGAAAAAGTATTAAAATTTGGAGTAGCACCTATCACCCCCCCTCTAGGTTCCCATATGATCCATTTCAATTGGTATCAGAGCCTTGGCTCTTTATTCGGGCTTAACCGCCTAGGAGAAGTATGGGTACTAAGGGAGATGGGAGTGAGGTTGTGGACAAGGTCACAATTGATGATCTCAGTATGTTGGAAACAACCTTGTTGAAATCCTTTGAGACTAAAAAGGAGGAGATGCATCAAATGATTGCTCGCCTCTCTTTAGCTACCTCGGAGGCCACCACTCCTATCTCTAAGGACAAACCTAATGCTAAATCCAAGGATGAGGAAGTGGTAGGTGATAAAAATAATGGATCCTCATCGAAAAAGGGAAGTGGTAAGGAGGATTATAGTGAGGTACCTCACTTGTATTCTCCCGATGCACCAATTCCTCACCCTCATATAAACAATAGGGGTGATCCACCCAAGCTTCTTGCTTCTTCGTTTAATTAGTGGCAATTCTTAATGAAATCTCATGTGTGCAGTTCGTCCATTGAGCTTTGGAGAATCATTGAAGATGGCCCCTACATTGAAGACTCCACCAACTTGACAAGAAGAGAAGTGGTGTACACTCAACTAAATGCAACGACACTTCATATGATTCAACTTAGTGTGGGTCCCAAGGACATGCCACATATTGAACACCTCAACACCGCCAAGGAAGCTTTGGATGCTCTCACTGATTTATTCATAGGCAATGAAAGCATGACAAGAAATAGGTATGATGCTCTAAGCAATGAGGCTGAAGGATTTTACATGTTAGATGGTGAGGACCATGAAGACATGTATAGAAGGCTCAAGAGCATTGCAACAACATTTAGAAAGCATGGTGCCACTCATATTGATGATGCTTGGATCAAAAGAAAATATGTGAGTGCCCTCATGCCATTAAGCCCACAGACTTGAAGAGTTTTCATGGTAGACACAACTACCACCAAATGACTTCCAATGAAGTCATGCAAGAAATGGCGTCCTTTACAGTGGCAGTGAAGAACACGGAAGATGCTCATGCTCAGGCAATTGGGATGAAAAAAGGCGTAAATGTTGCATTAAAGGCCAATGTTGTTGAACAAGATGAAGATGATAGAGGGTTTTACATTGTCTCCATGAGCTGTCCTGATGAGGTCAAGCATTCTCATGGTGAGTATATGGCTTTCTACGCAAGAAACTTTTGGAAGGACCCAACTAAGGCTAAATCTGAACTTGAGCGCAAGAATGGGTGAAGTGGGTGAAAGGAGAATGACCCAAAACTAAGAACTTGCTAGAATTGTGGAGATTGTTTGCACTTTCTGGCTGAGTATCCCTATCAAGGTAGAGAAGACAATGGGGGTAGGCTCATCCTCAAATAAAAGTCCAAGGCACCTCGAAAGAAGCCATTCGTCAAGAAAAATGCTCCCTACAATAAGCAACCTAAGATTGTATTAGTGGCACAAGAAGTGTATTCATCCGCAAGTGAAGATGAAGAGGATGAAGATAGAACTCGAGAGGTGGCTCAAATAGCCACCACATCTATCCCCACATCGATCTTCGACTCTCCCAATGGAAACATAATCAACAACAACATCACTTGTCTAATGGCAAGAGGCTCTGAGGTATGATCTTCTATCTCTTCTTTTCCTAATACTACTATGAATGTTGATATGGATGATCATACAAGTCTTAGAGTAAAGGAAGAAGTTATTTCTTTGGACCATTTTATCACCAACTTTCAAGGTGAGCACAAAATACACTTTGAGGCTCTCATGAGCCAACTTGCTCACTCCAAAGAAGTCCTCGAAGAAAAAGGACAGAATTGAAATAGAGGATGCCATGGAGATTGCATCCTTGAAGAATGCTCTAGAAGAAGAAGAGACTCGAGTCTCTCTAGAGGAGGGGATTGAGTCAATTGAGGAGTCACATGATGAGGTTCTAGCTCAGTTCATAAAGGAACGTGATAATTCTCTTCCCAAGGTAAATAAATTAAATAAGGAGAAGATTTATTTTGGGGCTTCTCATGCCAGACTCTCTAAGAAATTAGAGAAACTTGAAAATGCCTGCAAGGCATTGGAGAGTGAACACTCTGCTCTAAATGAGTCTCGTGATCAGCTTCAAACTCGATTTGACAAGTATGGTATGCCTAGCACCTCTACAACCTCATGTGGACATGAAGATGTCATTCAAGAAAATGCTAGGTTGAAACATGAACATGTCAAGGGATCCCAACCCAAAGGTAAGGAAGACCTAGATGAGATCCTTGGTAAGCAAAGGGAAAGAAATGGAAAAGAGGAACTTGCATATGTTCCCAAGACCATGAAGAAGAAGAAAAAGAAGAACAAAAAAAACAAAAGCAAAATTGCTCAAGCAAACGCAAGGACCGTCATAAAGGACAAAACTAACTATATTGGTTTTGCAGGGTCTAATAATCCTAATTATGAATTATTTTGTGATTACTATGGTGATGTCTATGCTAGTTATATTGGTCCATTTGATAATTATATTTCTTGGTCTATTTGGGTCCCCAAGACCCTTGTTACTAACATGAGAGGACCCATTGAAAAATGGGTAACTAAAACCAAGAAGTAATTTTCTTGTAGGGCTATGCTTCTGGTGGGTCCAAATGGGTGCTTAATAGCGGGTGCACAATTCATATGACTGGAAGCAAGGAGATCATCTAAGAGATGCAGCCAAACCATGATCATATAACCGTCTCCTATGGTGATAAGTCAAAATATGAGGTATTGGGTCTTGTCAAGGTTGTGGTTACCCATGATATTTCTCTCATGGACATCATGCTTGTTGAAACCCTCAGTTACAATTTACATTATGTTCGTGCCCTTGGTAAGATGGGCTTTGCAGTTTTTATTGAAGGTGATTTAGTGGTACTCTTGTGGAGTAAGTCTCTAAAGGTCGCTTTTGTTGGATATGTCGAAAATGACCTGTATGTGGTGGATTTTTCGCGGAAAACCACTACAGGCCTGATGTGTCTTTTCGGAAAGGCCGACACAGGTTGGCTTTGGCATCGCCATCTAGCCCACGTCAATATGAGAACTTTGCAAACCCTTCACAAGGGTGGCCACATTCTTGGACTAAAAGAAAATGTTTCCCTTTCCAAAGATCATGTTTGTAGGGCTTGCGTTGAAGGGAAAATGCATGACTCTCCCCATCGAAGGAAGACAATTATTTCATCAAAGAGAATTTTGGAGCTCCTTCATGTGGATCTCTATGGTCCTCTGTCTCATGCGAGACTCGGTGGGAAGAAATATTGCCTCGTAATCGTCGATGATTATTCAAGATATACATGGGTCTACTTCTTCAAGTTGAAGAGCCAGACTCAACAAACGGTCATCGATTTCGCCAACGAGGTTCAGCATTAACACAATGTCCCTATATTGGCAATAAGAAGTGATAATGGCTCCGAGTTCAAGAACTACACTCTGAATGAATTCCTAAGTGAAGAGGGGATAAGACACCAATATTCTGCTACGTACACCCCTCAACAAAATGGTGTAGCCGAGAGGAAGAACTGGACATTAATGGATATGGCAAGATCTATGTTGGTTGAATTCAAGTCACCGTATAACTTCTGGGCTAGAGCCATTTCCACCATGTGTAACTCATCCAACCGGCTCTACCTCCGCAAAATCTTGGACAAGACACCTTATGAAATACTTACCGGTAACAAGCCCAACATCTCCTACTTTCGGGTATTTGGTTGTAAGTGTTTATTTCTCATCAAAGGAGTTTGTTTATCTAAATTCGATTCTAAGGCTTTAGAAGTTATTTTTGTTGGTCATGGTGTTGAACCCCACACTTATAGAGTCTACAATAAGCTCTCTAGAATTGTTGTAGAATCTTTTAGTGTGGTGTTCGAAGAAAATGATGGCTCCCATGCGGGGCAAGATAATGTTTGTGATGCAGATGTTGAAATACCCCAAGATGCCATAAGAAGAATGGGTGTGGGATTTTTCTATACCATTGAGGAACCCCTTGTGGCGGATCGGGAAGGACAATGCTCTACTCAAGTAGAGCCCTCCTCGACACAAGCTCAACATGCTCCACTCGTTGGAGAAACTAGTACACCAACACCTCCACCTACTTAAGATTATCCATCATCTGCTCTAGGAAACTCCAGATTAGATTATCCAATTGACACCAGATTATCCGATCATACTACCTCGAAGGCAAGGACCGAACAGACCAACCAAGAAATTGATGCAACTCCCAGGCCGGATTATCCGGCCCTCAAGACTCAGAATAGCAGCAACCTCCTATTATGGTTGCTGATCAAAATCAAGGGCAAGGTTCTTCATCTCCAGTTCATGCTGAACAAGTGGTTGAACAAGGTCAAGCTAATGATCCCGACAAAGACTCAAATGATGAAGAAATTCCTCCTAGAAACAACAAGTTGATCGAACTTCGCCGTAAAGCTCGTGCAGAAAGGAATCTTGAATTGAGAGGTCACACACTTGATAAAGTTCTAGGTGATATCAGATGGAGGGTGTGCAAAAGAAGGGATCTAGCAAGCTTCGGTGAGCATCAAGCTCACATATCCATCGTGGAACCCAAGAAAGTGTTTGAGTCTCTTGAAGATCCGGACTGGGTTGCTGCTATGCATGAAGAGCTAAATAATTTCGAGCGCAACAAAGTCTGGAAATTAGTAGAGAAGCCCAAAGATTGCCAGAATGTTTTCAGCACAAAGTGGATTTTCAAGAATAAGAAGATGAGAATGGCATTGTTGTAAGGAACAAGGAAAGACTCATGGAACAAGGCTATTCACAAGTTGAAGGCATCGACTTCAGCGAGACTTATGCTCCAGTTTCTTATATTGAGTCCATCCATATCCTCCTCGTTTATGCATCTCATAATAATATTAAATTACAACATGGACGTTAAGAGTGCTTTTCTTAATGGTCCTCTATATGGGTTGGTATATCTAAAGCAACCCCCTTGGTTTTGAGGATCCCAACTTCCCGAACCATGTTTACAAACTCGATAAGGCCCTCTATGGCCTTAAACAAGCCCCACGTGCATGGTATGAGCACCTTAAAGAGATTTTGCTAGGCCGTGGTTTCGAGGTTGGGAAAATCGATCCCACTCTTTTTACTAAGAAGGTTAAGGGGGAGATCTTCATATGCCAACTATATGTAGACGACATTATCTTTGGCTATACTAATAAAGCTTTTAATGACAAATTTTCAAAGCTTATGACTGACAGGTTTGAGATGTCTATGATGGGGGAATTACGGTTCTTTCTCGGATTTGAGATCAAACAACTTAGAGAAGGAACCTTCATAAATCAAGCAAAATACATCCAAGACATGCTCAAGAGGTTCAAGATGATGGATCTTAATAGCGTCGCCACACCGATACAAACTAAATGCCATCTTGAACTCAATCCCAATGGTAAAGATGAGGACCAAAAGGTATAGCAGTCCATGACCTTCTCTTCTTTACCTCTGTGCATGTAGACCCGATATTGTGTTGAGTGTAGGTGTGTGTGCAAGGTATCAAGTAGCTCCTAAAGAAAGCCACTTAGTGGCGGTCAAGAGAATCTTCTGATATTTGGTTCATTCCCCTAATTTTGGTTTATGGTATCCCAAGGGCTCCAATTTATCTTTATGTGGTTATACTGGTTCAAATTGGGCTGGTGACAAGGATGATAGGAAATCAACTTCTGGAGCTTATCAATTTTTGGGAAGGTCTTTGGTATGTTGGTCTTCTAAGAAACAGAACTGTATATCTCTCTCCATTGCTGAAGCTGAATATGTGGCTAATGCAAGTGCATGTACTCAATTATTGTGGATGAGGCAAACTTTAAAGGAAGACAGTGTCAATTGTGACAAAGTGCCTCTTTTAGGTGATAATGAAAGTGCAATCAAAATTGTGTACAATCCGGTGTAGCATACAAGGACAAAGCATATTGAGATTCACAATCATTTTATTCGGGATCATGTTGCTCGTGGTGATATCAATCTATCCTTTGTGAGCACGAAGACCTAACTTGATGATATTTTCACAAAGCCACTTGATGAAGCAAGGTTTTGTTATTTGAGGAATGAGCTAAATATCATTGATTCAAGGAGTTTGTCTTCATTACTCATGCACACCCACTTACATTTCATCCTTTATTTGGTTTAGGTGTGGGAATTGAAATAGGGGGAGTGTGGTCCTAATTGATTGGGCTAACCCTCCCCCATAATGCTAAAAGCAAGAAAAATCATTTCACTTAATATTATTTTGTGATATGTGAGCTTATTGATGAGTGTTGGTCATGAACCCAAGATATATCTTCGTGGTGTCATACCATGCACTCCAACATGGTGGTCTCGTCCACCACCATCTTCCGTACGAAGAGTTGGTTCCATGTGGATCTTTTTGGAGTTTCCTGCATATCTTTTGTTCTTATGGAAAACACACCCAATTTTGGATTTTATTTGATTTGATTCTTGCAATCTTGGGTTTGTAGTACCATCTCAGTTTGGTTGTCTAATCCCAAGCCTTTTCTATCCCCGAGCCATCTATTCTTGCACACAAATCCGTTGTTTATCTTGTGGGGGTTTTTGTTTGGTGGTGCGCGGGCCTGAATCTGTGTACAACAAAATTTTCGAAATCGGGCCAGATTATCCGCCCAAGTGGGGGCCGAATAATCCGCCCCTTGCGGCTTTTATGTGCTAAGGGCTAGAAGTTGGGGGGAAGAGCTCAAATAGAGAAGTTCTTCTCCCCCGACCCCTCTCTCTCTCCCAAGCTGCCGCCCGCTGCCCCAGCCCTCCCCGAAGCCATTTCGGCAACCAGATTCTCCGAGCCTTCCCCAGATCTTCTTCCCCACGCATCCGGGTACCTTCTCCTCCATGTTCTCCCTTCAATGAGTGAGGGTAACTCCCTCTCCACCATATTTTGTATAGATGTGTTGATTGTTGGTGGAACTTGGAGTAGGAGTTGCCTTGTGGTTTACTTTACGGGTAGAAATCGTAGTCTTGCAATACCTGTGCTCGATCTAGTTTGCTGCATTAAATCTGGGCAGATTCTGATTTTTTTTGCCAGGGCCGGATTATCCGCCCCGGCATGGCTAGATTATCCGGCCTAGTAGATTCAACGATAGTTCAGAATTTCTCAGATTTTGTGCATATGGTATTTTGAGCTATGGATTGTTTGCCTAGTGTTTCTACATCCCTCCTGGACTTGTGTCTGTACTTACCCCCATGCTATCCCTCTCATTCATTTCACAGGTGGTTCTAGTGCTCCCAAGACCTACAAGCGCCATCCTCGTCCTCGTTACATCTGGCGTGACGGTGAAGGTGGGTTGATTGACGAGGTAGAACTACGCAGGAAAAAGAGAGAGGACGACTAAATGGATGAGCAAGCAAAGAAGGACAAGGCCAGGAGGGGTGTGGCCAAGAGAAAGGGTAAGGCACCAAAGGTCCACTATAAGGCAATGGATCCCATCAGTTATTCTTCGATTCGTCATCGTGATCTATTTGTGGACACCGAGCGAGATACACAGTTTGCTGACTCCCGCTTTGGGTGTGCTGACCAGATGTCCATGTATGAGGATGTCTATTCATCTCTGAAGATTCATCATATGTGTCCCATTATTATTTCCGAGGTTATGGAGAAGCCTCAACTTGCTGATGCTATGGTTGTGACTGAGCAGATGGGGCTGCATACTCTTATTGCCCTATAGTGTTCCTATGACTCTTTGGTGGTGAAGCAATTCTTCTCCACTTTGGTGATTGATCGTGATGAGAACCGCACCATGAAGTGGATGACCCATGACACTATGATGCAATCTAACTTTCGGACCTTCACTGGGGTGCTTGGCTATCCGTTCAATGGTCGGGATCATCCTTGTGGCCATCGTATCATTAGTCAACTGAAGCCCAACAAAGATGCTGCTCTTTCTCCTTGCACGGCTGATGATATTGTGGGTACGCTTGCAGGCCTCTCCACTCTTTATGCTTGGTTGGTTGGTGTTTTTCGTGACTACATCATGCCTAGTGGGGGTAACAATAAAAGTATCCGTGGCCACTTGGTTCAGCTGCTCGCTTTTTCTTATGAGGTGGCCACCTGTGAGGATGACTCTATGGACTACAAGATGGATGTGATGGAATTCATCTATCATGAGTTGACTGATGCCATGTTTAATAGGCTCTCCATTCTATATGCTCCTTACATTATGATGCTCATCAAGTACTTTCTTCCCACTTGGGAATTTCACTATGATGTTGAGCATAAGGTGAAGAAGATCTACAACAAGTCTCAGAAGACCACTCACCAATCTTCTGCTCCAAACGGTCTTATGAGGGATGCTCGTGCTAGTGTTTGTAGGCCTCCAGTGCCTCCTATTGCCCGTGAAGTGAAGCAGCTGAATTGGTTCCAGCGAAACATCTTGTGCATGGGATTGGATACTCAAAAGGGGCAGTACGAGGCGTACAAGCAGCACCACAAGATGGCTCACACCCAGCAGCTCATTCTTCACCATGTGTCTGGGGCATCAGGCCCTCCTCCCACTCATGCTACTCCCACACCTTATGCTCAGTGGAACACTTCTAGTACCAACTACAGGCAGCGTCACTTGTTTCCCACTCCTCTAGCTGCTAATGAGGAAGAGGAAGACGAGGAGGAGTATGATGAGGAGGACAGTGACGAGGAAGATGATGAGGACTACGAGTGATATCTTGGGGATCTAGCATGACTCTTCTTCCGTTTTGGCGTTTCGATGTCAAAGGGGGAGAAGTAGTTCTATTAGGTCATCGTGGATTTGCATGGGTCGGGCGCAAGCATTTGGACTTTATCGTTTTGATTTTATTCTTGCTTGTGCCCATTTAGCATTGAACTTTTATTCGTGATTTGTTTTGTATGAGACTATGTTGGTGTGTGGCACTGGATCTATCTTATGGATTAATCTCTCGGTGATTATGGATCCATCTATCATACTGGCTATCTTTGTTGGTTATCTTTCTTATGGTGGAAGGCCTTAATGGTTATCATGTTATAGGAGATCTATTGCAAATCCAAGTATTGTCATCTAACACCAAAACGGGGGAGATTGAAAGAACATTTCATGATCCCTAGTGTTTTGTGTGTTAGATAACAATGCTATGGATCATCTCATATGTGCTAAGTGATGCAGATAGTTGTTCATATGAAAAGCAGCCAAAATATCTTCTTGAGGGATGGATTATGCGCCTCTTCCAAGAGCCAGATAATACGTCCCTACTCGATCAACAAACGGAAGCAAGGCACGTCATGTAGTGAGGGGGCAGATAATCTCTCGGATTGTCCGGTCAGGGCTGGAGCTTTCTCCCGGGACGGATAATCCTCCCCTATAGGGGCCGGATAATGTACCCCCCGAGAAGGTTTTCAAAGCCTGGCCAGGCGCGTCATGTAGTGAGGAGGGCAGACTATCTCTCGGATTGTTAGACCAGGGATGGAGGGTTTGCTTGGGCCGTATAATCTGCCCCCAAAGGGGGTTAGATAATCCGCCCCCCTAGGGAAGTTTGCAAAGGGAGCCAAGGCACGTCATGTAGTATAGGGGATGGATTTTCTCCCGGAAAATCCGAATCAGGGATAGTGTTTTGCCCCAGCCGGATAATACGACCATCACTTGGGACGGATAATCTGCCCCCCAACTTCACCAATGGCAAAGTCTGGACAGGTGGTATAAATGCCCAAATCACCCCTCCTGTCAGATCTCTTGATTCATTCGAAAAAGTACAGGCCTGTTGTTCAAGCTCCTAATAGATATCTCCCACTTCAACTACCCGATGGGTCTGATCTTTCGGGAATCGAAGGAGGAGACTTCAATCAACGACATCACGAATCAAGCGCATCACTCCCCTTCATTCACTTGGAGGATTCTTTATCTAGTATTACTTGCTAATATCTAGATCTTGTGTTTCGGTTTTGATCATATTTTTTCTTGTGGCATATTGTTGTCATTACGGGAGCCTTCAATTCAGTTGTGGACTTGTGCCCCACTAGTTGTGTAAAGGCATCGTTTCCCGCATCGAAGGTTACCAATAGTGGAAAGGTGGATCAGGCCTTTGGTGGTGAGATCCATCAGAGAATAGGGTGAGGCCTATTGTGGCGTGGTAGTCTTAGTACCGCTCACCCCTCCAACGCAGATGCACTTCCCTTAACAAGGAAGGAACTGTGGTAAAAAGAATGCTATGTCTCCGCGTGCTCCACTACGGTTTCCTCGCTCCTCACTCTTTGATGAGGACATCCATACTATTCCACTATCTCCTACTCCTATTCAAAATGAAGATGTTGCTGCAAAGAACAAGTCCAATGAAATCAGGATTAGACCCATTACAAGAGCTCGTGCAAAGCTAATTGATCAACAGCTGAATTCACTCTTAATTGAACCTGATGTTTTACTTAATGAGAACATTATACTACCTAAGTCTATGCATCTTTGTATGATCAGGTTTATTGATAACACAAGCGTTGCGCGAGGAGGAGGAGAGTTGCAGCAAGAAGGACACGCGTTGATTTCCAATATCAACAAGTGCGCGAGGGAGGAGCGGGAGGCATGCGCACTAGGAGGCAATGAGGAAATAACATATGACCAAGAATTACATGTTTGAAGTGTTCCACGATGTTTGGACTACGTGTCAATAAGGCCGAACCCATATATGGTCGGTATGTATCAGTTTGTGTCTAACCGAGTCAGTTTGGGGCAAGATATGGCTGTTTTTAGGCCCGTTTAGAGGGGAGGACGCCCCAGCCCTCATATAAACCTCCGTAGCCATCACAAGTTAGGGTTTAGACCACGTTAAAATATTTTGGAGTTGTTTCTTTCATAGAACCTCTGGAATTACCTTGTGTTCGAATCTACCAACTATAATTGAGTGTGATCTGTTGTTCCATTGGGAATTAGTAGATTGCATACTACCGTTCGTGGTCACGGCTGCGTGCGCAAGAGTGTGGTGTTGTGAATATCCTACAAAGTTTGATATCTGTTCCACTGGCATCAGGGATCGAGCGGGAGAGATCATAGCTACGCACTAGTTATCTATCATCCACCATATCATCGACAAGAGCTTGCTGAGAAGATCGGGCCACCCAATATCATCTTGGTATCAGATTTCCAGTGTTGCCTCGGTAAGCATCCACAAATCCATCCAAAGATTATTTGTTTTTGTCCTATACAGAAAAAGCCACACAAAAATATTAGGGTTCATAGATCTTTGCCATAGCCTAGATAACACTGTTCGTGAGTTCTAGTTGCTGATCGTAATCCTTTTGTATAGCCTTTCTTCTAAATCTGAGTCGTAGTTTTCATCTGTTTTTGATCCGTTGGCGGAGTCCCTAGACTATTTCTAGACTATTCCTCGTGTTCTTGAGTCTTAGATCTATTAGATCTATTTCCTTTTAGATTGGTTTCTAGATCCGTTTGTATCCGATTGTACGTGCAAGAAATAAAAGAAAAAGAATACCGCCTCGATCGCTATAGGGTAGACTCTTCTATCCTAGTACGTGAGCATCCTCATGTAAAAAAAATCCGCTCGCTGCTCACGCCTGACCCTAGACCGTTCTGTGGTCGTACGTGAAAAAAAACGGACGCTCGCCTGACCACAGACCAGTCTGTGCTAGTACGAGAAAAAAAGTTTTTTCTGCCACCATCCTGCCGCGGCAGGATTTTAGGCTGTTTTTCTGCCGTGGCAGAGACCAATTCTCAGGTCAATTTTTTTCTTTTTTGTTTATATTTTTATTGAGTCCACATAGCGTACCTATCCTTATGAGCCTTAGTAAGCCTTTCTTTGTGTCTAAAACTATCCTACGAGACTAGCGTGCTTAGTGCTCTGCGGGCTGCTCAGTTTAGCAATCTTGTGCCCGTTTCGTTGAGACATTGCTAGCGTCTCTCCTTGTGCATTGCAACACGAGCGTTCCTCCGACATACCTCATGTTATTGAGCTCATTTTCATAGTTGCAATTGCCCCATTTATCTCCACCGTGTGTGTTTCTATGGGTCTTTATCATGCGATCAGCACTAGGACTTGTTAGCGGTGTAATTAGGATACCATACCTACAGCTCCACCATAAATAACCTGTGTGCCTTGTGATTGTTCTCTATACCTTTGATATTCACTTCTTCACATCAGGGCATCAGTTTTTGATTTCGTTTGGTAGAGCATCTCTATTCACTTTGGAACTGTAAGATCTCCTTTCTTACTAGTTGTGAGTGAGCTGTGAGAGTTCCACCATACAGATTTTGATTTTTACACTAATCTACTAATCATGTCTTCTAGTGATGATGATGTTGTAATGTAGAAAAAGAAGGATGAGGAGCTTGTTAATTGGCGTGAATACGAGGCTTTGAAGTCCCACTTGACACATGTGTTTACTAACACGGCAGATGCCATTGACAAGAATCTCCAGGATATGAATATGAGATTGGATCAGCATGTTGGAACGGTTGATACTATTCAAACGCAAGTGGCTATGCTCAATGTTAATGTCACCACTTTGTAGCGTTCCATTGAGAGTTTGACAGTCGCTTTACATAGAAGGGAAGATCCTCAACATGATGATGCCTTTGATGATTTCGATAAGGGTAGCGCTGTGGATGCTGCTCCACATGTTGGCATGGGACGTGCTATTCCCCCTGCCCATGCACCTGCTCATGGCCATGGGTTTGCCCCTCTTGGGCCTGCTCAACGTGTTCACAGCCAAGCTGCTGATGATGGTTTGGGCAAGCCAAAATTCTCAATTCCTAAGTTTGATGGTTCCATTGATCCCGAAGACTACCTCACATGGGAGTTGAAGATTGAGAAACTCTGGTGCTTATTTGACTATCTAGAAGACAAGAAGGTCAAGCTTGCAACATCTGAATTTGATGGTTATGCTTTGCGTTGGTGGGATGCTCTTGTGTAACATAGGAGGGAGGACAATGAACTTCCTGTGATGGATTGGTGCGAGATGAAGCAAATCATGAAGGCTCTGTAACATCCCAATTTTAGCAATCCTGATTAGTTGTCCAGAAAGCAAAAATCAGGGGGAACAAAAACTTTTTCTTTTTTAATGCTGAAGTGTTTGCTTGTTGTTTGGATATGCTTATGCATATGAATGTGTATTAGATGATATACTCCTTACCTTAACATCAGTTGAAAAAAGCTACTTCCCAAAACAGTCTTGGCTTAATTTCCATATTCTCAAATGTTCTGGCATTTTCCAAGCATCAGCCAAGATGCTTATGTCACCAAAACTATTTATGTAACTTCTATTGACAAAACTATGGAGAGTTATATAATATAATCTCCTTATGTTTTCAAGACAGGACATTCAACTACTCTTACCTCTAGGATCTCCAAAACCTTTTTGTAAGCTTTTGAATTCTACTCTTGGTAGAGATACCAAGGATCTTACCTTGTTAGAAATCAAACCTATTTCAAAATACCCATCCTTACCTCAAGCTAAGCTTGGTGGTAACCCCAGTAGTAGTTGTTTTGCCTGTAAGATGAGTTGCCTTGAATTGCTGTTTGAATTGTCTGCTTAGGAGATAGTATGAGCTACTCTAGGAGATCATCACTAGGATCAAGAGGTTTCCAAATCACCACACCCTAAACCATAATGCAAAGCAAGATCAAATCTCCAGCTACTAGAAATCATCTTAAACCCTTAACTAGATCCATTCTGAAGATATCCCCTCTTGAAGTTTCCAAGTCAATGAAGACCAATATCAAGCAAGGATACTTTATACTCAATCTAAACTTCAACATCAACCACTTGATGATGCTTTGGTACCTTTCAACCCATCAAAATCATCACCACCCACATTCTAGTCAAAAAACCCGAAATCTGCCAAATTTGGCTAAGTCTGGAAATCTGTTTCCAACACCACCTTTTGGATTGCCTCCCTTTATCAACCCTGGTGAATTTTTGGAAATGCATCTAAACCATATAGTTAACCATCCTAAGCAATACCAAGGACCACACTTTACCTTGGTCAGATCATCCTCCAACCCACTTGTTCTTGATGGTTTTGCAGACAAGAAAATAACTTTTCCTGCAAATCTAGTCAACATGCCTACTTTGGTATAAGCTCACACCACCATAGAACCTTCTATGGACCAACTCTTTGCATGGTTGTGTTCTACTAATATAATTCTATCAAAATATACTTCACTTGTTCCAAGTGGATCTTTGTGCTGCTCAAACCCACAAGGTTTTGAAGGCTACTTGATAATCTGCTTTGGCAGGCTTATTTTATTCAAAGTTTGAAAGCTTGTCATGGTGAGCTCAAGCAGGATCAAGCTCAAACCCCTACACCATTGCAATATACATCACTTGGTCTATCCATCTACATATACCATGCCCCAAGGAGAGCTCTGAGCTCCAAGATCCAACATGGTTTTGATGGTATGAAATTAACATCACCCTAGATCCTTAATCTAGGGTATTCCACCAAAAATCAACTCGGATTCTCCAATCCCAAGGTTGAAAATGCTTGTTACACCTTATCTACATCATCTACCTTGATCATCAAGATTTATCAAACATTTACCCATATTTATTATGGACCAAAACTATTTAATTCCCTAAATAGGCAAAATCTCCAAAACTCCTCTCAGCGAGGAAAGTTTGGATTTCTCCAAAGCACTTTGCCAAATTTTGGCTAAATTGAGACCCATATATAATACCCCATATTTCCCACTTCCAAAATAAATATTTTTGAAGAGTTTTAATATTTCTTTTTGCCCATTTGTTTAAATGGCAGAAATGGGATAATAATAGTTTTAAATACTTTTAAGCCACAAAAAATCTTGGGAAAATTCCCCTAAGTGTGTATACACATTTGGGACCATCCCACATCAAAATCCAACCTGGTCCAATGTAAAATTATCAAATGAAGTCCATGAATGCACTTCTGCAATTTCTGAATAAGTGGAATTAAGTGGACTTAGAATACTCTGAAAAATCACAACTAATTCCTAGAGTTATGCCTTGACCTCATCTACCCACCAGTATCATTTCCCCATCTTGCCCAATGCAAATTTTGATACTTCCATCATGATCATCTACATTTGCCAATCATGTCTACTTCCTAGATGTTGATCAATATCAAGTCAAAACCCCTCAAACCTTCCACAGCAAGCCTCCCCTACCCTAGCACACCCCTCTGGTCGAGCTGCACTGTAGCTAAGCTACTGTAGCAGCCCCTTCCCTTTGTCCTTTAGGGCTTGGAGGAAGGAGAGATGCACCCATTGGTCACACTTTCTCCTTACTTCTTGCAGAAGCCATCTCACCTCACCCCTCTGCATCAACCAGATACCACCCTTCCCATGCCCACAGCATCCACCCCTGGTATCACCTCCCTCTTGCTCTCATGGACCTAGGCCACTCTACACCCCTCTTCCTTGGTTTATAAGCCAGCAGGCTACCCATACACCCCACACTGGCTCAATTGCCCCTCCTCCTCTCCACTTACCTCCCCACGGTCCCCTCTCTTCCTTCCTTACACTGTCCTGCTCGTGAGAAGAATACGAAGGAGCATCGGCCTCCTCCTTTGTTTCTAGCATAGCTCCCCCACCGCTCCGTGTCAACACCCGGATTTTTAATCCCAGATGCCCGTTATGCCGCACCTCGCAATCCTAGGATTACCATTTTTGCGAGACATAACGGATTGGATATCATAGTACATCATCCATTACAAACCATACATAAGGTCTTACACAAATAAGGATCTCTTGATCCAGTCTTAATACAACAAGCAGTGGAAAATAAAAGATAAGCGTAGCGGTGGGGTCCATCTTCAGGGGGCACATGCAATGCTGACGAAGGCAGATAGTCCTAGTTATCATATCCGTCCTGTTGGCCATCATCTTGATAGTCTCCTTCATAGTCTGTCCATGAGAATAGCTAGGGACAAAAGCCATGAGTACTCTTTAAGTACTCGCAAACTACTTCTAACAAGTAATGTAGTTCTAGGTTAATGTGCTAAATCTAAGTTTAACTATAAACTTAAGTTTGAAACCTAAGCTAAGTTCTGAAGCAAAGAAAGATAAAATAAAGTTCTAGAATCACTTAAGGTGGGAAGCTATTGTCATAAACACAACCCTGTTGTTGTCAAGTCAAAATTCATCATTCATTTCATAAGTTGTTTGTAAAACATCTGACAATGAAACAGTATGGCCATTCCAACTGTCCATAACCGCGGACGCGGCTATTCGAATAGTTTGACACTCTGCAGAGGTGGTACACTTTCACCACAAGATTCGATACATCTGTCAGGGCTAACCCTGAATCATCATACTTAGTATGCAGATAATCAAACATAACCTTCCCTTTACACACCCTAGTATAAGCACCTCTCCTATGAGCATGGCCTCCCAACCATGACCATCAGTCATCTTGGGCACTGCATAGGTGGACAACATTGAGAGGTAGCCTCACCTCAAACCTCCCTCGCGAGGGAACTAATATTAATGCATATAAATTTCTAGCTAAGCCTTACCCAATTCAGGTAGTGTGGTTGTACGGTAAATTTGGAATGGTATCGCATCCGAATCCAACCATCAGTTTTGTAAAAGGGTTAAGGTCATGCCTCAACATTTTAGAAAAGTTATTTCTACTCATTGAAAAATTAACTAAGATTTAATATTCACCACTTAAAATATGGGATCATGTGGACACATGTCATCACCACATATTCTAGCATGTGGGAATGTGATTTAAGGGTTGGATCATAATTACTTTGGTTTAAGTTCAATATTTAATGATTTAAAGTGACTAGAAATGCCTATATAGCATTATTTTGGTACTAGTCCAAAGTCACTGCATGTAAACCTTAATATTATTACATATTTAGATAAATATGGTGAAATGTTATTTTTGAGAGTTGGAATCAACTCAAAACCTATCTTGGTTGATTTTATCAAAATGTTGCAAGGTGCAAATGCTTTTGTTTGTTATTTTTACTAGGAGAGATCTATAACTCTAATTGAATTAAATCTAACGGGCTTGGATAGATCATTTCAAAACCTTTCAGGCAAAATTGGTTTCATGCGATTTGGATTTGTCAACTCTCTGAATTGATTTTCAAACTCAGAGACAGAATTAAGTTTAAACTAAAAAGGAAAATCCTAATTCAAACTAACTAGGTCGCGCGGGAAACTCTAACGGGTCGGCCCAGTGTCACTCTGCGGCGCGGGACTCAACTGACAGGGGGGTCCACAAGTCAGTGGCTCATAACGCGCGAAGCGGTACGGGGCAATGTAGGCCGTTAGATTAGAATGAGGATCAACATAAGGACCTGTCACTGACGAGCTCGAACCCTAGCGGCTCGGTGGGGGTGCATAGGGGGCGTACCAGGGCTCCAGCGACGATGGCGAGGCGGGCAAACAGACTGGTGGTCGACAGCGAGCTCAGGGACGGTCGAGGCAGCTCCGGGGGTGGTCGCAATTAGCGGCGCCCCTTCCTCCTCTGTTGCGGGCCACTCCGGCCAAATTTCGGCGAGCAAGTGCTCGCGCTGCTTCGGCTAGAGGTGGGGAATGGTCAGTGAGGTGAGGGGAGTGTAGTGGTGTGCTTCAAATGGCTGGGGGTGCCCTCCTTTTATAGGCTCGACGGCGAGACCAAAAGGGATGGGGAGGCGAAGGTGGCGACATGGCTACGGGCAGCTAGCGGCATGGCTGAGGGTGGCGATCGACGGGCGGTCTCCTGGTGGTGCTCTAGGAACTTAATGCGGGCTTAGGGGCGGTGGTATGCGGTCGGGGGCAGCTGTCGCTCTGAGCGGTAGAGGCGGCGGTGTCCACGGCGAGCGGTGGCTGTGGTGCGTTGGGCGGAGAACGGGCGTGTCCATCGTGTTCCCTAGGTCGTGGCGGAGCGGTGGGCGTGGACTGCGGTTGAGCGGCGTCTTGTGCACGTGTGCCGGGTGTGGCGCTCTTGCGTGTGCTCGGCATGGCTCGGTGGCACTGGGCGCGTGGTTTCCTCGGTGGTCAACTGCTGCGCTTGGCTCGGGGAGGGGACAGAGGGTGGCAGTGAGGTCCTGGCTACCTCCTAGACACGGCGAGATAGAGGGAGGTGGTCTGCTGGGGCTAGTGCATGGTCGACTGGCGAGCTAGTGCTCGGGGTGGCTCGACACTGTGGCTAGGGACAAGGGGGATGGGTGCTAATGGTCTGGTTAGATCATGAGGGGACCAAAGGATTAAATGGAGATCAAATGGGGGCAAAACCCTATTCAAAACAGTGAGCTATGGTTTAGAGTTTAACCCTGCCTGCCAAGTGTTTGATTAAATGGCCGCAAGAAATAAACTTTGGAATTTTGAAAATATTTTTGGTGGGTTTTCTAGGCATAAGCTTGTGATTCTGTGGGTGCTTGGGTTTTGAAAATTGAGCTAGTTTGAGTGGTTTTTGAAATAGTGGGATCTTCCCATATGAAATAGATTCAATTTTAAATTGTCCATTAAAATTAGCATTTGAATGATTTTAGCAGATCACAAAGTGGGCCTTGGTACCTCATTATGTGTAATATCAAGGGGTGTAAAGATCCACACATGTTCTTGTTAAGTTTTGAGTACTAGGAATAGCCAAAGTAGGCATGAGACTTAATTTGGCCAAAACGACCATTCACTTCAATTATTCATTTTGAGTTATTTTTCTTTGGGAAAAGTTTGGGAATGATTTAGATCATGTTTATTTCTGCTAAGAAACATTTTACAAGCAAAGAATCACAGAACCATGGCAATTCAAATCAATTCCTAATTTAAATGCACATACACATGAATGCTTTCATTTTTAATTTGGAAAAGTTTTTGTTAACCCTAAATTTGATGATTTGGATCTTGATAAGCTTGGATTGAAGTTTTGGGATGTTACAAACCTCCCCCCTTTAACAAAATCTCGTCCTGAGATTTACAAAGAAAACTAGGAACTAAAGAGATCTGGGAACTCTGTCCTAATGTAATCTTCGCGCTCCCAAGTGGCTTCCTCCTCGGTATGGTTGCTCCACTGAATCTTGAGAAACTTGATGCTCCTGGTCCTGGTGGTTCTGTAGGCTTCTTCTAAAATACGGATGGGCACTTCCCGATAGGTCAGGTCATTGTTGATTTCTACAGCCCTATGATCTATGTTCTTGAAAACTTCCGTCTTCTCCGGCACTTCCAGGCATTTGCGAAGTAACGAGATATGGAACACATTGTGGATGGCTGACATCTCTTCAGGCAGTTCCAGTTGATATGATACTTCTCCTCGATGGTTTAGAATCTTGAAGGGCCCGATATATCTGGGGGATTACTTTCCTTTCAGACTAAAGCGTTGAGTTCCTTTCAATGGTGAAACCTTGTATATACAAAATCTCCGACATTGGAAGTCAGGTCTCTCCTTCTCTTGTCAGCATAACTCTTTTGTCTAGATTGGGCGGTCTTGAGGTGCTCACGGACTTTGTGAACCTTCTCTTCAGCTTCTCGGAGAATGTCGGGTCCAAAGATCTGACTCTCTCCTACTTGCGACCAATTCAAAGGGGTACGACACTTTCTTCGTATAGGAATTTAAATGGTGCCATCTGCAAACTAGCTTGATAACTGTTGTTATATGAGAATTCTGTGAAAGGCAGACAATCTTCCCATTTTGATCCGTATTCCAACACACAAGCTCTAAGCATATCCTCTAGGATCTGGTTGACTCTCTCAGTCTGTCCATCAATTTGCGGGTGATACGCGGTACTGAAGTTCAACTTGGTTCCCAATCCTTCTTGGACTTTCTGCCAAAATCTAGAGGTAAACTGGGTTCCTCGATCTGATACTATGGTCTTGGGGGTTCCATGCAGACTAACAATCCTAGCAATATACAGCTCTGCTAGCGTTGCACTCTGGTAGGTAGTCTTGACAGGTATAAAGTGGACTACCTTGGACAGTCTATCAACTATGACCCAGATTGAGTCATTTCCCCTACTAGAAGTAGGCAAACCGGTGATAAAGTCCATTCCGACAGAATCCCATTTCCATTCGGGAATCTGCAATGGTTGCAACAGTCCTGCAGGTCTCTGATGCTCTGCTTTGACTCGTTGAGAGATGTCACATTTGGCGATGTAGCTTCCGATTTCTCTCTTCATCTTGTGCCACCAAAATTGCTCCTTCAAATCCTGATACATCTTCGTTCCTCCTGGATGGATAGAATAAAGAGTATCATGAGCTTCCTTCATGATAACCTGCTTCAGCTCCGAATCTGCTGGCACACAGATACGTCCTTTGTACCACATTACTCATTCTTCGTCTTCTGTGAATCCAGGTACCTTTCCTGTATCAATATGACGTTTGATTCCGTCGATACTTTCATTCCCCTTCTGGTCTTCCTTGATTTGGCTTATCAAAGTGGGTTGAAGTTCAATGGTAGCTAAGAATCCTTTACTAACTAATTCAGTCCTGAACTGCTCCAACTCTTCATACAAACTTGGTTGCTTCTCCTTGATCACGGTATTTAGCCTACACGGCAATCAGCTAAGAGCATCCGCTACCACATTGGCTTTGCCGGGGTGGTAGTGAATGTCAAGGTCATAATCCTTGATTACCTCTATCCATCTCCTTGGACTCATATTTAGCTCCTTCTGAGTGAAGATATATTTCAAGATATTGTGATCAGAGTAAATCTCACAGCGATTACCCATCAGATAATGACGCCATGTGTTCAACGCTAGAACCACAGCTACTAGCTCAAGATCATGGTCGGATAGTTATGCTCATGCTGTTTCAGTTGCCGACACAGATACGTGATGACTTTGCCTTCTTGCATCAATACACATCCTAGACCAATCTTGGATGCATCACAATATACATCAAACGGCTTCTTGATGTCTGGCATGACCAATATTGGGGCTGATATCAATCTCTTCTTCAGCTCCTGGAAACTGGCTTCACATTTGTCAGTCCATTCAAACTTCTTGTCCTTCTTCAAAATTTGGGTCATGGGTCTGGCGATGCTCGAGAATCCTTCTACGAACTTGCGGTAATATCCCGCTAATCCGAGAAATGCACGGACTTGGGTTTGAGTGGTTGGAGCTTCCCATTCTTCGACATCTTTGATCTTGGCGGGATCAATAGAGACTCCTCCGGCAGACACAATATGTCCTAGGAATCCTACTTCCATCAGCCAAAACCCACACTTGCTGAACTTGGCATATAACTGATGCTGTCTCAGGGTTTCTAGAATGCTTGTCAGATGTTGCTCATGGTCTTCTTCTGACTTGGAGTAGATAAGGATGTCGTCGATAAACACAACTACAAACTTATCTAGGAAATTCATAAAGATCTTATTCATGAGATTCATGAAATAAGGAGGGGCATTGGTTAATCCAAAAGACATAACCGTATCCTCATATAAACCATAGCGAGTAGTAAAGGCGGTCTTCGGAATATCCGTTGCACGAATCTTAAGTTGGTGATAACCAGTCCTAAGATCAATCTTTGAGAATACCTGGGCTCCAGTCAACTGATCAAATAGATCCTCTATCTTTGGCAAGGGGTACTTGTTTTTGATGGTGACGTCATTCAACTTTCTGTAATCTGTGCACAGACGGTTGCCTCCATCTTTCTTATTGACGAATAACACTGGTGATCTCCATGGCGATGCGCTTGGTTGAATCAAGCCTTTATCTAACAAGGCATCCAACTGCTTCTTCAGTTCCACTAACTCTGAGAGGTTAATGCTATAGGGTCTCTGAGCTATGGATCCGGTTCCGGGGATTAGTTCGATAATGAACTCAATATCCCTATCCGGGGCATACCTGGCAATTCATCTAGGAATACGTCGGGGTATTCACAGACTACTCTGACTTGGTCAATGGTAGGCAAGGCTACACTCTTGTTGCACTTGAATTGACGGGTTAAGGTTTTAGAGATATGCTCTACTGTTACTCCAGAACTACTGGTCATGGTGATGGATTTCTTAGCACAGTCTATCAGTCCTTTATGCCTTGACATCCAGTCCATACCTAGTACTACTTCCAATCCTTTGGTTCCAAGTACAATTAGGTTGGCATAAAAATCTATCCCTTGTATTCTGATAGGCACAACTTTGCAAATTTTTCTAGCTTTGGTTGTTGAACCGGGGATTTGAACTATCATGACATGCTTCAAGTTGGTTGGGTGAATCTTACTAGTGCATGCAAATTCTTCGGTGACAAATGAATGCGAGGCTCCAGAATCAAACAACACTCTTACTAAAACTGAGTTGACAGAAAACATACCTAGCACTACATCTGGCGCTTCTTGGGCTTCTTCTGCGTTCATGTAGAAGAGACAACCATTGCGGTTGTGAGGGTTCCCTGGGGCAAATCTTCTTCCTGGTTGAAAACGACGCTGCTGCTGAGCTGGTGCATTCACATTGGCATTGGCTGCAGTCTTCTTGGGACACTCATTGGAGTAGTGACCCTTCACTCCACACTCGAAACAAGTGATCTGGGACTTGTCCTTGACTGCGACATGTACAACATTGCTGCCAGTTCTGGGTGCAGTGTTGTTGTTGTTGTTGTTGCTCTTGGGAGGTGCACGGTTGAAATTGTTGGCATTGCCGGAGTTGTGATTGTTTCCTCCGGACTTCACATTGCCTCCGCTACTATTGGGGTAGCTGGGGCGATACGTTGGGGGTCGGTTGTTCCTTGGTGCATATCCCGATGAGGGGTTGGGACGGTAATTCTGGTGACTGCTGGATCCAGACTGATGCATCATACGACGCTTGCGGTTGTCGTTTGCCTGATTAATCCTCCCTTCCATCTGAATGGCAGAGTCGACTAGCTCTTTGAGATGCTCGAAACGGATGTTGATGAGTACTGTCTGCATCTCATCATGCAGTCCGTTCAAGAATCTCTCCTTCTTCTTGGCCTCCGTGTTGATCTCATCAGGTGCATATCTGGCAAGTGACAGGAATTTGTCACGGTACTCTACCACAGTCATTCTTCCTTGCTTCAATTAGCGGAATTCATGTCTCGTCCTATTAAGTAGACCTTGCGGCATGTGGGTGCGGCTGAACTTGACTTTGAATGCTTCCCATGTCATAACTTGACCATGGTTCATCATGCGGATACTGTTCCACCAAGCTCTTGCATCTCCCGCCAGGTAGTGAGTGGCGAAGAGAACTTTCTCATTTTCATCAACTCTTGCAACTTCTAAGTTATTTTCCACCGTCTGTAACCAGTCATCAGCATCTAATGGGTTTTCTGACGTGCTAAAGATTGGGGGATTGGTATTCTGGAAGTTCTTCAGCTTGGATCCTTGATGATCCTGATTTCCATGCCCTTGGTTGTTGAGAGCCATCTGGGCGATCTGCTGCAGTGTTGCTAAGTTGGCTTGGCGTTCTGCCCTGCTTGCTTCACGGTCTGCGATGAGATTCTGCAAGATCTGCAGCATTGGGTCTTGCGACAAGCTGCTTCCTCCTTTGTTTCCACGAGTCATCTGAAGATTTAGATGGATATAGGGGTAAGAGGGAATTTCTACGGTTCATGGTTTTGGGTTTTCAAAGCTAAAACTTTGAGTTAGACTCAGGTTTTTCAACTAACTTCATTTTCATTCATGCAAACAAGCACACGGTACAACACACACCACAACAAACAAAGGAAAACAGATGGTTTGAAGAACCATTTTGCAAACTATGATACATTGGGGCCGATACATCTCATGCTACGATAGTGCTCTAGTGCATCTACTCATCGTCGATGAAGTCGGAGTCCTCATCATCAGTGTAGAAGTCCACGGAATCCTCCTCCAGAAAGTCATCATCGTTGCTGAGGTAAGAATCCATGTCTCCCTGGATGTCTTCACCCTCATCTTCTTCCTCCTTTGCGGCAAGCTGAGCTTCCTGTTTCTTGATGGTCTTCTCGAGGTCGGCCACCTTCTTGCGAAGACAGGCGATGGTGCGATCCTTCTTTGCACGCTGGCGGCGAAGAGACTGGCGATCCTGGACGAGCAGTGCGAAAGTCTTTGCCTTCTGGTCGGCAATGGCACAGTTCTGGTTGGCTAACTCTCTAGCATTGTCCAGTTCCTGCTGTCTGTCATGAAGCAAGAAGTCAAGATTCTCCACTTGACGCCTCAACTCTGGGTGACTTGGCATCTCCATCGGCATTCCCATGAAGTCACGTCTTGCATAGTGGGCAAAACGGGTTCCTTGGATCTTGTTGACACTGAGGGCACATAGACGTGCGAGACCTTCATGCGTTGCCCTAGCTAATCCATCTAGCCAGTTGTTCTCTCTCACAGAGAACTAAATTCTCCTAGAAGTTGGTGCTTCGATGCTTCCTCTAAGATCTGCGGTAACTAGCCACTGTAGGTCTCCTCCTGGGGGTCCTGGAAGTTGAGCTCCAAGAAACTCCGGATCTGGGCGTCCTAGTAACTCCGACAGTGAATCCAGATCCCTCTCGAAGATCAGCTGAGCTCCGTTTCCCAACTGGTAAAACTTGCTGAACTGACACTCCATCTACAAGAATTAAGGATGAGGAAGTTAGTGAACTGATCAAGTGTGTCAAATTTTAAGTAGTAATGTAAGAATTTTGAGGAACCTGAATTTTTGAGAAAGAATGAATCCACAAGGATAAGAGAGGAGATAGTTTTTCATAAATACTCAGTTTGGTTTTGAAACTAAGTTTTTGTTTGGACGTCCATTCTAACTAGGGTCTCCTATGGTCAGGATGGCTCTGATACCAACTTGTCAACACCCGGATTTTAATCCCAGATGCCCGTTATGCCATACCTCGCAATCCCAGGATTACCATTTTTGCGAGACATAACGGATTGGGTATCACAGTACATCATCCATTACAAACCATACATAAGGTCTTACACAAATAAGGATCTCATGATCTAGTCTTAATACAACAAGCAGCGGAAAATAAAAGATAAGCGTAGCGGTGGGGTCCATCTTCAGGGGGCACAGGCAATGCTGACGAAGGCAGATAGTCCTAGTTATCATATCCGTCCTGTTGGCCATCATCTTGATAGTCTCCTTCATAGTCTGTCCATGAGAATAGCTAGGGACAAAAGCCATGAGTACTCTTTAAGTACTTGCAATCTACTTCTAACAAGTAATGTAGTTCTAGGTTAATGTGCTAAATCTAAGTTTAACTATAAACTTAAGTTTGAAACCTAAGCTAAGTTCTGAAGCAAAGAAAGATAAAATAAAGTTCTAGAATCACTTAAGGTGGGAAGCTATTGTCATAAACACAACCCTGTTGTTGTCAAGTCAAAATTCATCATTCATTTCATAAGTTGTTTGTAAAACATCTCACAATGAAACAGTATGGCCATTCTAACTGTCCATAACCGCGGACGCGGCTATTAGAATAGTTTGACACTCTGCAGAGGTGGTACACTTTCACCACAAGATTCGATACATCTGTCAAGGCTAACCCTGAATCATCATACTTAGTATGCAGATAATCAAACATAACCTTCCCTTTACACACCGTAGTATAAGCACCTCTCCTATGAGCATGGCCTCCCAACCATGACCATCAGTCATCTTGGGCACTGCATAGGTGGACAACATTGAGAGGTAGCCTCACCTCAAACCTCCCCCGCGAGGGAACTAATACTAATGCATATAAATTTCTAGCTAAGCCCTACCCAATTCAGGTAGTGTGGTTGTACGGTAAATTTGGAATGGTATCGCATCCGAATCCAACCATCAGTTTTGTAAAAGGGTTAAGGCTCATGCCTCAACATTTTCATCATCATAAACCACATGTCAAAACATCTCAATAGAATAACTCATCATTCCAAGGTTTTCATAGTTCATTTTCACCAAGTGTTCCCATCTAAAGTGACTCAAGTTTTTGATCTACTCTAAACTACTAAGTTACGAGCATTCACTAAGGTGGAAAAGATGGGTTCAATCTCATGCCATAGAATGAAATCTAAAGGGGTTCTAAATAGGTCAAGTTTTATACTCTTTATGCTACCTTCAAAACAAGTAAAGAACTTTGTGTAAAGTAAGGAAAGTAAAGCTTGTAAAATAAGACTTGGAGTATCTAATAGTCAAAGTAGTGTGACCAAAGCATGCCTAAAGCATCTTTGCTAAACCATCTAGTTTAATCCTAGCTTGCTAAGCATTATACTTGCAAGTGTTAGCTTGCCAATAGTAGCTTGCCTTGGTTAGTGTAGTGGTTGAAGTTTTATTCTTCTTCTTCTTGGTAGAACTCCACCTCCTCGAAAGCTTTGTCGGTACTATTGTCTATAAATACATACGGAGTACAAAATCACCAAACAATACTTAACTAGTCTAATTAGCACTCTAAGGCACACATTTGATGATCTATTATCATGACAAGCATCACAAGTTTAAACCACTAGTTTCATTCTTTTTTTAAATTAGAAAAGTAATTTCTACTAATTGAAAAATCAACTAAGATTTAATATTCACCACTAAAAATATGGGATCATGTTGACCAATCCCATCACCACATATTCTAACATGTGGGAATGAGATTTAAAGGTTGGATCATAATTACTTTGGTTTAAGTTCATTATTTAATGATTTAAAGTGACTAGAAATGCCTATATAGCATTATTTTGGAACTAGTCCAAAGTCACGGCATGTAAACCTTAATATTATTACATATTTAGGTACATATGACGAAATGTGATTTTTGAGAGTTGGAATCAACTCAAAACCTATCTTAGTTGATTTTATAAAAATGTTGCAAGTTGCAAAAGCTTCTGTTTTGTTATTTTTACTAGGAGAGATCTATAACTCTAATTGAATTAAATCCAACGGGCTTGGATAGATCATTTCAATACCATTCAGGCAAAATTGGTTTCCTGCCAATTGAATTTGTAAAACTCCCAGAATTGTATTTTAAACTAGTAGACATAAACTAATTTAACTCTAAAAAGAAAACACTAGATTTGAATTTCTAACTCGCGCGGGAACTAACCGGGCCAGCCCAGCTATGCACAGTGAGTGCAACGGGCTGCCTGACAAGCGAGCTCCACCCGTCTGCGGCACAAAAACACCGAAACGGTATCTAGCATTCTAGGCCGCACGATTAAAAGGGGATCTAACGGTGGGAGTTCATCATCGTCGACGGATTACTCCGGCGAGAACTTGACCTAGACGCGGTGGTGGGAGTCGATTGGGGGCATACCAGGGCTCCAGCAAGGTCGCTGAGGCGGGCAAACGGGCTGGAAGACAACGGTGAGATGAGGCGCGGTTGCGGCGGAGCTTGGGGTGCCCTAAATCGTAGGCGCCCTTCTCCTCCTGCTACGGCAGCTTTGACTCCAATTCCGGCGAGGCAAAGCTCGAGCGGTGTCGGCGAGAGGTGGGTGACGTTCAGTGAGAGGTGGGGAGTGTGGGAGTGTGGAGAAATGGTGCTGGGGTGGCCGCTTTATATAGGCTCGACGGTGAGACCGAGCGGTGTGGGCAGGCGACTCCGGCGAGGGCGGCACAGGGGGCTAGTGGCGTGGCTCAAGGTAGGGGACGGTGGCCTGTCTCCTAGCGGTGCTCTGAGGCTTAAAGACGTGGCAAGGCGAGCTCTGTGCTGGTCGGGAGCGTCACGCAATCTAGGCGGCAAAGGTTGCGGGTTCGACGGCGAGGGGTGGCTGTGGCGCATTGGGCGGACAACAGGGGTGTCTGGGGTGTTCCCTAGGTCATGGCGAAGCGATGGGCGCGGGCTACGGCCGAGGGGCGTTCTGTGCATGCGGGGACAGGGCGCGCTCTACGGGCGGCGTCGGCATGGTCGACCAGCTCCGGGCGCGGCGGTTCCTGGCCGTTCTGGTCTCTATCTCTGGGTTGGGGCTGGTTGGACGGTGGCGGTGGACCACGGGCTAGCGTGTAGACATGGCGAGAGAGGGGGAAGCGGTCTGCTGCTGCGAGGGCCAAGTTGGCTGGCAAGGTGCTCTCGGCATGGCCGTGCAGTGCATCTAGGAGATAGGGGATGTGTTGGTGTTGGTCTGGTTAGGCTTGAGGGAGACAAGGGTGCTCAAAGCACTTCCATTGGCTAGACAAGATCAACCCCAAAACAGTAATAGTTAGGCCACTTTGATCTTGCCCACAAGGTGTTTGACAAAATGGCCGAAAGAGAAAAACTTTTGAATTTTGAGTTCAAATTTTTTGAGTGTTCTCCTCTGGTACTAGGTAGTCTCTGGTTGCAAGGATTTTGAAAGTGGAGCTCAAATTGATGGTTTTTGAAAAAGTGGAATCTTCCCATATGAAATAGATTCCATTTTCCAATGCTTTTTAAATATAGTGTTTGAATGTTTTTAGCAGATCAAAAGGTGGGCCTTGGTACCTCATTATGTGTACTAGCAAGGGGTGTAAAGATCTAGAATTATATCTGTGGAGAAATGAGTGCTAGGAACACTCAGAGTAGGGTAGTGGATTAAAACGGCTAAAATGACCATTCCTCCTTTTTAATTGTTTTTATTTGATTTTCTTTGGGAAAAGTTTGGGAATGATGTACATGATGTTTAAATCACCTAAGAAACATTTTACAACCAAAGAATCACAGAACCATGGCAATTCAAATCAATTCCTAATTTAAATGCTCATACACATGAATGCTTTCATTTTTAACTTGAAAAAGTTTTTGTTAACCCTAATTTTGATGATTTGGATCTTCATAAGCTTGGATTGAAGTTTTGGGATGCTACAAACCTTCCCCCCTTAAACAAAATCTCATCCCGAGATTTACAAGGAAAACTAGGAACTAAAGAGATCTGGGAACTCTGTCCTAATGTAATCCTCGCGCTCCCAAGTGGCTTCCTCTTCAGTATGGTTGCTCCACTAAATCTTGAGAACCTTGATGCTCCTGGTTCTGGTGGTTCTGTAGGCTTCTTCTAAGATATGGATGGGCACTTCCCGATAGGTCAGGTCATTGTTGATTTCCACAGCTCTTTGATCGATGTTCTTGAAAAATTCAGTCTTCTCAGGCACTTCCAAGAATTTGCGAAGTAACGAGATATGGAACACATTGTGGATGGCTGACATCTCTTCAGGCAGTTCTAGTTGATATGATACTTCTCCTCGACGGTTCAGAATTCTGAAGGGCCCAATTTATCTGGGGGCTAACTTTCCTTTCAGACTAAAGCGTTAAGTTCCCTTCAATAGTGAAACCTTGAGATATACAAAATCTCCGACATTGAAAGTCAGGTCTCTCCTTCTCTTGTCAGCATAACACTTCTGTCTGGATTGGGCGGTCTTGAGGTGCTCACGGACTTTGTGAACTTTCTCTTCTGCTTCTCGGAGAATGTCGGGTCCAAAGATCTGACTCTCTCCTACTTGCGACCAATTCAAAGGGGTAGGACACTTTCTTCCGTATAGGAATTCAAATGGTGCCATCTGCAAACTAACTTGTTAACTATTGTTATATGAGAATTCTGTGAAAGGCAGGCAGTCTTCCCATTTTGATCTGTATTCCAACACACAAGCTCTAAGCATATCCTCTAGGATCGGGTTGACTCTCTTAGTCTGTCCATCAGTTTGCGGGTGATACATGGTACTGAAGTTCAACTTGGTTCCTAATCCTTCTTGGACTTTCTGCCAAAATCTAGAGGTAAACTGGGTTCCTCGATCTGATACTATGGTCTTGGGGGTTCCATGCAGACTAACAATCCTAG